>OZ007593.1:50419256-51623387 GCA_963931845.1 Maratus michaelseni | reverse complement strand
TAAGTTAACATTTTGTGACGAATACATGTACAGGTTTTATGATGTGCACAAAGTCTTATGCCACTTATTGTATGCAGATGTAAAAGCACTGGTGCTGTGATTCTTCTTTACAGCACTAATGCAATTCCCAAGCAATAAAAATATAAGAAGATCGCGCACGTTGACACTGGGATTTGATTAAAACTTGCATTTCTTATCCCAGGGATACCCATACTTTTTACAGAATAAAATGTAAATTTGAAAGCTTAATGAATGCAAAAGTATTTAAATTATTTTAATATTACGAGGCAATATCTAATTTTTTTTTTAACTCTTGAAAGAAAACGGGAGTTATTTAACTACAAAAATTGAATATCAAATAGTAGCTATAATAATTCAGAAATCTTTCCTGACAAATTTTATTGGGAACAATTTACTAATAGTTCTTTACTAGTTAACAAAATTTCGTTAGGCTTTACAAAAAAAAAAAAAAAAAAAAAAAAAAAAAGAATCATTTGTTTAAGTATATAACAAAACTCATACATCCTATGCTAATAATTTCCTGTTCGATATTTTCAAAGTGTTGATACTTAAATGGATTTTCTTATCAGATCGGAAGTAGAACTTTATCTACTTAATTTTCCCATAGTTCTTCGTAATGAAGACTATGTGAAAAAGGTCGCTTTCTGCCGACATTTTTCCTCTTTTATTTCATTTAATTTCTTTTTTTATTGTTGTTTGTCTTTATTGGTTAACGAAATTTCGTTAACTTTTGAAAAACTTTCTTAAATTATTTTTTCATGTATATCAAAACTCATATATTCAATATTAATCATTTTCCACTTCCATCTTTCAAAGCGTTGGTACTTAAATGGATTTTCTTATCAGCTCGGAAGTAGAACTTTAATTATTTTCCTTCGTTCTTCATAATGAAGACTGAATGTAAAAAATCCTTTTCCCCTGTTTATTTCTGAAGGAGGAGGTCGAGATAGCGTGGATGGTGTCTCAAGAAGATTAAAAAGGATAAGATACAATTCTCTTACCTTTTCTGAAGGTGCATCTCATGGCTTAATCCAATTAAAGAATAATCCAGGGGTTAAATCCAAGGCATTGTACATTAGGGTGGAACGAAAATAATGGTTAATTATTTTTTTTTCATTTAGAAATTTGCTATAGTCGGCAAAAGTTGCCTTTTGGGGTTAGAATGAAGAATATAAAATTGTGTTACTGTACTAAAATATTTTCAGGTGCCGCAAAGAGCTTCAAAAATGACTTTTCTATGAAAAAACGATAAAAATTGCCTTTTTTAAAAAAAGTTCTTTTTTTGATTATTAACATAATATACATATATTTTGTAAACAGAATCTTCAAAATATGATACTTTTGCAGAAAACTTGCACATTCTATGTATTATGAATTTTTAGATGCCATTACAGAAAGAATTATTTTGTAGAATTTAGCGATTTTCACCATATTAATATTTATTAATTTTACAGTAACATATTCTTATAGTACTACATTGAAATGAAAGAAATGCAATCTTTAATTATCGTATCTTAGTAAAACAAATCACACTTATTTTGAAAAACTTTAAAAGAGTGAAACCTCTGATTAACGGACACCTATGTGACAAAGAAAAGGGTCTAAAAAAATGAGGTGACTGCAGGAGATTGGTTGTTAGTTATAACGAGAGGTTAATGTTCGCTGAGAAATTTTAATTTGGCCGTAAGAGAGGGATGGCCGTATATAAGGGTGTCCGTTAAAAGAGGTTTGACTTTATATTGTTTTTAAAGGCAAAAAGCTATTTTTAAGAAAAATTAATTTTTCTCTAATGTCCATAGTAATCACACATGGTCCATAATAATCACACTGACACATTGGATTGTTTTGTTTTTTGTTTCAAATCTTATCAATGCGTCTCTTGCAGAAGTGCTGCATACTGACAAGGATGACTCGGTAACTAATTTAACAATCCTTTTGTGTGTGACATAGGGAAAAATTGACTCTCATTATCAGGTTCTTCTGCTTGCTTTATTTACTGCTTTAGTTTGTCGTCAGCAATATACATCTTCATAGGAGGTTATGTTACTTTAACATCAGGCCATTGAATCATATCAGTATAATCCGTGACATCAAAGTTTATGCAAACAGGAATTAAAAAATTTCTGATGCCAACTTCATTTCCAGTCCCTGCTTTTACAATTCGGCGTAATGCAAACTCGCTAATGACTTCTATCACCTGATAGCATACAATGGAGTACATTTTCATGTGCAGCAAAATATGCATTGTTTGGCTGATTGGATCAATTACATTTTTAGGAGTGTTATTGAGGTAACGTAAATAGCTGACACGTTTTCCCAAGTGCTTCGTCCATAGATAGATGATTTCAACTTTATGTTAAACCAAACAGTTGCATACACTTTCAAAATGTATTCAGTCAGTATTTGGAGATTTTGTGATGGATATTATGTTCCCACGTACAAGCGAATTATCCTCTGTTTCCATGGTGAATGACAAATTTTTTCTGGTTTCTTTATAGACAAATCAGAAGAGCAACTTCTAACGGAGATCGTGTTGCACATTTCTAAGAAATATATTTGGTCCATATTTAAATTATCCTTAAATTTTAGCAATAGAATGTTATTTTCAATAGGTGAAAACTCAGTCACTGGAAGCTCATAACACTTTTCCAGTTGTTTTCTTATTTTCACTCCAAATTCATTTGGATTTTTAGTTTTTCCATCTAGGAAAGAAATTAGATGACGAACGGGTAGTACATTTGCATGAAACAGACAAATAAAGCACTGCAGTGGCTTTCATAATTCTTTTTCCAGTAAAGCAATCGAACCATTATTCAATCCAGTGTTCGAGGCAGTTCCATCATATCCAATTGCAATACTGTTTAAATATTGGTTGTTGCCATTTAAAAATGTCATTATGTTGTCTTTTATACCTTTTCCAAAGCCAGAAATCGGTTTTGCGTGTCTTGAAAATTTTGAACCAAGTTCAGGAGCACATGATATATGTTCTTCGATAACAGTTATTTTGTAATATTTAGTTCCTTTCTTCTCTTGCACAATAGTCTTGTCTTTTCTTACATAAAAAAAACAATTACTTTCTGTAACTAGTTTTACAATTTCTTCTACATATCTTTTTCGGTTCTTTATTTGTTCTCATCTAATTTTCATTCTGTCAATACATTTCTGTCATACTTCTTTCTTTATCACTAATCAGACCAATATCCTGCGGAGCGGCGCTTGAAATTGTTGCAGCAATTTTGTCTGATACTCAAGTTCGATCGCAAGTAGAAGTCACAAATCGCAGTTTCATGCGCATTTGACTATGTTTTTGATTACTTCAGGTTTCAGAGACACTGGACGTAGAGGCAATAAAAAAATTGGGATAGTATAGTGTTCTCTTCTGAACTTTGTTCTGTTTCTGCATCATTGTATACTATTTATGTTTCATTATTTTTGTAATTAAAATGTATTACGCAGTATGTTTACCACGTTTTCTGATTAAAAAGATTTAAAACTGATATTAAAACTGATTTAAAAGTTAACTTATGAAAACTATAGCCTATTGAAAAAAAATTAAACATAATATCGAAATTTGTCAAAATTTTAATAAAAACCTAAAGTTTGCCCTTCTTGCGGCACCTCTAAACATAATCCAAATACGCTGATATTTAATTTCCGTCTTTATTTTGATCAAAAGCAACTTTTAAAAACTATAGCATATTGAAATTATTATTATTATTATTATTTACATAACTGCAAAAATTGTCAAAATTTTAAGAAAAACCTAAAGTTTACCCTTCTTGCGGCACCTGAAAACATAATCCAATTACGCTAATATTTAATTTCCGTCTTTATTTTGATCAAAGGCAACTTTTGAAAACTATAGCATTTTGAAATTTAACAAAAAGTTTTTTCGTTCCACCCTATTGTACATATCACATTTTGCTGAAAAAACTGAGTTTAAACATTAGTATGAGGCTGAATAAATTCACATATTTCACATTCTTGATTAACTTTATATTTACTGAATTAGAGCACATGGACATCACAAGTATTCACACTAACATTAACTTTAGATTACATTTAGATGACATTTTAGAGCTTATTCGCTCTACGTGTTTACGCGCTTACATTTTCGTAGAGGACTGAAGAAGTTAAAGTCAAAAATAATAAGTTCAGAGTTTATGATTGCATCATTGGAAATTACACATACGTCAGTGGAAAATTACACATTGCAAGGTCTGAGCGTAAGAACGTAATTGGAATAATAAAGTTTCATTTGTTGCTATAATTATTGTTCTAAAGTCTTTAATCTATTTCGTATAATAACAGTTTATCAATTTAGAAGAGTTCCGGAACATTTATTCGAAGTTGAGTGGTCATAAATATCACTTTTCAGTTCATTATGCGTTGAAAGATTTGTTGAATACTTTGAAGCTATTTCATTTCTTTATTAGACGATCAAGGTCTATCCATCTTTCCCCATTGCGAAAGGAAATGAAAAATGGGTTTCTTCTATTTAATTTCTCGGATGAGGTTAATATTTCTAATAATTTCATTTTAATTTCTTTTATCATTGTTGTTGTTTAAAAATAACTAGATTAATGATAAATGTATAATTCAATTAATTATAATATACAATTCCTTGAAATATATAATTCCTTAGGACCAACCGTCCTTTTTCAATGTAAAATATAATGATTTTGACGAAAATATATCAATAAAATTGAAATTATAATTTCTTATATTTCATTTTGATAAAAAGTAGTTAGTTTGTATTTATTTTTAAATGTAAAATGTAATTCATATTTTACACTGGTGTCCAGAAATTAAAGGGCAGTGACCATGTAATCCTATGGAATGTTCTTCGCAATTTTTCCATTATTGCTGTAAGTTTTTGAGTTTTCAGGATATTTCACTGGTCTTTTTATATGAGTTGACCTATAGTATTGACTATCAAATCATGACAAAAAAAAATCTTTGCTGTAGTTCGCGCATGTGCAGTTAAAATTTATTTCATATAAATACCTATATCTCATCAAATATTCAATATATTAATATTTTAATCACAGTATACTATTTCTACGAGTTTTTGTCAAGTTCTTGGAAAGCGGTGTTATTCGGATAAAAACTCTGCATGCTATAATTTTTCTTTTTTAAGGGGTGAGGTAACCTTTGAACTCACAAAGTACATGAAAAAGAGACCTCTGTAAGAATTATCATAACTCCGTAACTATTTGATTTTGAATTATAAAATTTTAATTGCATATTAATAAAGGTTTATTTTATAAATTAAAATTCTCCAAAAATGTTTACACTCATATAAAGCTTTTAAATTTAATTTAAAATATAATAAATTTTTTACGAAAGAATTATTCTTGCATGTACTGCGCGCACGATTTCTCACATTTGAATTGCTAAAACCATTCAAAAAAATTTTAATGAGTACATATATAATGTGTTCTCAAAATGACCTACGATGAAAAAAATAAAATGAGTAGTTCTTAAGAAAAAAAATTTTTTTAGAGAAATTCGAAATATCGAGTTTTTTTTACTACAAAAGTAGTCATAAATTCTAAACTTGTTACTTGAGAAACATTATCGTAGGTCATTTTGTGCATCTGTTTGGTTAAGACATTCAGTCAAAATTTCATGAAATTCTAACCAATCATTTTTCTTAAATCGTGCGCGCAATGCCCAAAATCGTCGTTTTGAGAAAATTGACTTCAAAGATCAAACTGTCCCTTGATCATATACAAAAAGCTCAGACTGTTTTAGACATAACTCCTCTTCTAAAGTGAATTTTTGCATGGGGTTTATTTTAAAATGTTCCTAAACAATCATATTTAATTATAAGCTAATAAAAAAAATTTCAAATATCTCACACTTTAAAGGTTACCTGACCCCTTAAATTTTCACGGAAACGTTAACATCTTCACGAATATACGTGCTATGCTTACCCAAATGCACTCAAATGTTGAACAGGATCTACATAGTCAATTGCTACAGTGACAGATCACTTTTAGCATTTTTTTGTTACTTGGATGATCGAAAATATTATTTTATTATTAAAATTATTATTGCCCCCCCCCCTTGATTGTCCTCGCGACAAAATCTTCGCTGAAAAACATGAAGTCAAACATGTTCTTTACATCCTCAAAGTTCAAAGGCATTCCGGGCTTTTCCTAACGAGTTTCAGTAGATATTCTACGAAACGTCTGAAATTGGTCACTGCCCCTTAATTTCTGGACATCAGTGTCTTAAAAATATAAATTCAACTACCGTATATTCCAGCGTATATGGAGCACATTTGATACAAGAAAATTTATAAAAATTTACCGATGCGCGAGTAGAAAATTGAAAGATTAAAGATTAAGAAAAGATAAACATAGTAATTAAGATTTCCAAATTAATGAACAAGAAAAAAAAAAGACGTGATTAGTTCAATATACCATGATAAATTACGATGCCAAACGTTTTGCGGGATTTCAGTAGAGAAATAGGCTTAGCAGTATTATGTATATTTTTATTTTTGTACTGGTTATTACATTCATTAATGTTTTATTATGATATTTTCGTGCTACATATCTCAAGAAAGTTACTTTGCAACAGAGGGGATTCGCGTAATACGGCGAATATATCTAAAAACCAACTGGAAAGTCCGAGCTATGCCGCGACCTACGTTATACACGACCGATTCACGACTTTTAAAACGTCACATGGAGTGGATTATCTTTACACCGTGATTGGCACAAAACGATGGGCGCAACGTTTTGTACCAATCGCCGTGTAATGATGATCCACTCTGTGTGACGTTTTAAACGTCTTGAACCGGTCATGTATAACGTAGGTCGCGGCTATGCACGGTTAAAATTAGCTTTGTGTTCAACTCGATATAACAATAAATTATCCATAGAGAATTTATTATAATAACAATAGGCTCTATATAACGTATTACAATACAACGTACGCATCTCTATGAGTATACGTATATCCACGTATAACAATAAGCTCTGAATAAAAACGATATAACAATAAGTTCTATGTACCCTGATTGATTGGATTCAGTTTTCGAGAAGGCTTTATGGACTCTGATTGGTTGAATCATAAATCTCGGCTCCTATTGGGAATTTCTAGAAAATTCCTTTAGATTCTGAAAGGCAATTTTTTTTCGCCAAATGTCGCCAAAATTTGGTGAAAACTCGCAAACTTAGAGACATTCTTTCCTTTGACACCATCCATGTGTTTTGGCATTGTTAATCTTGAAAGTCGATTTTCCTGCCAATATCGATAAATTTGGCGAATTGTTGCCAGTTTTGCGAAATTGCTTACTGTCATCTGTTCAACACTATAATAGCTGATTTAACTGTTATTCCCATTGAAATTCATTGACCCGTAGTGACCCCAAAATGACCCACTAATCGAATTTTCTCGAACATGTGCTCAATGGTCTTCTTGTACCTCAAGAACGGTAAGATTCAGAATTTCGTCAAAATCGTCAGAGCCATTTGTAAGACAAAATTTGAATATACACATACACACAATATAATAATTGCTTATATAATTCTAATATATGATATAAAAATATAGTCTCAAATCGTAGGTGGACATTATACGCCGGAATAAACGGTATAATATAAGATTTATCTCTATTCTGATGAAAAACATTTTTAATGATATAAATATTTTATTGAAAATTTAAAAAAAAAGACATTTTTATTAGTTTTATCACAAGGCGAAGACTTTTTAGTGTAATTTTCATTAAAATGTTTAAATAGTTCAGTGAAATGAACAAAGCATCCACAGCTAGAAAGTAACTTTAAATTATTTAGATATCCCAGCTGATTGGTATAGTCCCCATTTTATTCTTAACAATTTACTAATAGTTCTTTATCAGCTAAGGACAATTCAATGTTTTTTTTCCTTTTATATATGTATTTTTTGTCTTTTTCCTGAACACAATAAAGCACAAATAAATAGATCCAATCTGAATCATTTCCACTTCCATCCTTGAATGCATTGAAAATACTTAAAGGAATTTTCTTATCAAGGTGAAAATAAAACCTTATCGACTTATTTTCCCTCTATACTTCTTAATGAAGACTAAATGAAAAGGTCACTTTTTGATTATATTTTCTCCTTTAGCTTTTATTTTTTGTTTCTTTAAAGATAAGACGGTTTATTATAATTGTACTATTCTAATTATCTAAGGGTAAAGTGCACTTTTGCAATAAGAAATTGAATAATTTTAACCGAATATAAAAATTAAAAAATATATGATTTGATAGATTTCTTTTTAATTAAAATTGTTTAATGTATATTTTTCACCGTAAAATATAATTCATTATTTAATTAAAAGAATTTTTTCTTTATTTGGAAAGACTGTGTGGAGAAATCGAAGATAAGTATCCTGCTATTCTTCAAGTATTCTTCTATTAAACATAAGTATTCTACTCTGAAATATTACATAAAGATTTATTTTATTACACTGTAAAAAAATAGAATTATTTTAAAAAGGAAACTTTCAGCTGTTATGTCAGTAACAGAAACGCTAATTTTACGCAAAAATTGTTTTATTTTGTTTTATCTTGATTTTAAAACTTTATGTTTTCAGCAGTGAAATACAGTATTTTATCATAAAGATCATGATATTACTGGGGTTTTTCATGCAAAATAACGGAATTTATCTTTATATATTATTTGTTAACAAATCAATGCATTACAAGCTATTTCATTTTCAGAATTTATTGCTTCTTTAATTTGTAATTTAAGTAAAATTCTGTTAATATTAACGGGTTTGAAAATTTTTCATACGATGTCACAAAAAGTTACGATAAAATTTTAAGTAGAAATGTTTTAAAGATTTTTTTAATAACATAATATAATTTACTACAGCTTGGAAACATGTATCACTATAAAACTACAACATTTCCCGTATAGCAAGCATAAGGGTCAGTGATGTCAGTCACGGTGGTCATGTCACATCTGTAAACAAAATGCCACCACTCAGTGTTTTATGTTATTCAATTAATTATAAATAATTAAGACAATCATTCATCATCATATTATCGTTACTAGCACCGAGCATCTTACACACGTTGTCAGGCTAGCTTCTAACAGCTTAACTCACTTCAGTTCAATCACATGCTGTTGCCAATATATGTTACATCTTCCTCTGTTGGAGGAAAAAGAATATAATTACATTACATTATTATTACATTACATTTCATAATCACTGTAACATGAAGGAAGATTTATACGTCTACCACTTCTTGTCTTATACACAGAAGTCATAATATCATTATTGGTATTGCTCTGATGGTGAGGATCATCAGTTTCTATTCTATCCTCTACACTTTGACCATGTTGAACTACAAAAATTACACAAATCAGAGTAGTCTGAAAACACTATATTATTTTGATTATTAGTTTTCCGTAAATGGAATTTATTACGTCTAATAATTCTGTTGATTTTAGTTTTAGCCCAATATGACCTAAGTGTTGAGTGTTTTTTTAACAATTACAGCTGGTTCCCACAAATTTCCTACCCTCAACATTACCTTATCCCCAGGACTGAAGTCAGGTCTTACCTGAGCATGTCTGTCATAATAAAATTTAGCTCGTTTTTGTTTACCAAGTCATTTCTTTTTAAATGTATTGTCTATTCTGGGTTTTAATCCTGCCTGTGTAATAGGTAACCTTGTTCTTAAATTTCTACTAAAAAGCATTTGACTGGGTGATAGATTTATACCTGAAATTGGAGTACATCTGTATTCTAGTAATGCATCATAAAGTTTTTCAACCCCTGCTTTTCGTAATATGCTTTTTGCAATGCCTACCATTTTCTCAGCAAACCCATTTAAGCTATTGTATTTTATCAATGTTTTAAAACTTAATAAAAATTAACAATGCAAATTTAGTCACTAAATATCATGTTTTATACAATAAAACATGGAAACATGGAAACTATCTATAACGGAAACCTAGTTTAAAAAGGAAATTTCAGAGCCCATGCTAAATGACGAACCTTTTAAAATGAAAACCTGTCTAAAACAGAATATTTTTCTGGTTCTTTTGGATTCCACCTTTTCATGATTCACTACATTTTGAAAAACATTAGTAATTAAATTTATATATTTTTTTAATTTGGCGAATGGGGCTGCAGGCCTGTCAGTCCTCCTCCTCACTTGGATACGCCACTGAAACTTACTAATATGAAATTGCACAGGATGAGAAAGACTTCCGCCTTAGATAGGTTTTCGTTTTAGCAGGTACATTATCGATTAATGCATTATTTTTATTGGAACCATGAAATTTTCCGTTTAAGACAGTATTCCATTATAGACAGGTTTTGTTTTAACAGATTTTACACTACTTGAAAAATGTTCATTAAAAGGTCTATAAAAAGATGTTACCCCCCTCCCCCTAAATCGATGGCTGGATCCGCCCTTGGTCACAAAGCCACAAGGTCACGTCACAGTGACGTTTCCGTGACGTCGAAATGCTATACCTGTTTTGTTATTATATTCTTTCAAATTAAAAATCACAGAAATAACTTTATTTAAGAACCAATTTTCAGGAGACTTTCGACATTTTTAAAGATAGACAAGCACAAACCTAGGACATTTTATTTTCATTAGAACGAAAGTAATAGTGCAGGAAGCTCCGAACTGAAACGTCTGCACGATTCTACACAAACTGAAACATATTTTCGATATATTTATTATTCAGTAACACATGTATTCATTCTTTCTTTAATGAATCGTTAAAAGAGGTATGCACAATCATTTAAATAGCATAATACTGAAAAAAAAATTACATCGGACAGACATATAAAGAAAAATACACAAATTAAAGTCTAAAATATTTTTCAACTAGAAATTAAACATTATAATAAATAAAGCTGCATACACGAAACATTTCTTTTTTTTTTTTTCAAAATACTTTTATTCGGTTATTTATTGTTTCCTTAATTCTGTCTTGAATTAGGACTAAAGATTTTAGATATGCACAGTCAACAGATTTTTTTAACAAGTACGTAATATTTGGAAGAAATCTTTGACAAAGTTTTTGAAATATTATTTATATTCTTCTCTGCATATTCATAATATCAGAGCGGTTTTATTGAAAATCAAGATTATTAAAGATTCGTCTCACAATCCACGTAATGATTTCCAATTCAGATGTCGTAAGTTTGTCGGGGGTTCCTTTTATTTGGCTAACAAATATATTGTCCTACTTCACCAAAGAAAGGGGCTTTAGTAATGCATGAATTGTTTACTAATGCTGTTTCATTAACATACGTTTGACACTCTTTATTTCATTATTTTTATATAAAAACTAGATATAGAAAAATATGCAAGGTTTGAAATATTCTGTTGATCTCTCAAAGAGTTATAATGTTTTAATTAATAAACAATCTTATTGAAAGAATTGTGAACTTGCAATTTATTATTATATTTTATCGAAGTAAAACACATACATAAACCAAACTCACAAATATTTTTCTATTAGAAAGAACATTTTAGATCAACCTCCATGCAAAAACTATGTATATATATATATATATATATATATAATTATAATATCTATGAATTTCAAAAAACATATCAAGTTCTATTCTACTTAAATCTCCAAAGAGATAATTAATGATATTGTGTATACAGAATACCACATAGCTAATAATTAACATATGCAAACATAATATTACCATAGCTGATGCTTCAATGGTAATTGGCCAAATTTTACTCATACCAATAGAATATTGAAAAAAGAAATATAGAGAAAGGGAAAAAAAAAAAATTATAAATTGGAGTTGCAATTAAGTAAATACAAATGGATTAATAAATTAAATATGAACCATATACAATGGAAAATTGGACCACATGAGAATTAAATATGAATTGGATATGGAAAAACACATGCACATGTACTCATCAGCCTGGATGCACCCACATGTGTTTTAAATAATAATTCAGTGTTTCATAATTCTACTGGCATAATGCTAAGATCAGTAGAATCATCCAGGTACACTGAATTATTACCAGACAACAATTGGAAATATTAAAATTTGGAAATATTTAAATAGGAAATAAAAAAACCATTAAGAAAATACAATATATTTCACTCACATCGATTATCCAAAAAACTGTAATTAACACCTCACTAAATTACCACGAGATAACAGTTTTGAAATAATAAAATTGGAAATATGAACGCGTAAAGTGCAGATTAAATATTTACTCACAATAATTATACAGAATCCTTAAAATGTCACAATTTCTGCATAATATTCACATCCACATGGCAATGCATCATACATGTTTACTAAGTCGAGTTGAGAGAAATGATTTGTAAGACAAGTTGAGAGCACACTTTTTTTAAAACTCAACCCCATCGATGACACCCAATCACAAAATGATTCAAAAACACTCAAAATAATTCTGGTTTTAATACACTTATAACAAATTTATATCCGTGAATATATATTACTCCATCCAATTTTAATTCCTGAAAGTAAAATTAATATACAATCAATAGCTCCCTCTATAGTTAAATTAAATATAATATTAACAATATTATCTACAACTACCTGAAAGGTAAAGTGTCGCCATCTATTGGTATTATAATAATTCATAATTAATATTTAGTTAAATATCCACTTTATTAGTTACATACTCACTTCAATAGATTTATTTATTTAAATAAACTTTAAAAAACAATACTAACTTGTAGTTTTACTTTAAATTCTAATAATATATATATATATTTCCAACATATTACTATATCACTTATACTTATATAATAATATGATTCACCTAATCGTTATTTATTCGTCAATGTTATGTTAAATCAGATTAAATATTTTATATGTGCAAAATGAATGACTTTTTTAAATGTTTGAAAAATGAATTTACATAAACCGCCCTTATATACTAACCTACATTTCTATTATATCAGAATGTTTTATCGAACACGAAAATTATTCAAAATTTTCTTACAATCCACGTAATGATTACGAATTCAGATGTCCAAATTTTGCCGACAGTTTCTATATTTTGTAATAATAAGTCTCACTTCACCTAATCGAGTAGTTTTTCATTGTCCTAATTATATCTAAATACCCAGGGATAGGAATTATTCGTTGGGCTTGCAAGGTTCCTAGATTTTAATAAAACAATTTTTCAAATTTGCAAAAACAGAAAATATTTTCAAAATATTTTTATTCAACTATTTATTTATTCCTTAATTTTAAATTAAATCAGATTAAATATTTTAGGTACAATGTTAAAAAATTTGTGCTGGGTCGAATCAACTTTTGGTGTTGCAGTACCTGCAATCATAAGATGCTGCAATATCGCTCTACCAACTGGAGTTCCGCTTGAACCATAGCTCCAAATGTTGGAACAAGAACTCTCCATCTTATGGTTGGAGCTACTACAGCACCAAAAGATGGTTCAACCCACTCTGTTCTCAAAATTCTGTACAGATACACAGTCAATGCTTCTTTTTAAAAAACGCAATACTTGAGAAGGTTCTTTGATGAATTCTCTGTATTCTTCTTCACACATACATAATACCAGAGTGTTCTTTTTCTCTCGAAAATCAAAATTAGGCAAGATTCATCTCACGATCCACGTAATGATTTCCAATTCAGATGTCGTAAGTTTGTCTGCGGCTTTTTCTATTTAGCTAACAAATAGATTTCCCCCACTTCACCTAAGCAAGTAGCTTTCTTATTGTATGAATTATTTGGAAATTCCGTATTTCTGAACTTTTTTTCACTCTTTTGGTACAGAAGCGAAACGAAAGAAGCAAAAAATAAATATTTTGTTTTTTAAGATTATTAATTTATATTTATATTTTATTTTAACTGAGAACTTGGAATAACAAAATAAATGGCGATCTTTAGGAAATCATTAATAAAGTAGAATTCCGATTATCCAACACCCAATGACTTAAGATTATGACTCACAATTTATATGGTCGGGTAAATGGCAGGCCATCCAAAAACATTATAAAATGCAGATTCGAGAGCCTACGCTAGTAAAATAAAAACAGCCGCAAGATAATGTTAAACCAATGTTATTTTCAAATTTCTCGTTTTCATTACAATATTTTTTTTTTTGCATAGAATATATGAGGTCGATGTCTAACAGGATATCTTCGTATATTCGTACTTTTTCGATTATGGTTGCAGTTTTTTTTTTTCTGAAGACATTTTCAGTTTTGCAACTGGTCCTCAGACAACAGTCTAACGTTTTACCTCTAATATCCATTTGATATTTTATGTTGAAAAATAAAAATATCTATACTCATTCATATCCAAATGTATGTTTTTCTTTTTTTTTCCCTGAAGACATTTTCAGTTTTGCAACTGGTTCCGAAAGGGAAAGAGTCCTCAGACAACAGTCTAACGTTTTACCTCTAGTATCAATTTGATATTTTATGTTGAAAAATAAAAATATCTATATTCATTCATATCCAAATGTATGTTTTTCTTTTTTTCCCTGAAGACATTTTCAGTTTTGCAACTGGTTCCGAAAGGGAAAGAGTCCTCAGACAACAGTGTAAAGTTTTACCTCTAATATCAATTTGATACTTTATGTTGAAAAATAAGCATATCTATACTCATTCATATCCAAATGTATGTTTTTTCTTTTCTTTTCTTTTCTTTTTTTTTTTTTTTTTTTTTTTTTTTTTTGAAAATAATTATCCGAACTTTGTTTTATAAAATCGATATCAGCGAACCTGACCTGCAATGATAAAAATTAGCATCACCACGACCTGAACCACTGGGTGGAACATGTTCGGGTAAAATTGGATTAAACGACGCCTCTGTATCGAATTCGCGATCGTCTACCCAAATTTTTCATTTGTTGCAACCATGGAGCTATGAAAAGAGAGGAGTAGACATATCAATATTCCACTGTGGAAAGCTTTGAAGCCAAAAATCGAGTTCTTTCCCCCTCTCCCGCGACCGCCATGTTCGACTTTGATCGATAGCAGTCCATTCAGCAGTCTCCATTACAAGATGTGGCTAAATATGGCTGTCGCAGGAGGGGGTGTAAGAACGGTGACAACATTTATGAGTATTCCATCTATTGCATCTTCCTTGGTTGCAACTAGAGCTCCTATAGTATAGGCTGAATAATACCGCCTTTTAATAACCCAGTGGATCAAACACCAAGCTAAAACCGGTTAGCTTACTGCAGTAGTGAACGGAGAGTGAGAGTGACAGGGACGGCATACACCTGCTCTGGCGGTAAATTAATGCTGAGCTGGATTACAATATGGCGGTTATTTTGAGGAACAGGATGAATATCCGTCAGCTCCCTATAGGAGCCTTAGTTGCAACCAAGCATGCTAAGTTCCGTGCTTAGCGGGCCTTTCTAACTCCCGGACACATTGTGTAAGGAAAGTATTGTAATCATGATGTATGCGTGTGTGTGAATAAGATAACTTCTGCTTGAACTACCATATGTAGAATATGCTATAGATAGACAGCTGTCGCAAGAACTAAGGCTGCTATAAGGGGAGCTGACGCATATCCATCCTGTTGCCCAAAGTAGCCGCCATGTTCTAACCCATCTCAGCATTAGTCTACAGCCAGAGCTGAGGTTTGCCGTATTTAAAAGGCTTTATCACTCTCACTGTCACTCGCCGTCCACCACCGTGGTAACGCTGACCGGTTTTAGCCAGGTTTTTGCTCCCGGGATTTTAAATGGTGGGGATGATTCAACCTGTAGTATAGGAGCTGGAGCAAGAACTAAATAAATTTTTGTACAAATCGGCCGACGGATTAGGTATCTAAACTATTTTTTAAATCATTGTCAAATCATGTTGCGACCGATTCAATAAAATAAATCACCAAGGAAATGTAACAGAGTAAAATTTATAACTGTTGTAGCGATGCAGTCAAGCATTAGTGGCTCAGAGGTAGCGTCTCCAATTTCAAAACGGAAGGTTCAGTGTTCAAATCCAGCTGATTTCAATGTGTCAGAAAATTATTTGAATCCACAGTGTTCTAAGTCGAATGGAGACACTTCAAATTATTTATTTAATATTAAGTAATACAGTTATAACATCGATTTTCATATTAATCTTGTCAATCATCGTCTGACATGAAACTTTTTTCCATAAGAATTTAACTATCGGTGGCAACAGAAAAAAACATAAAACATAATTTATGCATAGCTGGTTAGAAAAAGAAAGGTTACTCAGTTAAGATTCAATGAGCATAAGAACTTTTTCCATATTTTACGTAATTGCTACATGTGTCATAATTTTTTTTCTCGATGACACCAGAAATTCATCACCAGGTAAACAGTACCAAAAACAAAACATACTATCAACAAAAAAAAGCCAGATATTTTATACATAGCTGATAGAAGAAACACAATGAAGTGTATTAATATTCTATGAGCATAAATACACATTTCATTTTTTTACGCAGTCACTGCGCTGTGTCATAAATCATTTGCCGATAGCATCTTAAATCCATAACCACACAAATTATATTGAAACTAAAACAACCCAGTTTATAACTTATATTTTTCATGGAATCACACTAGCGATGAATATAAAAGTGAACATTGAAATATTTTATAAAATTCAAATTTCATGTTATATCTGGAATCGTTAACTTTGTCCTTCGGTAAAGAGTTGAAATAAGTATATGGTGTTTCAAAACGTTGGATCAAATTTTAAGAAATGGTAGATCACATTAAATAAAACATATTTGGTACAAAAAAAAACAGATTTTGTTGCCTACTAAGCATCTAACCAGTATACTCTTTTCGGTTAACAATGTGTAATGCAATAATAACATCGATTTTTATATTACTAACCTCATCAAACATCGCATGACTTAAAACTTTTTTCAGTAAAAATTTGACTATTCACGCAAAAGAAACAATAAACATGAAACATATAATCGATGCATATCTGATTAGAAAAAAGGTTAGGTACTGTTTTAACACATTGATTGCGAAGCTTTATCTGTAGTCGCGGACTAGACGCGGACTGGTTTTCAAGCCAGAGAAAGTCCATAAGACTATAAAACATTTTTCGCTATCACATAAATTAACTCATTTTGACGTATCTTACTACTTTGACGTGGAACCGCGTCGTTAGCATTACAGTTGAAATGTTCATTTTCAGTAGTAACGGAAACAGATCCGCGTTCGCCAGTGTCGGAATAAAAGATGCAGATTTGAATTATTTTTATCCTTTTATTCAGCAAAACTAAAAATATTTCGAACATTAGATCATATTATATATACTACGATCTATAAAACACAAAAATACTGATAACCATAAAGAACCAAAAGGTTAGGAAATACTACTTGGCTCAGGATCGCACATTTTCGCATCACTCAAACACATAAAAAAAAAACGGCGACAAACATGGCAAGCGGTATGCTTTATTTATATGCTGACAAAATCTCGTATGCTGTAGCTAAATTAACGTATTGTATGTAAGTCTGGACAGGACGCGAATCTGCGTCCACCGCACTCCGCTAATGAACATCTAGACGCTAATCCGCGTCTTACGCAGTCGACGCGTTACGATTCTACGAGCATAAAAACTCGGTTCATATTTTATGTCATTGCTACATGTGTTATAAATAATTTTTCGATCACACTTAAAATCCATTACAGGTTAACTATACTGAAAATAAAACGACATATTATTGACAAAAAATAAAAGTACGATATATTTTATCCATAATTGATAAAATAAAAAAAGCACAATAAGATATTAATATTCAATGAGCATAAAAACTCACCTAATTTTCTCCCAATCATTACGTGTGTCATAACTCATTTTCCGATCATCCTAAATTCATTGCACGTAAACTATACCCAAAATAAAACAACACAGCTTATGACATACGACACAAAAGAGAAATATTAATTTGTAATTTATAACTTTAAGGTGCATGTTATGACTGGAATAAGTATAGGGGAGACTGTGGATGTTTGACCCACTTTTTACGAAAATTCTCGTAATTATATACTTGACATTCAGTAGTATCTCAGTTCTCCACATATAAATAGCTTCGATCGTTTTACTTTATCGAAGTTTTGAAAAGGCACTAAATGATTCTTTAATCATTTCCCGTAAGTCTCTAAACTGGGTCAAAAGCTCTCACTTCAGGAATGTTTAATCCACTGTGAGGGATGTTTGACCCACTAAATCAAAGTATATTTCAACAAAAAATAATATTTAATGAAATGTAATATATTTCTGAACAGTATTTTTTAAATTTATTTTACTAATTAAAATTTTTTATATGAAACGTATTTATTTGATTTGGCCACTGGGATAAAGCTAATGATTCTCAGTAGGTTAGTACCTCATATTCATAATTTTACAAATCAATGAATATTTTCATAACCAATAAAATCAAATATCTTCAATAGTTTTAAAGCTATTATTTCTAAACCACTACTGGTGATTGCATATGGTAGAATAATAAGAACCTCAGAAGAAATTAATTTTTATCTTTAGAACAAGCTGTGATATGTGTATATTATGCATAAAATATACATATTGAAAATTTATGTAAAATATATTCTGAATAATTTGTTTTGAATTGCAAAACACTTTTGTTTGAATTTATAATTCAAAAACGTAAAATATTCCTATAAATTATGCCATTATTTACAGAAAGAAACAAGTTTTTAAGGAGCTCTTCCCCCTCCAAGCTACGCTCACCAACCCCCCTCGAGATCCCGAAAGCTATGCAAAGACACTAATTTCCTTTGTAGTAAAAATATTACACGATTATGGAAGATTGAATCATATTATCACGACCAGTCGTGATCTTTTTTAATCAGGTTGCCATTCATTTAGCTTTCATTGGAGGATTTTCGGCTGCATCCACCGCTATCGTGACAGCTGACGGCTATTTTAGTAATTGATTAAGTAATATCAATTACATATTTGAATATTAGCTTGTATAAAATGGTTAAGTAAAAACTTTCGCTTCCTCCCAAACTTTTATAACGTCTAGAAGAAAAAGTTTTCTTTTATATAAAAACTTCGTTTTAAACATGTCGTAATTTTTACCATTAAATGCATTTTGCACGTAATAATTTAATTATTAGCCACACACAGGGTGGCTTATTCTTTCAATCTCTATCATTTTTCATGTTTATGAAAAGTCACAGCAATCCATCGTTGCCACAGATTAATCTCGGAAAATGAAACATTTGAAGTTACTTAAAAAATTAATAACTCGAAAAGTATTTGTCACAAAATTGTTTTACAAACTGCGTTAGAATGGTAACAAATTGTATTTTTCTTGATATAAATTTCAAATCGAATGATTATGTCGTTTTTCAAATATTAGATTTCAAAAATTACAAAACTTCACAATGGAGTACCGTAGCGAAACTTTTACGCATAAAAAGATAATGATAAAGGCATTGTGGCTCGACGTGTATCGTGTATACTGGCCATAGCATGAGTAACGAATTACAGTAAACTTATTATTCTGTTAAAATATAAAAGTGAATTATGTATATACATTTTAAAAAAATAAAGAAAAACATTTTATCACAAACATCAACAAAATTTTTTCTTCTATTTATTCCCTTATTCCAAAGATATCGTTTTATCGTCTGCTGCCATAGCAACATGAATTAAATTTCATTAAAAAAATTGCTCAGTGGTAGAAAAATATTTTTCTAAATCGAATGGTTATTGAACAACTCAACACTTTAACAGGGGAATTTTTATTTGTTATTTAGATATTTTAAAATTGTTTGTTGTCATTGCGTTTTTATTCTGAGTTACAGCTAGTTTACTTATTTTTTAAATAAAAGCCGTGTGTGGCAATCTATATTCGGCCTTATAGCAGAATTTCCCCCTCTTGTTTTAAAGTTTCTTTCTTTTTAATATTCACGTGTAAATATGTTTTTCAATTGAAAAGTTTTTGGAAATATTATTATTTGGGCTTTTTGAATCCAGCAAACATTAGGTACAAAACGATTATTTCAAAATATGCATTAAATCTTTATTCAGATAAGGAAATTTCGAATAAAAAATTTAAAAAAAGAAACTCAAAAATTAGACAAAATAAATAAGTGATTGGACACTGCACACCACAATCTAGTCACGCATACGCCTGCAAAAAATGACTAAATTGCAATGCATAGGCTTGGATAACAGTCCTATAAAACATATGTAACTGAAATATCCTTACCGATTTCAACATTAATAAATCTTCGATTAAAATAATTCTTCGGTTTAAGAACTGTCGGCCACAACGTGTTTATCATTTTTTCAGTAAACTTTCTGAAAACGGACCTGTTATAAACAGAATTTTGTTTTAAAAGTAAAAATTTCATTGTCTCAGCGATTCCGTTTTCACGAGTTTTTACTGTATAAGATTGTTGTGTTTATTTAGTTTAATGAAACTTGCTAAGACGGAATCGCAAAAGACAGAAAAAAATTCCGGTTTAAATAGGTTTCTGTCTTAGCAGGTATAATTATATTGTATTCTTATTTGTGGGGACGTTGAAATTTTTTCATTTAAAACAGGACTCCGTTACAGACAACTTCCGTTTTAACAGGGTTTGCTGAATTTTTATGCTCCGATTTAGAAACCGTTGTCGCACTTTATCGTCTCCCTATCCCACTTTTTGTGACACTTGACATGGCAACACTAGTAGTAATCGACTTATTCTGTCAAAAATGCTGAGTGTGTTACTGCAAGCCGAAACGTCATTTTCGTTCATAACTTTAACAATGATAACGATATTTTCAAAAGACTTACTTTGTTTTTTGTGAAATATGATGACATCATGAGAAATACTGGAAATGGACACCATTTGTATCCAAACAACACTGGGCTAGAGAGTCTATATTTGGGGATGTAGATCGTTGTCCCACTTTATTGTCTCCCTGTCTCACTTTTTGTGACACTTGACTGGGCAACACTAGTAGTAATCGACTTATTCTGTCAAAAATGCTGAGTGTGTTACTGCAAGCCGAAGCTGGATTTTCGATCAAAACTTTAACAGTGATAACGATATTTTCAAAATACTTGTTTTTCTGTGAAATGTGATGACATCATGAGAAATACTGGAAATGGACACCATTTGTATCCAAACAGCACTTGGCTAGACGGGCTATAATTAAGAATGTAGATGACAGAACATACAGTGTTTATTCAGTTTATTTAGTACAGAACATTCAGTCTTTTCAAAAGTAGACACCATCCGCATTCAAATAGAGATGAAATAAGCGCATCCGCCGCTTCTCGTGATAGCATTTCAGTTTACACACAGCATGTTAAGCCATTTGAAACTTTAATATATTCAATATTTTTAAAGTTTTGAGCTAAGATCACGATTTGGATTGAGTTGGGACAACCTATATTTTCGACTGAATAAGTGGATTTTCAAACGGGTTAAAGGACTGACAATGATCGATAATTGCTGGACATGCGTATTCCGCTGTGGTATTACTTTTAAACTTATCTAGTTTTTAGTGCATTACGTGGTGTGTATAAATTTTATAGATTCTAGACAGGGCTTCACAAAAGAATTCCCTTAAATTACCGGTTATGGAGAGCAATTACTGAAAAAGGATTTTTACTCAGTTGTGTGTTTTTGATTGTTTATTTAAATAGCTCATTTCATCTAATAAGAAACATTAAAACAAGGTTATTGTATCATAAACATTTATCTAATATTTTAGTCAATCACTTCATAGGGTGAAACCCCCAGTAATTGATACTTTAAGGATTTTTTCTTGTTCAAATCACTATTACAAAGTTTTAAATCTGTTTTATACTTATCTTTGTTTATGAATGTATAGTAAAGATACATTAAAAAATTATTGTTGACAAAATTTTGAAAAATTATGCAACTAAAAATTAATTTTTTTTTCATAAATATTGTCAATATCTCCAGTAACTGACACCATCCCTTTTTTGAAAAACCAATAGCTGAAAAATAAGTTATAACAGTTAAGACAAAAAAGTTACCACTAGGTGACATTACTTTGCAGAATTGTACAAGAAAATGCTTATTTGAGTTAGATTTCTGCTGCAGTATCAGTTACTGGTTAGGTGTCAATAACTGGGGGTTTCAGCCTATGTCTTGAACCATTTTCTGGTTACATCTGAAATCCCTTAGCAAGTAAACATTTTCAACATTTTTAAAACCGTGCTCTAACTCTCGTAAATGTACTCGGTTTGCCATGTAATTTTTATATGTTATTGATGTTTACTATAGAATTTTCGTGAATTAAAATAAAATTTATAGCATTTATAGTTCGTTTACAGGGACACACAAAAGATTTCCGTTACATTATGGTCTGTAGGGAAAAATCGTTTGCTATCTATTTTATTGATATTACGATAGTTCAAATATAATGAGATTGATATGATCCACTGAGGAGTACAACTACAACTCATTACAACAAGGAGTATAGAATATCTAGCATTTACAGTTCAGTTACAAAGACGCCAAAAAGTTCCAATTTTATTATATTATAATCTATGGAGGAAAATATTTGCGGTGCATTTTAATGATATTATTGTACTTCAAACATAATAAAATTTAAAGGATCGCTAAGATATACTACAACAAGTTTTCTATAGATTAGGCGTGAGTAAGCATTTATCGTTCATTTACAGAGACGCGCAAAAGAATTCGATTAGAGAACTGACAATGATCGATAATTGCTAGAAGTGCGTATTCCGTTTTGTAATGCACTTTTAAACTTATCTATTTTTAGTGCTTAATATGGCGTGTGTAAATGCTATAGATCATATGCAGAGCTGCACAAAATAATTCCTACACATTACCGGATATGGACAGTAATTGCAGAAAATGAAATTTTACTGAGTTATATGTTTTTAAATTGCTTATTCGGATATCGCATTTCGTCGTATGAAAAAATTAAATGTCTTGATAATATTCTCTTAGTGTTGGAAAGTGTTTATGATATATTCCGGATGAATGATTTTTTGTTCATGTTTAATTTAATCAAAATTTTCCATATTACCTAATAATATTAATTAGAAAACAAACAAACGTTTAAACGAATCTCTAACCAAACGACGTACTTTTAAAGCTCTTATTTCTACTAAACTTTTATATCATTCGTTAGTGTAACAGTGCAAAAGTTATGATAAACTTCGTTATTTTTTGGTGTAGTTTACCTGTTAATGGATTTCAGATGTGATCATAATTGATTTATGGCACGTGTATCGGAAGCCTAAAGAAAGGAGACTAGTTTTTATGATTATAGAATCTGAATATAGTGAATTTATTTCTTTATTTTTCTTATCAGTTACGCAGGGAAAAAAAAACCAGTTTTTTTTTCTTCTTATGCACGCGAATATATCAAATTCAGGAAATAAAAAAAAAATCAGACTGCGTTCAATAAAGTTAATATAAAAATCAATATTTATATTTCAATGTAATTTCTATCGCTATTAGAAAACTTTAAATAAAAAGTTTTGGATATCAATTATAATTTGACTATTTGATGTTTTTGCGCTTTTTAGGTGCGTTCAAAACTATATAAATACGTAGTACCTATAGTCGTCGTCTGGTCCGTCCGTCTGTCCGCATATAACATTGCAAAAACTACCGAACCGATTGGTTGGAAATTTATGCAGAATTTTGTCGAGTCATTTCACATTTTATGAAAACTGAATCAAAACTTAAAACGATATTAATAAAAGTTTTCTTGATTCTATAAACTCCTATCATACATAATCTATATAATAAAAGCGCAAGTCATGTGACTGAGAAAAACAAATACGGGCTAACCATCTCATTTTTAAATATGCCAGGCGGCCATTTATATTCAAAATTATTCTTCGAATAAAATTGCGTAAAAGTTACATTTTTAGAAAGATTGTTCAAAAAAATTGTCTGTTTGAGAGATGAGTTACATTAAAAAATTCTGAGATAACTTCAGTTGAAATTAGGTTAACAGCCCAATATTTATCCCAATATCCATTAAAGTAAATAAACACAAGAGATTCATTCATCGTGAATCATAGAAATATTAAACCATTTAGGTAATTATTCGCAAAGCAAGATATCCATGGTGAATTTTGCAGCGCTGTCTAGTGTCTAAAGAAAAATTTGCATCTGTAAACGTGGCATACGTAATAAAAGAAAAGAAAGGCGTGCTCATTTCGTTCAAAAAAGACGATATAATTCATTTCAGTGAAATAATAACGAAGATTTTTTTACATTGTAAAAATAGTTTTCATAAGAACGCACCTCATTTGTCACGTTTAACGTACAATTTCCAACTTGTTTAATTATTTCCATGATTTTTTTTTCTGTTTAAAAGAAATTATCATTAACAGCTGTTAAAAGATAAAACTTTAATATAAATGTAAAATTGAAACTGTAAAATCGGCTTGCATTTAAAAAATAATTTTTAAGTTTGTAACAGATTTTTTAAAAGTTGATTCTTTTATGAACAAACATTTTGATAGTTTCATTGCAGTCACCCTTTTTTAACTTAATTTTAAACTAAATTTTAAACTATAATTTATATTTTTTGGCAATTATTTCAAAAACGTTCAAAAAATAAAATATTAAATAAATTATCAAACCTTTGTCATGACTTTAAAATTTATTTAAACGATCGAAACTGTTTTTGATTGATATATTTAATTTTCTAAAAAATTATGTTGATATACTAGTTTAATTTTTTACTAAAATGCAATATTTATTACAAAAGCAATAGTTACTGAATTGAATTAATTATTACAAACTTAATTAATTATTTAAACTTAAAACGAGAGAGAAAAAGTTATTAAAAGGTACTGAACTATTAACAAAAGTACTTGGATATATATTTTTTTTTTAAGTGCCCAGTTCAAATGACGGCATTTACCTCACAGGCTACTCACACTAATTGTATATTATACGCTTATTTCAAAAAATCTATCCCTCGAAAAATAAAGAAATCGACAATAAATTAAGGAGGGGGGGCCCATTCCTCCCCTTTATACTTAACCAATAAACCCTCAAAACTAATCATGGTAGCGCCTTTTTAAGAATGAGCCTATATACAACATTTGATGCAAATCGGATATTTATATTAAGAGTTATCGCATTACGTACATACATACGTACATACATAAGTACGTACATACAAAACCTGCGGGCACATTAGCTGTCAGGCTTTGATACCCAGTGATCTTAAAACTAAATCAAAACCTATTTTCTTTATAATTTTTTCACTATTATCATTTTCAAACTTCATTTAAAAAAACAATAAAACACCGAAATATTTCGAAATAAAAAACATTTAATTTAAAACAATAAATTAATCAAGTGAAATAAAAATCGTTCATTACTCTTTTTGAATATGAATCCAATTGCTTTTTTCGAATAGAGATATATGTAAAAATTAATTTTCTGCTTTGACTATTTTTATTCACAAAACATGATCAATATAATAAAGATTTATACGAAATAGAAACTGAATAGTTTTATTTGACGAAAATACATTCTTATTCTCCAGGTTTTTTTTTTTTTTTTTTTTGAAAACGGAACTAAAACATGTGGAATGTACTCGCTTCATATTTCTATCAAAGAATATGTTCAATGAGAAAAAATTTGCACTGTCGAAATATGCTTTCATAATAAAAATTTTGATAAAGGAATTTTATGCAGCTTTCCGTTTTGAAAGATATTGAAATATTAGCTTCGTTTTCTCCATTTGAATAAGCCTGTATTATTTAAAATATAGCGATAACCTTAAGAAGGCGTTCTTTAAATATACAAGAAAATAATTTTCAACGGCTTTTTCCTTATGCAGAATGGAATCAATTTCGATACATGTCAATGTTCCAATTACAGTTTAAACTGCAGTTTGAAAATTATATGCAGAAAGAAATTTGATTTTATACTTGAAATGAAAATTTCTTATACAACGAAATTAATTTAGGAAAGTGTCACCATGTAAATGAAAGAAAAAGTTACATGCGTCTTACATGATTACATACATCTAATTCACTTATATACTTACTTAAATACGAAAATTTTTACGACATAAAACAAGTTTTTTTTCATAAATGAAGGTTACAGTAACTAATAACAAATTTTCAATTATTCTGATTGAAATAAAACTTTATAAATCAATTAGGTTGATGCTAAAATTGATCGCGTTTAATTTTTATTTGAGGCAAATAGCGTACATAAAAGAACCAGAAATAGATTATCTTTCAAAATACGAAAATGATAAATCAATACTTTGTTTTCATGATGATTTTCTTAAACTTTTCAATATCGTTAAAAGGTGTTTCTGAATTCGGTTTTAATATCTGTCTGTCGGTCTTTCCGTGATGTTAACTCGCGTAAATATACTCAATTTGCCATGCAATTGATATATGTCATTGAGGTTTACTATAGCATCTTCGGTGTTGAAAATGAAGAGTTTAATAGTTATAGTTCCTTTACAGGCACACTCAAAAGAATTTTGTTACTTAAAGTGTATGGGGAAAATCATTTGCGATTTATTTTAATAGTGTTTCACTATTTCAAACACAAACATATTGAAATTGGTATGTGTCACTGAAGTGCATTACAAAAGGCTTACTATAGAATATTGTGTGTATAGCATTCATCATTCATTTACAGGGACACACAAAAGTATTTGGTTAAATTACTGTATGTTAATAATAATCGCTGAAAGTGCATTTTCAGTTGCGTTACGCGTTTTTTAATTTAATTAATTTTTTTCCTATTACTTGATGTGTATAAATTCTATAGTCATATATAGGGCTTCACAGAATATCTCAAGTGCCTTTCCGTTTACTTACGGAAATTGCTGAAGGGGAATTTTCAACTGTGCTATGTGTTTCCTAACTGAACTAAATTTTAGCATACTGTGTTTTATATATATAGAAATCTATAGATCATATACAGAGCTGCACTTCGGATCAGAGCTCATTTCGGATATTTTTTTCCAAATATTGTTGGTCATTTCTTAAATTGGATTTTTAAATGTGTTATGTGTTTTTCAAAATGTTTACTTACATCAGACATTATACCTTATTAAACAGTAAAGATTTCTAAATGTATATTGGAAATTTTGGAAAATGCTACATACACTATGCGTGACGCATAATTTTTCGTTCTTGTTTCATAAATGAAACAACATGACACGCAATTGAAAGCAATAAGCAACTCTTCCGCTTAATATTACTAATAGTCGCATAGTAATATTACTGTAAGTAGTAATATAAGTATAGTAGTCATATAAGCATAGTAATATGACCATAGTATATAAGCATAGTAATATAAGTATATTAGTCATATAAGCATAGTAATATAAGCATAGTATATAAGCATAGTAATATAAATATAGTAGACGCATAGTAATACAAAGTTGAATGAGTAATATTAAACTTAGCTATGATTTTTATACTTACTATATATTTTTACACTTACTATGATTTTACCTTAAGTCACAAAATTAGGAGTTGCTATAGCACGCCATAGATCATCTTGAATATGACTTGAACATTTGTAACGAAGATGTCATTTTCCTGTTATGTCAGATTTGTAATTGCAGTTAGAGAGAGTTTTGTAAGGGGTAAAGTCATTACAATTTTCCAGTGGCGGGGAATAATTTGCATGGTTGCTACACACTGTAAAAAATAAAAAATGAAAAATAAAAAATAAATAAATAAATAAACGATTTAGTACTTTTTTGTTATTCATGATATTAAAAAAAAAAAAAAAAAAAAAAAATATTTTGCTACCACTGATTTTTCGAAACGTCTCTGAGTAGATTTTTATAATGTATTAACCAGTTTTCTCATCCCGGAATATAGGTTTTTGTGATGTTATCCATTCTCAGTTAAACATTTTCAGCTGCGTAAATGAATTCATACATGCAAGAAAAACAAAACAATATTAATTTTAATGTTAATGTTAATGCTGTTAATTGATCATGTTTGTCTGTAAAACATGTTTCTCGAACGTAAAAATGTTTATTTGGAAGTAAATGGAATCCTAAAAAACTATATTCTGGATTCAGAAAGAGGATTAACTGTCAAGACGACTCAGAAACATTAAAATCAATGGCAGCAAAAGAACCTTTGTTTTTATGTGTAATTCTTTAAGTCTACAAAATATATTAGTTTCTCAGGTTTCTAAAGAAAAAGAACGTTTTTTTCTGAATCGTGAATAACTAGGAAGCGTATTTTCGTTTGTGGTTATATTATATTTTCCTAGATTAAGAAAAGTTCGTCTTTTTTACAGTGTATTTTTATATATAATATATGCGAAATTTCAAATGTATGGGAGGAGGAGTTTGCTTCTGTTGCTTATTTCAACTCGAAAAGCCACCAATGAGTATTTCTGCCCAAAATGTTAGCGGTATAAACAAACAAAAAAATTCAGTTCCCTTAAATTGAATTTGTATAAATCTCATTCACTTGAAAATAAATATATGTGAAAACAAAAACTACATGAACGGCATTTTAATTGCTTAAAACATCCATATTGTATTCTGTTTTAATATTGAGATAAATATTTTTGTATATCAATTTAAATTTTATTTAATTTATAATAAAAAAATAATAATACTCATCATTCCAAAGTCTCACATATGTAGATTTCTATTATATCCACATAAAAACTGAACTAATTGATTTTTTTGAAATTTTTAACTTCACTTCTATATAGTCAGAATGTTTTTTCAATTAAATTGAATCAAATAACACCGATGCTGATTTCCTTGTGGAATAAACGTTATTTTCATCTCACTTTGTAAAATGCCTTCAAGAAATCAAAGCCAATAAAATGAATAATATTCATCATTATTCAACTTAAACACTTTACATTGGAAGAATTTTGAAGCTTTGTGGATTAATAACTTATTATAGAGATTAAATATTTTATTGTGTGGATTAATATTATTGTTAATTAAACTGATATTTTAAGGGCTGGTCATTTCAAGCCGCCATATAGAGAATGGGAAATTATTAGTCCCTTAAAATATCATTTTCAGAAAAGGCTTTGTTCTGCATTCTATGCTTTCATTGTATGTGTATAAAAACAATGAATATGTGTAGTATTATTTTTGAAGAATATACATAAGTAATACAGTTCATGGAAATTATTTTTATTCAAAACTCTTCGCGCAAGTAGTACGAGATTTCGTGTATGTGCTGATGTCATGAGACACTCTTCATTGTCATTTTCACTGTTGTCATAAATCAAATTATAAGTGGCGTCGCAGAGACGTCATAGCAATTTGTCATCCTCACAACACGTGACGTCACCGCAAACCACAAAGTAACATTTTGACGTCGAAGTGACGTAACTATTTTGCACGGGTAAAGTAAAAAATAAGAGATGAAGAACGATCACAATTCTACATAGCAGAAGTAATACTCCCGTTTTCTAAGTCAGACGTTTCAACATTAGAATCTCTTAGCTCGTGCCATTATTATGATAGCAAAAGAAAATAATTTTTTTTCTTTTACTTAGTGTAAATCTTTACATTCACACAACATGTGAGCCAAAGATTTAAATACTTTTCAACTGTAATAGAAAATGTTCATAAAGTAATACATTGAGGCAAATCGACGAGTGTAGCACGTCAGGATTTTTTCGTACTAAGCTTTAAAGTGGCGAGATACACACGTCATCCCACTAAAGTTAATTAAAATGTCTTTACTACATAAACTTTCTACAGTTTGTAATTAATGGTAAATTTCGATTACGATTCCATCCATTTACCAGTAGTTTTGTTAATAAATAACATCAATAATGTATTTTTGATTAACAAAATCTGTTAATCATAAAATAAAACATGCTGTTTTCATCAAAGAAAAGTGCTTATTTCATGCAGAATTTTTCACGATTCAATTTTACCGGAAAGTGACACACGCACAAAATAAAAAATAATTTATCATTAAATTTTTATTCGATTAAATTTTTATTCAATAAATAAATTTTTTTATTCAATTATTCTTATTTTAGTAGGTAAATTACTTTTTTAAACGAATTGTGTATATGCCGTCTGTATAGTTTCAAAAATAATAATTATAATAAGCTGAAACTGAAAAAAATCTTTTGTCCTACTCATAATGTTTCTATCGGAAATCAAAACTATTTAAGATTTATCTCATGCTTCAAGTAATGATTTCTAATTCAGATATCGTCCGCTTGCTGGCAATTTTCTTTATTTACCCAACAAACATAGCGCCTCTTTTCACTAAAATATTTCCTCTAAAATATATGCATAGACACTGTACAGAGCATGTAGTGAACTCATAAGAGTAATATGTTCAGGGCTTTACAAATTCTGTTTCCTTTTCTAGTTCTAACCAATAAAACAACAGCAACAACAAGCAACACTACAACAAGAAGAAAACTCAAGACTAGTATTAAATTATAATAATATAAATCTTTAGTAATAAATAAAGTTTTGTCAAAAATAATGACAAAGGTTTCATAAAAACCTCTAAGTATCATTATATCGTTTCATATCTTTATATATATCATATTTCATATATCACATTTCATATCTTTATATATATCATATTTCATATATCACATTTCATATCTTTATATATATCTTTATATATATCATATCTTTTTCTCCAAATTATATAATTAAACATATTTAGTTTTGAAGTTATGAAATAAAGGTCAAAATAATTTCAAGTTCTTAATAGATAAAAAGATCATTTTAGGTTTCAAAAAATAATAAATTTAAAGACCAAAGCAGTGAAATGAAATTAATAGCTGCCTTTTTAAATAATAAATGTGTGATCATATTATTGGATATTAGCCTTATTACCGAAACAAAGATATTCGAATATCAAATGCGAATATTTATCTTGGCTATCTTACCCATAAACCGTATTACACAGCTTTCCTTTCCGGATAATTGATTTGCAGAATTAATCGGAATTTATTGAAAAAGAATATAAATAAGAAAGAGTATTTTTAATTGTTTTGTATAAATGATTTTATTTATATTTTACAGACAAAATTTATTCATTGATCTGTATTATCAGGGTCATAAATTATCATAGATACTATTTTATTATTTGTATTAAAAAATAAAAAAAATTAAACATTTTTTCGCACATAAAATGTATAATATTTATATATTTTTAAAGCTTATATGTTTTATGAATTTTATACGAAATTATCCTAATGTTGCTACATCACACATTTATTTACCTTTAAATCATTTTTTAATGTAATTAGATGCACAAAATGTTTGCTTTTACCCAATTGTATATTATCTAAAACCCGCATTATAGATAAACAATAAACATCATTAGTTTGCCTTTTAACCATTTATAATTTTTGTAACTCAATTAATGTTTCGGTCTTATCTTGTTACACAGTTTTCCTTTCTGCATATAATTGATTTACAGAAGTAAGCGAAACTTATTCGTAAAGAGTATGAATAAAAAAGTCTATATTTAATTGTTTTGGATAAATGGTTTTATTTGTATTTTATGGACAAAATTTATTTATTGAACTGGATATCTGGGGTGAAAGATTATTATAAATACTATTTATTATTTTTATTTATGTTATTGATGTTGTTGGTGTTCGGAAGAATAATAAATATATATATATATATATTATTTTACATTTCTTTGCGAGAAAACATTCTTCATAATATTTTCAAGACAGTAAAAAGTTAGTTATTCCTAATTAGTCTACTAATATATTAATATAGGGCGGAAAGAATGTCAATATAAACTTTAAAATTTCATAAAATAAAACAATGAAATAAACGGAAGTGAGGTGGTTTGAAATAAAAGCACTGTTGCGATGCGGAATTCTTTTAGAAGCAAGAATAACTAGAGTTAAAAAAGTTACTAAAAGGGGGCGCTAACACGATTGGATATTCCGGAAGTACAAAGCTAAGGATTATTATAAAAGAACTTTCTACCCAGTGAATCCTTGGAAACTAGAAAAAGTTACTGTGTACCAGATATCCTTGTTCTTATTTAAATGGTTTTGTGTCAGAAATTTTCGTAAAACATTCATTTATTGACGCTTCTCCGATTACGAAGTTCAAAGGTAAGATTCACTCATTAATTTGTCCTACATACTAAATTAATGATAAAATCGACTATAGGATCCAACGATACGTTAGTCGTCACTCGCCGAACCGATCTCTTATATTTATTCTCTTTTACATACTTCCAAAAAATTCATTCGCATTAGTACCCTTTATTGGTGACTTTTTAAGCTACAACTTCTTTTTTTTGTTGTTGTTGTTGTTAAGCAAATCTCACATCCTGACAATTTTTTTTGGTACAAACCCCCATACCGTATCATTTTTGTTCTTCTTTATGAATTTTTAAAGTTTATACTGACATTCTGTCCGCTCTATAATAACAAGAGAAAGTTTTAAAATGTTAATTTAAATTAAAAATTAGCTAAGCTGTATGTATTTTTTTTTCTTTTTGCCATTTTCATTCAATCAAACTTCTACACTTCTTTAAAAAAAATCACAATAATATTTTTTGAGACGAATAAATTTTTGCGAAAATTCGGAATAATCTCGTGATTTCCAACGACTAAAGATATATTTTACCATTTTATTATTATCAGAAACTCTTGGGGAAATGATCACTCAGGAACTACAAAAACCAATAATTTCACAAAAATAACAGAGAAATGTCTTTTATTAAATTTATGGGTATAGAATGTGTCTTTTTACATAAAAGATATTTCCAGAAACCTCTCAAATTTACTGTTTTCTGAGATTTCTAAATGCCTTTTCTCCAATCTTTATTAGGATAAGACAAAAGTTTCCGGAATCATTTTTTTTTTTTGTTAAACAAATATAACGTTGTACTGAATTATCATAAACATTTCAGCTATATGGAAAATATGTCTGCAATATTTTGCAGTGTACATTTATAAGAAATATGTTTTAACTGAAATAAAGTGTAGTTTCTTCCTTTTTCATTTATTTATTTATCTATTTCTTAAACTCAGAGGGTATTTTTTCGTTTTCTAGCGATGAAAATACACAATTATCGTCGATCAATAATTTTTTATCATAAACATTTTTACTAGTTTAAATTATATATTGCTCCAGTTTTTGTTTCTTAAACAACTATTCGTCATACACCCTCATAATTCATTTCATCAGAGTTCACTTTAAAAAATCTAATATTTTATGTAAATCAGTCTATAAATAATAGTATTGAAGAAGGTTAAAAATGAATTTTAATAGGAGTAAAACAAATTTCCTTATTCCTTTTTAATTCTGGCATAAATAATGCTTTATTAAATACATCTTTAAAGCTTTTCGAACTCGTTTTAAAGAATACCGTTTAAAACAAAATTCCCCAAGGAAATTTCGTGCATTCGCATACAATAAAAACCATAAATAAAACTACATACAATAAAAATTATCCATATTTTTTCTGCATAGTTGTTAACAGAAATATATAATAAGATCACTTAGAAAGCTTCAATCTCTGCTAAAGTTACAGCTAATTCCTGTTCCTGTGCTGGTAAGATAAAAGAAATAGATCCATCAATTTTTGGACATTTTTAGACAGATATAATAATAGCGTTTATTAACGACAACGCTCTGATGGACCTCCAATATCCTGTAACTGATTGAATTCTAGAAAACCACCGATCTAGAGTTATATCTAGTGAACTATTTATCTACCTACTCTGTTGAAAATTATCCAAACTTGTGTATTTGAAGAATTCTTCAAAATTATTTTGTCGATAAAAAAGACAGAATCCTCCATTTACATATTTAACCAAGATCTATTTTTTGTTTTCTATCTTTTAGTTAATAAAATCTTCTTTAAACTAAAGATGTAAAGGAAGGTTACTTTCCATAAAATTAAAAAACAGTATGAAACAAAATAGATCCAATAGAGCCTGGTCAACTTTCCGGTATTTATGAAATCTCGTTCATCAGTGCAGATGGAACATTACAGTATTATATAGAAATGACAAACATAAAATTTAAAACGAGAATAAAAGAACATATAACAGTTATCAAATATGACAGGAGAACTACGGCTTTAGCCAGAGTGCATAGTACAGAGCCTTTGCAGATTGATTTCAAGAATATTAAAATAATTTTTCCATCAAGAGTTTAGTTATCATCCATCTACTATGTATATAAAACACAAAAGGAAATTTCGTTCCGTTCCTTTATAACTAGAGTTCTGCTGAATGGAATTTGATGAAACTTACACTGTTGGATAGATAATTTTTCAGGGAAGGTTTTCGTATATAACACATAGTTCTACGTGTATTAGTTATAGAATTATGATGAAAAGTTCTGTTATTTTGGACGATAAGGTTACCATAGTTCATTTTTTTGGCGACCATTATCGTTGGCGAAAGAATTGAAACGGCTATATCAGAAAATAATGCAAACACATAGAAAAATAAAAGAAAAATAATGTTATTAATTTTATTTAAAATCCCCCCCCCTTCCCCGCAAAAAAGAAATAAACTGTTTTAATGGAGCATAATATTTAATTTATTGCTTAAAAATATAATTTGTAATGTAATTTGTAATAGTTTGTAATGCTTAAAAATATTTGCAATGTATGAGACTGCAATTCAGATTAAGTCAATATTTGGCGATCTATCGTTTGCGTCAGGTTAACAAAGATGCATCTGATAATTTGATTTAATAAAATATGTGTAATTTTTTTTCCTTTTTTTCTTTCTGTTAATTTTTTTTTGTGTAACTCCCCTATCATGTGCCTTACATGAGAAACTAGCAAATGTAATTGTAAAAATGACTGCATTTATGAGTTACATGTTATTTGTTTATTTACGGTTTTGATTTTACTTTTGTCGCCAAGCAATGTGATTTTAAGCCAAAAATGCATAAGCGTGACATCAGCTTGAGCAGTATTAGCAATAATAGTGTTTTTTCGTATATACAAGATCCTTTTTGGAGTAAATTTTTATATTCAAATGCAAATTATATAAATAGCAGTTATTGTTATGACTATGGGATCAAATATTTAAATTTTAGTAAATGTCTGCCACTCAAACACATATTGTAAAATAATTAAATTTTAGACATTTAAAAATTTACTACGGAAACATGCCGGTTTGTTTTAACCAAACATATTATTTTTATAGCCTCGAACTCAGACCAGCGAATATTGTCTATTCTCTTATTTTTATTTTATTATTTTTTTAATATATCGCCAATTTTACTTATAGAAATATTCACTGTTTCAAAAGTTAGGAACCAAAGAATATTCTTAAGGACATGTGTGCATTTATGCGTTATTACTATTACAAAAGGCTACATTTTGCAATAAAAATTGTTTGCTGAAATAAATTTTCGATGCTCTTTTTGATTCGTCATTTCTTTGTAGTTTTTTCTGCATATCTTTCTTCCCTTCTTTCAGGAAGGTTTTTAAAAGAAATTGGACTAATTGTCCGTATTCCGGTCACCTGCCAGTTGGCATTTTTACAATTTTGTTGGATGTTTCGTTTATGTTTGAAGGTTACTCTGGACGACGATTCAGATTACAGAAGATTAGATGACTTTTGAAATTAGCGATTGCTAAATTTATGGGGGTTTTTCATTATGAAGCAAAGTTTTACCAAAAAAGCAATGCTTCCAATGTACGGTTGGTTGATTTTATGACGGCCGATTATCTACACGAGGGATATAGACCCTGGCGGGAGTGCCCTCCGTGGGGGTCTTTCTAAGGGATCCTAACCCGTATTTACGGCAAGGTTCGAAGAAAACCACGGAAAACTCCGAACGGTTACGTCAACGAGCACGACAGGGGTTTGAACCCAGCACTTCCCGTATTCCAGCTTTGAGAGCAGAACATCTCAGCCACTGTTTTGGCGCTTTCAATGTACGGAAAAACTTTGTAATGTCAATGGTGGCGAATGGAATAAATAATATTTGTCGATTTATCACTTCAGGCTGGATAAGAAAAAGCGAGTACCTGAAATTCTGATTAGGTAATTTTTCGATCATTATAAAGCCTTTTCGACCTACACACAGCCCTAGCAGCTAAACATAGTGAGAAATGAATTTATTTCTGCGTGTTATTATGCTCTTTAGAGAAATGCAAAAAAAATCTTCGGTTTAAATATTCACCAAAAATAATATTACTAAACATTTTAAATAACTAACTTTATCATTGTCAGTTTTATTTAAGGTATGAAATTTTGTTAATGAAAGATCTATAATTGAATTAACAGTAATTTGACATTATTTAATGGAACATATCTTGGCGCGTAACTAACTTCGTTTTGTAACCAACTCTGGTACATTAGTAACCATATCGTTTCAAGCACTTCTAATGTTTGACGTCAAACTTGGATATCGGCAAGATTATGGAAGATTAGAGAGATTTTATTGGATACAAACTAGAGGTTTATTCTTCGACCAGAGTTAATCATTGGGTTTTTTTTTTTCAGATTAACGGTTACACGAATGCAACTGTTCTAAAAAATGGAAATACAGTGAAAATGGCGTCATTTGAATTTTATTGATATTCAGCTTTAAAAATTCCCTTTTTATGTTTCACCATTTTTTTAAATATGAAAGTTAAACACTGTTCTTTATGTGCAAACAATTTATTACAATTTTCACTGTATTTACTCTGCTGGAATCGCAAGATGAAAAACCGTAGTAGACTTGCCAGAAGAGGGCGTATATTGCGAAATATAACGTAACATAGAGTGAGATTGTACTTACGTTACCAGAATCTCACATGGAGACAAGAAGGAGGGACGGAGTTCAAGAACTTACAGAGGAAAATGAATCACCCGAGCATTATTTAAGTTTAATGGTCAATCTATGCTAATCATGCTTTCTCTTTTAGTAGTATGTTGACTAGAGAACATGTTAGTTCCTGTTGTCATAATCTCATAATGGCCTCCTTTCCCTACCAAACTCTACTATAAATGATCAACTAAATGAGTTGCTTCTTTTAGCCCAAATTTTGTCCAATGTATGATATAATATAACGCAATGTCGTTCACATCGTTTACAGCAATATTGAAGGAAAATCCAGGTGAACGCCCCTATTGCTTTAAAATACATGCTCAAATTCATTGATATAATTCGTTTGATTCAAGGTTCGTTTGAAAATATTTACTAAGGTAAAATCTGTAGGTGAAGATCCACATTCCTTTAAAATACAAAGCATTTCGTTTGATTTAAGGTACATTTAGAAAAATGGCCCAGCGCAGCGGGCGTAGCATGCTAGTTATCTATAAATCAATAGAAATATTCTTGCGAAACGAGAACATATGCAATGAATCAACCTCTTTTAAATTACCTAAAATTTGGCATGAGTTGATTTAAAAAGCAATAAGTAAAATAAAAATTTTCACATTTACAGTTTCACCATTTTAAGCACCTGCTTTCATTATGCATGTGGTCTCATGTTTTGTGTTTATTATTTTCAAAAACTTAGCGAAAATAGTTTATTTATCATTTTTCGCTCATGAAGAAGTCGCCGTTTGAGTGTACGAAACCTGTCATCATTATATTAAAAGGTATTTTAAGCCTTTTTGTGTGACGTTTTATCATTTTAAGAATTAATTGCATGTTTAATTTAACGTTAACAAGTGATTTTATTATATAATTTGTAAAATCTTCTTTGTTAAATATTCTTAAGTTGTCTTAATTTGTTGAGAAGCTATCCATTCAACATTCAGCCCGTGACTTTGCACAATATATTAAGGTGCTATAAGTCTTGTAAGGAATGGACTACTCTCGTCACGTGAGTAGGCGATGTTTGAATGAGATCGTAATTTTTTGTCCAATAAATGTGCGTAAAAGATTTAGCAATGCTCTCTTTCTCTAACTTTCGAGGGATGTCTGAATCTCGGAAATTGTGAGTCACCGTTTTCCTTCAGTTATGCAAATTTTCTGGAGCTGGTCGATCGATACTGTGAAGTATATTAGCAGCGAATTTTCATTTCAGAACGGAGCTCAGGGGAGCTAGAGCAGACTTAGCTTGGGAGATTTAGATTGAGACTTAGATAGATTTAGACTTAGCCTTGAAACCTCGCATCGAGTCTCGAGATTAATAATTGGCCTTAGCATTTTTATAGTGAAGTTCTATGCTGTTGTAAAGCTGATTTGAGCCTGAATCAGTGCTTATTTAATTTGAAATATAAAATTATTGGATCGTGAATTTGCTTCTGAATAGTTTAAGTTTAATTATCGTATAGTTTTAATTTCTATACAGCTACGAGTCGTTAGCAAAAGCCTTTCGTTTTATTAATTTTTAGGAAAATCAAGTGGAGCTCGCTCAACTTCTCTACCGCTTTGTTTTAATAATCCGTTTTTGGTTTTAAAAATAGACTTGTTATTTGTCTCTGCTCTGCCGCACTGCCTGACATCAAAGATGGCCGTCACAGTCTAACACCGTTTTTTTTTTCGAACCCATTATGTGAGTCATAAATTATTCCCGTTCACATCTGAAATCCATTAGCAAATAAACTACAGTGCAAGAAATAGAGTAGTTCATTAACGTTTTCATGCCATCACACAAACAATAAATATTCCATTAAAATGAAAGTTAATGTATTTAAAGATCTTAAAAGATGCATTTTATCTCTGATATCGGTAAATGTGTAGTATATTTTCCTTTCTAAGTTCATTTCGGCATACAAAAAAAAAACAATTAAACATCATCAATCAGTAAAGACACTTGAAAATTGTTTTTCGAATTATGAATTATTCATGAACTTTATTTTTAAACAACTACTCATAAAAACGTATGTTCACTTTAAAAATTTCCAAACTATTTATGCATCCAGTAAATAAAAATCATTCAATAAATAACAGTGCTGTAGAGCATTAAAAAGGATTTTTAACGATGAAAAAACCAATTGCTTTATAATTTTTAAAATCATGATTTTAAAAATATTCTAATATATATATATTTATTTTAGTACCAACTTAAAAAACGGGATTTTATAACAGAGAATTTGATATTTCCACATACTAAAGAAAAATAAATAAAAGTATTTTTTTTTTCTGAATAGCTGTTAAATAAAAACAAAAACACTGTCACTGTATTAAATACTACGAGCAATGAAAATTTGTCTAGTTTTTTCCATGTCCGTTATGTGAATCATAAATCATTTATTATCACATCTGAAATCAATTAACAGGTAAACTACAAGGAAAAGAAAAATAGCGTAGTTTATTGAAGTTTTCACGTCATCCAATAAAAGATAATTAAAATCTATTCTATTAAAATGGAAGTTAAAGTATTTAAAGAATTTAGAGAATTTTACAAACTCATTTTATGTCAGGGATTTATCAAAATTTTCCTTTGAGTTAGCTTTGAAATGTACATAAAAATTCAAAAAATAAGTACTGTTAGTATATCTATCATAAAAAATATTTTATATTTAAATAACAGTTTAATCAGTAGATACTTTTTAATGTATTTTTAGTACTGTTTCGAGTATTCTTTAGGCGTGTCTGACTTTTTATTAAATTTGGAATAAAATATTTTAATACATATGGTTTAAAATAATAAATTCATACGATTATTTCTGAACTAATGTTGCATCCGAATGATAGAAATTAGATTTGATTGTACGCAAGTACACATATGTTAAATGTACCTCTCTCCTGATGCACTAATAACATCTAGGTGTTAGTGGAATTCATTCCACACCCGATGAAAAATACCCGATGAAAAAAAAAACTACTGTAACGCAGCGAACTCTTTGGTGATTTCTTTGGCTATTTATTCCTGGTATGCAGCTAATACCGGGTATCGCGTTTAATAAATTTCAAAACTTTATTTGAATACATTATTGCTATTTTTCATATAAAAATGCTTTTGGTATGGGTAATCTCAAAAATATATTTAATGTAAAAAATCTATTACATTTTTCAATTTTTTCAGAAATGTTTTCGATCTTCATTCTGTAATCCGGGAACCCCGAGTTGGATTCCCTAGCAATTTTAAGGGAAATACATTTAATATTTACACTAAACTTATACTGGTTAAAAGAAAACTAACTGGAGATAGTTAATAAATTTATGGACATAGCATATTAGAACTATTTTTTAAGTTAATAGAAAAGATAGAATATAACAGTGAGGTAGGAATTAATATATAGTAATTTCCGGCGTATAATCCGCAGATCAAAAAAAGATGTTTAGACCCAGAAATTTTATTTAATAATCGAACTTATATACGTACCACATTCGAGAAATTGGAATTTTACAAAATAAAATTTCTGGGACTAAATATGCTTGCTTGATCCTCAGATTATAGGACAGAAATTAAGGGTATCTATTTTCAACGAACTTTTTGGCAGAAGTCAATGAAAATAAAATTGTTTTAAGTCATTTATCCTTCTAAATTAAACTAATATTGCATAATCGTAATAGGAGATTCAACTACAGAAAATTTTGTAATTAAAATTAACTGGTTAAATTGTCAAATCTTGTGTCTTATTCATAAAAGTAAATTAGGTACTTTTCCAGTACTGGGGTCTTGGCGAAATAGAGAAAATGGCCTTGGTGGGAGAAGTAAATTTGATAATATACACTATATTGCCAATGATGATTGGTCACTTGCGATTTTAGTCGTTTTGTTAAATATCTGGAAAGATACATGAGGAATTATCCTGAAACTTCCGGAGTGTAAACAACATGATCGACGTCATATATTTCCGCGAAGATTTTTTCCCGAAACACCATAAGGGGCCGTCAACAAATTGAAGAAAAACGAATATATTTTGGATAACCCTGTAAAAACTAATATTTCAAAAGCATTCAAACTGTAGATTATGATTAAGGGGATTATTGTAATAATTTGGGTTCATTTTTATGAAGGTAGCATGTATACTCGAAGAGAAATTCAGGTTTTTATAAAAACAATCCCAAATTTTATCAAGTTTTTTGCTTATAATTTGCAGAGTTTTTAATATAAAAACAAGTTGTTTTCAGAAAATATGACAAACAAAATTGTACAGAATACCCTGCAATCAGAATTAAAAAATAATAAAAATTGTATAAAAAATGAGCAGGTTTACTAAATATTGTTTCACTGCGCATGCGCGAATTCAATCAAAATATACTGTGCATAATATATTAGCTAAATATATAGACCAACTTTTATGAAAGTCTCAAAAACATAGCTTGAAAATTCTGATAGTAATCGTCGATAGAATAAGCTCGAAATTCGCTGTTCCCAAAAGGAAGCAAAAAGAAGAGGGGTTGTATCAAATATAGAATGAGAGACACTTCATTCTTATTATGTCAACTTTCATAAGCTAGTATATTTGGATACAACCCCTCATCTTTTTATTAAAATTTCCCATCTTAAACAATATTATTTTTCTTTCATTTATGTAAATCTCTTTCTATTTAAAATGAGTAATTTAATATTTTATTTCCCCTCAAAATATTCTAAAAAGACGGTCCATAACTATTTTTCTTCAAAAGCCTGTTTTATTTCCCAACATTTTATTTCCCAAATCAAATTCATTCTATATAAAAATACATCTCTAACATTTTCTTTTTTCCTATTTTTTTAATTTCCAAAGCTCAAATTTGCGCCAGTGCCTTTTTACCTCAAAATTCTGTTTTTTTTTGTTTTTGTTTTTTTTTTTGTTTTTTTCAGTAAAGAGTTCAGGCATCACCTAGCTCTCTCATTGGTTGGTTCGTGATACTGCAATGCCGTAATTAACTTTGCGCATTTTAGTATAGAACGTGATGCATGAGTCTAGGAGCCAGAATTTTCTGTGATCTTATGTTTCCTTATAATCTATAGCTGTTTGTAGTGAGATTATGACAAATCTAATAAGCTTTTATTTAATATCCAAATTACTTAGCAATTTCAAGATGTCTACTAGACTACGAGAATGTTCTAATAAGTGTTCAAGCCATTATATATATACTAGGGGGCTCAGGCCCCTACTCGCTAACGCTCGCCAACCCCCCGTGAATTGCGAAGCAATTCACATTGAGACTGCTACGCGGTCCCAGCTCGCTTCGCTCGCTCGCCCCTCTTTTTATCTTTCAGCAATTCTAGCCGGAATAAGTTCTTCCATAAAACATTTGAACATATGAAATTGACAATTTTTTTTAATGTAAAAAAGTAATTATCCGTTGAAAACAGAACTAAAAATGCATTTACTTGGCGCTACCAATGAGCATATAAATCATTTAAATACTATGAAAAAAGGATCTTGGAAACATAATTAGTTTAAAACTTATTGCACGACAATTTTTTTTTTTTTTTGTAATAAAGTAATTCTCCGTTGAAAACATAACTAAAAATGCATTTAGTTGGCGCTACCAGTAGACATATAAATCATTTAAATACTATGAAAAAAGGATCTTGGAAACATAATTAGTGTAAAACTTGTTGCACCTATAATATTGTACAGCGCGGCTTAAATTCATTAGGAAAATAAAAATGATTATAGATTTTTACAAAGAAAATTATTTTTTACTTCAATTTACAGCAACAGATGGCGGCAGGTGCCACCTAGTCAGTTGATTTTTTTTTTTTTTTCGATTCTTGAGTGAGTGAAATTCGTAAATGAATTCTAAATATGAGTTGAGAATTCTTTTGAAATTAACAATATTACTCATAATTAAAATGAGGAATCATCTCAAACGCTTTGGATTACGTACATGTTATTTTATTTTTAATAATTGCTAATTTGGGTTTCATTCTATGGTTTCACTGCTCTCACAGTGACCACCATATTGGATTGGAGGCGGAGCTGATCTAACGCAATCTAGTTTTTTCATTGGTCTGAGCTCTGGAAACTACGGTTGTTGCCAAACCATAAGCTACAAATTCAGCCCTATTTTCGCGCCACGTAAGACAAATATATATATAGATAAGCAAGCATAAAAGTACATGACGTTTGTTTTCATAGCTGTTTATATCATTTTACAACAAATATCACTTTCTGAACCTCAAATTGCTCAAAGCTATTAAAAAAAAAAAAAGACAAACACCCTAAAGTAAGTACCGTAAATTATTTCTTTAGATTTTCACAATAATTTAGACTATTTATAATTTTAAAGAAAATTAAAAAAAAACATAAGCGGTTCGTATCAAATCAGAATTAAATTTTTAGATTTCTCCCATTAATTTAGATTATTTTTTATCTTAAAAATAATTACAAAGAAATATAAAACTTCATTTGAAATTTTTATAATAATGTCAAAAATAATATTTTGATTAAAAAAAAATGTTGGCCTTCCTACTTTAATAGAAGTAGAATTTTCCTTGGAAGGATTTGATGTATTCGCACACTAAAAAATAAAAAATAAACGAGCAATATTTTTCTGCATAGCTGATAAGAAATAACTAAAACCAGATCACTATATTAAGTTGCTACGAGCATAAAAACTTGTCTCTTTTTTTTTTACACGCACGATATGTGAGTCATAAATCATTTACGATCGCATATGAAATCCATTAGCAGATAAACTACAGCGAAAAAAGTAACGTATTTTATTTTTAGGGTTCCAACTTGAAAAGTAAAACGGAACCATAATACGATCACTCGTTTGTCTGTCTGTCCGTGTGTCAGAGCCCCTTTTCTCGCAAACTATGGAACGTGAAAAGTTCAAGCTTGGAAAGTAATAAAGCCTGTTTACCCACATATTTTGAGATAATTGACCATTCACAGATATGTTTAGTGAAAACTTAGGGAGAGGGGTCGGGGTTAATTAAGTTATTTGAAAAAAAAATATTTTCTGTTTGTATATCGTGTGGGGTATCGTGTGAAAGATCTCGTAACATCGAACTCAAAAATATAAAAATATATTTGTTTTAATTTTAGGTATTATATATTCAGCGATATCGTCGAAAATGCACTTAAAAATAGCCACCTCCCCCCCCCCTACCGTCAATTTCCAAATTTACTAAAAACTAAAATTATGAAAAAATTAGGGGTAGAGTTTATTTATACCTTGCAGGAAAACTATAGCGATTTCCCTAGGTCTTATAGATTTTGAGAAAAACGCATTTTGTCGTGTAGAAAATTTTTCTACATACACCCAAAAAAAGGAATTGATTAAAACTACAAAACATGTTTTGTTGAGTACATTTTGGTTGTTTTAGCAAAATTCAAGTAAAATTGAACCATTTTACTTGAATTAACAAAATATTTTTTGCTGACGATACATTTTTTTTTTTTTTTTTTTTTTTTTTTTTTTTGAATTTCAAAAAAAAAATTTTTGTTGATTCAAACAAAATTTCCATTGACCTATATTTAAACAAAAAGTTTTGTTGGGTCAACCAAATTTTTGTTGATTCAACAAAACTTTTTTCTGGGTGTACGTATGGTAAATTTTAAATCGATACTTCAAATACACTTAATATTCGCCAATTAGTAGAAACAAACTACTCGTTGCCATCGGCAAAAGAGAAATATCCACTTTTTCACGTACCTTAGCGTTTTATATATATAGATAGTTGTTTCCAAATAAAATTGGTGAACTTTGATAATTAAAAAAATAAAAACATATTTTTTTAAAAACCGACACGGATTGTCAATGCTTGATTACGTTTTCATTTGCATGTTTAAACGGACGTACAGTCTGTCTCGAAAGTTTAGGCACAAGAAGAAAATGTCGTTTATTAAGTAACGGTACAAAATTGAACAAAAACTAGTCGTTGGGGGTTACCGTAATACTTACCCATCATGGATATGCATAATATATAATATGAAAATAAAACATGTGTAAACTACTTATAAAATGCATTGCAATTCGAATAAAATCGTGGCTTGATGAATTCATAAACTTTAAAGGCTCGATTACTGAATTGTTTAAAAGAAACATCCTTATAACTCCAAAAACAATAATCTTATTAACTAGCGGTTTATTACATCTGATTAAGCGTCTCATTTCCAATTAAAATATATCTTTGAAGTGAAATTTAGTTGAAATACAGGGTCATGAAAAATGGAAGAGTGTGGAATATAGGATTACAAATATCTCGGCAACTCATTAACCGATCGACTTAATGCTTTATGCAATTTTTTTTTTTATTGTCTTTTATATTCACTCCTTAAAATAAACAAATTCGAAAAATTTGATATACCTTTTAACAGAACGACTATTTCGAGAGTCCGAAAAAAATAGTTCCGGATAATCGAGGTTACTGAAATTCAATAAGCTTCTTCCCATTATTACATACTAAGTACATACCAAATTTTCAGTCTCTATCTCAATTTTTCCGGAAGATAGAGCGTTTACAGACACACATACACACAGACATACAGACACACAGATGGACAGCAAAAATTTGTTTTCTAAAAATATGTTTTTCGGAATCTCCAGTGTCTGAAACGTGTAAATCCGTCAAAAAAAATTTTTCGATTTTCAAAACGATTACAAGACTTAACCTATACTACGTATGATGGTAAGTAACATATTATTTCCTTATTAGATTATGTAAATTTATTCAAAAAAATCATATCAAAATTAACAAATGGGTATATTATCATAACTTAAACAAAATCATAAAATTTTGTAACTATACAGTGCCTCAAAAGTATAGGCACAATGGAAAAATATACCATTTTACACACTTACATGATGCTATTCCTTAATAGTATTTCCTTGATTTTGGATAATTTCAAATAATCGTATTTCTATTGAATCAATTAGTTTTGAAATGTTATTGGTGGCAGAAATACAAAAATTGGTTCGAAAATCCAATTTTTGTAAAAATCGACTGGTAATTTTTCTTTTCTTTTTTTGCAAAATAATAGCTACTCATGTTTATTCACATGTATTTATGTTTGTATAGGGAAATTTCCGTAATCGGGTTTGCAGACACAGACAACTGGCGTATTTTACTGAGCGTGGGTTACAGAACTAGGAAGAGATTCTTTGCAAGCCACGTTAGATTATCTAATTGCGTACTAATACATATTTAATAATAAGTTATATATATATATATACAAGTACTAATACTAAGAACGCCCCCTGGTTGTAGAAGGTGGAAATAAAATATGTCTTAATAATTCGAGGTTTGTTTGGAAAAATTAACCAGCGAAACAGCCGTAACCTGCTAATTCCTCGTAAACTTGAATTTACTTTTAAATATTCTGAACTTTTTATGCCATTCAGTAAATAAAAATTATTCAAAAATAGTAGTATTAAAAAGCACTAAATGTTAATTTTAAGAACAATAAATCAATCATCTTTAAAATTCTTATAATGATGATATAAATTCTGTTTTGATACAGACAATATAATACTAACTTCAAAGAAAACTTATTTTTTCCACACAGAATTTTATGCATTTGCATACATGGAAAAAATAATAAACGTGTCACACTTTTTCTGCATAATTGATAAGAAAAACTTGAACACAATCTCTATATTAAGATGCTACGAGCATGAAAAAATACACTTGTCGTGTTTTTTACAAACTCAGTATATGAGTCATAAATCATTAACGTTCGCATCTGAAATCCATTAACTGGTACACTAGAACGAAGAAAAAAAAATATCGTAGTTGATTGAAATTTTCATAGCCATTACATAAACGTTAAATATTCTATTAACATGAAAGTTTTATTTTATGTTTCGTAATTATAAATATTTTCCTTTGATAATGAATTCATTTAAACATACAAAAAATAACAGCCTCATAAAATCGAACTACTTGGCATGCATCTTATAAACCTGTATTCATTATATAAAAGATGTGATTTTATAAAATATTACCATTAAAAAAATTAATTTTAAGTTGAAATAACAATCTTTCTTAATTCAAATGTTTTTTTTAGGCATAAAGTTACATCAAGAGGTTTTCCTTAGCTCTGTAAGAAAATTCATAATCGTTTACAATGAGTCATAGTCAGTAAAAAATACTAATGTGTTTCAAAAAGGAAATGAAAATAGTTAGCTATAAATAATAGGAAAACAACGTCAATGTTCGGATATTTCAGGAAAATATATTATCGTTATCAGTTTTTCTGATTACAGCAGATAAGTATAATACGTACATTGACCATGCACCATTATTATTATTTATAGAAATAATACACTTTTTATACACTTTTTTACACTTTTTATACCTTTTAATACATAAATTTGCAGCAAATGTGTTTTCTATTTTGCTAAGACATTTCCTCATCGTTTATAATGAGTGTTACTTAATTAAGAAGATTAATGTGTTTCAAAAATGAAATGAAAACAGCTAGACAAAGTAATGCTAGAAAAATCATCCGTGTTCAGATATTTCAGGAAAGTATATTATGGTTATCACCTTTTTAAATTTCAGCACGCACATTTAATAAGTGTTTTTACCTTGAATGTATCATTATTAATATTTACGTACCATTATTATAACTAGAAAAATCATAACACGCTTCCGCAATAAAAAGGTTTTTAAAACATAAATTTACATCAAGAGTTTTTCCTATTTCGCTAAGACATTTCCTTATCATTTAAAATGAGTTCTATAAACGACACTAATATGTTTTAATAACGAATTTAAAACAGTTAGCCATGCATAATAGTAGAAAAATCGTTCGTGTTTTCAGCTATTTCAGTAATTCACATTATCGATATCACCTTTTCAGATTTCAGCAGTCATGTGTAATACGTGTTTTGATTATGATGTCTATGCCATTATCAGTGCGTACGTACCATTATTATTACTAGAAAGAAATAACAAGCTTCTGTAATAAAAATGTTTTTAAAACATAAATTTACAACGAGCTTTTTCTATTTTACTAAGATAATTAAATTAATTTTAATTTTAATTTGTTTATTAATATAATATTATTTATGAATTATAAATTAATTAAATTTAATTAATAATTATAATTAATTACCTATATCGGACTTTAGAGCCTTTTTTCGGTAAATGCCACTGAAAGAAATTTCTTATTCAATTTAATTTTTCTTATTGTATCTTCCATCAGCCTCTATGGGATTTCAACTATGTTAATAATAATTATAGTTATTAAATTTTTAAATGCACTATAAAAATGAAGAATCGAAAGTGTGAAACATTCTTTGTTAGACTAAAGCACGCATTATTAGTGGAAAAGCAGAAACAAGGTTTACTGACAATAGTAATAGAGGAATGTATGTTTCGCTCCAGCAGGAGCCCTGAGCGTGGTGGAGGTGAGGCTCCTGGAAGTGGAATCGGAAGATAAGACAGGAAGTGAAAGAAGATAAGACAGGAAGTGAACCGGAAGTAAGATAAGAGAGGAAGTGAAGTAGGGGAGGGCTTAATTTTTTTTTAACCGATAAGGGAGAGAGGGGAGGGCTTATTTTTAGGGGGGCTTAATTTTTTTGTGAATGTGAGGGAAAAAGGGTGTCGCCCTATATCGGTGAGAAAAGGAAGTGTGAAAAAAAAGTTTGAAAAATAAAGGGTTTTAATCAGATTCTTTCTTGACAGGGAATTTTTTTTTTTAATTGTGGACCCACCATAACCACCCGCTATGAAAACAATTCATAACGCCACAATTTTTTTTTTTAAATCTGCCAATCCTGCTTCATCAGTCATCTGCGAGAGGTGTGACGGCTGCTAAAGATGTAGAGTGTCTGTGAGGAAATCCAGCTTCACGGAACCTAGAAAAAAAAAAAAAAAAAACAAGTCTTGCTTGATGTATGTGATAGCTAAAGGCCCCCCAACCTATACAAAATTTTAAATAATTTTATATAGGTTGTATTATCTGACTAAACAGGGGTCGCATGGCTGCCACACCACTCATTGTTACCTTCGATTCGCATACAACAAACATTACTTTTTGTATTTCGCGCTCGTCGATCTAACTGTTCAGAGTTTAACATGAAATTTACTTATAATTCACCTGTAAAAGAATTTTTTCCCTTCTTTAAACATTAACTTAAATGTGAATGAGATTAAAATAGATGTAATGGCTAAATTTATAAGGATTTAAAATGAAAATTGTGATAGTCATATAAATGAAATTAAAATAGATGTAATGGCTAAATTTATAAGGATTTAAAATGAAAGTAATGCGATTACTTTGCTTCATAAAAATATAACACGAAAAAAGCTACTAGACGTTGAAATTTAAACTTCTTGCGCTCGTCGACCTAACCGTTCGGAATTTTTTTTTCGAACCTTGTGTCAATATGAGTTAGGATCCCTTAGAAAGACCTACATAGAGACACTTGTCCCTAACGTATATAATCAACCCTATATTTAACTAACCATAAAAATATAACACGAAAAAAGCTACTAGACACTGAAATTTAAACTTCTTGCGCTCATCGACCTAACTGTTCAGAGTTTAACATGAAATTTACTTATAATTCACCTGTAAAAGAATTTTTTTACCTTATTTGAACATTAACTTAAATGTGAATGAGATTAAAATAGATGTGAAGGCTAAATGTTTAGAGAGTTAAAATGAAAATCCACTGAGGGTTGTGTTAAATAAAAGGAGATGATCGACTTTGACAGCATTTTTCTAAAAGTTTATTTATCGAAAAAGGAATCATACGTTTCGTGTTCGTCGACCTAACTGTTCGGAATTTTCTTCGAACCCATTATTTTTGACTTTATAAAAGTTTCATATAAAAAATTATTCTTTAAGTTTTAACTGAAATGAGATTGAAATAGATGTAATGGCTAAATTTTTAAAGATTTAAAATGAAAACTGTTGATAGCCATGTAAATGAAAGTAATGCGATTACTTTGTTTTATAAAAATCTAACACGAAAATAGCTGGTAGACGTTTACCTTTCGCACTCGTCGACCTAACCGTTCGGAATTTTGTTTAAACTTACGAGTTCGGATCCCTTAGAAAGACCTACATGAAGACACTTATCCCTAACGTAGATAATAAACCCTATATTTAACTAACCAGTTACAACACACTAGTACACCTGTAAAAGAAAAATAATACTTACAAAAGGAAAAAAAATAATATCTGTAAAAGAAAAATAATACAGAAAGACCTACATAGAGACACTTATCCCTAACGTAGATAATAAACCCTACATTTAACTAACCAGTTACAACATACAAGACATAATCGTTACATTCAGTTAATAAGTGATTTGACATGTAAAATATTAGATATAAAAACATACAATATGATATATACAACACACAAAAAAAATTTAAAAATTTTTTCCCATACAATTTTTAACAAGAATTTAGCAATAATTTAACTTGATAGCAGGTATTTTGTTTAGAGTTATACGATTATAATAAATTTTAACCCTATTTTACTTGATACAACTAACATTTAAAAAAAGAGAAAGACATCTAGTTTTTTAACGTCACATATTTGAATTATTAACCTATTTTAGTTAAAAGTATGATACTTAAGTGATTTTATTTGAAAAATCAATACAACATTTTAAAAGCAGTCGAAAGATTTTCACTTTTGAAAAATAACTAACATAATTTTATTTTAATTTTTTAAAGCAGTTAGGTAGATGACACTAACTTTAAATTAACTTTTAATAGGTTACTTTAAATAAAATACATATTTTTTATTATTATTAAAGAAATATAAACTACTCACACATTATTATTATGCTGCATTTTAACATAACAACATTCACAGTAATAGACATGAGATTAAGACCATTGGAATTCTACAACTTTTCTGCTGACATGTGGTCACAGAGGAAATCTTTTCATATAGAAGGCAAAATAATATAATGATAAACATGATTCGTTATACATATGTTGAAACAGGAAATTATTTAAGACCATTTTACATGGTATTACAGAATAAATCTTTTCATAGGATGCAAGATAAGATAATATCACATAAGGTATTGATAAACGCGATTCGTTATGCATATGTTTAAACAGGAAATTTGATTAAGAGATAACATTACTTTATTTATATAAAGTGTCCAATTATAAATTTTGCTGATTTAATTAATTTTATTTCGAATTTGAAAATAGTATTGACAGAACATTCAAATTTTACTTTTGCACAATATTTAAATAAGGGAAATTGTATACAATATTTAAAAAAAATTAATTAGGAATGTTAGAAAAGGAGAGTGCTTTAAGTAAAATACGTTACGATTTTAAAACTTTTTTTTAATACATTTCTAAGTTTTATAAACTTTATCGAAAAAAAGAAAAGAAACTTTTTGCATGTGACTTTTTTTAACCAATAAAATGCTAGTATTTTGAAACAAGCACCCCCTACATGAGAATGTTATTTTACGAACAAAGTGTTTAATGCTATACAATACTTTGTGATTGATGTAAAAGGTTGTGATTTTCGTCTAAGTATTAAAGTTGATATGGAACGCGTGATGCAATCTTGTATAGCGGATAAAGCCATGTCACCTAAAGCAATTAAAAAGGTACCCTATTTCTGCAAGTCGTGTAACAAAACATTTTCTCGAAAAGTTCACTTAGTGTTTTTTATGAAAAATCATCTAAAGGAAAAGTGTTTTCGCTGTGAGGTGTGTGGTGAAGTTTTTTCGCAAAAGATTCACAAATCGCCCAAACAATTCAAGTGTAGTGATTGCAACGAATTGTTTTCAAGAAAGACAGACTTATTGAAAGATAAGAAAACTCACAACTTAGCAAAACAACATTCATGTACAAAGTGTTGTGAAATATTTAATTGTGAATCTGATTTTTTACAACATTGTGATACATTTCATAAAGCTTTACCTAACATTGCGAAATCACCCTGTTTGAAAGATTTGTTATTTGAACTGATAGTGAAGCTTATAGATTAGTTCGAACTTATAGTGAATTAAAAGACAAAATGATATGCGAAATATGTGAAGTGGAATTAACAGATCAAAACGTGCATGTATAGAATGCCATTTTCAAGTTGTTTAACTGATTTTAAGATTTCGCTGAACGAGTGACTTATTGGACATTACAAAAATTTTGAAATTAGAATTGTATACATCTTAATATGACAGAATTATTTGATGTGTGTTATTTTAAATGATGAATAAAATAGTTTGATTGCGAAAAAAGTGTTTTCTTTAACCCACACTGTTAAAACTGATGTTGTGTATTTTGAATGACTTAGACAAAATGTTAATTTAAAAAAAGATTTTAACATGAGATAAGAGTTTTATAATAAAAATTGACTCACCTAAAATTTTTTCAAGATAGTCTATCTACGTTTCCAATCTAAACTTGTTATCAGCTTGCTATATGCATGTTTGAGTGACTCATTTTTACCTGTGTCGAACTGTCTGTTGGGAAAATGATTGCCATTTTTAACACGTGTAGACGATTTTTACCCGGAAGCTGTTTGAACTATTAAATTTCAGATATCACCCATTTTTCTACAACATTTAAATATTTTAATGTATTTTCACTTGTATATTGGAAACTTGGGATTATCACCTTTATATCGGAACATGGAAGATAGAAAAAATAATAACTTTACACTGAGACAATATTTTAATCTAACAAAAATAGACTTAACACATTGTTAGAGATTTTGGGAAAATATATAGTTGGTTAAAAATTTTTGAAAATTTAACATAAAGTAACAAATTTTAAAAAATAAACATTTCGATAAATGAAAAAAATTAAATTTTGGTAAACTTTACACTTAGACAATACTTCAAACTAGGAAAAAATAATAACTTTACACTGAGACAATATTTTAAACTAAGGAAAAATTAGACATAACACATTGTTAGAGTTTTTTTAAACTATCTAGTTAGTTATAAATTTTAGAAAATTAGCAACAAATAAATATTTCATTAGATTGACAAAAGAAAATAATTAAATTTAAGTAAATTTTACACTTAGACAATACTTCAAACTAAGAAAAATAATAACTTTACACTTATACAATATTTTCAACTAAGGAAAATTAATAACTTATCACATTGTTAAAGTTTTTTTGAAAACAACACAACATTTTCAAAGCAGTGGAAATTGCATACCTGTAAAAAATTCAACTTAGTGGAATTTAATAGTGAAATTTTTAATCTCACTCAATTAAAAAATAAAACTTTATAAAATTTTCACCTTTTTTAAAATAAACAACTGTTAAACATTTTGAATGTCTTAGACAAAGTAGGAATAAATTTGTTAAAATTCTATAAAACATGAAAAATTTCATAACTTTTAAAGGAAATTTTATTTATGGTGAAATAAACTCGAGGTATTTATTATATGTTACTTAAACTACAAGAGAATTGATTGAAAATGTGTTACTTTTAATCACTCACAAGATAAGACATGATGTTAGGAATTATATATGGGTTTTGCATAAGTTTGTTTGCATATAAGTTTTTTTTAATAACAAAAATATGTGATCTATTCTAACTTTTTCTTATATCATTCGTTCAGCTATAATGCTTTACATTTTAAAATAATATGCAAAGACATGTAATTAGACGGTTAAACCTATGGTTGCATTTTTGTTTAACACTGATTTTAGCGATATTGAAGGTTCTTATCATGGGACTAAACGAGTTAGCTATAAGTAATATTATTTTTACAAAACTTGTATGTACAGGGCGTTTACAATATTTATTATTATTGCTAAAATGTTACAAAATTTGGGGAATTTAATATTATTTTTATAAAACTTGTATGTACAGGGTGTTTACAATATTTCTTATTAGTGCTAAAATGTTTCAAAATTTGGGGAATTTATCCTAAACTTCGATTTAAAATCGGGTTTTACCATATTTTTGAACGAAAGTGACTTAGTAAATGTGTTAGAAAAATAAGAATTTCATGTAATTTATAAATAAATAATATTTTTATTAAAGTTTAAGTAAGTTGGGACATAACTTTTATATTAAAGTGATCGACATAAAGTACATTCAAGCTATGACAAAAGACCTGAGATAGTTCACATCAGGCAAGTCCAAACAGTTAAAGCAAGAGATGAGTCAGCAAAACAGGCGTGCAGCACAGAAACAAGTCTGGACAAGCGAGTGATAAGTGAGCAAGAGAAGGCAAACGGCTTATAACAAGGTACAGGTAAACAACACCAACTGAATGCACGTGGGTTTTATTTTAACCTTGTTCTTATCGCAAACCGGAAACTACATCACAAACCGGAAACTAGTAGCGCCTCTAGCGGCGATTGCAGCGCCCCCTAGCAAAGCTAATGTAGAAAGATTAGTTAAGTGAAAGCAAGTATAAGACGTTGACGTGTTTTTTGGTAAGTATTTCATTCTGTTTTGTTTCTGAAAGGTAATCGAGCTGTATAAAAATTAGCAAATAATTTAAAATCGAACTCAAGTTAGTTTAAAAGTGTATGTTTTTACTGCACATGTGCAGATAGTTGATATGCACCAGTTGGTTACAAGGATAAACAGATTATAGTTTCTCAATAGTTAAAATTAAAAAGTTAATTTTGATTAACATAGAGATTTTCAAACTTTTTGTAAACTTTAAATTTCTTAAAACTATATTTTTGTTAACTTTTTCAACGTAACTTACATTTTTTTTTTTTTAACTTTAAAAACTTTTAGTAAACTTTATTTTTATTAAAAATAACTTATTCAACCCTCTGTTATTAAGTGAACCTAACATATCAAATTTATTCACTTTAAACATAAATCCTAAGTTTATCAATAATTCAATTTAACCTTTCGAAAAATATAATTAATTAAAAAACTATGCATCGTGTTGTACTCATTTTGTAGTACTTTAAGCAGTAAACCCTTCAATTAAATTAGAAATTTAGATGATTTCCTTTATCGAATATCTTAAATCGTCTATAAATACTGTTATATCATGGCTTGCTCAGTTAAACCTACCCTAAATTATAAAACCGAAAAATAATTTTGGTTGGGGGTTCGAATTCAAGTTAAAACTTTTAATTATCTCTTAATTCTATTACCCACCGATAGAGGGCAATACAAAAAAAACTATTATTTCATTTTAAAAGGTTCACATCTAAATTCTAATTAAACTCTAAGTCATTTCAAATTTTAACTCGTGACTTTTAAAACATTTGATTTATACAATAATGTGATCGTTTGCTTTTTGAATGCTAATTAAATTTATTGTTTTTAAGTGTAACATTAAGAAATAACTTGAATATTAAATCAATTTAGCCTTAAAAAAGAAACACAATATATTCAATCAGTACCTTTGTGGTGTAATTGCCAACGCATTCAGCTGTTAAGTGAAAGGATAATAATTCGATTCCATTCAAATACGACTTTTCAATTTATTTTCCTATGTCCTTTTTCTTATGTAGGGGGGAATTTCAAAAAGTAGTCAAAGTTGTAGTTTATATTTCTCAAATATCTTAAATCTAAACTTCGTGCTCAAAAACCTACTTTAAACTATAATTTTATGACTTGATCAGTAAATATGTTACCAGTGACGTCATGTGGGGGGGGGGAAACCCCATATATAATTCCTAACATCATGTCTTATCTTGTGAGTGATTAAAAGTAACACATTTTCAATCAATTCTCTTGTAGTTTAAGTAACATATAATAAATACCTCGAGTTTATTTCACCATAAATAAAATTTCCTTTAAAAGTTATGAAATTTTTCATGTTTTATAGAATTTTAACAAATTTATTCCTACTTTGTCTAAGACATTCAAAATGTTTAACAGTTGTTTATTTTAAAAAAGGTGAAAATTGTATAAAGTTTTATTTTTTAATTGAGTGAGATTAAAAATTTCACTATTAAATTCCACTAAGTTGAATTTTTTACAGGTATGCAATTTCCACTGCTTTGAAAATGTTGTGTTGTTTTCAAAAAAACTTTAACAATGTGATAAGTTATTAATTTTCCTTAGTTGAAAATATTGTATAAGTGTAAAGTTATTATTTTTCTTAGTTTGAAGTATTGTCTAAGTGTAAAATTTACTTAAATTTAATTATTTTCTTTTGTCAATCTAATGAAATATTTATTTGTTGCTAATTTTCTAAAATTTATAACTAACTAGATAGTTTAAAAAAACTCTAACAATGTGTTATGTCTAATTTTTCCTTAGTTTAAAATATTGTCTCAGTGTAAAGTTATTATTTTTTCCTAGTTTGAAGTATTGTCTAAGTGTAAAGTTTACCAAAATTTAATTTTTTTCATTTATCGAAATGTTTATTTTTTAAAATTTGTTACTTTATGTTAAATTTTCAAAAAATTTTAACCAACTATATATTTTTCCAAAATCTCTAACAATGTGTTAAGTCTATTTTTGTTAGATTAAAATATTGTCTCAGTGTAAAGTTATTATTTTTTCTATCTTCCATGTTCCGATATAAAGGTGATAATCCCAAGTTTCCAATATACAAGTGAAAATACATTAAAATATTTAAATGTTGTAGAAAAATGGGTGATATCTGAAATTTAATAGTTCAAACAGCTTCCGGGTAAAAATCGTCTACACGTGTTAAAAATGGCAATCATTTTCCCAACAGACAGTTCGACACAGGTAAAAATGAGTCACTCAAACATGCATGCAGCAAGCTGATAACAAGTTTAGATTGGAAACGTAGATAGACTATCTTGAAAAAATTTTAGGTGAGTCAATTTTTATTATAAAACTCTTATCTCATGTTAAAATCTTTTTTTTAAATTAACATTTTGTCTAAGTCATTCAAAATACACAACATCAGTTTTAACAGTGTGGGTTAAAGAAAACACTTTTTTCGCAATCAAACTATTTTATTCATCATTTAAAATAACACACATCAAATAATTCTGTCATATTAAGATGTATACAATTCTAATTTCAAAATTTTTGTAATGTTCAATAAGTCACTCGTTCAGTGAAATCTTAAAATCAGTTAAACAACTTGAAAAAGGCATTCTATACATGCACGTTTTGATCTGTTAATTCCACTTCACATATTTCGCATATCATTTTGACTTTTAATTCACTATAAGTTCGAACTAATCTATAAGCTTCACTATCAGTTCAAATAACAAATCTTTCAAACAGGGTGATTTCGCAATGTTAGGTAAAGCTTTATGAAATGTATCACAATGTTGTAAAAAATCAGATTCACAATTAAATATTTCACAACACTTTGTACATGAATGTTGTTTTGCTAAGTTGTGAGTTTTCTTATCTTTCAATAAGTCTGTCTTTCTTGAAAACAATTCGTTGCAATCACTACACTTGAATTGTTTGGGCGATTTGTGAATCTTTTGCGAAAAAACTTCACCACACACCTCACAGCGAAAACACTTTTCCTTTAGATGATTTTTCATAAAAAACACTAAGTGAACTTTTCGAGAAAATGTTTTGTTACACGACTTGCAGAAATAGGGTACCTTTTTAATTGCTTTAGGTGACATGGCTTTATCCGCTATACAAGATTGCATCACGCGTTCCATATCAACTTTAATACTTAGACGAAAATCACAACCTTTTACATCAATCACAAAGTATTGTATAGCATTAAACACTTTGTTCGTAAAATAACATTCTCATGTAGGGGGTGCTTGTTTCAAAATACTAGCATTTTATTGGTTAAAAAAAGTCACATGCAAAAAGTTTCTTTTCTTTTTTTCGATAAAGTTTATAAAACTTAGAAATGTATTAAAAAAAAGTTTTAAAATCGTAACGTATTTTACTTAAAGCACTCTCCTTTTCTAACATTCCTAATTAATTTTTTTTAAATATTGTATACAATTTCCCTTATTTAAATATTGTGCAAAAGTAAAATTTGAATGTTCTGTCAATACTATTTTCAAATTCGAAATAAAATTAATTAAATCAGCAAAATTTATAATTGGACACTTTATATAAATAAAGTAATGTTATCTCTTAATCAAATTTCCTGTTTAAACATATGCATAACGAATCGCGTTTATCAATACCTTATGTGATATTATCTTATCTTGCATCCTATGAAAAGATTTATTCTGTAATACCATGTAAAATGGTCTTAAATAATTTCCTGTTTCAACATATGCATAACGAATCATGTTTATCATTATCTTATTTTGCCTTCTATATGAAAAGATTTCCTCTGTGACCACATGTCAGCAGAAAAGTTGTAGAATTCCAATGGTCTTAATCGCATGTCTATTACTGTGAATGTTGTTATGTTAAAATGCAGCATAATAATAATGTGTGAGTAGTTTATATTTCTTTAATAATAATAAAAAATATGTATTTTATTTAAAGTAACCTATTAAAAGTTAATTTAAAGTTAGTGTCATCTACCTAACTGCTTTAAAAAATTAAAATAAAATTATGTTAGTTATTTTTCAAAAGTGAAAATCTTTCGACTGCTTTTAAAATGTTGTATTGATTTTTCAAATAAAATCACTTAAGTATCATACTTTTAACTAAAATAGGTTAATAATTCAAATATGTGACGTTAAAAAACTAGATGTCTTTCTCTTTTTTTAAATGTTAGTTGTATCAAGTAAAATAGGGTTAAAATTTATTATAATCGTATAACTCTAAACAAAATACCTGCTATCAAGTTAAATTATTGCTAAATTCTTGTTAAAAATTGTATGGGAAAAAATCTTTAAATTTTTTTTGTGTGTTGTATATATCATATTGTATGTTTTTATATCTAATATTTTACATGTCAAATCACTTATTAACTGAATGTAACGATTATGTCTTGTATGTTGTAACTGGTTAGTTAAATATAGGGTTTATTATCTACGTTAGGGATAAGTGTCTCTATGTAGGTCTTTCTGTATTATTTTTCTTTTACAGATATTATTTTTTTTCCTTTTGTAAGTATTATTTTTCTTTTACAGGTATACTAGTGTGTTGTAACTGGTTAGTTAAATATAGTGTTTATTATCTACGTTAGGGATAAGTGTCTTCATGTAGGTCTTTCTAAGGGATCCGAACTCGTAAGTTTAAACAAAATTCCGAACGGTTAGGTCGACGAGTGCGAAAGGTAAACGTCTACCAGCTATTTTCGTGTTAGATTTTTATAAAACAAAGTAATCGCATTACTTTCATTTACATGGCTATCAACAATTTTCATTTTAAATCTTTAAAAATTTAGCCATTACATCTATTTCAATCTCATTTCAGTTAAAACTTAAAGAATAATTTTTTATATGAAACTTTTATAAAGTCAAAAATAATGGGTTCGAAGAAAATTCCGAACAGTTAGGTCGACGAACACGAAACGTATGATTCCTTTTTCGATAAATAAACTTTTAGAAAAATGCTGTCAAAGTCGATCATCTCCTTTTATTTAACACAACCCTCAGTGGATTTTCATTTTAACTCTCTAAACATTTAGCCTTCACATCTATTTTAATCTCATTCACATTTAAGTTAATGTTTAAATAAGGTAAAAAAATTCTTTTACAGGTGAATTATAAGTAAATTTCATGTTAAACTCTGAACAGTTAGGTCGATGAGCGCAAGAAGTTTAAATTTCAATGTCTAGTAGCTTTTTTCGTGTTATATTTTTATGGTTAGTTAAATATAGGGTTGATTATATACGTCAGGGATAAGTGTCTCTATGTAGGTCTTTCTAAGGGATCCTAACTCATATTGACACAAGGTTCGAAAAAAAATTCCGAACGGTTAGGTCGACGAGCGCAAGAAGTTTAAATTTCAACGTCTAGTAGCTTTTTTCGTGTTATATTTTTATGAAGCAAAGTAATCGCATTACTTTCATTTTAAATCCTTATAAATTTAGCCATTACATCTATTTTAATTTCATTTATATGACTATCACAATTTTCATTTTAAATCCTTATAAATTTAGCCATTACATCTATTTTAATCTCATTCACATTTAAGTTAATGTTTAAAGAAGGGAAAAAATTCTTTTACAGGTGAATTATAAGTAAATTTCATGTTAAACTCTGAACAGTTAGATCGACGAGCGCGAAATACAAAAAGTATTGTTTGTTGTATGCGAATCGAAGGTAACAATGAGTGGTGTGGCGGCCATGCGACCCCTGCTTAGTCAGATAATACAACCTATATAAAATTATTTAAAATTTTGTATAGGTTGGGTTGGCTTTAGCTATCACATACATCAAACAAAACTTGTTTTTTTTTTTTTTTTTTTTTTTTCTAGGTTCCGTGAAGCTGGATTTCCTCATAGACACTCTACATCTTTAGCAGCCGTCACACCTCTCGCAGATGACTGATGAAGCAGGATTGGCAGATTTAAAAAAAAAAAAATTGTGGCGTTATGAATTGTTTTCATAGCGGGTGGTTATGGTGGGTCCACAATTAAAAAAAAAAATTCCCTGTCAAGAAAGAATCTGATTAAAACCCTTTATTTTTCAAACTTTTTTTTCACACTTCCTTTTCTCACCGATATAGGGCGACACCCTTTTTCCCTCACATTCACAAAAAAATTAAGCCCCCCTAAAAATAAGCCCTCCCCTCTCTCCCTTATCGGTTAAAAAAAATTAAGCCCTCCCCTACTTCACTTCCTCTCTTATCTTACTTCCGGTTCACTTTCTGTCTTATCTTCTTTCACTTCCTGTCTTATCTTCCGATTCCACTGCCAGGAACGCTCCCACTTCCGATTCCACTTCCAGGAGCCTCACCTCCTCCACGCTCACGGCTCCTGCTGGAGCGAAACATACATTCCTCTACTACTGACAATAAGAGGAAAAAATGCTTCCTGACTAATAACGAAAATTTGACACTTTAGAAACGGGTCGTTTCTATTTCTCATTTATGCAGTTAAGATGTTTGTTTTACTTATTGTGTTTTGTAGCAATATTTTTATCATTATTTTTATTTAATAATAATAAAGAAGAAATATTAACTACATAAAAGTTAGATAACAACTATCATCATTTTAATAATATCTCGAGTCATTTGTGTTTCTTAAGTATGGTTGATTTATCATTTAACACTGTTAAAAATTTGCAGCAAACTGTCCAGTCATTTGACCGTTTTTATAGAAAATGGTTACATAACCGTCATTTAACTCTATTCTGACCATAATATGGGCAATATTATGGTTAGTATAGGGTTAAATTATGGTTATGTAACCATTTTCTATAAAAACGGTCAAATGACTGGACAGTTTGCTGCAAATTTTTAACAGTGAACATAAGATGCAGTGCAATAGTAAATGGCTAAAATGAATACAAATGACATATCTTAATCATTTTTTTTTTTTTTTACTTTTAGAAATTCTCCATTTTACATTCTAATACTAATTTAATTATTGAAATAGAAATACCGATACAATAGAGTATAAAGATGTATTAAAGTATGACTAATATCAAATTACATTATAACTCGATTTTTCTATGGTGCTGATCCAACATTACGTGTAAAATAATAAAAATTGCCGGTAAGTAATCTATCATTTATAAGAGGATGAATCCAATACCATCTGTGTACATAATTTTTTTTTCTAATTTCATGTACAAATGATATAAAATTAGAGAATAATTTATTTCGTGCAAAAGGTCCATCTTGCTTAGTTAAAAACATCGGTAGGAAATCTCTGTTTCTGGGAGAGACAGAATGTCTGCTCTGTTTTGGCGTGAACAAAGCGTAGAATCTACGTACGTGTGGCCGCTGCAGCAAAGGTGATCTTCTTCATGCGGTGAGCGTCGAAATAATCGCTCGTGTGACATTAGCCTCAAAACTTCTAAAAATCGAATTTTTGTTAAAAAATTCATAGATTACAATTTATATACTTTTCGAAAATTAATTTCGAAACTGTATATATTTTGAAATTATTTATAAATGTAAGGATATTATCCGGAGGACGACTTGGGAGACTAATACTTTACAGAAACATACAAATAAGTTGCACTCGGGACCTCTGGACAGATCGAACTCGTTTATTGAAGCATTTCTTCGTACAGACATCTTCGCGCGTTCAGTCGGAGGTCCCGGGAGCCATTTACGTTAAAGTTTGAGAACTACATGGCCGAGGGTTTGGCTGACCGCTCAAATGTGCCAAAAAACTGTCTTCCTCGCCCTTGAAGGCTGGTTTTAATTCGAATTTAGGATATTTTCCAGCAGAGGGAGAAAGAGTCAAATTGGGAGGATCATTTATTTTAATTGGTCAATTAGCTTTTGACTGATGTCTGGGGTCTTATGCTGACACCAAGGCTTGGCCGGGCCTGGGAGCCGCACCCAACAGACGGCTGCAAGAAATGCAAACTCATCACTTTTAAAACTTAAAGAGATGTCGAAATTGATAGATGAAAGTAATATTTGTGAGGCTGAGAAACAAAGATCACAGGGGCAGATTAGATTTAAGCATTAGATTTATAAGTTAGAAAAAATGTTTTGGGATTTTAAATTTTAATTTTGCATTTTAAAAAGGGTTTATTTTTATCCTTTCACATCCCCCCCCCTCCCAGATGAGATCCACCAGATTTGCCTGCAAAACTGGGGGAGCTCACCCGGAAGACCGAGAATGCCAAAGTGAGTTAAAAAGAAGTGTTTAATTGAGTATAGTTTCAAAATAAGTTAAAGTTAAATTTAGAACTAAGATTGGTAAAAAGTGAGGGCTGAATTTTGCTGCTGGAAAAAATATTTAAAATTTAAATTTCAACGCATAAAAATTAAGGAAAAATTTTGCAGTACACTGTAAAAAATTCCCAACCCTTTTCCGTTTCGTAAAAGATAAATTTCCTTTACGATACGGAAAACAACCGATAAAATAATTATTCCGAATCACAACAGAAAGGTTTTCTACAGTCATAAAAATAATCTATTTATATCGGATTAGTTTCCGAAAGGATGGAAAACAACTTTCTCCGGACTTACTGCGCAGTCTCGCTCTCTGCAGACGTATGAAAGGCGTTGCGTCACGTGATTGATAACAGAACAGAATCGAGTTTTTGGATGAAGGTGGACGCCATGTTTTTAAATATTGGACAACTGTTGTACGTACTTCTAACTTCGCAATAGTTTTACCTCTGGTAGGAGTCTGGTTTTTGCGGAGTAAGGCAGCTGTATAGGAATAAAAAGCTCCTCACCGGCCCATGGGCCAAACCAACAACAACAACAACAACTTCGCAATGGTAAGTACTAAAATTTATGTGATTTTTAATATTTTGGATTTCATATGTACAAGTACATATATTTATAGTGCATGATTATCAAATCGAATAACATGTTTAAGGAACTGCGTAGCCTGAAATAAAATGCATGTTATCTTATTTCTCGCTCAGTTTATTTTTTATAAGAAAAATATCCCCGAAGTAAAAAATATTTTGATGTGCCAGAAATTTCTAACTTAGATATTATCTTAATGAAACTTATTTTTTATAGGCTGTTTTTTTTAAATAGTTTTTAACTTATTCTAAATTAAATTCCTTGTTTATTTGTTTAATTCTGTAAGACATCCAGTGTTGAATTCAGGGGGTGGGGGGACAGTCCCCCCCGGAGCATTGAAATGTCCCCCCGGAAGATTTCACATTTTATGCTTTTAATAGTCAAAAAGTGCAATCCCCCCCCCGGAACCACAGAAATCCCTCCCGGAGAAAAATGTCTGAATTCAACTAAGATCTTATGGTTTTATGCTAAAAAGTTCTAAATTTGGGATATGGCTCTCGGGACAATCTGACCGAACTTTACATTAAAAACTTGAAAAACATAATAATTATACCACAAAACATACGGAATCTATGAAAACAATAATACAGTAATATTACCACAAAACTATATGGAAAAAAAATACTAATAAGATAAAGATTAAAATAATAGCCATAAATTTGTTGTTTGTCTTTTGGCCATAATTGTATGGATTAAAAGTTTTTTGGCCATTTTTGTGCTATTTTTGTTCAAGTCCTTACAGCACAAAATTTCAAAATATTTTATAAAATATATATAGTTCTGTGAAAATTATAACTTTATGGTAAAAAGTGCAAAAATTGAATATAAAAATAGTTATATACAAATATATAAACATATGGTATCAATATAATAAAATAATAATAATAAACGTAAGATATTGGTGTGAAAAATATATGTTCTTTATATGTAAAATATTCACATTAGACACCTAGTTAGAAATGTGAAATTATTGAAAAACTTGAAATTATTTATTCACATTTTTTCAAAACGTGAAAACATTAAAATTGCAGCAATATAAAATTCTTAAAATTAAAAAGATTATGTAAATATTTAAAAATAATGGAATATACTGTAAAATGGACAAAACAGGTGTGGACATAACAAGTGTAAGATATAGAGTTTATTTACAGGGACTACTGGTTAGGTAAGTAGTTTTATTTGTATCCTAAACCTTTGGAGGTTTTAGCAGATCCTAAACCTCGAGGAGGTTTTAGCAAAAATTAAAAAAAAAGAAAATTGAGCATGCTATTTTTATTTTGGGTGAAGATGTAGATGCAATTTAATTGTAAGCAATGGAATTTACTGTTTTGCAAACTGAGGTGTATTTGTTTTCCCCAGTGGCATTAATAAATCTGAGCAGCAATATAATAAATTACAACTACATCTCACTGTTAGCTCAAAGAGAAAAAAAAATATAAATAATAAATTCCTGCTCTAGACAAGTATAAATCGCAGAACATTTTTCCTTTAAGATTGAGGCCAGAACACTCTGAATTTTCCTTGCTAGCTTTTACACAAATAGCAAAAATCTTTTTATTTTTAAGGGTTTTACTACTGGCAAAGGAAAAATTAATTAATAAAACAAAAAGATAATAAACCTGGTATGAATAAAAAAGGACAGTGTTTTAGAAGTGCATGGCAACCTGGTGACAATTCTGTTTACTAATGTATCTGTTCTTACAAAAATGTCAGCAGTCGCCACATTTGCACGTGAATATCACTGAATCCTCTTTGATTGCACAGGGGTGTTTTTGGTTGGAGTTTAATTAACTCAAAAACTTAAAAAAATTGTGGGCTTAAAGATTTAATGGAATGGAACCATGGTCATCTTTAAAAATTGAATGGGTGGATTTAGACACTATTGGACTTACCACGGCAAAAGTGGGTTCACCAAGGTCATGTCTAAACCGATTGGTTAATGAATTGAATTTATTTTGAATATTTAAAATGGTAAGGACGGGGCCTTCAAATTTTTCTTTAAAACTGGTTGGGGTTTAACCAACATATGGGGGTCGTTTAGAGAATGATGGGGTGTGACATTTTAATTAAAAAAGTGCTAGAGATAATAAAATTGCACAAGAGGAAATGGCAAAAATAATAATATAACATCTAAAAATACGGAATAAATGTACAGAAAAACACAACATTAATACTTACTTACATGATATATAAATTTTCAATTTGATTTGTATGGTTACCAGTTGTGTAAAAATATATTTTCATATGAAAAGAAACTAACTATAATAATGAATAAGTAAAATAGGCAATAATTAAACACACACAAAATCTAGAAATAATACTAAAAATATATTTACAACTTTAAAAAAATTCACCTGGAAAAATTGGGTAAAAACTTGATGAAAAATACTTAGTGAATAGAAAGATGAAACACTGAACGATCACTGTGTAAATGTATCATTTAATATCTTCATAGCTATTTTCTTTCCTGTTTCACTCTTACATGGAAAAAGTTATAAAAAGAAACAAAAATGTTGTCTGTTTAAATGTTCTTACTGGAAAGCATTTATAAAAGTAACTAGTTCAACCCATTTATTTATAATACCATAAATATTAAATTCAACTGCATTTATTTTTTGGTGATCGCACGTATGCTTCACCTGATGAAAAAGAAAAGAAAACTACTGTTATCAAAACTTATCACAATTAATGTGCATAGCTGGTCATTCCCCAATTTCTTATACCTTTAATAACTTTGCACTTTACAAAAAAAAATAAAGCTAATAAAATTTTAAAATAATAAATTTAAATTTACTTAAGACTTCTAAAATCCCTTTAACCCAACTGTGATATTTTAGAAAAATCTATTTTTAAACTTTTAAAAGTTACACATTGATAACAGCATTTTTTTTTTTTTTTTTTTTTTTTTTCATTTTTGATATTTTCAGAAGTAACTTTTCAATATTAATTCGTTAAGCAAATAAACAAATAAAATATTGTTTAATTTAACAAAATTGATTTTTAAAAACACCTTTTCATAAAAAAATAACGTAAAAGAAATCTGTATTGTGGCTTAATTACTTTTAATACAAAACTTAATAAAATATTAAAAAAATTAAGCTTCAATTAAAAAATATCAGTTACTTTCAAACACTTAAATGAAGAAATTAAAAAGAATGTAATTAAACTTTATACTTTTTCTACAAAACCATTAAGACGGAAATTTATATAGCAATAAAACTTACCTGTGGATTAACCAATTTGCTTTAACACACCCACACACACAAACAAAATAAAATAAAATAAAATAAAACACAGGGCTTTTTCTGACCCAGATCATTATCGTTATTTGTTCACTAAAGGTAAATAAATAACATTTTCCGGTGGTCGGTTCCCAGTGCATCATGAATCACTTTAGTTTAACGTGCTCAACTGAAAGAAAAGAAAAACTTTAAAAAATAAATGAACACTGAATGTTTTTTCCTTTTCTTACTCAGTTCTAACCACAAAAATTTAAAGTCGGGATCGCACAGATAAATATTTCAGTTCTGTATCAGAGTTTGCGCGATCTTGAAAATCAGCTGTCTCTATGACCTACATATGTTGAGGATGATGTATAAAAGAGTTTTTCGAAAGATTCAGTTTGATCTTCAGTGAGTCTAAAGTTAATAAATTGATGCGGTTTGCCAATAGATAACTTTCTTTTTGACGATAACAGAGTGAGGGAAAAAAAAAAAGTTTCTTGGTTGAGGATCGGAAATATAGCAAATAAATTTCAGCATAAAGGATGTTTATTTTCAGTTTTTCTGAAATGATCACGAAAAATATTTGAAGGTTATCTGGCGAGTAAGCACACTAAGTAAAATAATTTGATGTTGAAGAAAAAAAAAGTTCTTTTTTACCGGCCATCGGGGGGGAAAGTATTTTTCTTTTCTAGGTGACTATATTCCGTTTTTATACACAATAAAAGTTCATGATGGTAAAATGCACTTTCTTGAAAGACTAATCGAAGTCTCATTAATTGCTGGCAATCTTTTGAGATTGTTCGTGGGCCGATTGCACTGACACAACACAGATACTATTCGAAATTTTCATGGCACAAGTGGAATTTTTCATTTTTCAAGTTCTTTTATCGTGGAAAGGCTGGGATTTTCCCGAAGTAGGCGACCGTCATGCCGACTTTATATAAATATATATGTGAATTTTATTTATTTCGTGTGAATTTAATTTATTTCGTAATAATCTCTTTCTGCCTATTCCTTTTTTTTTTTTTTAACATAAATCAATTTTTAGAAGCTTGAAATAAGGTAAAGCTAGGAGAGTCTGCGCACAATTCAAAAGAATAACAATAAAAAATCTAAATATTAATTTTTTGCTAAACTATCCCTGAATAATTTTTACTTCATTTGTTTTTTATGCATTTCCATTGCTATTTCGTTGTTATGTTGCAATTTAATAGAACAGTTGTAATAAAACCAAGAAAGTTATTTTGCGCAATCTGTCCTTACAGGGTTGATGTGATTGCGCACATGGGCACATGGGTAGGAGAGATTGTTACTAATAATAACTACAATTAAATTGTTAACAATAATAATTACACTTAAATGACATTGTTGTAAGGTTTTTGTGAACAAATATTATTGTATTAGGAGTGGATATTTCAACCTAATGACTAAAGAATCAGAAAAAGGAAATAATTTTAAAAACGATTAAAAAAATTTAATTAAAGGGAAAAAAATTAAAAAACCAGAAAAGTAAATCCAGATAAGATTACAAAATTAGTTAGTTACGTTATTAGTTAAGTTACTTGTTAAGTTACTTAATTAAAAATATTAATAAAAGAAAGCGCTGTGATTAATTTATGAAGTACTTTCCATATTTTTTTTAATTTCCTTTTTCCGATTGTATGTACCATTATTAATAAGAAACAAATAACAAACTTCCCTAACAAAAATATTTTTAGAACATAAATTAGTTAAGTTACTTGATAACACTTTTAACTTAAAATTAGTCCATTTTCATTTTTCATTTTTTTATGCAAATTTACCAATAAGCTGCGTAATCTCTCCTAGAATGGAAACTAATGGGAAGAATGCGCCATCTCTCCTAAGTAGCAGATGCGCAAACTCTGCAATTTCGGTAGGAGAGATTGCGCGGCCTTTTATTTAAACATGGCCGCTACTAAATCGAACCGTTGATGTTCACACTGTTAGTCTAGATCCGTGACAATGTATAGAAATTTTGATGAATAGCTGTGAAAATTCAGGCACTTACTTTGGGAAAACAAAACAAAATAGCAATGCTTTATCTTAGACGCTCAAAACAATCAACGTGCACTTTCATGTAGACACTCCACTACTGCTGTTGTACAAGTACCTGGAGTTGCTGCACTTTACTCCTTCTTCCCGAACCTCTATGTGCGCAATCTCTCCGACCGCGTCATCTCTCCTGGCTTTACCTTATGTTAATCCTTATGTTACAGCTTATTCCGCCAAGTAGTTTTTGAGTTATATTTAAATAACTACCCGCATTGCAATCTGCTTTGAAACGATTACAAATGAATTTAACATTACGAGTTCTACACTTTAAACCTTCATAATTCCTAAACTACTTAACCGAATTATTTCTCGTTTGGTATCCTTGGTAATTTTTTAAAAAATCGAATATGATGTAAAAAAAAAAAAAAAAAAAAATAGTTCTTTGAATTGAAAATTTCAGAGTTTTAGTACAATTTTAGTATGAAGACAACACCTAAGGCTATTTTTTAATGTAAATTAAAATAATATATATTTTTTCCAGTCATATGACTATTTCCGTTGTTTTTCTGTGACAATTTGGTGATTGAAATGTATGAGGTTGCTGGAAAGTTCTAGACAAGTTGTAAAGACAACCCGGTTACTGTCTATAATTAAACCTCCCGAACATTTCTAACAAGAAAATTGGATAAAATCCCATTTTCATTACTCTGTTTATCCATACAAGCATAATTAAAAAATGAAAAAGGAGATCGTATAAAATAAATCCTAGTTGGGAGTAATAATTAGAGAATTCAAATTGTTTATTATTAAAATAAATACAAAAATTATTGATAAAAAATTCCTCTAATTAAACATATTAATAAAAGAAAGGGCTGTGATTAATTTATGAAGTACTTTCCATATTTTTTTTAATTTCCTTTTTCCGATTGTATGTACCATTATTAATAAGAAACAAATAACAAACTTCCCTAACAAAAATATTTTTAGAACATAAACTTGCAGCAAGAGTTTTACCAAGTTTTCTAAGACATTTCCTCATCATTTATAGTAAGCTGTATTAAAAAAAATCTAATATTTTCAAAAATGAAATAAAAATAGTTAGTTATATATAATACGAGAAAATTGTTAGTGTTCATGTATTTCGGGAAAATACAATATCCTTATCATCTTTTCCGATTTCAGAAGAAACGTGTAATACGTGTTTTGATCATCTACGTACCATTATTAGTAAGTACGTAACTTATTACTACTAGGAAATACATAAAAAGATTCCTTAATAAAAATATTTTTAAAACATAAATTTACAGCAAGAATGTTTCTTATGTTGCTGAGACATTTTCTCATCATTTTTAATGCGCCGCACTCAATAAGGGAGACTAATGTGTTTTAGCAATAAAATGAAAAAAGTTAGTAATAAATAATAGAAGAAAAACACTTAAAAAGCAGGTACTTCAAGAAAATACATTAACGTTATCACCTTTTCTGATTTCAGCAGACACCTGTAATATGGATTTGATACAATACCTTATTTAATTTTCATTAAATGTTTCTACAGATTATTTCCAAAGTGAAAAATTGTTCCATTTTTCCCCCGTCGTTTACAAATCCTTATAGATTTTCTTTCCTTTTTCTATGATTAGTAGAGTAATCGTTTTAGAGTTTTGAAAATATTTTATCATCTTTTTTTTTAATTTTTTTAATGGGAATGTTTTTTAAGGGAAATATTCAATCTGTACAATATTAGGAGAAAAAACACCCTACAGCATTGCTTTTTCATAACCAAATTACTGCAGATAAATGATAGAATTACAGTCCTGGAATAAACGTGATCAATCGCTATTAAAATTTATATCACACGTACTGTCGAACGATCTGAAAAACACAGAGTGCCCATAAATTTTTGTCAAGGTTTTTTTACATCATAACTTTTGATTCAAGAACATAACTAAAAATATTATTATATTATGTTACTAGCTAGCCCGCCCGGCGTTGCCCGGGCCCGGGATATTAATAATCTGTTCTATACGAATATGACTGAAATTTGTAAGACTATCGCAATCAAGTCGAATGAGGCACACCCCGTCGTAATCGGGCTCATAAAACCCGAGATCGGAAAGCGCACTCTGGCGGTCGAAAGTGCAACTAAAATATTTAAGGCTATAGATATCAAGTCGAATGAGCCAAACCCCGTCGTAATCGGGCCCATAGAACCAGAGATACTCCTATAGTTCCACCGTCTACCGCCAGTGGGCGCAGTCTGTTTTGGAAGAGGTCTTTTCAGAACACTCTACCCAACCAAATTTCCTAGTAGAATTGAAATTTAACCACGGGTAAACATTGCCAAAATAGCGGAAATCGCGTAAATGGGTTACGTAAACGATCGGTTTCGAAAGGGTTAATGTAGATATTTTTTAAAACCTAAAGATGCGTTTTGAAGAAAATGAACGTGTTTATGATCTGGAGTCTGCTGTTTGTCGGTACTCGCATTTCCCGAGTCAATGCCGATTTTTAAACCTGGACCGAAAAACGAAGATCGCGTGAGTGAGTTTAGGAAAGGATTTTTTTTCGGAGGGTTAAAATTAAAATTTTTCAAAACGAATACCAGATTTTAAACAACAAAGAGATGTAAATTAGTCGCGGTATTTTTAGTTTTTCGTTTCTTGTTTATAAACGCCAATTTGGATTTTTAAAGATAGGAGAAATAGTTAAAAAAGCGAAATTGACTTACGGTAAAAAACGTTTTCGAAAGGGTTAACGTGATTTTTTTTTAAACTAAAGGTTTCTGCCTAAACCCGATAGAACGTAGATGTCTTTAGGTGTGTTTGTTTTTTGTTTGGTTATTTTAGAGAGCCGATGCCAGATTTTATATATCACAGAAAATCGGAATTCGCAAAAGAGAGTCCTGCGCACCAATTTTTTTTTATGGCTTAATATTCGTATTTTTCAAAAACAAATACAGATATCGAAAAAAGAATAAATGTAAATATTGTCTGGTATTTTTAGTTTTTCGTACCTTTCTCTGAATCTCCGATGCGAAATTTTGAAAATTGCCAAAATCGCAAAAATCTCAAAGCTTCATACAGAAAATATACTTTTTCGAAGGGTTAATTTTCGTATTTTTTTGAAATCAAAGATGGCTTTGGGAAAGGCAAAATCAGATCTTTAATTTGGTGACCTTCGTTTTTCCGTATCTTTTGCATTCCGGTGGATGCAAGGCTCGGAAAACGAGAGAAAATAAAAAACATGAATTCGATGCTTTTTGATTATATTTTTTTTGAAAGGGTTAAATGTAAATTTTTTTCAAACCAACCGGATTGTTCGAGACGTAAAAGTATGTTCTTTCAGAATATTTAGACGGTTTTTCCGTATTTCTAGCCGTTCGCCCATGGAGAATTTAGAAAAACTTAAAAAATATAACGGGATGACTTGTGTTTTTTTTCTTCTATTCCCGAAGATACGAATATTGGTTTCTGAGCATGCGCGAGCTAGCTTCGGAAGAATGACTTTTTTATCTGTGATCTTTCATCAGTTTTTAATTAATAACTACTCTAATTTTCGAAATTTTAAAATTCTGAGGCTCAGGTGCACCAGGAGAGGGTTTGGACTACCTAAATCTAAAATTTCAAGCTTCTATGTGGGCTAGATTTTGCTAGCCATTGGCAACAGACACACACACACACACACAGACAGACACACAGAGCGAAACTTTACTTTATTAGTATAGACTAGCTAACCCGCCCGGCGTTGCCCGGACCCGAGATAATTACAATATCAGAGAAAGGCGTTAACCCCCTCCCTCCCCATACCCGCAAATATAATGAATAATTTGTTCAAGAGAACCACCGTCACCTACATTAATGCGATCATTAAAAAAGAGTTACATTTTTCTGATAATTCGAACATAACGAAGACGCTACGCTAAAATAGCCGGCAGATGACACCCCTTCCCGACCTCAATTTCAAATGTATATCTTAATGAGTTACCTAAATTTTTGTTCATTAGTAAAAATTGGCAATTATTTCCTTTCATTTTCGCAAACTAAATGGAGGGATCGGCCCGAGAAACAGATCTCTTCGTAGTTCAGTTTTTAATGAAAGCAGATCCCTGTTTGAAACTTTCTCGGATCGTTTTCACTGGCGTAGGCAGATTTTTGGCAGTTTTTTGCATAAATTTTAAAAAATTACCAACCGAATTTTTCAAAAATCCCATAGTCAGATACTGAATATTTTTTTTACATATGCTCAGAAATTTTCAAATTGATATCTCAATTAGTTTTCTTAAAATTCGCTAATTAGTAAAATAATTTCGAATTTGTTCATTTCCGCTTGCAAATCCAACGTGCCAGCTCGTTTCTTTCGCCATTTTGATTTAAAAGATGACATTTTAGAAGCGATGGTTAATGAGAATCTAATTAATATCTAGGCTAATTTTCAAAATATTAAAATTCTGAGGCTCAGGTGCACATGGTCAGACCTTGGACTATCCACACCTAAATTTCCAGACTTCTAGGTGGGCTAGATTTTGCTAGCCATCGCCAACAGACACACACACAGACACACGGACACACACACAGAGCGAAACTTTCTTTTATTAATATAAATTAATCAAATACCGATTATAATCAAATAATAATTAATGTTAAAATTCAATCAAATTTGTCAAAAAGTTAACTGCGAATTGTGAGCACAAAGTTAGATAGATAGATAGATATTACATAATACATTGATAACTTATGATAAATTTGAAAAAAAAATAATATTAAGTATTATTTTATTATAATCGTTATTTAATTAATAACGTTTTGAGTTGCAACTTTACGGATATGCAAGTTTGTTTTTGTTATTACAAAAACTTTTTGATTTGTACTTTACGAGTATGTACCAAAGGTTCCGGATTCGATCCCCGATCTGGACATTTTTTGACTCTGTTGGTTATGGCCTGAATGGTAAGAAATAATTCCTATCCTTTGTTATATGAGTATGTAATATTTTTCTTCTTGTTATTAAATCAAAAGTTATAAGTTAAGTAAACCTCTACAAAAATGTATGGACACCCTGTGTACGCAATTGCTACTCGTATATGTCTTTGGAAATGTGGAGCAGTGTATGCATATTGAAAATATACACTGCTCAAAACAATTAAAGGATATTGCAGTTTTAGGTGGATTTTGTATCTGGGAAACTTTTTAGCTGATTGATACATGGTCGACAGACATAGTAGGTTATATGAGAATAAATTACACATGTTTGGCAGAACAAAATGCATTTTATTGCGCATTTGTGTACAAAAGGAAAAAAACACAATTTGTGCATATGAGAAAAAAAGAATAAGAAAAGGTGTTTTCTTCAAAGAAAATCATTTTCAGTAGGGGGTATGGTTTCCACGGGCGGCCAGCAACGTTGAACACCTTTGAGGCATGGACTCAATGAGGCTATTAATGACGAGTTGGGGTATTCTGCCCCACTCTTCCAGAAGAGCTCTTTCCAGTTCTTGGAGAGTTTGTGGGGGTTATTGGTGGCCAGAAACTCGTCTTCCTAGAGCGTCCCAAACGTGCTCGATTGGATTCCTGTCTGGAGAACACGCTGGCCATTCCATTCGAACGATTCCTTCCTGCCACGGTCCCTCCAGATGAAAATACGCCTATTATCCGAATGCACAGAAAAACGGGACTCGTCAGAAAACAGAATATTGCTCCATTCATTTCTCCTCCAGTTGACATGCTCGGTTGCCAACTCCCTGCGGTCGCGACGATGCCTTGATGTTAATCTAACACATACCATCGGTCAGCGAGCATACAGACCTACAGCATGGAGCCGGTTTCGGACAGTCTGAGTTGAAATCGTGGTGCCTGTAGCCGAGCGAAGGTGTTGTTGGAGAAGAGTAGCGTTCATGTTTCGGTGTCTCCGAGCTGTTAACGCTAACTACCGATCTTCATTGGGCGTTGTTGCCCGTCTACGACCTTGCCCTGGTCTTCGGCCTGCACATCCACTCTCCAAAAAACGGTTCCAGATCCTGGAAATGACACTTTGTGACACTCCAATGGCTTGCGCTAATTCGGCTTGAGTTTGGCCCCCTTCTAACCTATCAACAATTCTCCAAGCTTCTGAATCTGTCAAATGACTTCGCTGAGACATCGTATTCATCGAAACAAAGCAATCACTGAATGCCGATCATCCTTGTCTTCATTCTCTTTTATCCAGTTGAAAGTCAAATTTCATTCGCTGCCGCTGAAGCGACGTTTTTGACGTCGAACTCAAAATTTGAATACTCCACAGTTTGAAAACCAGAAAAATTTGCATTTGAGATTCTCTTCTTCTATTTTCGGCAAAAAAAATTTCGTTTATATCTTCATTTTATATAAAACTTCAAATATCCTTTAATTGTTTTGAGCAGTGTATAACATACATTAATTCTTACATAAAAAAGTAAGCAGGTCATATGATTATTATGAAAATTAATAATAAATTCATATTCAAAACACTTTTTAATTATGAATTGCATTAATTTTTACATAAAAAAAATTAGGATGCATGCAGATTTAAATAATTTTAATAGAATATTTCGTCTTATCTAACTGCAGAAAAATACTACAAATTTTGTGAATAAGCACGGTGATTATATATTCTGCAATTTAAGTATTAAATAGAAAATTTCTTATCTTAAATAGCGGTGGCTGAGTCTTTGAAAATGTGAAACAGTGTAGGCAGATTGAAAATATAACGTACATTAATTTTTACATAAAAAAGTAAACAGATCATATGATAATTATGAACATTAATAATAAATTCATATTCAAAACACTTTTTAATTATGAATTGCATTAATTTTAAATAAAAAAATTACGGTGCATACAGATTTATATCATTTTTAATAAAATATTTCGTCTTATCTATTTGCAGAAAAATACTACAAATTCTGTGAATAATCACGGTGATTATATATTCTGCAATTTAAGTATTAAATAGAAAATTTCTTATCTTAAATAGCGGTGGCTGACTCTTTGGAAATGCGGAGCAGTGTATGCAGATTGAAAATATAACATGCAGTAATTTTTACATAAAAAGATAAGCAAGCCATATATTTTATGCATGTCGGGTAAGTAAAAACTTAAAAGTAATCGCTGTATTAAGACACTACGACACAAAAACTTATCTTACTTTTTATGTTCACAAAACATGAGTCATAAATTATTTGAGACCGCAGATGAAACTGGTTAGCAGATAAACTATCTCTATGTAATAAACTTAGTTTATTATATATTTCATGTAATCAAATAAGTGATAAATATCCTATCAAAAGGAAAGTTAATGTATTCAAAACAGTTTATAAGATGCTTGTAAAGTGTAAAATCTCTAAATTTTTCATGCACTTGATACGTTTGCTTAAATAAACAAACAAAAAGTGAAAAACAATTTAGATAACAAAGCCATAAAAAAATATTTCGAATTTTTAAAATAGTGAAATAGTTAATGCTCTATTAAGAACAAAGATTTTTTTCTTTACTAGCTTTATCATTTTTCAAAAACACGTTTTCCACCTGAAAAAATCGCTGTATATATATATATATATATATATATATATATATATATATATATAAGGTGGGTAAACCAAAGGTGGCCAGTGTCCCTAAATTAGCCCACCCTCAAAAGTAGAATTACTTTAATATTTAATCACAAAATGGTGCTATTGCATTTCCAATCATGTATCTACAGTGCACGTGGCTGAATTTAAAGATATCACCTTGATCATCCGACATTTTATGCAGTGATATCACTTTTGAGAAGTAGTCGTTCTAATTTCCAAGTAAGAAGCTATTTTTATTTAAACGTATTTAAATTCTTAGAACTTTGAGGTAAAATCTGAGCTAAAAATCTAATTTCCTTCTCTTTCACCTCATTTACTTCAATTCTAAGAAATGTGTCAGATTAATACTTTTACGTAGTAAAAATGGCGACCATGCGCATGTCCCCAAGGTGGCAAACCTTAGCAAACAAATGAAGAAATCAGTGTAGTAAGGGTGATTTTCAAAATTTCTACATAAATATCTGAAAAAACTTATTGCCATTTATTTTTAACACCAGAGATCACTCAAAAGAAGTCAGTAACTCCCAGTAGAAAATCCGTGAACTACCGTGCTCAAAAAGTGCTTCAAGGTCTTTTCGTTCCATAAGATAAGAAGATTAAGAAGAAAAACTCGAAAGATATCACAAGAAAGAAAGGATCATCAGATCATAATAGTAATCAAAATTGTTTGCCGAGTATTTTTTTCACATTTTAAAAGTGATTTCAATACATGGGCCACCTTTGAAACACTTTGCGCCAATGGTGGCCCACAAGCTAGAATTTTCAAAATTGTATTATAAAAGTAATTAAATTTTATTTTAGAAAGAAAAGTATACTTCATATGTGTTAGAAATAAGTGTAAAATTTTACAAACAAAAATTCAACCACACGCACCCAACCAGAAAATTGTAAAAAATCCTCAAACTTTAACAATGGAACTATGGCCACCTTTGGGTCACTTATATACATATATATACAATATATAGTATATAAGATTTCTATATATAAAAAACATATTCGCATGCAATAAAAAAAGGGCCATAAATTTTCTAAATATCTAGCAAGCAAAAACATAAGCAAGATCATTGTGTTAAAATACTAAAATCATTAAAGCTTGTCTCATTTTTAATACTCTCGATATCTGAATTATAAATAATTTAAGATCGCAGCTGAAAACAATTAGCAGGTAAACTAATTAGAAATACAAAACTTAAACAATTATAGATTTTACACCATCATATAAGCGATAAATATTCTATTAAAATTAAAGTTAAAGGATTCAAGAGAATTTAAAATGTATCTGTGACGTGTAAGATCCATTTTTTTTTTTTTTTTTGTTATTATTGTTAATAAATTTACTTAAATTTGCAAACTTTTCCTTCGAATTTGTATAACAGTTATACATACTCTATTTCCTGACGTCCAACTGCGGATTAGATAAATAAGTTTTTAGCCAGAAATTTTTCTTTAAAACGTTCTTCTAATCTCTAATGCGAATAAATGAGTTATATTTTATTAATTAAATTGTTTGTGTCTGAACATATTTGTTTGGTGCTGAGATTATACACCGTAAATTGGGATAACTTGTTCACTAATAAAATCACTGAATTTTTATCAACTTTGCAAAATATTGTTGAATGCGAAAGATTCCCGCTCTTAAAATTTGATGCATTTAAATATGCATAAAAAAAATAAGCATGCCTCTAATTATCTGTTTATCCAGCAAGCAAAAGATAAAACATTATCGATTTAGGTCGATTATTGTCGATTTAGGGCCTACGCTAGTAAAGTGAAAACAATCGTAAGCTAATGCAACTATAAGCTTGTACAACATAACGTCAACCCATGGCAGCATTCTTTTCACATTTCTCATTTGCATTTCGATATTTTTAAATGATTTTTTGGCATAGGATATATGAGGTATATGGGTTTTTTTCTGAAGACACTTTTAGTTTCGAAACTGGTTCCGAATGTGAGAGTATCCTGAGAAAAAACTGCAACGAAAATAAAACAAGAAAGAAGCATAGATTTTGAAACACTTTCCAACACTTCCAGAATACGTCACTGTTTAGTCGCTAATATGTAGTACTGCAACCGAAATCTTGTGCGAACCCCACAAATAACCGATAAATGCTATTCACATCATATTCTACAGCAAACATTTTGTAGTAAAGCACAGTAATTAATAACAATTTCATTATGTTTGAAATAGTGTAACATCATTAGAATGCGTTGAAAAACGTTTTCTCTGTAGACCAACGTAACTGAATTATTTTGTGTGAACGTGTAAATGAATGATAAATGCTTTGCACTCCATACTCTACAGAAAGCTTGTTTTAGTGCATCTGAGAAGTTCATCTTAATTTCATGATGATTGTAATAGTGTAGCATCATTCAACTGCACCGCAAATGATTTTTCTCCCATAGACTGTAATGTAACGGAATTCTTTTGAGAGTAGACAGGGTAGAACAAGGACAGACAGACAAACAAAATTCATAAACACTTTTAAACTATGTTGAAATAAATTAAAAAGTTATAAGAAACTAGAGATTGGTCTCAGATATTGTATGCGAAAAAAAAACTCTTTAAAAATATTAAAGTGTAAACAAGAAGTTTTAAAAGAACGCTACCATTGGTTTAACATTATCTTGCGAATGTCTGCAGGTTACTAACGTAGGATCTGTCTAAATAAAACGGGTCTCATTTTTTTTATCCCGATACGTGAGCCTTAAATTATTTGAAATCGTAGCTGAAATCTGTTAACATATAAACCGTTCATGTGAATTAAACTTATTTTGTTACAGTTATGTGATAAGTAATCTACACTGTTAAAAATTTGCAGCAAACTGTCCAGTCATTTGACCGTTTTTGTAAAAAATGTTTACATAACGTAATTTAACTCTATTATGACCATAATATGGAGAATAATATGGTCAAAATCGCGCTAAATTACAGTTATGGACCCGTATTCTATAAAAATGGTCAAATGACTGGACAGTGTGCTGCAAATTTTTAACAGTGTATGGTTCGCCCAAATTCAAAGGAAACTGTAAAGGTCAATGCAATAAGTCTTCCTTTAGTTTGTCGAGTATCATACAGGGTATATCATACAGGGTATACCATAAGTTACCTCATAACTTTCGATATAAGAATAGGACGATAAATGTTATTACATTTTCGTAAATTACAACTCAAAAGATTAATACCACAAACACAGTAGTTACATATGCGTCAAAACGTTATTATTCAAAAAAATAATTAATATTAAATTTTTATCAAATTTATCAAAAAGTTATTAATGAATTATGCGCACAAAGTTCAATAGTTTCCCCATGATAGTTTTCACCATCCCTTTTTATTAAATTTGATAAAATTTTAATGCTAATTATTATTTGATTATAATTTTTATTTCTATAATAACGTTTTGAGTGGCATCTTTCTACATTTGTTACTTTGTTTGTGTTATTAAAGAAAACTCTTTGTGTTCTACTCGAAGGATATAAAAATATATTTTTCACCATGTTCATAAATCAAATCTTCCACGAGGTAAGGATACCCCGACAATAATTTATGGACATCGTGTACATTAAAATGAAAATTAAGAGTATAAAGGATGCATGCAATGTGTAAAAAATATCATTTGTTTCTGTAATGCGATTTAGATAGCAGCGTCATAAACTTGCAATACAAAATTTTAAAATTTATTTATTTAAATAATACATTAATAAAGCCCCCACTATATATATATATATATATATGGCAGTTATTAGTAAAATGTTAGATACTGGCAATTTAGGCCTTGGTGGATCCAGGACTAATGCTCGGTACAGGAAGATTATTAGGGATCTTCCTGGATCGTTATCAGATAACCTATTCTATTGTCCCAAGCCTGTACTATGTTTTCGAGAGTGTGAATCTAAGCGTTGTCTTACATGTCCATTAGCTGATAAGTCACAGATTTCAAATAATAACAATCTTAATTTGGTAAAATTTTGCAAAGCATACAATGTAATCTATTCATTGAAATGCAATTCGTGTAACATGGAATATATTGGACAGTCTTGTCAAAAATTACATAAGCGGCTAAATTTACATCGTTCACATATTGATAAATATAAAAATTCTAAATTTCAAACAACTCATAATATTGAATATACTCATTTCAAAAATCATGATTTTAAAAATATTACTATTAAAATACTTAAAATACAAAAAAATTTTACTGAACGACTTTTTCTAGAATCTAAATATATAAGACATTTTAATACTACATATCCTTATGGATTAAATCAATTAGTATACAAAAAAATCACATCCTGTATTTTCAGATTTAACTAAATATGAAAATTATAAAAATCTTTATTCCGGATTAAATTTTTCAAACTTAAAAAAAACTTCTAGATCTGGTAGAGGTATACATAATAACAAAAAATTCACTGATGATATTGTGATTCAACAGGAGCTTGATAATCTTGAGGCACAATTTTGTAATGATTATTGTTGGCTTGCTATAAGAAAACATGTTTTTAGTATAAAAAAGAAATATATAAACCAATATTTCAAGGTATTTAAAAAGAATCAATATTCTCCACATTTTTGTGATATCTTTTATGATATTCTACATTATAGAGCAAACCTATTAAATACAAGTCTTTCTAATAAACCTAAATATAAAACTAATAATACACAATTAATTATAAATTTTTCCAATCATGTATTTAATAATATAAATTTACACAATATAATAAACAACATTAATAATAATTTTCCAATAAAAAATTTTACCATTCACAAGACATATAAATATAATCGCACACTTGGACGTAAAATTTTTAATTACAATTCTTTTGCAAAAAATTTGGTCTCTTCAAAGAATTACCCATGTTATTGTAATGACCCAAAATATCAAAAGTATATAAATACAACACATGGTCATATCATTACTGGTGATCTTAATATTGTAGAACAACCTATTTTACAAAACTTAATGCATAATGGCACAAAATTTCGTCTTCCATATAAGTGTAATATCAAATCCATAATATTGCAGTTTATTCAAGATATTGATTTGTTTATATATAAAATTGCTGTTGATTACAATAAACCAATCGAATATTTCAGTGAATGGAGATTTTCTGTAATTGATAAATTAAAAAATGAAATTATAAAAAATTATCATCATATTACACATGCAGCTTTTAAAAACATAAATAAACATATATCAGAATTACAAAACAAATTTATAATTACTTATGTAGATAAATCTCCAAATAATTATGCTATCATTTGTAAAGAATACTATAAAGTGTTAATTCACAATGCAATCAACACAAGTAATATTTTTAATAAAACTAAATTAAATATTGAAATAAATAACAGAAAATTATTAAATTATCACAAATTACTAAAAATCAAATGTAATAATTTTAATTATCCTTATCTTGTTATAATTCCAAAATTTCATAAAAATCCTATTAAATTTCGCACTGTTACCATCGGTTGTAACACATATAATAAAAATGCAAGCAATTTACTACTTAATATTTTAAAGCAGATATATGATATAACGCTAAAACATAATAACCAACATTGCCTAAAAAATAGTTTTCAACTCATTAATAAAATACATAATATCAATCCGGTAAAATTCATAAAAACATTGGATTTTAATGATTTATTTAATAACATTGATATAAAAGACTTACATAAAACAATGTGTATATTATTTAAAGAATTTAAATCTCAATTAAAATTAAAAGAACATATTTCAGTAAAATTTTTTAAAACTTTACTAAATTTTACATTGCATAATAATTACATTATATATGACAATATTATCTATAAACAATGCCAGGGAATTCCGCAGGGCGGAACCGCATCTAGTATTCTCTCTGACCTTTACTTATATTATTATGAAAGAAATATAAGTCTGAACAATGATTATGTATTTTATCGCTATATTGATGACATTATCATATTTTATTTCAATGAAAAAAATTGCACATCACCACTCAATTTTTATCCTACTCAGCTTAAATTAAGCGAAAATGATTTAATTAATAATAATATAAACTTTCTTGACTTAAAAATTAATATTACTAATAATTATAAATTAATTTTTGATATTTATGATAAGAGATTTGATTTCCCATTTAAAGTAAATATTTTTACCAATTATGCTTCATGTTTACATAAATCTGTTTATAAAAATATAATTATCAATTATCTACATCGTATAAAATACTTATGCTCAGATATAAATAAAAACAAAAATATTAGATATATTCGAGATCAAGCAAAAATATATGGATATCCTATTTTTATGATAAATTCAATCATCAACTCTTTTAAATAACATTTATTATATAATTTAAATATAAACATGGTATGTAATAAATTATTGTTTTAGTGTGCGATAACATATAACAAAAGATATAGAAAATAATAATTATAACATACATTATTACAATTATAACATATTAGGAAATTTAATATTTAATATTTGTTTGAACATTATATACACTTTATGTAGAAAATTACAAATATAACATACATAATTACAATTATCACATATTAGGAAATTTAATATTTGATTGAACATTATTTATACTTTGTATAGTTGTGATTGTGCGTTGCCGATCACCTCTGTTTAAGGTATTATTGATGTGCAGTTTTCATACATTTATAAATTAACTTATACAATAACAAATTAAATTATACAATGATAACATTGGTGATTATAACTCATATATATATATCTATTTGCAATATATATAAAAATAAATATATATAGTTTTTATTTTTGTCTATGAATAATTAAAATTAACAAGTATTTTAATTACTGCATTGCATTAATTTGATTGAAAAACAGTAGTAATACTATTAATTATCAACATTATAAATTTTGAGATATTTTGAATTGTCTATGAATTATTTAATTAGATATTTAAATTAATCTATAAATATAAAATATATTTACAATGTAGTATAAATTAAACATTAATTATTTAAAAACAAGTCTAATATATATTTTAGTAGTAGTAAAAATAAAACATTAATTATTTAATAAATGTCTATAATATCAGTGGATTAAACACAGCTGGCAGCAAAAATAATTTGAATTAAAATAATATCTCTTTTACATAATATATTCTTGTTAAGAATATCTGAAATGCTGTGCAAGTTGAATTAATTCTGTGTAGATTTATTCATATAGTAGTATTATATTTTATTTGAATTTTAAGTAAAACTACAAGTTAGTATTGTTTTTTAAAGTTTATTTATATAAATAAATCTAATGAAGTGAGTATGTAACTAATAAAGTGGATATTTAACTAAATATTAATTATGAACTATTATAATACCAATAGATGGCGACACTTTACCTTTCAGGTAGTTGAAGATAATATTGTTAATATTATATTTAATTTAACTATAGAGGGAGCTATTGATTGTATATTAATTTTACTTTCAGGAATTAAAATTGGATGGAGTAATATATATTCACGGATATAAATTTGTTATAAGTGTATTAAAACCAGAATTATTTTGAGTGTTTTTGAATCATTTTGTGATTGGGTGTCATTTATGGGGTTGTGTTTTAAAAAAAGTGTGCTCTCAACTTGTCTTACAAATCATTTCTCTCAACTCGACTTAGTTAACATGTATGATGCATTGCCATGTGGATGTGAATATTATGTAGACGTTGTGACATTTTAAGGATTCTGTATAATTATTGTGAGTAAAATATTTTATCTACACTTTACGCGTTCATATTTCCAATTTTATTATTTCAAAACTGTTATCTCGTGGTAATTTAGTGAGGTGTTAATTATAGTTTTTTGGATAATCGATGTGAGTGAAATATATTGTATTTTCTTAATGGTTTTTTATTTCCTATTTAAATATTTCCAAATTTTAATATTTCCAATTGTTGTCTGGTAATAATTCAGTGTACCTGGATGATTCTACTGATCTTAGCATTATGCCAGTAGAATTATGAAACACTGAATTATTATTTAAAACACATGTGGGTGCATCCAGGCTGATGAGTACATGTGCATGTGTTTTTCCATGTCCAATTCATATTTAATTCTCATGTGGTCTAATTTTCCATTGTGTATGGTTCATATTTAATTTGTTAATCCATTTGTGTTTACTTAATTGCAACTCCAATTTATAATTTTTTTTTTCCCCTTTCTCTCTATTTCTTTTTTCAATATTCTTTTGGTATGAGTAAAATTTGGCCAATTACTATTGAAGCATCAGCTATGGTAATATTATGTTTGCACATGTTAATTATTAGCTATGTGGTATTCTGTATACACAGTATCATTGATTATCTCTTTGGAGATTTAAGTAGAATAGAACTTGATATGTTTTTTGAAATTCATAGATATTATAATTATTTAACATTCTATAAAATTATGCTGCATTGCGCAAATTGGTATGGAATGGTTTTTACATATTCTTTTCAATATTCTTTTCAACAATTAGCTAGTTAAAATATTGATTTTTATATGATACCATAATTTAGCCTAATTGGCTCACAAATCACTTTGATTAACTTCTGTTTGAAATACATAGTTATTATAGCTGCATTGCGCTTTTAATGGTGTATTTAATAATAATTTAATAATAATAATATTTTAGTATTACTATTATTTCCTGGTATCATTTGTTTATCTATTGAATTTTCAAGGGCATCTTTATAAAATAATATTTTTTTTTTTTTTTTTTTTTTTTTACCAACATTAATTTTGTACTGACTTATGACTGCTAGGGGTTTTTATATTGTTGTCTTTTGATGTTAGTTTGCTTAATGGGACTTTATGTATATATGTAAATAGTTTTATTATATAGCTTTATTATATTTAATCAAGTATTAAACAGTCAATCTTAATATTTTTATTTTATTTTTTTATTTTTTTTTTTATGGATATTCAAGTAATATTAAGATTGATTCATAACAATTTTTTTTTTAAATATGTTATAGATATATTTAATATGTATTTCTTGCAATTTTTATTGCTATCAAACAAATATGGCAGTTATTAGTAAAATGTTAGATGCTGGCAATTTAGGCCTTGGTGGATCCAGGACTAATGCTCGGTACAGGAAGATTATTAGGGATCTTCCTGGATCGTTATCAGATAACCTATTCTATTGTCCCAAGCCTGTACTATGTTTTCGAGAGTGTGAATCTAAGCGTTGTCTTACATGTCCATTAGCTGATAAGTCACAGATTTCAAATAATAACAATCTTAATTTGGTAAAATTTTGCGAAGCATACAATGTAATCTATTCATTGAAATGCAATTCGTGTAACATGGAATATATTGGACAGTCTTGTCAAAAATTGCATAAGCGGCTAAATTTACATCGTTCACATATTGATAAATATAAAAATTCTAAATTTCAAACAACTCATAATATTGAATATACTCATTTCAAAAATCATGATTTTAAAAATATTACTATTAAAATACTTAAAATACAAAAAAATTTTACTGAACGACTTTTTCTAGAATCTAAATATATAAGACATTTTAATACTACATATCCTTATGGATTAAATCAATTAGTATACAAAAAATCACATCCTGTATTTTCAGATTTAACTAAATATGAAAATTATAAAAATCTTTATTCCGGATTAAATTTTTCAAACTTAAAAAAAACTTCTAGATCTGGTAGAGGTATACATAATAACAAAAAATTCACTGATGATATTGTGATTCAACAGGAGCTTGATAATCTTGAGGCACAATTTTGTAATGATTATTGTTGGCTTGCTATAAGAAAACATGTTTTTAGTATAAAAAATAAATATATAAACCAATATTTCAAGGTATTTAAAAAGAATCAATATTCTCCACATTTTTGTGATATCTTTTATGATATTCTACATTATAGAGCAAACCTATTAAATACAAGTCTTTCTAATAAACCTAAATATAAAACTAATAATACACAATTAATTATAAATTTTTCCAATCATGTATTTAATAATATAAATTTACACAATATAATAAACAACATTAATAATAATTTTCCAATAAAAAATTTTACCATTCACAAGACATATAAATATAATCGCACACTTGGACGTAAAATTTTTAATTACAATTCTTTTGCAAAAAATTTGGTCTCTTCAAAGAATTACCCATGTTATTGTAATGACCCAAAATATCAAAAGTATATAAATACAACACATGGTCATATAATTACTGGTGATCTTAATATTGTAGAACAACCTATTTTACAAAACTTAATGCATAATGGCACAAAATTTCGTCTTCCATATAAGTGTAATATCAAATCCATAATATTGCAGTTTATTCAAGATATTGATTTGTTTATATATAAAATTGCTGTTGATTACAATAAACCAATCGAATATTTCAGTGAATGGAGATTTTCTGTAATTGATAAATTAAAAAATGAAATTATAAAAAATTATCATCATATTACACATGCAGCTTTTAAAAACATAAATAAACATATATCAGAATTACAAAACAAATTTATAATTACTTATGTAGATAAATCTCCAAATAATTATGCTATCATTTGTAAAGAATACTATAAAGTGTTAATTCACAATGCAATCAACACAAGTAATATTTTTAATAAAACTAAATTAAATATTGAAATAAATAACAGAAAATTATTAAATTATCACAAATTACTAAAAATCAAATGTAATAATTTTAATTATCCTTATCTTGTTATAATTCCAAAATTTCATAAAAATCCTATTAAATTTCGCACTGTTACCATCGGTTGTAACACATATAATAAAAATGCAAGCAATTTACTACTTAATATTTTAAAGCAGATATATGATATAACGCTAAAACATAATAACCAACATTGCCTAAAAAATAGTTTTCAACTCATTAATAAAATACATAATATCAATCCGGTAAAATTCATAAAAACATTGGATTTTAATGATTTATTTAATAACATTGATATAAAAGACTTACATAAAACAATGTGTATATTATTTAAAGAATTTAAATCTCAATTAAAATTAAAAGAACATATTTCAGTAAAATTTTTTAAAACTTTACTAAATTTTACATTGCATAATAATTACATTATATATGACAATATTATCTATAAACAATGCCAGGGAATTCCGCAGGGCGGAACCGCATCTAGTATTCTCTCTGACCTTTACTTATATTATTATGAAAGAAATATAAGTCTGAACAATGATTATGTATTTTATCGCTATATTGATGACATTATCATATTTTATTTCAATGAAAAAAATTGCACATCACCACTCAATTTTTATCCTACTCAGCTTAAATTAAGCGAAAATGATTTAATTAATAATAATATAAACTTTCTTGACTTAAAAATTAATATAACTAATAATTATAAATTAATTTTTGATATTTATGATAAGAGATTTGATTTCCCATTTAAAGTAAATATTTTTACCAATTATGCTTCATGTTTACATAAATCTGTTTATAAAAATATAATTATCAATTATCTACATCGTATAAAATACTTATGCTCAGATATAAATAAAAACAAAAATATTAGATATATTCGAGATCAAGCAAAAATATATGGATATCCTATTTTTATGATAAATTCAATCATCAACTCTTTTAAATAACATTTATTATATAATTTAAATATAAACATGGTATGTAATAAATTATTGTTTTAGTGTGCGATAACATATAACAAAAGATATAGAAAATAATAATTATAACATACATTATTACAATTATAACATATTAGGAAATTTAATATTTAATATTTGTTTGAACATTATATACACTTTATGTAGAAAATTACAAATATAACATACATAATTACAATTATCACATATTAGGAAATTTAATATTTGATTGAACATTATTTATACTTTGTATAGTTGTGATTGTGCGTTGCCGATCACCTCTGTTTAAGGTATTATTGATGTGCAGTTTTCATACATTTATAAATTAACTTATACAATAACAAATTAAATTATACAATGATAACATTGGTGATTATAACTCATATATATATATCTATTTGCAATATATATAAAAATAAATATATATAGTTTTTATTTTTGTCTATGAATAATTAAAATTAACAAGTATTTTAATTACTGCATTGCATTAATTTGATTGAAAAACAGTAGTAATACTATTAATTATCAACATTATAAATTTTGAGATATTTTGAATTGTCTATGAATTATTTAATTAGATATTTAAATTAATCTATAAATATAAAATATATTTACAATGTAGTATAAATTAAACATTAATTATTTAAAAACAAGTCTAATATATATTTAAGTAGTAGTAAAAATAAAACATTAATTATTTAATAAATGTCTATAATATCAGTGGATTAAACACAGCTGGCAGCAAAAATAATTTGAATTAAAATAATATCTCTTTTACATAATATATTCTTGTTAAGAATATCTGAAATGCTGTGCAAGTTGAATTAATTCTGTGTAGATTTATTCATATAGTAGTATTATATTTTATTTGAATTTTAAGTAAAACTACAAGTTAGTATTGTTTTTTAAAGTTTATTTATATAAATAAATCTAATGAAGTGAGTATGTAACTAATAAAGTGGATATTTAACTAAATATTAATTATGAACTATTATAATACCAATAGATGGCGACACTTTACCTTTCAGGTAGTTGAAGATAATATTGTTAATATTATATTTAATTTAACTATAGAGGGAGCTATTGATTGTATATTAATTTTACTTTCAGGAATTAAAATTGGATGGAGTAATATATATTCACGGATATAAATTTGTTATAAGTGTATTAAAACCAGAATTATTTTGAGTGTTTTTGAATCATTTTGTGATTGGGTGTCATTTATGGGGTTGTGTTTTAAAAAAAGTGTGCTCTCAACTTGTCTTACAAATCATTTCTCTCAACTCGACTTAGTTAACATGTATGATGCATTGCCATGTGGATGTGAATATTATGTAGACGTTGTGACATTTTAAGGATTCTGTATAATTATTGTGAGTAAAATATTTTATCTACACTTTACGCGTTCATATTTCCAATTTTATTATTTCAAAACTGTTATCTCGTGGTAATTTAGTGAGGTGTTAATTATAGTTTTTTGGATAATCGATGTGAGTGAAATATATTGTATTTTCTTAATGGTTTTTTATTTCCTATTTAAATATTTCCAAATTTTAATATTTCCAATTGTTGTCTGGTAATAATTCAGTGTACCTGGATGATTCTACTGATCTTAGCATTATGCCAGTAGAATTATGAAACACTGAATTATTATTTAAAACACATGTGGGTGCATCCAGGCTGATGAGTACATGTGCATGTGTTTTTCCATGTCCAATTCATATTTAATTCTCATGTGGTCTAATTTTCCATTGTGTATGGTTCATATTTAATTTGTTAATCCATTTGTGTTTACTTAATTGCAACTCCAATTTATAATTTTTTTTTCCCCTTTCTCTCTATTTCTTTTTTCAATATTCTTTTGGTATGAGTAAAATTTGGCCAATTACTATTGAAGCATCAGCTATGGTAATATTATGTTTGCACATGTTAATTATTAGCTATGTGGTATTCTGTATACACAGTATCATTGATTATCTCTTTGGAGATTTAAGTAGAATAGAACTTGATATGTTTTTTGAAATTCATAGATATTATAATTATTTAACATTCTATAAAATTATGCTGCATTGCGCAAATTGGTATGGAATGGTTTTTACATATTCTTTTCAATATTCTTTTCAACAATTAGCTAGTTAAAATATTGATTTTTATATGATACCATAATTTAGCCTAATTGGCTCACAAATCACTTTGATTAACTTCTGTTTGAAATACATAGTTATTATAGCTGCATTGCGCTTTTAATGGTGTATTTAATAATAATTTAATAATAATAATATTTTAGTATTACTATTATTTCCTGGTATCATTTGTTTATCTATTGAATTTTCAAGGGCATCTTTATAAAATAATTTTTTTTTTTTTTTTTTTTTTTTTTTTACCAACATTAATTTTGTACTGACTTATGACTGCTAGGGGTTTTTATATTGTTGTCTTTTGATGTTAGTTTGCTTAATGGGACTTTATGTATATATGTAAATAGTTTTATTATATAGCTTTATTATATTTAATCAAGTATTAAACAGTCAATCTTAATATTTTTATTTTATTTTTTATTTTTTTTTTTATGGATATTCAAGTAATATTAAGATTGATTCATAACAATTTTTTTTTTAAATATGTTATAGATATATTTAATATGTATTTCTTGCAATTTTTATTGCTATCAAACAAATATGGCAGTTATTAGTAAAATGTTAGATACTGGCAATTTAGGCCTTGGTGGATCCAGGACTAATGCTCGGTACAGGAAGATTATTAGGGATCTTCCTGGATCGTTATCAGATAACCTATTCTATTGTCCCAAGCCTGTACTATGTTTTCGAGAGTGTGAATCTAAGCGTTGTCTTACATGTCCATTAGCTGATAAGTCACAGATTTCAAATAATAACAATCTTAATTTGGTAAAATTTTGCAAAGCATACAATGTAATCTATTCATTGAAATGCAATTCGTGTAACATGGAATATATTGGACAGTCTTGTCAAAAATTGCATAAGCGGCTAAATTTACATCGTTCACATATTGATAAATATAAAAATTCTAAATTTCAAACAACTCATAATATTGAATATACTCATTTCAAAAATCATGATTTTAAAAATATTACTATTAAAATACTTAAAATACAAAAAAATTTTACTGAACGACTTTTTCTAGAATCTAAATATATAAGACATTTTAATACTACATATCCTTATGGATTAAATCAATTAGTATACAAAAAATCACATCCTGTATTTTCAGATTTAACTAAATATGAAAATTATAAAAATCTTTATTCCGGATTAAATTTTTCAAACTTAAAAAAAACTTCTAGATCTGGTAGAGGTATACATAATAACAAAAAATTCACTGATGATATTGTGATTCAACAGGAGCTTGATAATCTTGAGGCACAATTTTGTAATGATTATTGTTGGCTTGCTATAAGAAAACATGTTTTTAGTATAAAAAAGAAATATATAAACCAATATTTCAAGGTATTTAAAAAGAATCAATATTCTCCACATTTTTGTGATATATTTTATGATATTCTACATTATAGAGCAAACCTATTAAATACAAGTCTTTCTAATAAACCTAAATATAAAACTAATAATACACAATTAATTATAAATTTTTCCAATCATGTATTTAATAATATAAATTTACACAATATAATAAACAACATTAATAATAATTTTCCAATAAAAAATTTTACCATTCACAAGACATATAAATATAATCGCACACTTGGACGTAAAATTTTTAATTACAATTCTTTTGCAAAAAATTTGGTCTCTTCAAAGAATTACCCATGTTATTGTAATGACCCAAAATATCAAAAGTATATAAATACAACACATGGTCATATAATTACTGGTGATCTTAATATTGTAGAACAACCTATTTTACAAAACTTAATGCATAATGGCACAAAATTTCGTCTTGCATATAAGTGTAATATCAAATCCATAATATTGCAGTTTATTCAAGATATTGATTTGTTTATATATAAAATTGCTGTTGATTACAATAAACCAATCGAATATTTCAGTGAATGGAGATTTTCTGTAATTGATAAATTAAAAAATGAAATTATAAAAAATTATCATCATATTACACATGCAGCTTTTAAAAACATAAATAAACATATATCAGAATTACAAAACAAATTTATAATTACTTATGTAGATAAATCTCCAAATAATTATGCTATCATTTGTAAAGAATACTATAAAGTGTTAATTCACAATGCAATCAACACAAGTAATATTTTTAATAAAACTAAATTAAATATTGAAATAAATAACAGAAAATTATTAAATTATCACAAATTACTAAAAATCAAATGTAATAATTTTAATTATCCTTATCTTGTTATAATTCCAAAATTTCATAAAAATCCTATTAAATTTCGCACTGTTACCATCGGTTGTAACACATATAATAAAAATGCAAGCAATTTACTACTTAATATTTTAAAGCAGATATATGATATAACGCTAAAACATAATAACCAACATTGCCTAAAAAATAGTTTTCAACTCATTAATAAAATACATAATATCAATCCGGTAAAATTCATAAAAACATTGGATTTTAATGATTTATTTAATAACATTGATATAAAAGACTTACATAAAACAATGTGTATATTATTTAAAGAATTTAAATCTCAATTAAAATTAAAAGAACATATTTCAGTAAAATTTTTTAAAACTTTACTAAATTTTACATTGCATAATAATTACATTATATATGACAATATTATCTATAAACAATGCCAGGGAATTCCGCAGGGCGGAACCGCATCTAGTATTCTCTCTGACCTTTACTTATATTATTATGAAAGAAATATAAGTCTGAACAATGATTATGTATTTTATCGCTATATTGATGACATTATCATATTTTATTTCAATGAAAAAAATTGCACATCACCACTCAATTTTTATCCTACTCAGCTTAAATTAAGCGAAAATGATTTAATTAATAATAATATAAACTTTCTTGACTTAAAAATTAATATTACTAATAATTATAAATTAATTTTTGATATTTATGATAAGAGATTTGATTTCCCATTTAAAGTAAATATTTTTACCAATTATGCTTCATGTTTACATAAATCTGTTTATAAAAATATAATTATCAATTATCTACATCGTATAAAATACTTATGCTCAGATATAAATAAAAACAAAAATATTAGATATATTCGAGATCAAGCAAAAATATATGGATATCCTATTTTTATGATAAATTCAATCATCAACTCTTTTAAATAACATTTATTATATAATTTAAATATAAACATGGTATGTAATAAATTATTGTTTTAGTGTGCGATAACATATAACAAAAGATATAGAAAATAATAATTATAACATACATTATTACAATTATAACATATTAGGAAATTTAATATTTAATATTTGTTTGAACATTATATACACTTTATGTAGAAAATTACAAATATAACATACATAATTACAATTATCACATATTAGGAAATTTAATATTTGATTGAACATTATTTATACTTTGTATAGTTGTGATTGTGCGTTGCCGATCACCTCTGTTTAAGGTATTATTGATGTGCAGTTTTCATACATTTATAAATTAACTTATACAATAACAAATTAAATTATACAATGATAACATTGGTGATTATAACTCATATATATATATCTATTTGCAATATATATAAAAATAAATATATATAGTTTTTATTTTTGTCTATGAATAATTAAAATTAACAAGTATTTTAATTACTGCATTGCATTAATTTGATTGAAAAACAGTAGTAATACTATTAATTATCAACATTATAAATTTTGAGATATTTTGAATTGTCTATGAATTATTTAATTAGATATTTAAATTAATCTATAAATATAAAATATATTTACAATGTAGTATAAATTAAACATTAATTATTTAAAAACAAGTCTAATATATATTTAAGTAGTAGTAAAAATAAAACATTAATTATTTAATAAATGTCTATAATATCAGTGGATTAAACACAGCTGGCAGCAAAAATAATTTGAATTAAAATAATATCTCTTTTACATAATATATTCTTGTTAAGAATATCTGAAATGCTGTGCAAGTTGAATTAATTCTGTGTAGATTTATTCATATAGTAGTATTATATTTTATTTGAATTTTAAGTAAAACTACAAGTTAGTATTGTTTTTTAAAGTTTATTTATATAAATAAATCTAATGAAGTGAGTATGTAACTAATAAAGTGGATATTTAACTAAATATTAATTATGAACTATTATAATACCAATAGATGGCGACACTTTACCTTTCAGGTAGTTGAAGATAATATTGTTAATATTATATTTAATTTAACTATAGAGGGAGCTATTGATTGTATATTAATTTTACTTTCAGGAATTAAAATTGGATGGAGTAATATATATTCACGGATATAAATTTGTTATAAGTGTATTAAAACCAGAATTATTTTGAGTGTTTTTGAATCATTTTGTGATTGGGTGTCATTTATGGGGTTGTGTTTTAAAAAAAGTGTGCTCTCAACTTGTCTTACAAATCATTTCTCTCAACTCGACTTAGTTAACATGTATGATGCATTGCCATGTGGATGTGAATATTATGTAGACGTTGTGACATTTTAAGGATTCTGTATAATTATTGTGAGTAAAATATTTTATCTACACTTTACGCGTTCATATTTCCAATTTTATTATTTCAAAACTGTTATCTCGTGGTAATTTAGTGAGGTGTTAATTATAGTTTTTTGGATAATCGATGTGAGTGAAATATATTGTATTTTCTTAATGGTTTTTTATTTCCTATTTAAATATTTCCAAATTTTAATATTTCCAATTGTTGTCTGGTAATAATTCAGTGTACCTGGATGATTCTACTGATCTTAGCATTATGCCAGTAGAATTATGAAACACTGAATTATTATTTAAAACACATGTGGGTGCATCCAGGCTGATGAGTACATGTGCATGTGTTTTTCCATGTCCAATTCATATTTAATTCTCATGTGGTCTAATTTTCCATTGTGTATGGTTCATATTTAATTTGTTAATCCATTTGTGTTTACTTAATTGCAACTCCAATTTATAATTTTTTTTTCCCCTTTCTCTCTATTTCTTTTTTCAATATTCTTTTGGTATGAGTAAAATTTGGCCAATTACTATTGAAGCATCAGCTATGGTAATATTATGTTTGCACATGTTAATTATTAGCTATGTGGTATTCTGTATACACAGTATCATTGATTATCTCTTTGGAGATTTAAGTAGAATAGAACTTGATATGTTTTTTGAAATTCATAGATATTATAATTATTTAACATTCTATAAAATTATGCTGCATTGCGCAAATTGGTATGGAATGGTTTTTACATATTCTTTTCAATATTCTTTTCAACAATTAGCTAGTTAAAATATTGATTTTTATATGATACCATAATTTAGCCTAATTGGCTCACAAATCACTTTGATTAACTTCTGTTTGAAATACATAGTTATTATAGCTGCATTGCGCTTTTAATGGTGTATTTAATAATAATTTAATAATAATAATATTTTAGTATTACTATTATTTCCTGGTATCATTTGTTTATCTATTGAATTTTCAAGGGCATCTTTATAAAATAATATTTTTTTTTTTTTTTTTTTTTTTTACCAACATTAATTTTGTACTGACTTATGACTGCTAGGGGTTTTTATATTGTTGTCTTTTGATGTTAGTTTGCTTAATGGGACTTTATGTATATATGTAAATAGTTTTATTATATAGCTTTATTATATTTAATCAAGTATTAAACAGTCAATCTTAATATTTTTATTTTATTTTTTTATTTTTTTTTTTTATGGATATTCAAGTAATATTAAGATTGATTCATAACAATTTTTTTTTTAAATATGTTATAGATATATTTAATATGTATTTCTTGCAATTTTTATTGCTATCAAACAAATATGGCAGTTATTAGTAAAATGTTAGATACTGGCAATTTAGGCCTTGGTGGATCCAGGACTAATGCTCGGTACAGGAAGATTATTAGGGATCTTCCTGGATCGTTATCAGATAACCTATTCTATTGTCCCAAGCCTGTACTATGTTTTCGAGAGTGTGAATCTAAGCGTTGTCTTACATGTCCATTAGCTGATAAGTCACAGATTTCAAATAATAACAATCTTAATTTGGTAAAATTTTGCAAAGCATACAATGTAATCTATTCATTGAAATGCAATTCGTGTAACATGGAATATATTGGACAGTCTTGTCAAAAATTACATAAGCGGCTAAATTTACATCGTTCACATATTGATAAATATAAAAATTCTAAATTTCAAACAACTCATAATATTGAATATACTCATTTCAAAAATCATGATTTTAAAAATATTACTATTAAAATACTTAAAATACAAAAAAATTTTACTGAACGACTTTTTCTAGAATCTAAATATATAAGACATTTTAATACTACATATCCTTATGGATTAAATCAATTAGTATACAAAAAATCACATCCTGTATTTTCAGATTTAACTAAATATGAAAATTATAAAAATCTTTATTCCGGATTAAATTTTTCAAACTTAAAAAAAACTTCTAGATCTGGTAGAGGTATACATAATAACAAAAAATTCACTGATGATATTGTGATTCAACAGGAGCTTGATAATCTTGAGGCACAATTTTGTAATGATTATTGTTGGCTTGCTATAAGAAAACATGTTTTTAGTATAAAAAAGAAATATATAAACCAATATTTCAAGGTATTTAAAAAGAATCAATATTCTCCACATTTTTGTGATATCTTTTATGATATTCTACATTATAGAGCAAACCTATTAAATACAAGTCTTTCTAATAAACCTAAATATAAAACTAATAATACACAATTAATTATAAATTTTTCCAATCATGTATTTAATAATATAAATTTACACAATATAATAAACAACATTAATAATAATTTTCCAATAAAAAATTTTACCATTCACAAGACATATAAATATAATCGCACACTTGGACGTAAAATTTTTAATTACAATTCTTTTGCAAAAAATTTGGTCTCTTCAAAGAATTACCCATGTTATTGTAATGACCCAAAATATCAAAAGTATATAAATACAACACATGGTCATATCATTACTGGTGATCTTAATATTGTAGAACAACCTATTTTACAAAACTTAATGCATAATGGCACAAAATTTCGTCTTCCATATAAGTGTAATATCAAATCCATAATATTGCAGTTTATTCAAGATATTGATTTGTTTATATATAAAATTGCTGTTGATTACAATAAACCAATCGAATATTTCAGTGAATGGAGATTTTCTGTAATTGATAAATTAAAAAATGAAATTATAAAAAATTATCATCATATTACACATGCAGCTTTTAAAAACATAAATAAACATATATCAGAATTACAAAACAAATTTATAATTACTTATGTAGATAAATCTCCAAATAATTATGCTATCATTTGTAAAGAATACTATAAAGTGTTAATTCACAATGCAATCAACACAAGTAATATTTTTAATAAAACTAAATTAAATATTGAAATAAATAACAGAAAATTATTAAATTATCACAAATTACTAAAAATCAAATGTAATAATTTTAATTATCCTTATCTTGTTATAATTCCAAAATTTCATAAAAATCCTATTAAATTTCGCACTGTTACCATCGGTTGTAACACATATAATAAAAATGCAAGCAATTTACTACTTAATATTTTAAAGCAGATATATGATATAACGCTAAAACATAATAACCAACATTGCCTAAAAAATAGTTTTCAACTCATTAATAAAATACATAATATCAATCCGGTAAAATTCATAAAAACATTGGATTTTAATGATTTATTTAATAACATTGATATAAAAGACTTACATAAAACAATGTGTATATTATTTAAAGAATTTAAATCTCAATTAAAATTAAAAGAACATATTTCAGTAAAATTTTTTAAAACTTTACTAAATTTTACATTGCATAATAATTACATTATATATGACAATATTATCTATAAACAATGCCAGGGAATTCCGCAGGGCGGAACCGCATCTAGTATTCTCTCTGACCTTTACTTATATTATTATGAAAGAAATATAAGTCTGAACAATGATTATGTATTTTATCGCTATATTGATGACATTATCATATTTTATTTCAATGAAAAAAATTGCACATCACCACTCAATTTTTATCCTACTCAGCTTAAATTAAGCGAAAATGATTTAATTAATAATAATATAAACTTTCTTGACTTAAAAATTAATATTACTAATAATTATAAATTAATTTTTGATATTTATGATAAGAGATTTGATTTCCCATTTAAAGTAAATATTTTTACCAATTATGCTTCATGTTTACATAAATCTGTTTATAAAAATATAATTATCAATTATCTACATCGTATAAAATACTTATGCTCAGATATAAATAAAAACAAAAATATTAGATATATTCGAGATCAAGCAAAAATATATGGATATCCTATTTTTATGATAAATTCAATCATCAACTCTTTTAAATAACATTTATTATATAATTTAAATATAAACATGGTATGTAATAAATTATTGTTTTAGTGTGCGATAACATATAACAAAAGATATAGAAAATAATAATTATAACATACATTATTACAATTATAACATATTAGGAAATTTAATATTTAATATTTGTTTGAACATTATATACACTTTATGTAGAAAATTACAAATATAATATACATAATTACAATTATCACATATTAGGAAATTTAATATTTGATTGAACATTATTTATACTTTGTATAGTTGTGATTGTGCGTTGCCGATCACCTCTGTTTAAGGTATTATTGATGTGCAGTTTTCATACATTTATAAATTAACTTATACAATAACAAATTAAATTATACAATGATAACATTGGTGATTATAACTCATATATATATATCTATTTGCAATATATATAAAAATAAATATATATAGTTTTTATTTTTGTCTATGAATAATTAAAATTAACAAGTATTTTAATTACTGCATTGCATTAATTTGATTGAAAAACAGTAGTAATACTATTAATTATCAACATTATAAATTTTGAGATATTTTGAATTGTCTATGAATTATTTAATTAGATATTTAAATTAATCTATAAATATAAAATATATTTACAATGTAGTATAAATTAAACATTAATTATTTAAAAACAAGTCTAATATATATTTAAGTAGTAGTAAAAATAAAACATTAATTATTTAATAAATGTCTATAATATCAGTGGATTAAACACAGCTGGCAGCAAAAATAATTTGAATTAAAATAATATCTCTTTTACATAATATATTCTTGTTAAGAATATCTGAAATGCTGTGCAAGTTGAATTAATTCTGTGTAGATTTATTCATATAGTAGTATTATATTTTATTTGAATTTTAAGTAAAACTACAAGTTAGTATTGTTTTTTAAAGTTTATTTATATAAATAAATCTAATGAAGTGAGTATGTAACTAATAAAGTGGATATTTAACTAAATATTAATTATGAACTATTATAATACCAATAGATGGCGACACTTTACCTTTCAGGTAGTTGAAGATAATATTGTTAATATTATATTTAATTTAACTATAGAGGGAGCTATTGATTGTATATTAATTTTACTTTCAGGAATTAAAATTGGATGGAGTAATATATATTCACGGATATAAATTTGTTATAAGTGTATTAAAACCAGAATTATTTTGAGTGTTTTTGAATCATTTTGTGATTGGGTGTCATTTATGGGGTTGTGTTTTAAAAAAAGTGTGCTCTCAACTTGTCTTACAAATCATTTCTCTCAACTCGACTTAGTTAACATGTATGATGCATTGCCATGTGGATGTGAATATTATGTAGACGTTGTGACATTTTAAGGATTCTGTATAATTATTGTGAGTAAAATATTTTATCTACACTTTACGCGTTCATATTTCCAATTTTATTATTTCAAAACTGTTATCTCGTGGTAATTTAGTGAGGTGTTAATTATAGTTTTTTGGATAATCGATGTGAGTGAAATATATTGTATTTTCTTAATGGTTTTTTATTTCCTATTTAAATATTTCCAAATTTTAATATTTCCAATTGTTGTCTGGTAATAATTCAGTGTACTTGGATGATTCTACTGATCTTAGCATTATGCCAGTAGAATTATGAAACACTGAATTATTATTTAAAACACATGTGGGTGCATCCAGGCTGATGAGTACATGTGCATGTGTTTTTCCATGTCCAATTCATATGTAATTCTCATGTGGTCCAATTTTCCATTGTGTATGGTTCATATTTAATTTGTTAATCCATTTGTGTTTACTTAATTGCAACTCCAATTTATAATTTTTTTTTTTCCCCTTTCTCTCTATTTCTTTTTTCAATATTCTTTTGGTATGAGTAAAATTTGGCCAATTACTATTGAAGCATCAGCTATGGTAATATTATGTTTGCACATGTTAATTATTAGCTATGTGGTATTCTGTATACACAGTATCATTGATTATCTCTTTGGAGATTTAAGTAGAATAGAACTTGATATGTTTTTTGAAATTCATAGATATTATAATTATTTAACATTCTATAAAATTATGCTGCATTGCGCAAATTGGTATGGAATGGTTTTTACATATTCTTTTCAATATTCTTTTCAACAATTAGCTAGTTAAAATATTGATTTTTATATGATACCATAATTTAGCCTAATTGGCTCACAAATCACTTTGATTAACTTCTGTTTGAAATACATAGTTATTATAGCTGCATTGCGCTTTTAATGGTGTATTTAATAATAATTTAATAATAATAATATTTTAGTATTACTATTATTTCCTGGTATCATTTGTTTATCTATTGAATTTTCAAGGGCATCTTTATAAAATAATATTTTTTTTTTTTTTTTTTTTTTTTTTACCAACATTAATTTTGTACTGACTTATGACTGCTAGGGGTTTTTATATTGTTGTCTTTTGATGTTAGTTTGCTTAATGGGACTTTATGTATATATGTAAATAGTTTTATTATATAGCTTTATTATATTTAATCAAGTATTAAACAGTCAATCTTAATATTTTTATTTTATTTATTTTTTTTTTTTTTTTATGGATATTCAAGTAATATTAAGATTGATTCATAACAATTTTTTTTTTTTAAATATGTTATAGATATATTTAATATGTATTTCTTGCAATTTTTATTGCTATCAAACAAATATGGCAGTTATTAGTAAAATGTTAGATACTGGCAATTTAGGCCTTGGTGGATCCAGGACTAATGCTCGGTACAGGAAGATTATTAGGGATCTTCCTGGATCGTTATCAGATAACCTATTCTATTGTCCCAAGCCTGTACTATGTTTTCGAGAGTGTGAATCTAAGCGTTGTCTTACATGTCCATTAGCTGATAAGTCACAGATTTCAAATAATAACAATCTTAATTTGGTAAAATTTTGCAAAGCATACAATGTAATCTATTCATTGAAATGCAATTCGTGTAACATGGAATATATTGGACAGTCTTGTCAAAAATTACATAAGCGGCTAAATTTACATCGTTCACATATTGATAAATATAAAAATTCTAAATTTCAAACAACTCATAATATTGAATATACTCATTTCAAAAATCATGATTTTAAAAATATTACTATTAAAATACTTAAAATACAAAAAAATTTTACTGAACGACTTTTTCTAGAATCTAAATATATAAGACATTTTAATACTACATATCCTTATGGATTAAATCAATTAGTATACAAAAAATCACATCCTGTATTTTCAGATTTAACTAAATATGAAAATTATAAAAATCTTTATTCCGGATTAAATTTTTCAAACTTAAAAAAAACTTCTAGATCTGGTAGAGGTATACATAATAACAAAAAATTCACTGATGATATTGTGATTCAACAGGAGCTTGATAATCTTGAGGCACAATTTTGTAATGATTATTGTTGGCTTGCTATAAGAAAACATGTTTTTAGTATAAAAAAGAAATATATAAACCAATATTTCAAGGTATTTAAAAAGAATCAATATTCTCCACATTTTTGTGATATCTTTTATGATATTCTACATTATAGAGCAAACCTATTAAATACAAGTCTTTCTAATAAACCTAAATATAAAACTAATAATACACAATTAATTATAAATTTTTCCAATCATGTATTTAATAATATAAATTTACACAATATAATAAACAACATTAATAATAATTTTCCAATAAAAAATTTTACCATTCACAAGACATATAAATATAATCGCACACTTGGACGTAAAATTTTTAATTACAATTCTTTTGCAAAAAATTTGGTCTCTTCAAAGAATTACCCATGTTATTGTAATGACCCAAAATATCAAAAGTATATAAATACAACACATGGTCATATCATTACTGGTGATCTTAATATTGTAGAACAACCTATTTTACAAAACTTAATGCATAATGGCACAAAATTTCGTCTTCCATATAAGTGTAATATCAAATCCATAATATTGCAGTTTATTCAAGATATTGATTTGTTTATATATAAAATTGCTGTTGATTACAATAAACCAATCGAATATTTCAGTGAATGGAGATTTTCTGTAATTGATAAATTAAAAAATGAAATTATAAAAAATTATCATCATATTACACATGCAGCTTTTAAAAACATAAATAAACATATATCAGAATTACAAAACAAATTTATAATTACTTATGTAGATAAATCTCCAAATAATTATGCTATCATTTGTAAAGAATACTATAAAGTGTTAATTCACAATGCAATCAACACAAGTAATATTTTTAATAAAACTAAATTAAATATTGAAATAAATAACAGAAAATTATTAAATTATCACAAATTACTAAAAATCAAATGTAATAATTTTAATTATCCTTATCTTGTTATAATTCCAAAATTTCATAAAAATCCTATTAAATTTCGCACTGTTACCATCGGTTGTAACACATATAATAAAAATGCAAGCAATTTACTACTTAATATTTTAAAGCAGATATATGATATAACGCTAAAACATAATAACCAACATTGCCTAAAAAATAGTTTTCAACTCATTAATAAAATACATAATATCAATCCGGTAAAATTCATAAAAACATTGGATTTTAATGATTTATTTAATAACATTGATATAAAAGACTTACATAAAACAATGTGTATATTATTTAAAGAATTTAAATCTCAATTAAAATTAAAAGAACATATTTCAGTAAAATTTTTTAAAACTTTACTAAATTTTACATTGCATAATAATTACATTATATATGACAATATTATCTATAAACAATGCCAGGGAATTCCGCAGGGCGGAACCGCATCTAGTATTCTCTCTGACCTTTACTTATATTATTATGAAAGAAATATAAGTCTGAACAATGATTATGTATTTTATCGCTATATTGATGACATTATCATATTTTATTTCAATGAAAAAAATTGCACATCACCACTCAATTTTTATCCTACTCAGCTTAAATTAAGCGAAAATGATTTAATTAATAATAATATAAACTTTCTTGACTTAAAAATTAATATTACTAATAATTATAAATTAATTTTTGATATTTATGATAAGAGATTTGATTTCCCATTTAAAGTAAATATTTTTACCAATTATGCTTCATGTTTACATAAATCTGTTTATAAAAATATAATTATCAATTATCTACATCGTATAAAATACTTATGCTCAGATATAAATAAAAACAAAAATATTAGATATATTCGAGATCAAGCAAAAATATATGGATATCCTATTTTTATGATAAATTCAATCATCAACTCTTTTAAATAACATTTATTATATAATTTAAATATAAACATGGTATGTAATAAATTATTGTTTTAGTGTGCGATAACATATAACAAAAGATATAGAAAATAATAATTATAACATACATTATTACAATTATAACATATTAGGAAATTTAATATTTAATATTTGTTTGAACATTATATACACTTTATGTAGAAAATTACAAATATAATATACATAATTACAATTATCACATATTAGGAAATTTAATATTTGATTGAACATTATTTATACTTTGTATAGTTGTGATTGTGCGTTGCCGATCACCTCTGTTTAAGGTATTATTGATGTGCAGTTTTCATACATTTATAAATTAACTTATACAATAACAAATTAAATTATACAATGATAACATTGGTGATTATAACTCATATATATATATCTATTTGCAATATATATAAAAATAAATATATATAGTTTTTATTTTTGTCTATGAATAATTAAAATTAACAAGTATTTTAATTACTGCATTGCATTAATTTGATTGAAAAACAGTAGTAATACTATTAATTATCAACATTATAAATTTTGAGATATTTTGAATTGTCTATGAATTATTTAATTAGATATTTAAATTAATCTATAAATATAAAATATATTTACAATGTAGTATAAATTAAACATTAATTATTTAAAAACAAGTCTAATATATATTTAAGTAGTAGTAAAAATAAAACATTAATTATTTAATAAATGTCTATAATATCAGTGGATTAAACACAGCTGGCAGCAAAAATAATTTGAATTAAAATAATATCTCTTTTACATAATATATTCTTGTTAAGAATATCTGAAATGCTGTGCAAGTTGAATTAATTCTGTGTAGATTTATTCATATAGTAGTATTATATTTTATTTGAATTTTAAGTAAAACTACAAGTTAGTATTGTTTTTTAAAGTTTATTTATATAAATAAATCTAATGAAGTGAGTATGTAACTAATAAAGTGGATATTTAACTAAATATTAATTATGAACTATTATAATACCAATAGATGGCGACACTTTACCTTTCAGGTAGTTGAAGATAATATTGTTAATATTATATTTAATTTAACTATAGAGGGAGCTATTGATTGTATATTAATTTTACTTTCAGGAATTAAAATTGGATGGAGTAATATATATTCACGGATATAAATTTGTTATAAGTGTATTAAAACCAGAATTATTTTGAGTGTTTTTGAATCATTTTGTGATTGGGTGTCATTTATGGGGTTGTGTTTTAAAAAAAGTGTGCTCTCAACTTGTCTTACAAATCATTTCTCTCAACTCGACTTAGTTAACATGTATGATGCATTGCCATGTGGATGTGAATATTATGTAGACGTTGTGACATTTTAAGGATTCTGTATAATTATTGTGAGTAAAATATTTTATCTACACTTTACGCGTTCATATTTCCAATTTTATTATTTCAAAACTGTTATCTCGTGGTAATTTAGTGAGGTGTTAATTATAGTTTTTTGGATAATCGATGTGAGTGAAATATATTGTATTTTCTTAATGGTTTTTTATTTCCTATTTAAATATTTCCAAATTTTAATATTTCCAATTGTTGTCTGGTAATAATTCAGTGTACTTGGATGATTCTACTGATCTTAGCATTATGCCAGTAGAATTATGAAACACTGAATTATTATTTAAAACACATGTGGGTGCATCCAGGCTGATGAGTACATGTGCATGTGTTTTTCCATGTCCAATTCATATGTAATTCTCATGTGGTCCAATTTTCCATTGTGTATGGTTCATATTTAATTTGTTAATCCATTTGTGTTTACTTAATTGCAACTCCAATTTATAATTTTTTTTTTCCCCTTTCTCTCTATTTCTTTTTTCAATATTCTTTTGGTATGAGTAAAATTTGGCCAATTACTATTGAAGCATCAGCTATGGTAATATTATGTTTGCACATGTTAATTATTAGCTATGTGGTATTCTGTATACACAGTATCATTGATTATCTCTTTGGAGATTTAAGTAGAATAGAACTTGATATGTTTTTTGAAATTCATAGATATTATAATTATTTAACATTCTATAAAATTATGCTGCATTGCGCAAATTGGTATGGAATGGTTTTTACATATTCTTTTCAATATTCTTTTCAACAATTAGCTAGTTAAAATATTGATTTTTATATGATACCATAATTTAGCCTAATTGGCTCACAAATCACTTTGATTAACTTCTGTTTGAAATACATAGTTATTATAGCTGCATTGCGCTTTTAATGGTGTATTTAATAATAATTTAATAATAATAATATTTTAGTATTACTATTATTTCCTGGTATCATTTGTTTATCTATTGAATTTTCAAGGGCATCTTTATAAAATAATATTTTTTTTTTTATTTTTTTTTTTATTTTTTTTTTTTTTTTACCAACATTAATTTTGTACTGACTTATGACTGCTAGGGGTTTTTATATTGTTGTCTTTTGATGTTAGTTTGCTTAATGGGACTTTATGTATATATGTAAATAGTTTTATTATATAGCTTTATTATATTTAATCAAGTATTAAACAGTCAATCTTAATATTTTTATTTTATTTTTTTATTTTTTTTTTTTATGGATATTCAAGTAATATTAAGATTGATTCATAACAATTTTTTTTTTTTAAATATGTTATAGATATATTTAATATGTATTTCTTGCAATTTTTATTGCTATCAAACAAATATGGCAGTTATTAGTAAAATGTTAGATACTGGCAATTTAGGCCTTGGTGGATCCAGGACTAATGCTCGGTACAGGAAGATTATTAGGGATCTTCCTGGATCGTTATCAGATAACCTATTCTATTGTCCCAAGCCTGTACTATGTTTTCGAGAGTGTGAATCTAAGCGTTGTCTTACATGTCCATTAGCTGATAAGTCACAGATTTCAAATAATAACAATCTTAATTTGGTAAAATTTTGCAAAGCATACAATGTAATCTATTCATTGAAATGCAATTCGTGTAACATGGAATATATTGGACAGTCTTGTCAAAAATTACATAAGCGGCTAAATTTACATCGTTCACATATTGATAAATATAAAAATTCTAAATTTCAAACAACTCATAATATTGAATATACTCATTTCAAAAATCATGATTTTAAAAATATTACTATTAAAATACTTAAAATACAAAAAAATTTTACTGAACGACTTTTTCTAGAATCTAAATATATAAGACATTTTAATACTACATATCCTTATGGATTAAATCAATTAGTATACAAAAAATCACATCCTGTATTTTCAGATTTAACTAAATATGAAAATTATAAAAATCTTTATTCCGGATTAAATTTTTCAAACTTAAAAAAAACTTCTAGATCTGGTAGAGGTATACATAATAACAAAAAATTCACTGATGATATTGTGATTCAACAGGAGCTTGATAATCTTGAGGCACAATTTTGTAATGATTATTGTTGGCTTGCTATAAGAAAACATGTTTTTAGTATAAAAAAGAAATATATAAACCAATATTTCAAGGTATTTAAAAAGAATCAATATTCTCCACATTTTTGTGATATCTTTTATGATATTCTACATTATAGAGCAAACCTATTAAATACAAGTCTTTCTAATAAACCTAAATATAAAACTAATAATACACAATTAATTATAAATTTTTCCAATCATGTATTTAATAATATAAATTTACACAATATAATAAACAACATTAATAATAATTTTCCAATAAAAAATTTTACCATTCACAAGACATATAAATATAATCGCACACTTGGACGTAAAATTTTTAATTACAATTCTTTTGCAAAAAATTTGGTCTCTTCAAAGAATTACCCATGTTATTGTAATGACCCAAAATATCAAAAGTATATAAATACAACACATGGTCATATCATTACTGGTGATCTTAATATTGTAGAACAACCTATTTTACAAAACTTAATGCATAATGGCACAAAATTTCGTCTTCCATATAAGTGTAATATCAAATCCATAATATTGCAGTTTATTCAAGATATTGATTTGTTTATATATAAAATTGCTGTTGATTACAATAAACCAATCGAATATTTCAGTGAATGGAGATTTTCTGTAATTGATAAATTAAAAAATGAAATTATAAAAAATTATCATCATATTACACATGCAGCTTTTAAAAACATAAATAAACATATATCAGAATTACAAAACAAATTTATAATTACTTATGTAGATAAATCTCCAAATAATTATGCTATCATTTGTAAAGAATACTATAAAGTGTTAATTCACAATGCAATCAACACAAGTAATATTTTTAATAAAACTAAATTAAATATTGAAATAAATAACAGAAAATTATTAAATTATCACAAATTACTAAAAATCAAATGTAATAATTTTAATTATCCTTATCTTGTTATAATTCCAAAATTTCATAAAAATCCTATTAAATTTCGCACTGTTACCATCGGTTGTAACACATATAATAAAAATGCAAGCAATTTACTACTTAATATTTTAAAGCAGATATATGATATAACGCTAAAACATAATAACCAACATTGCCTAAAAAATAGTTTTCAACTCATTAATAAAATACATAATATCAATCCGGTAAAATTCATAAAAACATTGGATTTTAATGATTTATTTAATAACATTGATATAAAAGACTTACATAAAACAATGTGTATATTATTTAAAGAATTTAAATCTCAATTAAAATTAAAAGAACATATTTCAGTAAATTTTTTTAAAACTTTACTAAATTTTACATTGCATAATAATTACATTATATATGACAATATTATCTATAAACAATGCCAGGGAATTCCGCAGGGCGGAACCGCATCTAGTATTCTCTCTGACCTTTACTTATATTATTATGAAAGAAATATAAGTCTGAACAATGATTATGTATTTTATCGCTATATTGATGACATTATCATATTTTATTTCAATGAAAAAAATTGCACATCACCACTCAATTTTTATCCTACTCAGCTTAAATTAAGCGAAAATGATTTAATTAATAATAATATAAACTTTCTTGACTTAAAAATTAATATTACTAATAATTATAAATTAATTTTTGATATTTATGATAAGAGATTTGATTTCCCATTTAAAGTAAATATTTTTACCAATTATGCTTCATGTTTACATAAATCTGTTTATAAAAATATAATTATCAATTATCTACATCGTATAAAATACTTATGCTCAGATATAAATAAAAACAAAAATATTAGATATATTCGAGATCAAGCAAAAATATATGGATATCCTATTTTTATGATAAATTCAATCATCAACTCTTTTAAATAACATTTATTATACAATTTAAATATAAACATGGTATGTAATAAATTATTGTTTTAGTGTGCGATAACATATAACAAAAGATATAGAAAATAATAATTATAACATACATTATTACAATTATAACATATTAGGAAATTTAATATTTAATATTTGTTTGAACATTATATACACTTTATGTAGAAAATTACAAATATAACATACATAATTACAATTATCACATATTAGGAAATTTAATATTTGATTGAACATTATTTATACTTTGTATAGTTGTGATTGTGCGTTGCCGATCACCTCTGTTTAAGGTATTATTGATGTGCAGTTTTCATACATTTATAAATTAACTTATACAATAACAAATTAAATTATACAATGATAACATTGGTGATTATAACTCATATATATATATCTATTTGCAATATATATAAAAATAAATATATATAGTTTTTATTTTTGTCTATGAATAATTAAAATTAACAAGTATTTTAATTACTGCATTGCATTAATTTGATTGAAAAACAGTAGTAATACTATTAATTATCAACATTATAAATTTTGAGATATTTTGAATTGTCTATGAATTATTTAATTAGATATTTAAATTAATCTATAAATATAAAATATATTTACAATGTAGTATAAATTAAACATTAATTATTTAAAAACAAGTCTAATATATATTTAAGTAGTAGTAAAAATAAAACATTAATTATTTAATAAATGTCTATAATATCAGTGGATTAAACACAGCTGGCAGCAAAAATAATTTGAATTAAAATAATATCTCTTTTACATAATATATTCTTGTTAAGAATATCTGAAATGCTGTGCAAGTTGAATTAATTCTGTGTAGATTTATTCATATAGTAGTATTATATTTTATTTGAATTTTAAGTAAAACTACAAGTTAGTATTGTTTTTTAAAGTTTATTTATATAAATAAATCTAATGAAGTGAGTATGTAACTAATAAAGTGGATATTTAACTAAATATTAATTATGAACTATTATAATACCAATAGATGGCGACACTTTACCTTTCAGGTAGTTGAAGATAATATTGTTAATATTATATTTAATTTAACTATAGAGGGAGCTATTGATTGTATATTAATTTTACTTTCAGGAATTAAAATTGGATGGAGTAATATATATTCACGGATATAAATTTGTTATAAGTGTATTAAAACCAGAATTATTTTGAGTGTTTTTGAATCATTTTGTGATTGGGTGTCATTTATGGGGTTGTGTTTTAAAAAAAGTGTGCTCTCAACTTGTCTTACAAATCATTTCTCTCAACTCGACTTAGTTAACATGTATGATGCATTGCCATGTGGATGTGAATATTATGTAGACGTTGTGACATTTTAAGGATTCTGTATAATTATTGTGAGTAAAATATTTTATCTACACTTTACGCGTTCATATTTCCAATTTTATTATTTCAAAACTGTTATCTCGTGGTAATTTAGTGAGGTGTTAATTATAGTTTTTTGGATAATCGATGTGAGTGAAATATATTGTATTTTCTTAATGGTTTTTTATTTCCTATTTAAATATTTCCAAATTTTAATATTTCCAATTGTTGTCTGGTAATAATTCAGTGTACCTGGATGATTCTACTGATCTTAGCATTATGCCAGTAGAATTATGAAACACTGAATTATTATTTAAAACACATGTGGGTGCATCCAGGCTGATGAGTACATGTGCATGTGTTTTTCCATGTCCAATTCATATTTAATTCTCATGTGGTCCAATTTTCCATTGTGTATGGTTCATATTTAATTTGTTAATCCATTTGTGTTTACTTAATTGCAACTCCAATTTATAATTATTTTTTTTTCCCCTTTCTCTCTATTTCTTTTTTCAATATTCTTTTGGTATGAGTAAAATTTGGCCAATTACTATTGAAGCATCAGCTATGGTAATATTATGTTTGCACATGTTAATTATTAGCTATGTGGTATTCTGTATACACAGTATCATTGATTATCTCTTTGGAGATTTAAGTAGAATAGAACTTGATATGTTTTTTGAAATTCATAGATATTATAATTATATATATATATATATATATATATTGGAATTTCATTATGGGTTTTATTCATTATGATGTTTTGTAATTTTTGTGTGACAAATGTGGGAACTATTACTATATGACGTCTCTAAATTTGAGTTTCGGTCATTTATTGTTGGAATATGCTAGCTTTTAATTTCCAGTTATGTATTCTATATATTAATTAATTACACGCAATCTTTAAATTAAAGATTTGGTCAGATTTAGTAAAATAGCTTGTTTGTTGTCATTTGATTTCAAATCTTATATATATATATATATATATATATATATATATATATATATATATATAGAGAGAGAGAGAGAGAGAGAGAGATGATGTTACATTTTTACGACGATTTAATTTTTCACGAGAAACTGACAGAAAAACTCACGAGAGACTAGTTAAAGGTGGTGAACGATTGCAGTCAGTAAATCGAAAATCATGGCTCAGAATGAAGGCAAAAAGAAACCCAATTGGAAGTTTCTCCATAAAAACTTAGCCTGTTTTCCAAATAAATCGTTTATTCAGGAACAGGAGAAATTCTGAAACAGTTCCCACAGGCTACAGGTATAAGCTTATAGCCCTCAGGCTTGACGATAACTCACTACATCATTTAATGGATCTTAAGTGACTGTTGAGAAATTCTAAGTCGCAGAGCATCAGATAACAATTTGGTCAGTACTTCAAAATACGAGAAAAATCTGCTCTCCGAACGCTTGCAATCGGTTTTTGTTAAATACACGCGGAAAGTTACAGAAACGGCGTAACGCGCGCACGAGCCAATCAGTGAGAGGCGAAATTAAGCTAAGCGAATGACGTGCGATGGAGAAGTTTTAACAAGAAAGAATCCCGCACACAGCGGCGCATTGATTTTGCAGTAAAATAACCAGCGCGTGAAGCGATCCCGTGGAAATTATTTAAAAATGTCTTTTAAAAACATTCGAAATGACAAACTAGCGTCTCTCAGAATATTATAGATTGGATAGTTGAAAACAGTTACGAATTGACTTAAAGTTTTAAATTAAGATTTGGAATAAGATAATTATTAATATACGTGTTATTAATTTTAAAAGGACATTAAATAAGAATAAATATAACTAAGAAATAAGGAAATAATGAATAGTTCAAAATTTAGAATAAATTAAAAGAATATTGCGAAATAAAATTTTTATATAACACACATATATATATATATATATATATATATATATGTTATATATAATAACATATAATAATAACATATAATATACAATATATAATATACAATATATAACATATAATATACAATATATATAATAATATATAATATACAATAATATATATATGTTATATATAATATGTTATTATATAATAAAATTTTTATATAACATATATATATATATATATATATATATATATATATATATATATATATACGAGGACAATTCAGTAAATAGGTTACAAAAGCCAATAAATAAAGCGGGAAACCAAGATACATACTTGAAAAACATGTTTATTTCTCTATATAATCGCCCTTTACATTGATACATTTGTCCCATCACTTTATGAGTTTTCCAATACCTGCTGCATAAAAGTCATTGGACTGCTCTTTCAGCCATCTATGTACCTCATATTCAACGTCTGTATCAGTCGCGAAACACTTGCTGCCCAGATGCAATTTCAGGGGACTAAACAGGTGATAATCGTTTGGAGCTAAGTCTGAGCTATAAAGTGGATACCCACAAGAAACGCACAACGCTTCGCTGCTCTTCTAGTGTTCACTCCCAGAGCATAGTCGCCACTTTCAAATGCAGCTGCTCATCTTGTACAACTGTTGTCTCATAAATTCAAAATTAATTTCTTCAGTTGGATAGTGCTGCCACTTATTGGAATATTTGGAAGCAATTTACTACTAACTTCCGACTTCCGACCTCTTATATCGGTTTGTAACCTACTTACTGACTCTCCCCTATATATATATATATATATATATATATATATTGTTATGAATTTTGTATGTATCTGTAAATATTCCATTTGTTTAAATTTATTTTATTTTATTATTTTGAAAATTGCAGTATTATTAATGTATTTCCTATTGAGCATCATGTAACTCAATGCTAAAGGCCTCAGATGCTTTGCAAGAAAAACAACCTTACACCCTCATCTTTATAATGGAAGTCTATGGAAATATCGCCAAGGAATGGGTTTATCGCCAAGTTGGCGATGGTTTTGGCGACTTATTTTTGTCGCCAAGTTGGCGACGGATTTGGCGACTTTTTGTGTTACCCCCCTTATACATTTACATTGGGATCCTTTCACGTTTGGAGTACTCTATCGAGAGTTGAAGGACCTTCTGGTAATTTCTAGCATTAGAAAGCCCTGGAATAATCTGGAAAGATCTCTGAAGTCTATATAAGGGACCTCCACCAGTGCAGTTCAGTTAGTTCTCTGTCAAATGCGACTGAATACGTACTAGAGGCTTTGCATTGAGAACTGTGTTGTCTATGATCGATTTAGTATTGAACAATACGCTATATTGTTCTGTGAGAAATTTTGCTGTGCTGTTATTAGATTTGAAGATTACTGAATATTTGTGTCTTTGAAAAGATATTGGTGTATTTATCGAACTGTTTGGACCAAATAAAACCTGTTGATTGTTCTTATATATTGGCATCAATCCTTACGAACCCCGAGCTCACAACATTTGGTGTCAGGAGTGGGGTTGAATGCCGATCACCAGAGCAATGGAGGGTCAACTGAAACAATTATTGGAGAAATTAGCTGCGAACCTTGGCGAGTTGAAAGAAGAAATGAAGAAAGATATGTCAGCGATGGATGAGAAATTGACTGCGAACCAGGCTGAGATGAAGCAGGAGATGTCAGCGATGGATGAGAAAATGACTGCGATACAGGCTGAAATGAAGGAAATGTCGGAAGAAATAAAAAAAGATATGTCAACCAACCTTGGTGAGTTGAAAGATCTGATAAAATAACATCTTTAAATGAAAGAATTGACTCCGTGGAAAATAAATTTGAAGGAAGGTTTCAAGAAATAGAAGAAAATGTTCAAATGACAGCCAAAACCATAGAAGAAGTTCAAATGACAGCGAAAACCGTAGAAGAAAGAGTAGAGGAAAAAGTTCAAAAGATCGCCAAGACCGTTGAAGAAAGCATAGAGAATGTAAAAAAAGATTTGGAAAAAGTCAAGAAACAGAACATAACTGCCGTAAACTTTTCCGAAGATTTCAAGTATCCAGATATGCTTCCTCGGGCCTTTATTAAACTTTCGACCTATGACGGAAAATCCTCATGGCCAGTTTTTAAGACACAATTTGGGATCGTAGCGGACGCCAATGGATGGGATTCCCAGACAAAGGCTTGCCAGTTAGCTGCTTCTCTACGAGCTGATGCTGCCGACGTCCTACAGACTTTGCCTGCAAATGAACGGCTGGATTTTGAAACGCTCGTCAGTGCCTTAGAATTGCGCTTTGGCGAGAAATGCATGAAGGAATATAGCAGACTCCTGCTCAAATCTCGACAGCAGAAATCCACTGAATCCCTGCAAGAGCTTGCTACGGATGTCGAGAGACTTTCCCATCTTGCTTATCCTGGCTGTCCGACTGAAATTAGAGAAAGTTTAGCTCTGCAACATTTTATCGATGGTGTGTGTGACCCTGAGATCCAGACAGCACTCCGGATTGCAGATCTCAATGATTTAAAAGGGGCTTTGGTTTACGCTCTGAAATTCGAGGCAGCCAAGCAAGCTACTAGGAAAGATCGACACTTTGTGCTAGCAGCCAACCTGCCTGAGACGTCGGATAGCGCTGTGGAGCGCTTAATGGCCTCCTTAATGGAACTCCTTAATGGCCAACAAACCTTACAGGAAGATCAAGTGCTGGAAATGCGGTGGAGAAGGCCATATCCAAATCGACTGCCCAAGACGACCCAGCACCGAAGGTAATATCTCTCCCGCTAAAGGAGGAGCAGGAAAACTGATTAATGGCCATCTTGCGGGGCGGAGGTTGCCAGATTTTGAGAAGCCCCATTTTCAAGTATGTGAAATTTCTGCAAGAAGTTGCGGCGAGAACGGAGTTTTTCTAGTCGGAAGTGTGAATGATTTGCCCTGTAATATGATCATCGATACAGGAGCCAATATGACCATCATTCGGAAAGATCTAGCTCAGCGGCTGAAAGAAAAACTCTTCTGGATCCCGCCGCGTGTTATTCTTCAAACTGTGACCGGAGATAAGATCGATATACATGGAAGAATGACACTGAAAATAAAGTTTGGGAACGCCGCTTATCGCCATACAGTCTATGTAGCCGATATTTCAGACCCTTTCATACTCGGACTGGACTTTTTAAAAGAGCATGGATTTCAACTGGATTTTAAGAAGAATGAGTTACGCTCTGCTCAAGAAGATGTCACTATTTTCAAACTTGGAAATGAGTCCGGGTCTATTCAACGGATCACAGCCAAGGCAGATGTTATCATCCCTCCTCGGACCGAAATGATGATACCTGGATTAACTGAGAAAGAAAGTAGTTTTCAATGTGGCTTGGTTGGATATCCTGAGAAGAGCCCAAAAGGAGTGCTAATAGCATCAGCGCTGGTAGATCTGTCGAGAGATGTGATACCCGTGAGGATGGCGAATGTAAGTGAAAAGTCTAGAATTATCCAGAAGGTTGAAGTGCTTGCTACCTGTGCTCCAGTCACCTGTGTTTGCAAAGACCCGAGCTTGACGTTATCGGAGCTGCCTACAAGTTTAACACCTGAAATTGGAAGAAATGAAAATTTATCTCCTGAACAGAGACATGCCGCAGAAAGACTGTTCCAGGAATTTAAGGATGTGCTTTCACAAAACGAGAATGATATAGGTCGCACTTCTCTGACACGTCATAGAATTGATACTATCCACCGATTAAACAGCATCCAAGACGCTTGCCGTTCGCAAAACAAGAAGAGGTTTCTAAGCTCTTACAAGAGATGCAGAATAGTGACATCATCGAACCGTCATCAAGTCCGTGGGCCTGTCCCATCGTGTTGGTCCGAAAGAAAGATGGCTCCACAAGGTTTTGTGTGGATTATCGAAAACTTAACGATATCACGAAGAAGGACAGCTATCCGCTACCAAGAATAGACGACACACTAGATACTCTTTCAGGACATAAATGGTTTTCCACACTGGATTTGAAGAGTGGATATTGGCAGGTAGAGATCCATCATGATGACAAAGAGAAGACTGCATTTACTACTGGACAAGGACTTTGGCAATTTAAAGTTATGCCGTTCGGGCTCTGCAATGCTCCAGCAACGTTCGAGCGCCTCATGGAGACAGTGTTAAAAGGCCTGACTTTTGAAGCTTGTCTCATCTACCTAGATGACGTCATCATTGGTGGCTGCACGTTTGAAGAACATCTTGGAAATATTCGAAAAGTGTTAACGAAGCTAAGAGCGGCGAATTTAAAGCTGAACCCTCTGAAATGCAAGTTCTTCCAACGCGAAGTAAATTATTTAGGACACATCATCTCAGCTGAAGGTTTTCGAACAGATCCTGAAAAAGTGTCTGCAGTAAAGAACTGGAAGCGTCCGGAAAACGTCCATCAGTTGCGAAGCTTTCTGGGACTATGCACTTATTACAGAAAGTTTGTACAGGGGTTCTCCAACATCGCAAGACCCTTGCATAGGCTCACTGAAAGCAAGCAGAAGTTTCTATGGACACAAGAATGAGAGAATTCCTTCCAGCAGCTGAAAGAAGCTCTCACATCCTCTCCAGTCCTAACCTATCCACACCCCGACAAACAATTCATTGTGGACACGGATGCTAGTCATGAAAGTGTCGGTGCTGTACTTTCCCAAGGAACAGATGGCCAAGAACGAGTCGTAGCATACTTGAGCAAATGCTTATCGAAACCAGAGCGGAATTATTGCGTCACTCGTAAGGAGTTATTAGCTATAGTAAAAGCCATAGAACACTTCCATCACTATCTCTATGGCAGGAAATTTCTCCTTCGTACTGATCACGCATCCCTAACATGGCTGATGAATTTTAAGAACCCATAGGGCCAAGTAGCCAGATGGATACAACGACTCCAGGAATACGACTTTGACATCAGGCATCGTAAAGGCTCATCGCATGGAAATGCTGATGCCTTATCAAGAAGACCGTGTCCCGAAAGTTGTCGCTATTGTTCCAGAGCGGAGAACAAGTATAATCCCGAACATCTCATACGCCAGACGAAGACTTCACTATCAACGCCACCAGATTCCTGGAGTGATGAGAAGATTCGAGAAGATCAAATGGCAGACTCTGACATCAAACCAATCTTGGAGTTATTAGAATCTTCTAGCACGAAGCCCAGTTGGAAAGACATCTAGACTTACAGTCCTACGACGAAGCAATATTGGGCTCTTTGGAACTCTCTCCACGTCAGGAATGGTGTCCTGTTCCGAAAATTCGAATCGGAAGATGGGAAGACATCTCGGTGGCAGTTGGTACTTCCTCGATCCCGAATACCAGAGGTCCTCAAGGAATTACATGGCAGTCCCACTGGTGGCCATTTTGGAGTCATGAAAACATTACATAGAGTCCGAGAGCGCTTCTTCTGGGGAAAAGCGACAGCTGACGTCGAACGATGGTGCAAATCTTGCGATGCATGTGCAGCTCGAAAAGGACCAAAGAAACGTAGCCGAGGAAGACTACATCTCTACAATGTAGGAGCACCTTTCGAACGCATCACCCTTGACATCCTAGGCCCTCTGCCAAGAAGTGCTGATGGCAACAAATACCTCCTTGTTGTCATGGACTACTTCACGAAATGGCCTGAAGTTTATGCCATCCCTGATCAAGAAGCTTCTACGGTTGCGGATGCCTTGGTACACCAGTTGATATCAAGGTATGGAGTCCCCCTTCAAATGCATTCTGACCAGGGGAGAAATTTCATCTCTGCTGTGATTGAGGGTCTCTGTCAACTTCTCGGAATGGACAAAACTAGGACGACGCAAATCGGAATGCAATCCACAATCGGATGGCATGGTTGAGAGATTTAATCGTACCATCCTCAACAATCCCTCACTGCTAGTCTCAAGAAACCAACAAGACTGGGACCAAAAACTTCCCTTGTTTCTTCTCGCCAGCGCAGCGCCGTCCATAAAACAACTGGCTATTCCCCGTCTCAGATGCTTTTCGGTCGTGATCTTCGTCTACCTTGTGATCTGATTTTTGGTCGCCCTCCAGATGCGCCTTCATCGCCAGAGGGATACGTGCAGAATCTCCAGGCACGATTTGAAGACGTCCACAACTTGGCTCGAGAGCGGATCAATATACAGACGGAGAAGATGAAGACCAGGTACGACACGAAAGCTACGGGACATCAATTCAAAGAAGGTGACAAGGTTTGGTTTTATAATCCGACTCGACGTAAAGGACTTTCTCCCAAACTGCAATCGCACTGGGACGGTCCTTATACAGTCCTAAACAGACTGAACGATGTCGTAATTCGGATCCGAAAGTCACCAAGTTCGAAGCCTAGAGTCGTTCATTACGACAGGCTGGCTCCATACTATGGCCATAGTACTTAGTTCATTGATTGTAAATAGTGTAATGTAAATAATGTAAATTAGTATGACCATGGTCTTGTATATAAGTTAATGTAATTATTTATTTTGCTTAGCATTATCATTATTGTTATTATTTAAATACTTGTATGTAATAATGTCTATGCTTTAATTTTTTTAAATAAGTGTATATTTTGTATAATTCAGCATTATGAATGTGTTTAATTGTTGTTTTCCATGTTTGCTTTAAGTGTTTTGAATAGTATAGCATTTGTTGGTAACAGGTTTGCTTCCGATCAAGGGTTGTACTGCCCGGGACGTGCAGTCCTTGAGAGGGGGGCAATGTTATGAATTTTGTATATATCTGTAAATATTCCATTTGTTTAAATTTATTTTATTTTATTATTGTGAAAATTGCAGTATTATTAATGTATTTCCTATTGAGCATCATGTAATTCAATGCTAAAGGCCTCAGATGCTTTGCAAGAAAAACAACCTTACACCCTCATCTTTATAATGGAAGTCTATGGAAATATCGCCACGGAATGGGTTTATCGCCAAGTTGGCGATGGTTTTGGCGACTTATTTTTGTCGCCAAGTTGGCGACGGATTTGGCGACTTTTTGTGCTACCCCCCTTATACATTTACATTGGGATCCTTTCACGTTTGGAGTACTCTATCGAGAGTTGAAGGACCTTCTGGTAATTTCTAGCATTAGAAAGCCCTGGAATAATCTGGAAAGATCTCTGAAGTCTATATAAAGGACCTCCACCAGTGCAGTTCAGTTAGTTCTCTGTCAAATGCGATTGAATACGCACGAGAGGCTTTGCATTGAGAACTGTGTTGTCTATGATCGATTTAGTATTGAACAATACGCTATATTGTTCTGTGAGAAATTTTGCTGTGCTGTTATTAGATTTGAAGATTACTGAATATTTGTGTCTTTGAAAAGATATTGGTGTATTTATCGAACTGTTTGGAGCAAATAAAACCTGTTGATTGTTCTTATATATATGCATCAATCCTTACGAACCCCGAGCTCACAACAATATATATATATATATATTGGTCCAACAATATGTTGGATGACATATTTCAGGAGACAAGAAAACAAGACATATAACTTTCAGTCTTTGATCAAATGATCTTGATTAAATATAAATTATACATTAAACGGGGATTTAAAGTTTACAGGGGTTTTAGGCTCGTCGCCCGTCATCACACTCGTTTATTGATAAGATGTGATGCAGAATGTGACATGGAATAGAACGCGTCACACAATAAGTATGGATATCAATTTATAAAGTAACAATTGTTGAGTTTATTTGACTCAATGTATCTACGCTGAATGCGCTCCATCTGCACACAAAGAACTTGTGTCATGTCAGCTCCATTTTCAGACAAAAATTTATATGTCAGAGCTGAACTGCTAACTAAGACTGTTGCTATTCTATCTGGGTCTTACTGCTGTTGGCATGCACCAGTGTGTCCCAATTATTCTCATACGACATATATATTATATACATATATTACATATATATATATATATATATATATATATATATGTGTGTGTGTGTGTGTGTAAACTTTGCAGTTAATTGTTTAAAGCAAAATTTTTACCCTCCAGAAAATTTCATGTATGTGTATTATACAAGAAAATGTATATAAACAGGCCATATATTTTCTATATAACTAGCAAGTGAAAACTGAAATAAGATCACTGTATTAAAACGCTACGAGCATAAAAACGTATCTCTTTTTTATGCTATTGATACGTAAGTCATAAATCATTTAAAATCACAGTTGAAATCTATTAGCAGATAAACTATTCCTGAGAAATAAACGGCAGTTTATTGACGTCTTCATGCCATCACTGAAGCTATAAATATTCTGTTAAACTGGATGTTAAAGGATAGAAAAGAATTTAAAAAGGCGTTTGTAACGTATAAAATCTATATAATTCCTCCCTCTAGTTGAAAAGTTGACTTAAATATAAAAATAAAAATGCTGAACTCCATTTAGATAACAGAGCTATAAAAATTTACTTTGAAATTTCATAATAGTGATATGAATAATATACTCATAAAAGCAATGTTTTTTTTTTTGTTTTTTTTACGCTTTTTTTTATGACGCTTTAGAGAAAACTGTTCAAAACAATATTTTTCCTTGAGAAAATTTAACATGTTCGCATACAAAGAAAAAATAAACATGACATATATTTTCAGCGTAGCTGGCAAACAAAAACTAAAACAAGATAAATGTATTAAGACACTATGAGTATAAAAGAATTATCTCTTTTTTTATGCAGTCGATAACTGAGTCATAAATAATTTAAGATCTTAAATATATTAGCAAATAAATTACTTCGAAGTAGAAAACTTATTTTATTATAGAATTCACGCCATCATAATAAGCGAAAAATATTCTATTAAAATAAAATAAAATTTCAAATTTATCTGTGATGTGTAAAATTTACAATTTATTTCTTTCGTTGATAAACTTGCTTAAATATGCAAACAAAAATCCCAAATCAATTTAGATCTAAAGCGCCATAAAAATTTCTTCCATATTTTATAACAGTTATAAAAAATATACACAAACAAAAATATAATTTTTTTTTAATCAGCCCAAGAGAATATTGATCAAAGCGAAATTTTTCCATTGTGAGAATTTAATGTATTCATTTACAAGAAAAAATAACCAGGTCATATATTTTAAGCAAAACTAAAACAAGATCACGGTGTTCAGACGCTATGAGTATAAAGATTTGTCTCATTTTTAGGTGTGTTCGTAATTATAGAAATTTGTAACACCTATAGTCGTCGTCTCATCCGTCCGTCTGTCCGTCTGTCCGCATATAACACCGCAAAAAATACCCAACCTTTTGAAACTTAATATATATAAACGTTGCAGAATTTTTTCGAGTCATTTCAAATTCTTATATATTATTTCTGTTGTCAACATCCCTTTTTCCAAGCAAATAAAAAACGCAGAACGATAAATGAGATACCATATGAAAGGATTTTGAAGCAGCTTCTGACATAGTACACTCACATTTCGTTAAAACATGTATTTTGCTTAAAATTGCAATTAATTAAAAGTTAAATCGCCATTGTTTTCATAAATGAATTGAAAGGTTTTCCTCAAATTAGTGTTGCCACAAAAATAAAATACCGCAACAATGATTATTAAAAAAAAAAAAGTTTCAAAAAGGTAAAGTGGGGCATAGTTGCTGCACGGGTTTATTTTATGTTTATATTAAAAAGCAAAATTTAAATTAAAATGCTCAATTTATTTTTATTTTTGCCATGTTTTTTTTTTCCTTAACAGATGATGTCACTCTCAAATGCAGTTAAAATACAATTGGTATGTATAGTATATATATATATATATATATATATATATATATAATATAATATAACCTAAATATAATATAATAACCTAATATTTTTAGATGCATGTTTAAACTTCTAAAGAAAAATTAACGACTAAAAATATCTGAAAACAACACACTAGTCAAGCCAGAATATCATCTCATTTATTGTATCAAATTTACAGTAAAAACTGTGACAAAAAAAAAAAGAAAAAAAAAAAAAAAAAATATATATATATATATATATATATATATATATATATATATATATTTGTCAGTTTTTACTGTAAATTTGATACAATAAATGAGATGATATTCTGGCTTGACTAGTGTGTTGTTTTCAGATATTTTTAGTCGTTAATTTTTCTTTAGAGGTTTAAACATGCATCTAAAAAATATTAGGTTTTGCTAAAAAAATTTTAGACTGCAGTACAAAAGGTAAAGTGGTAAGTCAAAAAGGTAAAGTGGGGCATAGTTGCTGCACGGGTTTATTTTATGTTTATATTAAAAAGCAAAATTTAAATTAAAATGCTCAATTTATTTTTATTTTTCCCATGTTTTTTTTCCTTAACAGATGATGTCACTCTCAAATGCAGTTAAAATACAATTGGTATATATATATATATATATATATATATATATATATATATATATATATATAATATAATATGGTCGTTCTGAGTGGACTGTAGAGAGTTGAGATTGTCTTTTTAACTTTTTATTAACATATAACATGACAGTAGACGTTCACACACACAAATAATTAAATCGAACTGCATTTTTTATAAGTAATATCGCCGCGTGAACTGGGCGGTGTTTAGAGTTGGTGCGAGTGCTTTTGTGACTCACAGCTTAACTGAATTGTTTTACAAAATGCTCCTAGGTGGAGCTGTGATACAACGCTCACTAGGTGGAGCCAAAACCGTACTTCCGCGACGGAACATGCCGCCCGGGGATGAAATATGAAATATTTCAGCAATTAATTTAAACTTAGAATACAATTAATATACATTATAGATAATATTACAATACAAAATGAACAATATACAGTGAATTGGTTATATAATTGATTAATAATATTCAAATACAATACAACATAAATGCTATTTACATTAAATTTTCACCAATTGGCAATAGACAAATTTTTGAAATGCCCCGTAAAAATTCACTGGTGGCAGTTTTTACTTTAACTGCACGCACCTTATTGTCTTTGCCGGGAACTATTTCTACAATCCGGGCCAGTGCCCATTTACATGGTGGCAGATTTTCTTCCTTTAACAACACTAAGGATCCTACTTTAACGTTATTTTTTGTGAACTGCCATTTACCGCGCTGCTGCAAATGATTTAGGTAATCAATAGACCAACGTTTCCAAATGCATTGAACATATTTAGTAATGCGTTGCCAATGATTTAATCTATTATCGGAGATATTCATAACAGTAGGCTCGGGAATACTGGTGATGGGTCGGCCAATTAAAAAATGGCCTGGGGTAAGCACTTCAAACTCATTTATGTCATCTGAAAGTGGAAATAAAGGCCGGGAATTTAGAATGCCTTCGATTTGTATGATAAGAGTTTCGAAGTCCTCAAGAGTAATTTTATTATTACCTACGGCCCTGAGCAAGTGATGTTTCAAGGACTTAACGCCTGCTTCCCAGAGTCCGCCAAAGTTAGGGGAACGCGGGGGAATAAATTTCCATGTTATGAATTCCTGGGCTAAAAAATTAGATAATTCCTTGCTGGGAGTTTTTAGCGATTTTTTAAACTTATCTAATTCTGTTGACGCACCTTTAAAGTTAGTGGCATTATCTGAGGTTAGTGTACTTATCTTGCCTCTCCTAGCGCAGAATCTTTTAAGCGCCGCGATAAATGCAGCAGCAGGTAAATCGCTTACTATTTCTAAGTGTATTGCCTTAGTAGACATGCATATAAATATGGCCACATAAATTTTTGAATAAAGTCCTTTTCTTTGATTCTTATATTTGATGTGGAATGGACCACAAAAATCGACGCCTGAATTTAAAAAACTTGAATTTGGTGTTACACGTTGTTGTGGGAGGTCTCCCATTAATTGATCTAGTGTCTTGGGATTGTGCTTGAAGCACGTGACACAGGAATGAACAATTTTTCTTGCTATGCTTTTAGCCTTTATGGGCCAATATTGCATGCGTACTTGATGGACTAATCCCTGTGCACCTATATGCAAGTACTTTCTATGGAAGAATTCAAAGATTAATTTAGTGAGTACATGATCATTTGGTAAAATCAATTGATGTTTGGCTTCAAAGGGCAAATTGGAGTTGATTAATCTGCCACCTACACGAAGCAAGCCACTTTCGTCCAAAAAGGGATTTAATGATTTTAAGCTACTGGACGAAGGAACGGTGTTTCCTTTCCTCAACGCAGCTATTTCCGCTGCAAACTTACCCTCGTGGGCCTTTTTCACCAAAAAATGAGTACTTTTTTGAAGCTCGTTCGCCGTCAGGTGATTGCAATTCCTTTCTACTTTACGAGCATTGTCAAGAAACCTGAAAATGAAACTACATATTCTAATTAGTTTTAAAAAATCATTAGAGCATTTATACAGACGATCATAAAAAATGTCATTTTCTTTAGAAATTGTGATCAAAGTGATATCTGGTTTCAGTTCTTTTACACAGTCAATGTCTATGGGATTGGGACACTGTCTAGGAACTGTGATTTCTCTTTCAAGAAATTCTGGTCCAAACCACCATAAGTCATTATTTATTAGATCCTTGGCATATGCACCTCTGGATATCACGTCAGCCGGATTAGACTTGGAGGATACGTGATTCCATAGATAATTTTCAGAAAGAGTCTGAATCATAGTCACTCTGTTGGCTACGAAAGTTTTTAATTTGTGTGGTGGAGTATTGAGCCAAAAAAGTACAATGGAAGAATCAGTCCAAAGCCACACCCTTTCAAAGTCCAACTGTAAGGTCGGAACTAATTTTTTAACTAGTTTCGTCAATAGTAGAGCTGCTGAGAGCTCTAATCTTGGTATAGTCATTGGCTTTAGGGGAGCCACTCGAGACTTGCTGCATAGAAGATTCGAACTGAACTGTCCAGTCGTGGAGATGCATCGTAAATAAACAGCAGCTCCATAGGCTTTCACTGATGCGTCACAGAAACCATGAAGTTCTAATTTTGCGATATTGTCCGACAGAACATACCGAGAAATGACAAGATTATTTATGTCTTGTAATTTAATTAAAAAATTGTTCCATTCTCGAAGAGAGTTGGGAGGCAGTGGTTGATTCCAATCAAGCTTTTGTTCCCATAGCTGTTGCATAAAAATCTTTGCTTTAGTGACAATCGGGCCAACCAGGCCTAATGGGTCATAAATTTTGGCGATTTCGGCCAATACTTCTCTCTTGGAGTAATTATCTTTAGGGATGACAGTAATTTTAAAGGAAAAATGATCCGATTGGGGCTTCCATAACATTCCTAATGTTTTTACAGAAATCTGCTGCGAGGGATCTTCAAATGCGTATTCTAAAATAGAGGTGTCTTGTAACAACTCAGGGTGATTAGATACCCATTTGTGTAGTTCCATACCACCTTTTTCTAAAATCAGAATCAATTGAGATTGTAACTCTTGTGCATCTTGCAAGGAACCCGCCCCTGACAAGCAATCGTCAACATACATATCATTATATATCACCTTTGCAGCTTTGGGAAAATACTTTCTTTCTTCGTCAGCAAGCGCTTTTAATGTACGTGTAGCTAAGAACGGGGCACTAACTGTGCCATATGTTACCGTATTTAATTGAAATATTTTAATTGGTGCATCCTTATTAGACTTCCAAACAATTTTTTGTAAATTTCTCTGCAATGGATCGATCAGTATTTGTCTGTACATTTTCTTAATGTCTGCACAAAATGCATATTTGTTTGTGCGGAATTTAGTTATAATGGAAAACAAATCTTGCTGGACTGTTCCACCATTTAATAAAATAGAGTTAAGGGAATACCCGCTAGATGTATTTGAACTAGCATTAAACACCACGCGTAGGGGAGTGGAGGTTTTTTCTGGTTTATAGACAGCATGGTGTGGAATGAAGTACGATACCCCATTGGTGTTTTCACCTTTAATTTCAGTCATATGCCCCAAAAATTCATATTCTTCCATGAAATCTCTATATAAATTAGCCATTGTTTTATTTTTATCTAATTTAGCCCATAAATTATTTAATCTTCTAACTGCAATTTCTTTAGATGACCCTAAAACTGATTCAGCATTTTCTTTCATTGGTAGCTGCACTATGAATCTACCGGTATGATCGCGTTTATATGTGCTTCTAAAATGCTCCTCACAAAATGTTTCTTCTTCACCCTTCACAAATTCGTCATTGTCTCCAGGTAAGGATTCAATTTCAAAGAATTTCTTAAGAGTATTGTCCAAACTATCTTCAGTTAAGAGACAACAAAATGATCGATTACTAATGGGTGGAAGTGTGCCTGTCACTAAATATCCGAATTCTGTATTTTGTAAAATACACTTTCCCTCTGAGAGCCGAATTTTATCCCCTTTTAAAATATCAAAAAATAATTCGCTACCAATTAGAACATCAACTTGATCTGGAACATTAAAATTGCTGTCAGCTAATTCTATGTACTTAGGGATGCATAAATTTGAAATGTCTAATTCCGTGATCGGAATATGATTTGTTATTTTTTGCAACACAAACAGGTCTATATTTCTTGAAAATGTTTCATTTTGATTGAATATATCCGTATTTACGATTCGATTCACTTGTTGATATGAACCGTTAATACCGGAAACACTACCTTTAAAAGGTTTTGGTTTTAAATTCAATTTCTTGCAAGCACTATCCGATAAGATATTTACTGTTGATCCACTATCGATTACACTTCGTAATTTAATTTTATTTCCACGCGAATCCTTTATTAAAATAATTGCAGTATTTAATAACGTACAATTCTTTGAGTCATTAGCTAAAAGATTATTGCCTAATAAAGAAGAGACCTTATCCTTACTTTCGGAATCTGACATAATTAATTGTTTTTCTTTTATCGATTCTGAGGGTTTATTCATTTGATCTTCTGAAAACTTATTCACATTTTCGCAAAGTAGGCTATTATGTCGAGAGGAACATTTTTTACATGAGAATTTAGAATTGCATTCGCTATTATGTAATCTCAAGCAGTTTATACATAATTTATTTTTGCTTACAAAGTTTTTTCTATTAGGAACACTCATATTTTGAAATGCGATGCATTTAAATAACGAATGGTCGTGTTTACATAAAATGAAAGGCTTTACTTTATTTTTATTGTCACTGGTGAAAAATGACCTTGATTTATTTACTGCGTAATTATTTTTGATCTGTTTCGAATTCACTTGGTTGGCGCCATGAGACCGAGAAACATTGTCTAACATAATACATCTTTTTTCCAGAAATGACATTAAATAATCGAAGTTTGGTACCTGTGTATTTTCGAGAGAAAGTTCAAATTGTTTTTGACTTTCTTTATCTATTTTTTGTAAAATTATATTCATGAATACACTTTCTGATAAGCTATTTTGCTCATATTCCATTATTTTTAAGTCTCTGATGTTCTTATTAATACAATCTAAAAAATTTCGTAATTCTTTAGGAGATTCATACTGGATTTTTTCATAATTTAAAATTGAAGAAATATGAGAGTCGACTAAAAGTCGTTTATTTTCATATCTATGAATGAGGGCTTGAAATAACGAATTGAAATCATCATCGGGAGATTCTAATTGTTTAGCATCATTTTTTAAAGAGGCTTTTAAATAAAATAACCTTTGATTATCATCTAAATGATCATTATTAATGATCAAATTCGTAAATTGATTTTTGAAATTTGCGAAATCACAGTATGCACCTCCGAATGAAGGCAATGGAATTTCTGGTAAGCGTACTTTTGTTTTGTTTTCATTAATATGAATATTATTAGATTTATCATCAAAGGAGGTTAATAAAAGTTTTACACTCACCTCCAAATTTTCTAATCGGTCACTTGCATCATCTAAATCCTGCTCGATTTCCTTTAATTGACGTTGAGTTATATCAGGTATCTCATAGTATTGTTCTCTAATATCTTCTAATTTATTTTGCAGGCTTTCAATTTTTTTTAATTTCACTTGGAGTTGGCTCACATTAGTGGCCTTAGGATCTAAATTATCTTGGATAAATTGTTCTAGTTTAGTTATTGCGGCCTTGACGGCGCCTTTCGAACGATTGAGTTTATCCATAGCAGCACTCCGGCGTTCTTCGGATCACAAAATGGTCGTTCTGAGTGGACTGTAGAGAGTTGAGATTGTCTTTTTAACTTTTTATTAACATATAACATGACAGTAGACGTTCACACACACAAATAATTAAATCGAACTGCATTTTTTATAAGTAATATCGCCGCGTGAACTGGGCGGTGTTTAGAGTTGGTGCGAGTGCTTTTGTGACTCACAGCTTAACTGAATTGTTTTACAAAATGCTCCTAGGTGGAGCTGTGATACAACGCTCGCTAGGTGGAGCCAAAACCGTACTTCCGCGACGGAACATAATATAACCTAAATATAATATAATAACCTAATATTTTTTAGATGCATGTTTAAACCTCTAAAGAAAAATTAACGACTTAAAATATCTGAAAACAACACACTAGTCAAGCCAGAATATCATCTCATTTATTGTATCAAATTTACAGTAAAAACTGACAAAAAAATATATATATATATATGTAGCATTTTGACGAGGTTGAGATATTACGATGAATACTATTCGATGAAAAGATGGCAGTCCTTCAACGATATAGCAAGTTGCAGTCGAATTTAGCGAGTATGGCGAAGTAGTAAGGCAATGAAATGAGATCACAGAATTTCTCCAGTAAATCCAGCCAATCTCCAGACAAATAATTTTATTAGAAGACGAACAACACAGAAACGATTCCCAAAGGTCTAAAACTTATAGCCCTCGGGCTAACGTTGCTTCACTTCATTGAATTAAGATGTTACTGGGCCAGTTGAATATTCTACGGTCATACAAATACCAGACACATACTTGTTTTGCTTCCGAAAACGTCAAAAATCTCTCGTTCCGGCCGGTGCGTGCGAGTTTTGTTCTCTCCGCGGAAACATACACAGAATTACGTCACGAGCGCTCAACCCAATGAGTGAGAAGCTAGCTCCAGCCCAACGAATGAGGCTAGAGGGCGAGGCTAAAACATTAAAGAATCCCCTTACTTCGGTGCGGACCAATTTAGAAGTTAAAATCCCAAGCGCGCGAAAGAATCAGAGCAATAATAATAATAATAATAAAAAGAAAATGGCTTTTAAAAAACATTTGAAATGAGAACGCGTCTCAGAATTTTATAGATTGGGGAACTGATAAAAGTTACGAATGATCTTAAATTTTAGATTAAGATTTGGAATAAAATAATTATTAATATACGGATATTTACTTTTAAAAGGACTTTAAATAGGAATAGATATTATTAAGAATTAAGGAAATACTGACTATGACAGAAGTTAGATTAATTTTAAAATATTAATGCGAATAAAATGGAAGGATACGAAGGAAATAAATTTTTTATATAACATATATATATATATATATATATATATATATATATATATATGTATATATATATTTTTTTTTTGTCAGTTTTTACTGTAATTTTGATACAATAAATGAGATGATATTCTGGCTTGACTAGTGTGTTGTTTTCAGATATTTTTAGTCGTTAATTTTTCTTTAGAGGTTTAAACATGCATCTAAAAAATATTAGGTTTTGCTAAAAAATTTTAGACTGCAGTACAAAATCTTCGCAATGGTTCACTAGTTTTATGAAAATTGAGTCAAAACTTAAAAGGATATTAATGTTTTCTTCATTATATTAATTCCTTTCATATGTAATTAATTCAGTGATATCCCATGATAGGTAATGATTCTAGGTTGCCATGGTGATTACATCATACTTAAGATGGAGGCATATTATTTCCGTATTACTGAATTGAAAAAGCTGCATATATGTACTAAAATTATTTAATTATAGCAATCCTATAATCTACCGACAGTTTTTTGGATAGATGTTTTTGAAGAAATAAATATTAAATGGAAAAAGAGTCTAAAATATGGATTTCAATTTCTGAAAATTTCAAAGCTAGGCTTAAGTTTCCCGTTGCAATTTTCAGTAAATGTCAACAAAAGATAAAATGTTGCCAACTTAAAATGTACTTATTTTATTACGGAAATTAATCATATCATAATAACAGACAATATAATTCCAGGAGGCAGCGTCACTTTTTTGCAACAAATTTTAGTGTCGATTATTTTGGTATATATGACAGGTTAGATGGCGCAGATAGTGAAACTTTCAATCAGCTGACGCATCAGCGGGGGTGTTGTCATAGCAATGACACGCACCCTGCTGCAATGTTAAATAAATGGCAACCCGAGTACTAATGATACCTCCGAGTCACGGTAACATCCATAATCAGATTTCATAATTAATTTAACATATCAGACAAGCGTGCGATGCTGTTATGGCAAACACCACCCGCTGGTGCTTAAGCTGGCTGGCAGTTTCGTTATCTGCTCCATCTAATCGTATATACCGTAATCATTGACACTAAAATTGATTGCAAACGTGTAACGCTGCCTCCCGGATTATATCGTTTGCATATCCTATGCTGCACGAAAAATCCGTTGTATATAAATAATCTCTCTGAGTGGTTGTCTGGTTAAGCTATCGGAATTTTGCGGAAGGTAAGCTATCGGAACATTCTATCTTCTATGAACTATCGAAATCAAACAAAACATTTTGGCAAAACAATGTAGCCATAAACTTCAGATGTTGCTCCATCAAGTCAATTTGGTTGAAAATTCTATCAAAAAAATTTATTTTGTTTCATTTTAAAAAGTACATAGTAATGGGTGGCTTTTTTCAGATATGTTCAAATATTAGTCCATAATATCCTCAAAGTACCTTACTTCCAGTCAATTTATTAAGGGTAATTTAAGTTATATTACAGATTTCCTTATTTACATTGGTAATTGTTTTTCAAGTTACCTTTGCTACGAAAGGAATAAAACTCTTTTTGAATTTGATTTCTCCAATGAAATTGTATTTAATTGTTTATTAACTATCCTCTTACCGTCAACGTGGTCACGTCTAAACTATTGACAATTTTATGTTTCTTATATTAGGTATTCAGATGGTGGTTTCAAACCTTTTGGACGTTTGGAATTTTGTCAAAATTTTGTAATGTTTAATTTGATTTATAAGTATTCTTTAATTATACATTTGATTCATTTTAAATAAAAATAAATGTATGTCCATAGAAATAATGAAGTTGTAGTGTCATTGTTATTTTTGCTTAGGTGAAATACGAGGGCTGTTTTTTTTTTTCAACCTCCGATGAGCTATAAAAAAGACAACTTTACATAACATAATAATTTTATTACCAAATGTACAGCTTTTTTTTACCAAAAGTACTTATTTTTCTACATAATCACCAAAACAGTTGAGACATTTGTCATATTGTGACACAAGCTTCTCGATGCCTTCTTCAAAGAAGTCAGCCGCCAGTGAGGAGAGATACGTCTCGTACGATAGTGTACAAAACAGACCTTAAAATTTCTGGAAACTGTTCAGAAAGTTCACTGATTGTTGTAAACCTTCGTTTGGCTCTGACCACCTGATCAACACGCTGAGCGAAGCCTACAGTAGCGACAGACTTGCGCCCTTGTTCACCATCATCACGATTCGCCCTTCTTTAAATTTTCACACCATTCCCGTATGCTACCATCACTCATAAAGTTTTCACCGTACACATTGCTCATTCTGTGATGGACTTCAGCAGCATTACGTCCTTCTGCTTGCAGAAAACGGATTATACTTCGTAACTCACATTTGGCGGGAGCATCGATCGTAGCGGCCATGTTCAATTGCCCGTCACGATATGACAAATGTCTCCACTGTTTTGGCGATTATGTAGCAAAATAAGTAAAATCTTGCTGTACTTTTTGTAACAAAATTATTGTAAAGTTGTCTTTTTTTACAGCCCATCGATGGTTGAAAAAAAAACAGCCCTCGTATAACTTGAGAAAAAAAAGTGGCCTAATCTCACTGGCTATATTACCTGTTAGACAAAATAAAGATTTTATGAATTTTTTTTAATTTAAAAGTGAAAACAAATATTCTTTTCAAAACTTAAAGAGGATAGGTAGCAGTAATAGCTATGTATTTTTCATTCTTTCAACTTTACTTCGACCCTCACAATTTTAGTTTCAAATTCTGTTCGTTTCAAGTTCTATTACTCTTAGTTATTTTATAAAAACAACATGTCGTTTAGCGTGCAACAGTTATTACTCAAAATAAATAAAAAATAGCGTTATTTCAGGCATGAAACGAACACAATTATCTATAACTAATGAGACAAACAAGAGAAAAAATCAGAAAACACATCATAGTTATCCACTTCAAATACATACAAACACATGTAGTATGGATTTTACATAACTTCACATTTAATTCTTAGCAAATGCCTCTGCAGATAATGGCAAAAGCTATAAGTCCTTTGTTTTTACCGTTTACCAATGCTATACTTTTTTTTTATTTTAGCTATACTTATTATACTCATTTTAAGATGCTTCCAAAATATTTGTGTTCCTTTTGTGTTATTTTTCGCACGAAGTAATTTTAAAGGAAAACACATTTATATAATCTGTATATCAGATTTTTAAAAAACTGAAAATACAGGGTGTCCATAATTAAACGACCCTAATGTAAAGTTGTCTACAGACGAAACTATTAGTCAGAGAGTTGTGAAATTTTGTGAAGGACATAATGAAAAAATGGGAATTTGTTTAAGCGAAAAAATAATTAGTTCAAAATTTTGTCACCAGATGGCGTTTTTAATTAATTACACATTTAGCATACAATTGAGATAGTTTACATATTTTATTGCAACAAAACATGTTCCACATAACGACCATCATTTTCAACTACCATCTGGAATCGTAAGATAGCATGTTCCACAGTTGACCGCAGTGTGTTCTGGGAAATGTTAAAAACATGTCGTGAAAAAAGTTTTGTTGAACATCTTTCGTTGTAATAACATTTGTAAACTATCGCAAATGTATGCTAAATGTGTAATACATTAAAAACGCCATCTGGTGGCGAAATTATGAACTACATTTTTTTCTCTTAAACAAATTCCCATTCCTTCATTATATTCTTCGCAAAATTTCACAACTTTCTGTCCAATAGTTTCGTCTGTAGACAACTTTAAAGTAGGGTTGTTTAATTATGGACACCCTGTACTTAGTAAAATTATGAACACAGCATATAAGATTTTTTTTAATTAATAGAAGAAATAGAATGTAGTAGCGGGAAAGGAATTAATGTAATCTGTTTTCAACTTGTTTTCTTTCTTAAGTTAATGATGGATTTTTTAATCCATTTTTGCTCTAATATAAACTGATTTTTGATAATCATTAATGGATTTGAGTCTGTGTACATTTTTGCAACCAACAAATTTATGAAATTGGTTAGATTTTCATGTCTCGGTTTTTACTCTCGTCAATGTGAATTAAATTTTTAGATTTCTAAAAATAACTTAGTTTATTTGTTATTTTAAATATAATTAAAAGTGTCCTCATCATTGTGTCAAAACTATCCACATTGTGTCAAAATTATCCACAACTTATCGGACAAAAAAAAAAAATAAAGATCAGTATTCATGTAGTTCATTAAAATTCATCATGGTAATTATCTTCAGATAGGTTCAAACAATTTCAGTATGGATTTCACATTACTTCATATTTAATTCTCAGCAAATGTCTCTGCAGGTAATGGCCAAAAGTAAAAGTCCTTTATTTTTCATCGCTTACCTTTCATCGCTGGCTAGACATTTTTCCTTTTCTTCAACGAAAATTATTAACGACACTTCCAAAATATTTATATTATATTCATGTTCGTTTTTTGTAAAAAATAATTTTAAAAGAAGTAAGTTTAATCTATGGTTTAAAAATGGATCTGACCCGGGCTTCCGGATTACAGAACATAGGTGAAAACAATTTTTAAAAAAATCTAATTTTTTTTTATATAATTAAATGTATAGAAAAAAACTTTCCTAATGTTGAAACATTAAATTCATCTTCGTATATAATGGAAAGCTTTTCGCATTATCGTGTATTCGTGTGTGGCATGTGGATGCGGAGAAGTGCAGGTTCAAAGGTTAAGAAAGCAGTGAAGATGACGGCATGTGACAGACCGAAAGCCATAAATTTATGTCAGGGGTATTGATGATTCGGACAAACAGAATCATAAAAAAAAAAAGCAAGTGGTCTTTGGACATGAGGTTCTCACGGACATAGCATCAGTAGACACACAGTCTAGAACAAGATAAAAATAAAGGGAAGTAGGAAATTATGCGGACACTGAATAGCCAATGAAAAGAAACAAGATATGCAAATTTTAAGTAAAGGAGGGCCAAAAAGTTTGGTCCAGCAAATCAGAGAAAGATGAAGACACGCCCTTCTAGTTGGTAATTTTGAGAGAGGGGTCGCCGAAAAGAAGGAGAGATTCACTACTTGCTAATCATCGAAACAAGGATGTCGCTCCCCAGAAGAGAGTTTTTAAGAAGAAATATAAAGTGAGACCGAAGTTCGGAAATTAACAAAATATGAGAGAGTGTGGGTCTTAGTGTTATGAAAAGGTTCTTATAATATCTAGTGCTTCAAGAATAAGCAACGCGCCAAGCCCCAGATGATGAGGAAAATGCTCTCCAAAATCTAGTGTCTCCAGGAAAGTAAAGGTATACTTTTAAGTCGTTTTCCAAGTATTTCCTCCTTACCAAATTCAGTATTTTATAACATAGGGTATTGCTGGTAGTAATGCCAAAAAGAATTATATTATTCTTCATATATAAGCGGATTAAGTATGTTAAGATCAAGTATATGAATTTGTAATATCACATAAAAGAAAATAAGTAATGACGATTCCTCTATTGATTTTAATTATGACTGTAAATATTGTAAATAAACTTTAATGTTAATTATTTGGAGTCTTATCATTTAAATTGCTTAGTATGTATTTATTTATTTAGGTTTCAAGCTTTAAAAGTCAGCTAGGGGCAAGAACGATTGTTCTTATAAGGGTAATGGGCTACTTCGAAATTACACAATGCAATGGACTAACATATTCTAAACTTAATCTCTAAGGACTCTTTTTATTATTATATTCTTAGTAAATTAGATTATTCTATTAGCCAACCCCAGAGAAACATTTATGTATTTCATTTTAAAATTTAATTATGATCTACTTGTCCCAGCAAAAGGGTTATGTTGGAATGCGCAGCAATTAGAAAGGAAATTAAAGGATAAATTATCAAATCATTAATCTAACTGAGCCAGGCATATTTCTCTTCAACAGTATACAAATTAAAAACATAAAAACATTTAAAATGTGAATCACAATTTATTACATATTATTAAAATTGGTGTAAAATAAAGGTTTTAAAACATTAAAATCCTGGGCGCTTGATAGGGTGGCGCCGACCCCCGCTACTCGCGGACAGGCAGTGCATTGTTGTTCCCGATTTTTCCCTGTTCTAATTGCCATATCCCGTTAAAAAGAGTCCCCTTTTGGAAACTTTTGAACTATTTTCTTCTGGAGATTCTTAAGCTGGGTAGTTCACATACAAGTTTTGGTGTCAATTCGCTTAACTGTTTAGGCTGCAGGTCGTTCGCAATAGGCTATGTTTAAGAATAACCACCTTGTACTTTGCAGCAATATTAATAAAAATAAATTTTGAAAATTCATTTTCAGCTCTAAATTCATTTGTTGTTCAATTAGATTTTCACATATTTTTGTAACGTATAAACTTTTAACGCTAGCTAGATTTTCCTACCTCTTCCTATTTTCATCATTTTGATTAAATATTTAAGTTTGTCTTCATAATATTAGGAAAATGGAAATTATATAAAAAAGTTCAAAGCAATTTAAAAACTTTTGTATATCCTTAATTTGCACTTTAAAATAAATTTTAAAATAAATTCTTAAAATAAACGATTCCGGCAAAATGACACACGATTATCATCAATCAATAAATATCCAAATAAAATAAAACAAGATAAAATTTATTCGTTCAAATTAAGTATTGTTATACAGTTTTATTTATTAAATAATAATTCTTTATAAATTCAAATTCAAATCTTCATTACGGTAATAGAAAACATGATAAAAAAGTAAATGCTTTTTGATTTTGTTGTTGTTGATGATGTTAACTTAAAAAATATATATCTTATAATGGAAGTCTTCCTAATTAATATTAGAATACGAATTAACTTAGAAATTGATATATTCACATACCAGAAAAAAAAATAAACATGCCATACATTTTCTGCATAGCTGATAAGAAAAAAATTATAACAAGATAACAGTATTAAGGTAGTACCAGCATAAAATCTTCTCGCAATTTTTTATCCACCCACTATCTGGGTCATAAATCATTTACGTTCACATCTGAAATATATTAGCATAACTATGGTAAACTACAGTAAAGTATGTCAAAAAGATAATAGTAAAATAACGCAATTGATCATAGTTTTCACACGATTACATAAACCATAAATTTCCTATTACAGTGCAAAGTTAAGATACTTGCACTAGTAATCGAATTACGGGGCAAGTATCTTAACATAACATTTATTAGAGTTTTCACGCGATTGCATAAACAATAGAAAATAAATATTCTAATACGGAGCAAAGTTAAGGTAGTCCGTTATAAAAACTTTTAATCTTTTTAGTTATAAATATTTTTTGTTACATTGTTTTTCTTGTTGTTTATACTTACTTATATATTTATTTTCAAATGTAAATTCCTTTAAAAAATTAATTTTAATTAAAAGTTTTAAATTTCAGTCATGTTATAAGTTTGTGTTATCTCTTAATTTCTCTTTTTGCATACATTTTTTTTTTTCATTTTTTTAGTGAAGAAATGAATAAAAAATAGTTTGTTTTCGGGAGTTATAAAATATTCATTTAAAAATTCCAATAATCTTATATAATCTTATGTCTTCTACTAATAGTCTTTTATCTTATTCATATAATCTTAATATGTATGTGTGTGTGTGTAGATTTCTGAAGCAACAGTTGATTCAAAAAATCACAAGTCAACATACTATTAAATGAAAACAGTATTGCGGGAATCTATTTACAAACCGGTTACATTTACACGATAAAATACAAGCGACATCTTCAAAATTCTAAAAAAACTTTATTGGGCTGTTTATCCTTATTTCTTCACTCAGTACAATCCATACATTCTCCCCTACGCTCTTAGCACACAGCACATATCAATGTACTTGCCGTGATTTCCACGTCACGTGGCAAGCACCACTGAAAGCCGAAAAAGCCATGCTTTAAAGACTCTTTATCAGCTTTAGAAAAAAATCATAATCACTCTTGCCCTGTAATTTTGACTGCTGTTTCTTCAAGTTTTATTTACCGGCTCTTCAAGAATTCTTGTCCTGTATCCTGTTTTTATCACACGTAGGATATCCGGTCTTACTCCAAGAAAAAGAAGATTAGAAAGTAAGCTGTAAAAAATGCATCTTTAAATGTTAGTAACAGTTTAATTGTAAGAAATAAATCCTTATTAAACCTGCTACAGGCAATGATATAAAGAGTTTCAGTAACTTTAATCAGAGTTTCAGTAAGTTTAAAATCATTTACGATTAGATTTGAAATTCATTATCTGGTAAACTAGAGCCCAAAAATTAGAAAAATGTAGTCTATTGTCACTGCCATGCTATTGCGTAAATAATAAACGCTCTATTGTAGAGAAAGTTACTAAAGAAGTTTAAACAAAAAAAAAAAAAAAAGAAAAAACATTTTATGACTAGAATCCATAAATATTTTCCTCATTAAAATTTGCAAATAAAAAAGTCAAATAAAATCAATCCTGTTAATAGACTACAAATTTGAATACTTACTTGATAAACATTTAAAAATAAAGTTAGAAAAAAAACTTGCATTGAATTTTTATGATGATAACAATAATGCCTCTCTAACATTATTGATATTTTATTAATGTCATACAGTAACATCTGAAGCAAAATTTTCTCCCAGAAGAATTTTATATATTCACACACAAGTAAAATATAAATCTGGCATATACTTTCTGCATATCTCTTTAAAAAAGCTAAAACAAGATCATTATATTAAGATGCGACAAACATAAAAAAAATAAAATCGATTTTTTATGTGAGTCATAAATCATTTACGATCTGATTTAAAATCCATTAGCGCGTAAACTACAACATAAAAAAATAATTATTATAGTTTTCATGGGATTACATAAACGATAAATATTCTATTATAGTGCTGTAGTTAATGGAGTTAAAGAAGTTAAAAGGAGTATGTTATGTCTGGAATCTCTAAATACTTTTTCTCAATAATTCGATAAATAAAGTTTACAAATAAAAATGTCGTAAAATCAGTTCAATTATTAGAATTCATGCAAAGGAATTATTTATGATGAATGTTGTATGAGATAAATGTAGGAAAAAAACTAAAATAAGATTGCTGAAAATTGATCATAAAAACTTATTTCGTTTTTTACGCAGTCGGAAAAAACAATGTAATTTATAACAGTTTTCACGCGATTGCATAAAAAATAAACATTCTATTAAAAAGCATCTTAATGAATTTTAAAGAACTTAACAGGCGCAAGTTATAACTAGAATCTAAATATTTTCCTTTGTTAATCATTCTATTAAAATCTGCAAGTAGAAATATCATAAAATCAACTAGGTTAACAGCATCATAAAAAACATTTCTTATATGATATATTCTAAAACATACTTTTTTCCCCAGATAATTTGATTTATTCCCATATAAGAAAAAAAATTAAATGCGCGATATATTTTCTATATAGCTGATAAGAAAAAAAAAACAAGATCACTCTATTAAAATGCTACAAGCATAAAAACTCCTCTCGAATTTTTACGCACTCCATTATTTATATGAGTCATAAATCATTTACGGAAAGATCTGAAATCCATTTGCTGATAAACTACAGCGAAAAAATGCAACGCAGTTATTTACAGTTTTCATACAATAATATAAACGATAAATATTGTATTACAGTGTAAGTTAATAGCTTTCAAGAAGTTGAACGGCCTGTTTTATGACTAGAATCATTAAGTATTTTTCCTCAAATGAATCCTCGATCGCAAAATCAATCCTAATAATAGGTATCAATCTTTCTTTGATAATCGTTGCCTTAGATAGAACGACTAAGTTGAAACTGTTTCGACTACTTTTCTAAAAAAACGAGATAAAATTTCGATTTCAACAGGCAATACAGCAGTAGAAACTTTCGATATCTCTATTAATTTCGTTATCTCTATTAATTTCGTTATCTCTTAAAATATTCTCTAGACTGCGCTTTTATTTGTAGAGCAGCTTAATTTGTGAGGTGTTGAATGGTGACATACGGTAAATAAAATGTAGTTGATCCGGAGTATGTTGAACAAAAACTTCATATGTCTGCCATAATCTTATAGTTGATGAGCCTCCCATTATCGGTAAGTTAATATTTCTGTACTTGTCTATATCGTCAAAGGGAAATCGTCATACTGATAAATTTAAATTCTAAATTTAAAATTAAAATTCCAAGTTTCTTTTTCCTAACTTTAACTCTTATACTCAAAGCTAATTTACCCCCTGTTAAGTTGTTTCTCGACCAAACATTTATTACGTTTATTTCATAAATTCGAACCAACTTTAAGATTAAAATGCTGACGTTAACGACTCGACTATGCTCAAATCTAGTCGTGATTTTCACAATGGAGGGCGAAAGGCGACAAAATCGGTATCTAACTTTTATCGCCATATTTGTGCCAGCTCGACGACTACATATATTTAATTATCAAATTATTGTTCAAAGTAACCACGAAACCAGATTTCCGGAGATTCAGGTACAGTTTCCGAAAATTCAAGGGACGACAGAATAGGCGACTCGTTCACACACAAATGTTAGAATTAAAAAAACACGATCACACACAAAACTCGAAAAATCCATTCGACACTAGACTGCTTTCAACAGAGCTATGCACTTATGGTGCAAGAACAACTAGTGGGTCATTTCTAAAGTTGCAAAGGGTAAAAAACCGGGTTTATTTCCAGGAATAAACCGGGTTTTTTGGAAGGGAAATTTTAAAAATTCCCGGTAGTTTTCAGCATAGAAATTTTCCATTTATTATTTAAAATTTTTAATGATTTCAATTTTTGTCAATGTAAGCAAAATGATTTTTAATAATGTAAACAAAACCAATACCGTAAAGAAAATAAATAGTACAGTTTACATGAAAATGAACGAAATACATGCTTGAGCTGCAGAAATATTAAGTAAGAGAAATTAGAATATCATAAGTAATTTAGTATTTTAATCGTCGATAAGTAAAAAGTGAGAGAGGTGGATGGCAGATTCATCTTGCCTCAGATGAATTTAAACTACACTCTTGTTTTCAGAATCAGCCAATGTAAGTAAAACAGAAAATGAACAAAACTAAAAGAAATCGATGCAAAAATTCCATTCAACTCGCAAGAAAAATAATATAGAGTAAGCCTGATTAGTAGATATTCCAGCTAACAGAAATGAAAAAGAAATTAATTTTTAAAGATACATTCAAATCTTCACCAATTCACAGCCGCCATTGTTGTAAAGCAAATGAGTTTTAATAAATTATAAAAACTTAGAGCATAAAATCATAAGTTTTGTGAATTCACAAAGATAAATTTATCTTAAACTTTTCAGAAGAATGCCTCAGAATACATCTTTAAAACAAAAATTTCAAATTGAAAAATGGCTGGTTTTGTTTACTTTCAAAACTCCTTCAAAATTTCCAATATTCCCCCGAAATCCGGGTTTATTCCCCAAAATTCCGCAACTTATTCTCATTCCTCAAAATCTGAGAGTTTTTTGCAGCTCATGTCCTTTCCGTTTAAGATTATTTTTTTTATAAATATGCAACAGTTAATTTGGAAGTGGAGACTTTGTCCATATGAAGCTCAACTTTATTGATACTTTTCTATATAAAATTGGAATTTCTTCTTCGAAAATTGTTTCTAAACTATAATGCTGATAATAGAGTGAATTTATTTTATCTTTACTTGATACTTTTTTAAACTTTAAGTTACCTTTCATAACAAAATCCATAATCTACAAACCCATTTTATTTGGGTGTTTTCTTCAATTGATTGATACCAAAATGCACTGCTCTTGTTACAGCCACTTAAATAAAGTCATGCTTCATCCAGTGGTACTGTAAATTTACAATTAGTACCAGCTAGGTGTTTTTTAAAGCGAGTGTTAAGAAGATGCTATTCATGAACATTGAACTAACTTCGTAGACCAGTGCAAGAGATGTAAGAGGAAACTGACATACGAGTGTAATTAGAAAAATTTTACTATCATGAAAATTTTAAGCCAGATCAATTGTCAAGTGTCATGACCATCGAATAGAATAAAATATTATCAAAAAATACGGAATTTGTGCAAAGAAATTAACTGTAAAAATCATTACCATGAAGTGCAAACAACCTTCTGTAAAGGCGCTGCAGCGTTGTATGTCAGCTCACATTGTAAACCAATTTGAAAACACTGAATTTATGACGTCATATCACTTTAGCCGACTTCGTCAGTTAGGTTGTCATTCCAAAGAAACGAAATGTCGCTAGATCGTATTATTTAAAATTTTCAAATTCATATTTTAGGATTTGAAGTATTATTTTATTATTTGTAAACTATCATGCAATAACAATGCTATTTAATAGAACTTATTACTAACAAGACTGTAGAAATATAAAAATCCCATGAATTTTGTTTAAATTTCAGTAATTTCCATTGCTCCAACATTCTCTAAGGTGATGACACGTGATTCATCAATTACCGATTTGGAACTCAAAACTAAATATAAAACACCTTGTATTACATATATATATATATATATATATATATATATATATATATATATATATATATATATATATATATATATATATATATATGCATATATTATTTAAACTATTAAGTTTTAAGACCCCTATTTGTTTCTTCGTGAATACAAATCTGTTTGATTTTTTTTAGATTTTGCCTTGTTTTATAGATAGCTGACTACTTTTGCTTTAAAACGACAACAATAAAGGGAAGCAGGGATGCCGATTTTCTTATAAATAAGTGATGTTTTAATTTAGCTTTGCAAAATGTCTGCAAGACCGCATAGCCAAAAAAGTAAATAATTTTCATAATTATTTAATTTAAGCATTTTGCAGCAGAAAAATATAGACTATTAATTTATTTAAAGTCATGCTTTTTGTGTGCATCTAAGTTATTGATAGTTAAATTGATATTTTATGGGCTAGTCATTTTAAGGCCATATTTGTGACGTTAAAATTACTAGTACTCATAAAATATTAAGTCAGTAATTTTTTTTCTGCGATACGTGATACTGTAACGTTTATAATTCAAAGACTTCTTAGGCACAACATTAATTTATTAGCACACGGAACTTTTACATGAAGCGACATACAATTAATTTCAGTTCATTTTTAAAGTTTATATCAGGATGGCCCGTATTTTTCTAGGCGATAATTCCCTTTCGCGGCAACAGCATGCCATAAGAGTTTTCTCTCTCGCTAGATAGATATTCGGAGTCAATTGCTCTCAGCGGTTACAAAATCGAATATCCTTCTAAAAGCTTCAAGTTCACATATATAGAGTGAAGGAATTGTAAGTGTTCTGGAGGGTCGAGGTCTGGATTCAAGTGCTACAAATTTATATGTAATAAACGTCTTTATATAGTCAGATCATAGGATGCGGTAGAGAATTATAACCTCTTGAAAATGTTTTGCGTGCGCACATCTGGAAACTTGCTTTCAGTTTTTATTTTGAAGGAGGTAATATCTAACAGTCATTATATACCTCTTATTCTCGTCCAGTTAGTAAAGTAGTGAGTCATTTAGACATAAAGCTTTACATTCCCAAACAGCACACACCCATCTATAAGACATCTACAAGCTGTAAACCCAAGAAAACCGACAAATATCCATGATACACCCTTTTCACCTCTTATGGAGATGTTATGTGTGATCTCTCTGAGTTCTATTAGACGTCCAAGATATCCAGGTAGTCTATGAGACCACGTCTATAAGACATTCAAGCATAGATCACTTTTCGACATGCAGTATGTCTTATGGCCGTGCTTAAGACTTGGATTGTAGATATCCAGGGACATCTGATATGCGTTTATAAGACGTCTAATGCATGTCTATTTATTGATAATCAGTACTTCTTATAGATATACTTAAGATATCCAAGAAATTTCATCAGAAATACAGCCTAAGGCAAAAGTATTGAGCACCCCCATATTTATAATATATTTGGTAAAAATAATAGATGGATACAAATATTAAATTGTATACAATTAAGAATTTTCTTTAAAAAATAAGTTTTTTTTTTTTTTTTTCAAAGATAGCAAATGCATAACTCATCTTTTAATGAAGCTATTTTCTTTAAAAAACTTTTTTTTAATTAAATTTTGTTGTTCTGTTAAGCCAGTTAATAAATAATCAAGAAAATAATTATTGTAAGAAAAGACAAAATGAACTTAGTCTTCAAAAACGAAAATAAAGAAAGCTTATGTAAAAAAAAAAAAATACATTTATATGTAATTTTTATTATTTTATTTTTTAACATGTGTTAATAACAAAAATAAATTTTAAGAAATATTTATGCTGCTGAAGAGATCTTGGCATTTCAGGCAAGAAATATTTCAATTTCCACGATGATCTGTTAACTTATGACATAACAATGAAACTTCCAGAAAACAAAGTAATTTATAGTTTTGAAAAAGTAGGTATTTAAAGAAAATGACTTCATTAAAAGACGAGTTGCTTGTTAACTGTCTTTTTTTTTTTTTTTTTTTTTTTTTTTTTTTACAAACCATAAACTTAAAAAGAAAATTCCTAAATGATATGCAGTTAAATATTTGTATAAAACTATTACTTTTACAAATATATTAAAAATATGGGGGTGCTGAATACTTTCAGCCAAGACTGTATTTCCAATGAAATGACATTGTTTCCTTGAATGTCTTAAGTATATCTATATGAAAATTAGAATAATTCTTGCAGAAAATGTTAAAATATAAAGGAATTTGTCTTCAACAATGAAAATAGAGAAATCTTATTTTTAAAATATACTTTAAATTAATATGTTACTTTTATTATTTTAACTTTTAATATGTTAATAAAAATGATACAAGTTTTAGGAAATATTTTCATTGATGAAGATAAGTGATTTATATACTTTGACTTTTCCGGTAAGAGTTATTCTAATTGTCATGATTACCTATTAACTTGCATAGCACAAAAATCGCTATACTATGAAAGTTTCAATTCTGAAACTTACTGAAAAACAAAGCAGTTTAGTTTTTTAAAAAACTAATTTTTTTAAAGCAAATTGTTTAATTAAAAGTCGAGTTGTTAGTTTGCTGTCATTTTAATTGTAATAACTTAACCATTAAAGACACAGACAGCAGTTGTGAATTCTAAAATAATTGTGTGTTGAACACTTGCGCTTCATTTACTCTCTTCCTAAACATCCTTCAATGTTGAAGTTCAAAATTTGTTCTACTTTTTCATTATTTTTATCAGTAAGTCTGCACTGATGTACAAAATACACCGCCATTGAATTTTTATAAACTATTATATTTTCTTTCTTAATTAAACATTTTTTTTATATAAATGCGATATCTATTACTTGAAATACTATTACTAAACATCAGACACTACGACTAATATTCAGTCCCCTGCTGGCACTTAGGAATACGTGTCCTTGCACTGTCTGCCTGAACCACCTTAATGATGGCACATGATTTAATATGAAAGTGCCAACATAACCCTCTGTCCACCGCCCTTTCAAGACATCCAGCATGGGCCTGCTAACACTTTGAAATAAGTTATGATAAAAATACGAGGGTGCTTAATAATTTTGGTAAAGACAACTGTAGATAAAAATACTAAATGTTTCATTCCAATAATATCAGTATATTATTCCCTCCAAAACGAATATTTTGCAATGTTCTGCAACGAACCTTCAACTGATCACAAATGTTCTGTGGGAATAAAAAAATAAAACAGAGATTTTCTTGTATATGTAGGAGTGCGATTTCATCTTGTATAGAAATGCTAAAGACATTTCGTAAAACGCTAACACACACAAAAACCAAAGAAATGACGAATTTTACAATTTTACTCCGATCGAATGACAAATTTCACTTTTTTCCCCCCCTCGTAATAGACGTTTTTTGCAATATTTTTGAGATTTTTCTCTCTGGTAACTGGCGAATTTCACATTTTTTTTCTCAGAACCAATCATCGTACTCCGCAATTTTTTTCCCACGACTAATTCGAGAATTGCGAGATATTTTCCAACACTTCACTGATGAATTTCGCATTTTTTTTATCCGCGACTGATTGGCGAATTTTAAATATTTTCTTTTCACTGACAGGCAAATTTGTTCAGCTCTTTCTTAGGACCAATGGGCAAAAATTGCATTTAAAAAAAAAAAAAATTTTTTTTTTTTATTCAAGCGACTAATATCCGAATGTCTTGATTTTTTTTTAAATCCACAACTGATTGTTAACTTTTGCGATATTTTCTTTATTGATCGATAAATGTTGCGGATTTTCTTGTGACAGAATGGAAAAAATTGTGGGTTTTTACACGACTGATTGACGAATTGTGATTTTTTTTTCTGACAATCCACTGATTAATTTAGTTTTTTAACCTGCGACTGATAGGCGAATTTTGCATTATTTTCTTTTTATCAATTGGAAAATTTTGTCGCTTTATCTTGGAATTGATTGAAAAAAATCAAGGGAACTGATCAACTAATTTAGTGGGTTTTTTTTCAGCTGTAACTGATAGCCAAATTTTGCGATATTTTCTTTCTGCCGATTGGAAAATTTTGCAGTTTTTTCTTGTGACAATTGGAGAAAATTGTGTTTTTTTTTTTCGCTACTGATCGACGAATTTCCCATTTTTCTCGACGATTTACTGACAAATTTCATGGTTTTTACCCACAACCGATTGAGAAATTTTTGCGCTTTTTCTTGGCAAAAAACATGAAATTTCAATCAAAAATCATTCGGTTGATAAACGTATTTCACATTTTTTGACCCGCGACTAATAGGTGAATTTTGCAATATCTTCTTTCTACAGGATGGCAAATTTTGTCACTTTTTTTGCGACCGATTGGTAAAAGTTGCCGGGTTTTTATGTGACTGACCGGTGAATTTCAGATTTTTTTCCGATGATCCACTGACAAAATTCATGTTTTTTTTTTTAAACTGCAGCAGCTGAAGAACTTCACGATTTTTCCCCATGATCGACTGACAAATTGTGTGAGCTTTTCCTGCGACCAATTAATGAATTTCACAATCTTTTTCAACAAATGATTGATGAAGTTTTTCTGGTGATTGACAGACAAATTTAGTGCTTTTTCAAATGAATGAATAGTGAATTGTGTTGAAAATGAGAATTTGAAATGTTCTGCAGAGAAGTTCATTGTTCTGCGATGTATGTCGCACTCTTAAGCATATTCTGCTTTAGGGACTGTTGCCATATTTACATTGGAATATTTTTATCAAAGCATCGACTAATTTTTTTTAATATTTCGAATGAAATATGTCTGCTGTAATTCACTAAAATCTCATAGCTAAATTAAAAAATCTACTATATTTACTCCTGTATAATGCACACATTTTTACAAAAATTTCAGGTCTAAAATCCAGTATACACATACATGATACACTGAATATTTCTAATTGTATACATAAAACCACACGCATTTTCACAAAGTATATATACATATTGCAGAAACTTTATTTTATGATATTTTAATAAGAGAGTAAAATATATATGAGCACATACAAAAGTAATTTAGATTTGAGAAAAGATTGTAAATCATGATTTCTACAGATTTTTTTTTTTAAATTAAAATAACATGGTACACATTATACACAAGTAAATATGGTATTTAAAATCAGTTTGATAATTTTATCTTGTGAGAATTTTCTAAATCCTCCAGTATTTTGCAACAAGAGGCTAATAGATTTGTTATTTCTCCCATATTATTTAAATTTAACAAATCTTTCTTGCAGAGGATAAAGACTTTTGGTAGATAAATTTTTCTTGGGAAAAAAAGAAATCTTTGTGATAAATGTCACACATACATTACACATCATGCATAAAATCTTTAATTTTTCATACCAATATTTTAGAATATTTTTTTCTTTATTTTATCATATAATTTCTTCAATTAAATTAGGCAAAGGATTCCATTTGTAAATACTAGTAATCAGATTCAAAATTATGTGTGGGACGCTCGTCGCAAAGTTGTTAACACAAATTAATAAATTTCTTATTCTGTTTATTTTGTTCTATTTTGATAAAATTATTAGACAAATGTTTTAAAATCTATTTTGCATATTGAACTAATTAAAAATTTTTTTTATCAGTACAAAAATATTACTCCAATTAACTCACTGTATGAAAGAACCACTCAGAATTATTTTTTAGTCAATGTCTGCCTACATCAAAAACTTATTTCAATTCTGTGAGCTTCAGATACAAAGGGAAATTTACAAATTGACTGCTACCTCAATTTTGCATTTTTAGAAAAACAAGAAAAATTTTAAGTTTTAAATATTGCAACATGATTTAGATTAATGCTAAAAATTATTGCATGCTTTCTCATTAGGCTATATCATTTTTGAAACATGTCAGCTCTACTACTCAATAAAAGTTTTAATAAAAATGTAAGTCTTTTTTTCCTTATCAGCAATATTAGTAACTAGGTGACAGTACTAGGTGGTACAGAATATAACTATAACAGAAAAAGGAAAAAAAAAAGAAGTGACTTTATTTTATTTGAAAAAAAAAATCTTTGGAACAGGACAAAATTCTTATTATTCTACTCCATTATCACTGCAATAGTAAGAGCTGATTTCTTCGAGCAGCACCTATAATAAAATAATAACACTGTTTTACTACATAACATTTTACGAATCACACAAAATGACATTTTGTTATATGAAAACTGAATTAATCTTCAATGAAGCAATTGTAAGCCCCCCCCCCCCTCCTCCTTAATTTTTTGCATGTGATTTCAAGTGATGGGCATAATGAATGATTTTGATATTTGAATGAATCATTCAGGCATGCACAAAAGCATAGTTGTCAAGGCTCTTAAAATTCTTTTTGTTTTACAAAAGTTCTGGTTTTAATTGATCAAAAATAGCAAGAAAGTAAACAGCAATGCTTTTGTGTATGCCGGGATGATTCATTTGAATAACAATCATTCATTATGTCCTTCGCTATTGTTATTCTTAATTTTTAGGGTTACGTACTTAAAAAATAAAAACGGAACCATTGTATATTGAAATACAAACAAGATAACAAACAAATATTGAAATGCAAACAAGAAATTGCAAACTAACACTCCCATAGAATTAACATTAGCCCATGTGACTAGCACAGACTCTTGACTATGGAAGATTTGGAATCAAATGATTTTTCCATTATCCCGTCGACCACTTTTCAAGAAAAATTAATTAGCACCAAACAGTAATGCCAAATAAACAAATGGAAGAATGTTGCCATTGGAATATCAAAATAAATACAATAAAAAAATATGGAAAAGCCCCACTCACCTAAGTGTCAACTATCAGTAAATTTAAACACAAAAAAATTACAATATAAATGAAAATAGAAAAAAAAATCTTGGATATTCATTTATTTACATTATTTTTCTTAATTATCCTTCTCGGCTGGTGAATATAACGTCAGTTGAAATTGATGTATTGCACTTAACTATGCAACATAACATTTTTTCAATGCATTTTCTCTTTTAATATCATGGTGCAGCAGTTTAAGGACACAATTATTATTTTAAATAACGAAATAACTACTAAATCAGTTCATTTTAAAGATTATATTTAATTAAACAATAACAAAACATCACCATCAAAAATGAAAAATTCTTACATATACTGCTTTTTACTTTTAAAATTGTTGTGGATTAAAACTTAATAATTTATATTATTAATAAATGAAATTAGCATATATAATACTTGAGAGCTAGTTAGTAATCAGTATTCTAATGTTTTATAAAAATATATTTCAATATGTTTTTTTTTTTTTTTTTACTAACAATTATAAAACTCATGCCAGATAAGTCCATATGATGAGATTAAATTATGGAATGATCAACGCTGAAAGAGGAATTAGGATGAATATATAATATTTGAGGAGATTTTAGTAGATGTAAGTGTATAAAAAAAGAGAGAACAGTTAAAAAAATAAATAAATAAAACTTGTTGAAATGAAAAGCAAATGTTATTCATATTACTGTTTTTAACAGTGGAAAATGGTAATTTTATTAAATTGTTGTATGTATGATTTTAAAGATATGAGAAATATTAAAACTTGCCTATCAATAGTAACAATCAATAGTATCAATAGTAACTAATTTGTGTGTGTATCAATCTACAGCAAAACAAAATATATCTATGACGCAACAATGTCTACTATCACAAGAAATAATAGTAACCCATTAAATAAGCAAAATTTTCAATTACAAAGAAAATACAGTAAGAAGATAACAGTAATCCAATGACAAAGTAAAATTTTGCTTTTTTTATTTTTTTATTTAAGTACAGTATTTTTTAAGCTATTAGATTAATCTTCAAAAATCTGCAATGCCCACTGTCATGTTGCATTATTTCTACTAGTGGGTTAATAGCCTTTAAAATTAGTTGAGTAATAAAATATGTAATTAAACAACTGTTGTCCTATTTAATTATTTAAAGAAGTAAAACTGAAAAAAAAGTGTAAATTAAATTAATCATAATAAAAAAAAGCTTTTATTTAAAAAATATAGCAATAGTTAAGCACTAAGTATGCCTTGTTAAAATTTAGGTAACATATTTACAATTCTGACTCAAATCACCAGTCTGCTATGTGTTATTCCAATATTAATGTCTTCATTATTGAGAAATTAAGTTATTTATTAAATCCTAACTTAATAAAATGTCTTTTAAATTAGTTAAAAAATACTTAAAAATCTACAGTTTATAAATAAATTGCTTCAACGTATAATAGCCAATTTTGACCAAAAAAGGCCAATTTTGGCCAAAAAAAGCCGGTTAAAACCAATAAAAGCCGCTGACCTGGCTTTTATTAATTTTAGCTGGCTTTTTTGCAACCCTGCTTATCAAGTTATAAGTGCTTCCGGTCATGTGGCGACACTTTTTCGCACTTTACTGCCAACCACCTTGGTAATTTGGTTGAAAATGCCGACTTTGACAATCTTTTGTAAAAGATCTGCCTTTACTAAAAAATTGAAATCGTGTTTAGATTACATAGTTTCTGAATAAAAACACCTACCAATTTCATGCATTTGTAAGCAAAAATGAATTAAAAAATGTTTCATAAAGTAGCCTGTTTGGATTTGAGAACAGCCTTAATGGTGCCAAGTTGCACTTATTAAAATACATCAATCGGTTGCAAACCAAATTACAAAACTTTCCACTACATCACACATACATATGAATACATCGATGATACATAATTAATACATACATGATTTCACAAATAAATGAGTGAAACGCTTAGCAAAATGCTGGCATGCAGTTAATACGAAAGTACAGAAACAAAAATACATGCAAAATATAGAAATCTCATGCTTATACATGTTTTGAAGATACGACATGATGAACTTTAAATGTTTGTTTTCTATGTTTAAAAATTTACAAAATCCTTTAAAGCTAATAATCTTAACTTTAGCAGCTTCTCCTGCTACACCATAGTTATGGATTAAGAAATACATAAAAAAACAAGTCAGTTTTATCTTTATTTTTTAAAACTCAGAAATTTATGTATATAACTTATTTTTTTCTGTTTTTTTTTTTTTTTTACTCTTGGTTCTCAAATGATCTGCTCAACAACACGAAACTTTCTGACTCATTTTTAAACACAAAAGCATAAAATTGGCAGGTCTGATCGTGGAAGGGATTTGGAATCTAAATGAGTTTTCCATTTTTTTTTATCAATAAATCACTTATCGAGTTGTAAGCGATTTGTGTCATGCGATGACGTGTTTCTGACCTTTTTTGTGCTGCAGCATTGGAAATTTGAAAAATGGAAAACGTCTTTCAATTACAAAATTTCTGAATAAGAATATCTGTAAATTTCATGCGTTTCTGAACAAAAAAAGAATTAAAAAAATAAGTCATAAAGTGAGCCGTTTGAATTTGGACCTTAAGAGAAAAAAAATATTTTTGATGCGTTACATTATACATTAAATATTATGTTAAAACAAATTAGGTCTTGTACTGTTATTTTCCAAAGTATAAACTTCTAAGATTTATAAATTATACATTAGTAAATAAATTGCCATTTATATCTCTCTTCCCACTCTGCTCCAAAAAATTTGAGTAAAAACATAAGATCTGATATTTAAAATTAATCTAGAATTTCATAATGCAATCTAGTGTAAATTTTGCAATCTCACAACAAACTAATTATTCTAAAAAACAAGACATTTTTTAATAAAAAATATACTAACCAAATATTCATCCAAGTCTTCCTGTCTTCAAATGTTTGTGATGGTGTGTTTCAACTGGGAGTCTAAAAAGATTCAAAGAAAGTTTCATTAGTATTCAGCAACATCTATTATAGTTAAAATGTGACTGTGTTTATATTTCACACCAACTTTTCTCAAAATGATTAATTATGGGTTTTTTTTTTTTTTTTTTTTTTTTTTTGGAACAATTATTCGCAAAGATCCAAGGATGTCAAACTCAAGAAATCTCAAATTTTAAATCAGTTTGAGTTATTAAATTTTAATCAATAAGAAATTTCTTTAAAAAAAAAATTATTATGCATGCTTTCTTGAATCAGCCATACTCATCCTTTTATTACCGCGGGCCGCAAATGTATATTTGCGACGTTAGGTGGGTCGCAACACATACTTGTATAGTAATGTAAATATATAGATTTCTATAGCAAATGCCCCCCATTTTTTTCCATCTCAAAAAATGCCCAACACGCCTAAAGAATTATTCACTTCAAAAATATAATTTAAGTAACATTTAATACAAGGACAAAGCCATTTTATAACATTAAAATAAAATACAACAGCAAAAACAGAAAAAGAAAATCCATCCAGAAGATTAAACAATCCTTTTTTCATCAGGGGTGGGACTCTCATAACTTATTTCTATCCTTTCTCTGAGATTAAATCCTAGAAGGAGCAACAGTTTGGTTTTGCTTTGGTTTATTTACGTTTATTTTTATTGCGAGAATGAAATCGAAGTTGCCAAGAAAGCGATCACCGCCAAAACAGACAGTTTCTAAAGCGCCAAATCTGAGCTGATCCTGGGACTGGCTTTTCAACAATATAACAAAGGAATGTACTCTCTAGTAGATTCTTTCTCTGAGGTCTCGGATCGCACATAAAAGGTCGCCAGGCCACATGCCCGCTTGTTGAGCATGGCTGTCTTGAATAGTTTAGTTTTAATACCTTCTGAGTCCCTTCAGTACTGTTTTGATTTTTTTGTCTCTTCCTTTCACTCCGATTTTTCAGATTTGTGAGACCTGAAGTATGCCGAAATTACAAATTTATTTTTTTATTTAAATTTTTGAGTCAAAAACCTCAAATGCTACATTGATATGTAAAATTTTACATTAAATATCACGCATATTACATGAAACAGTACAACATTACATGCAATGTTTAAAAAGTCTTTTACTGTATATCAATAATTAATATTTAGTAAAATATTACTGATACGTGCAAATTTTAACTTAATTTTACGATATTTACCAGCATCCTATTGGTGAATTGAGCAGTTTTTTCCTGGCAACAAATTGACGAATTTCACGTTTACTTCCTGTAACCAACTGACAAATTTCGTGATTATTTTCCTCCTACCAATTGACAAATTTTGCTTTTTTTTTGGCGACCGATAAACGAATTTCTCAAATTTTTTCTGCACCTTACAAATGAAACCGGCATGTTTCTTTTTTTTTTTTTTTTTTCACACGCGACATATTGAAGAATTTCACGTTTATTTCTTGTAACCAACTGATGAATTTCGAAAATGTTTTCCTGCGATTGATTGAAGAAATTTGTGATATTTTCCTGCTACCAATTGACAAATTTTGCTTTTTTTTGGCGACCGATAAGCGAATTTCTCAATTTTTTTCCCACACCTTACAGGTGAAACTCACATGTTTCTTTTTTTTTTTTTTTACACGTGACTATTGACGAATTTCACGTTTATTTCCTGTAACTGTAACCAACCGACAAATTTCGCGATTGTTTTCCTGCAATCCATTGAAGAAATTTGTGATATTTTCCTGCTACCAATTGACAAATTTTGCTTTCTTTTGGCGACCGATAAACGAATTTCTCATTTTTTTCTGCACCTTACAGGTGAAACTCACATGTTTCTTTTTCTTTTTTTTTTTTTTACACGTGACATATTGACGAATTTCACGTTTATTTACTGTAACCAACTGACGAATTTCATGATTGCTTTCCTGCAATCGATTGAAGAAATTTGTGATCTTTTTCTGCTACTAATTGACAAATTTTGCCTTTTCTTGGTGACAGATAAGCGAATTTCCCAATTTTTTTTCATACACCTAGGTGAAACTTGCATGTTTCTTTTCTTTTTTTTTTACATGCGATTGTGGTCAAATTTCATGATTGTTTTCACGACTCATCGGCAAATTTTGCTATTTACCTGCAATAGCTTAACAAAATTTGTAATTTTTCCCCAACGAGTACAAATATTGTGAAATTTTTGTGCGATATTTTCCCGCAACCTTTTGGTGAAATTCGCGACAGTAAATTTTTGCAAACCCAAAATAATCAGGGCACTTTTCCAGCTATATAAAAATGGGCAGAGCGCATTTACAACTATAAAAAAAAAAAAAAAAAACAGGCAGGGCGCTGCACCCTCTTGAAAACGCCTTGGGAAAACACTACAAGGGTCGATCCAGACAAAATTTGGAGCCTATTTAGGGCGCCTTCACAAAAATCAATTTAATAAAATGGGACCCTTCACAAAATTCCTTTTAACAAAATTTCCCCCTTTCATAAAAACTTACTATTTAGGGGAGACTGGTACACAGTGGACTACTTTTTCAGTTAATTTTTTTTTCTCTTTAACGGACAAACCGGGTGCATCCCTGCATGAAAATATTTTTGAATATTCCTTATACCTTTATACATTCATCATAATTTTCTCATAACATAGTTTTCAATACATTTTTCAAAATAAAAATTTTTATATGCACCTGTAAATTGGACCAGTGTGCCCCAGAAATGGGGCACACGGGTCCACCCACCGGGGCACAGTGGACCGCTGTTAGGCATTATCTGAAATGCAATATAAATCTATTTTTCATTGATCTAATTCTTTTTTATTTCCCCTTTATCCGCAAAATAACATAGTGTAATATAAATTTACAAGTAACATTTTGAAAAAAAAAAAAAAAAATATTATTATTATATTTTGAAAATAACAACAGATTAATACAGGAACAATTGCAATTTAGTTGAAGTTATTACTTAAGTACAAAAAAATCAGCGCACATTAAAATTTGCAAATGAAATTCCAAAATACTTATGAGTAAGATTGAGCCTGGAATTTTCCTGAAATACTTTCGGGTCTGGGAGCAATATTATGAAATCATTGACATCAACAATAGATTCATCTACAGTTTTGGGAAAAATAAACTGATTTCCATTCAATTTGCATCTCATGAATCTTACTTGAATAGAATCATCAACAATTAGACTACAGTTATATTTATCACAGGCAGTAAATACAAAACAAAATATTTCTTACTATGTTAAATAAATTGTTATTTTTCTTTGTTTACTTTATTTTACAGTTAAATAACTTCTTTTAAACAATATTTCTTTATAGAAAATAAGCAATTATTAAATATTTTGAACATTCTGCATTACATGAGCAGAGTGGATTGTGGACCACTGTGCCCCATGTTGAAATTCAATAAATAATCATATTAATATTGTTTATAGTTTTCTTTTTAAACATATTAACTTTAAAGTTAAATAAAAACAAGTATCTTAGCTTTGCAAAAAAGCTGTTTTATAGGATTTATCTACAACCTTTAATTACTAAAAAAATTAAAATATAATGTTGAAAAATTTTACTTTTAGAAGATCAAAACAACCAATTAGGATAAAATAGTTCAATCTGAGCTAAACATATTTTCTGAACGCTATAAATAATCAGTGCAGTGCTGTTGTCTATTAGGATAGAAGAGAAGCTTAAAATTTTTTTAAATAAACAAAATATTAGGGGGGTGGTCCACTATGCCCATAGGTCCAGTGTGTACCAGTCTCCCCTATTATTTATTATTCTTTGACTTTTAAAATGTGTAATTTGCAAACAAACAAGTTCACCAGAGAGGAAAACTTCAGCAAAAGTATTTAAAAAAGTTTGTTAATAAACGCTTGGATCGAATTTGAGTAGCTGGATTTCGACTTTCATTACAAAATGTTATTTTTCACAAAAATATAATAAAATTTTATAAAAAATAACCTTTTCACAAAATGGGCCCCGCCAAAAAAAAAAAAAAAAAAAAAAAAAAAAAAAAAAAAAAAAAACCTGCATTGACCCCTGCACTATAACAGTTAATTTTCTTGTTACTTTAAAAAAATAAGCAAATAAATAATGTAAAAGTTATTTAAATATGATTCTATTTCTTAATTTTTCTGAATATTTTTATTTATTGACAGTTAAAAATAAAAGTTATCTAGGGTTTTAAAAATATTTTAAAAAGCATTTTCTTTAGATATTGAGCAGTATGACTAAATACTACATACTGAATATTCGGTGCATCCCTAATGGTTAATACACAAGTACCAAAAGATTAGTATCAAAGTGATTTGAAAAAATATACTCAAGCATAAATATCATATAATACACAATTAAAATATATCTTTTACTGGGTATGTAAAAAAAAAAATGTGTCGGAACACAAGTTAAACAATGACAACAAATGAAGAAAAAAATGTAAAATTTAATACATATAGGATCAGAATTTTAATTGTTATACAATGTTCACTCTAGAAAGAAAAGGGCAGGTTGTTAGAAAATAATAACAGCACAAATGAAGCAGAAAACAGTCATTGTTCAGTGAAAATGGGCATTACTTCAAGAAAAAAAAATTATTGTGTTGAGTAACGATAAAAAAAAAAAGGAATAGACGAGATACTGTCACGCACTGAAGTTTGGTGACTTTTTGATTGGCCTGCTTTCCAAGCCCATGCCAAACCAATAATTTAAATACAAGCATAGTAGCCAACTTAGGGGATTTTTTCCTTTAAAAAGGAAAAAATCCCCTAAGTTTGGCAACTATTTTCCTTTTTATAACTGATTAAAGAAATAAACTGTGTGAGTGTAAGACATCATAGCCAAAAACAGTACAACATTTATTTAATAATCTCCTGTTTTTATTAAAGAAAGAAGGAAGGTCTATGATTTTTTGCAAGCTTTTGGATACATTAATTTAGAAATACTGTGGTATTGGGGAAGATTTTAACAAGAGACCTCTGGATATAATTAAGGATGCATTTCGACATTTTAAAAAGGGTACGGTGCATTTTGCTAATTTTAGAGCAGGCAGGATGCTGCGCCCTTAAATATTGGTCTAGAAGGGACACTAAATTATAAATAAATACAGGGAAAAAAAAGTATTTTTTTTAAACAAGAATTACATTATTTATAGTATTAGTTTTAGTCTTAGCAAAATTTTATATATAGTTATTTTAGTGTAATTCTAAATTGTATGATAAATAATACACGAAACTGTTAACCCCTTTAAGGGCAAAGTATTTCAGTTGCAAACATGTTCAAAACTTTTTTTTTACCCTTTGAAATCTGAATTTGTCAAATAAATTCATTTAAAAATAAATAATAGCTATTCTTTCCGTTCATGTACATCGTAAAATCTAAATATTATTCGAAAGTTCTGATAAATATTATGGTTTAGTGCATAAATAATCTAACACTGGCGTTCAAAGGATTCAGTGGGGTCAGGATTCATAATGGTGATAAACAAAACAATATGTAGTTCATTAACACTCAATTACTACTAAAAACAATTACATTATTGCTTTCGTTGTACCTGTGAGATTATATTTCTGCATTTATACAATTTATACAGCGACATTTCGGATGTATTTTTCCTTTTAAACACAATATATATATGACTGATGAAACTTATCGTAACATTAAGCCTAAATCTTGTATATATGTAAGATACAAGAATTTAGTAATTAAGTGTTATATAAACTACACATGAAAGTAAATAAAGAAATGAATAACTTACCTTTTACAAAAGTTGTCAGTATAATTAAATCCAAGATTGCCGCTGTATACAAAATAAACAACAGCCCCAGCCGCGGGGAGAGTGTCTTCAAACGACCTTTGACTTTCCGTTCCCGCATGCGCGCAGTTGCATTGAAGTAGAAGTACTTTTTCCATAAGATGAGCATAATACGTGTTATTCGCAAATCCATTGGATGAATCGAAAAGTATTTCCATTGGAGGTTGAAAAAAGCATTTCCTTTAGACGTCGAAAGAGTGATAGATATAATACGTCTATTGCAGGTCATAGACGTCTAATAGAAATCTAAATGAGAAATGGCTTATAGACATCTATTTGTTTAATGCTATGCATATCTAAAAGATGTCATGGACGTTATAGATGTATTTAGACTATAAATCGACATCTTATAGATAGAGTGTGCTGTCTGGGTTGTAATTAAATCAATGAAACCAATGAATGAATGTTTATTTTACTATTCTAAGTTCTGGGGGAGACGATACATGGTAAGTGCTCCATTAGTTGACTACAATGATTTAAAATGCTTTATAAATAGTTTATTATTGGTTCCAGTTGAAATATTTTAATTTCTCAATGTTCAAAACCGTTTCACAAATCGCCACCCAACAGCAGAGAATTGTAGGTATTTTTTGCTTTAGTAATCAGCCATTTTTTCTAATATATAAGTGGCCGATTATTTAAGTTTAAGTGGTTTTTATCCTATAGCGTAAATTTACAAAGCCAACTTTCTTGATTCATTATCTCATCGTTCATAATTAGTTACCTTCAATCAAGATATGAGCTATTGTATTTCAGAAATATTACGAATCAGTCATAAAAATCAAATTCATGAAAACAATTAAGCGTAAATAACATAAGAAAGAACCATTCGTGTTGAACTATTTCTAGAAAATACAACGTCATTATCACCTTTTGATTCGTACATAGATATGTAATACGGATTTGATATAGTTCCGGATACTTCGCTCATCAAGTGCCTCTACTTCAAATTGCTCAACACGAAAAGTTACTTTCTTTTTTATCGTTTACCAATATTATACACATTTCTTTTTCTTTAACTATGGTTATTAAAGCCATCATTTTGAGATTCTCTTTGGAAATATTTCTTTATTTTTATGTAGAGAGAACGCTATTTTATAGTAATATCTTTAAAGTTAACTTTTAAAGTATATCTATGGATTGAAGAGACGCGGTTCGAAGTGTTTATTTATAAATGTAATATGATAGATTTTTCATCATAGGAGAATTCCACCATAGGGTGGTATAAATTTTGTTTGTATGATGTCCCGTGCATGACTTTTGAACGAGTCATAACGAATTTGAACGGATTCCCATAGTTATTTTTTTTTCTGGAAAGGCTTTATTCTGGTGGTGATCCTGTTTCAATTTCATCATTAGACAAAATCAGTATATTTGTTTTTTTGTCTGTTATCTTATAGTTGTTTTGCTCTTTCGAGTTTATAGGCTCTAACTTTTGTAAAAATTCGGTATTCGTCACGACTTTTGAATATGGTTTTAAGATATGCTCTATAATTTAAAATGTTTAAAATAGTTATCGTATCACGTATAGTTTTTTATATGGGCGCATCAAAGTTTTAGTAAATCATTGCTTAGGATGCATCAGAATGAATAAATTTGGTAACAATGAAAAATTGCCATCAAAACACTCTGTTGTGTCAAACTATTGTCGATAAATACACCAACTGACATACATTAAGTAAATATCAGTGCAATACGTAATAAATAATCCCTTGAAGTCACTTTTGTATTTCTGAAAAATTGCTCCTTTTTAACTCTTTGCATAATTGAAAAGTGTTTATGAATTCCTGTTTGTCTGTCTCTGTGTTTGCTGTCTGCCGTCTGCTCTAACTCACATAAATGTACTCGAATTGCCATAAGGTTTTTATATGTTATTGAGATGTACTAGAGAATGCTCGGTTTTGAAAATGAAGTGTATTGCACTTATAGTTCGTTTACAGGGACACACAAAAGAATTCCATCACATTATGATCTATGGGGAAAAATTAATTCCAGTGCATTTTATTGATATTAAGATATTTAAAACATAATGAAATTGATATGCATCACTGATATGATCAACAACATGCCTTCTTAGGAGTGTAGAATATATAGCACTTTTAGTTTGTTTGCTGGGATGCTCAATAGAATTCCATAACAATACGATCTTTCGGGGAAAATCGTTTGCTGTGCGTTTTATTCACTAGTAAATCTACAGATCAGAGGCCTGAACGTCAGCTCTAAAAATCATTGTTCATTAATCTCACTAATTTTTAACATTATCTGCATAATATTTGATATCCTAAAATTAAATTTTTTTAAAGTTATTTATACATTTATAAGAATATAATATTTATCGAAAGTTCCGGAAATTTTAGAAGTATCGCATTAAACACAATGTTATGCAATGATAGGATAAATTATTTATTACTGTAATTTTTTTTTTCAGAATAACAATGCATTACGTCAGGGGGGCTCAGCCCCCCTGAACTCCCCGTTGTCGCTTTAATTTTATATTCTCAATTTCCAGTAATTGTGCTATTTCATTTCTTGAGTATGTGTCTGAATGTATTTACTATTTTAATTTCATTAGAATAACAATAACTTTGTACAAGAGATTTTATCCTATCCTTAACCGAATACTTATATTTCAACCGCTAAACATCCTATGTTGCTGAAATTGAATAAAATTTCGTTTATAAAATATACTTATACACATGTAAATTCCTCTTATGTGACCTATATTCAAACACCTATATTTAATTTACATATTCAATGTTTTTATTATTTTCATTTGGAAAACCAATTTGGTAATCTTTCATTAGTAGTTAAAATAAATTATTTTCTATTTCATTAAAGAAAGTATATTAAAAACTTAAATCACCCGAAAATTAGCTATTTTGTTAATAAAATTTCGTGTCAAAATAATACGATTCACTTTGATTTTCTTTTGTTGATATTCTTTGAAATATAGTTGCTTAGAAACCATTTAATGAAAGAAAGAAAAAAATGCATTGGAAATTTTTGTAAAAAATGAGAAATTAAAATGTTTCACATCTTTCAAATTAATACATAAAATTTCCCAATAATTTATGCAATTAATTTCGAAATTCTAATAAATATATTGGCAAATACTCAAAGCGATTGGATTAAATTAAGATCTCCATTTCGTAAATTTAGCATTCATAATTTAGCATTTACAATCATCCCAACGCGACATTTTATTTTCGGTGAATGTTAAAATTATAAAAATCGTCTGACATCCCATCGGAAAGCATTATGACCTAAAAAGAAATGTTCTGTATTTTTCGAACGAATGAACCAAATGTAATTAAAAGCTATAAAGTTAATTCGGGGTACTTCGCCAACATATCTACCAAAAATCAACCTAATCTGATCAGCTTTTGCGGCAGTTATCGCGGAACAGGCATACAAAAAGACAGACAAACAAGCAGACGGAAACGAAAAACTTTTTGGGTCTCCACAGTGAGCCTTAACTGACGTTTCGGCAATAATATGGCACTTCAAAGATAATGAAATCACTGAAGTGCACTACGACATGTTTTTCTATAGATTATGGAGTATGTAAGTATTTATCGTTCATTTGCAGAGCCACACAAAAGAATTAGGTTACAGGACTGACTAAGATCGATAGTTACTGGAAGTGCGTTTTCTGCTGTGCTAAAAAATTTTTAACTTATTTAATTTTGACTGTACAAATACTATAGAACATATACAGGGCTACACGAAAGAATTCGCACGCATTACGGGATATAAACAGCAATTGCTGAAAATGGATTTTTACTGAATTATGTGTTAAGTTGCTTATTTATATATATCATTTCATTCTAGGAAAAAATGAACTTTCTTAATAATTATATAATAAGATCACTAATAATAATTAAAATATAGATAAAAATGCTTAAGTGATACCAGCAGAAAACAAAAAGGCTTATAAAAACCTTTTAATAGAAAGATCGACATATGTTTCAACGCTCAAATGGTGTCATTATCAAGAACTACAACGATAAACAAACTTTCTCGATAAATATTTTGAAAATAACATTTTATTTTCAAAAATTTGACAGAATAGTTTGTTTATTGTTGTAGTTCTTGATAATGGCGCCGTTTGAGCGTTGAAACATATCTCTATCTTTATATTAAAAAGTTTTTATAAGCCTTTTTGTGTTCTGTGTGTATCACTTAAGCATTTTTATCTATATTTCTGAATAATATTCTGGAAAGTGATTCATATTCTATACATGATGCATAATTTTTCGATCTCATTGCATTTGAAATTTATTAAACTGGCATACAGTAATGTGAGTTAATAAATTGTAGTTTCAAGACTATTTTTCCTTTCACATGCTGAATATTTGAGAACTTTTTTCTTTTGAATTTTTGTTTAATGTTTTATAATCTTAATTTCATTCATAATATCATGATTTTTTCAAAATGCATAAATTGTATATTTCTACCTATACATTTTTAAATATTTGCTTATAATTAATAATTAATATTTCAATGCCAGTTTAATCTTAAACATACATAGTTATTATGATTAGGCTTTTACGTGCGATCTTCAAACAGCCAATACGAAAAAGTTTTTTTTTATTATCGTTTATCAATATTATACACATTTCCTTTTCTTTAACTATGGTTATTAGAACTATGGGTAAGAGATTTTTTTTTTCGAAATATTTCTTTATTTTGTTGCACAAAGAGATTTTAATGGCAGTACCTTTAAACTTAATTTTTAAAATATGCCGGTGGATTTAATAGATGCGGTTAGGAGTGTTTATTTATAAATGTTCACTAGTGTCCAAAAATTCAGAGACAAACACAAAATACTAATTTTCGAACTCAAAAGTGAACTGTGAGTATTCAAAGAAAGTGATATAAACGGCAGATGTAACAAATAGATAGTAACCTAACAGTATAGGCAAGTTGACGGAAATTCCAATTAAAGGATAATCTTCTATGCGGAATCAACTACTCTTCAATCGTCAGATAATAATAAAGTACTTTAAAATTGCAGTAAACAACTTTAATTATATCGCCGAAAAACAAACTCATAAACTGTTTTCAGCTGAGCTAAGTACATGGAATTACCGCCCACGTGAAAGAATGATTATCACGTGCTATCATGTTTTTTTTCCTGTGACGTCATCCAAGGCTACCAAGAACTGAAAAACATTTTAGACTTTAGTCCGTTGTTGTGTATATATTCTGTTAAAATGTAGTGTGTGAAAATGTCAGAGCGATGTAAATGCTCTGAAATTATAATAATCAAGATATTATTAAATAATTAATTATAATATAAATATAAAAGTGAATGGTGCTTAATTTAATTAAAACACATGTTAATCATACATTTTAATTTCAGCAAAAGGATAAAGTTTCAGATCGATGGATTACACTAACGTGCAACTTCATAATGGAATATAATAATTATGTGTGATTTAACGGAGACGTAGCGCGCTTCAATTCGAATATCAATTTCTCTACAAAAGTTTGGAGATATAACCAGGTAAGACGCATGATTCCTTACCTTCCTTTTATTAACTATTTCTGAGGTTAAAGAACTAAACTTTACACGATTAATACTGCGCAGCCGAAAGATCATGAAGACTGATATTATGTATTAAATAAAAATTTTAAGCACATTACCTATATGCTGGAAAAACTCGCTTTATAGAAAATAAAAACGAACGCAAAGAAAAGCGTTTCGTATAAAATTAAATTAAATATCTTTAAAAATAATTAAAGATAGAAAACAAAAATGGCTACATTTAAAGAAAGCCAATTCATAGAGAAGCTTAATTCGAGCAATTATTCCAATTGGAAGTTTAAGCTCGAAATGCTTCTCATAAAAGAGGACTTATTCGAAGTAATAACCGATCAACCACCAACTCCTTTAAATGAGGATTGGAACAAAAGAGACAGAAAAGCCAGGGCTTTAATTAACCTGAGCATAGATGACGCACAAATTGTGCATGTTAAAAATTTCAATACTGCCAGGGAGACCTGGGACGCTCTCAAAAGTACGCACGAAAGAGAAAATCTGAGTAGCAAACTGTATTTACTGAGAAAGCTGTACAGTACTAAACTGCCCGAACAGGGGAACATGATTAACCATATAACAAATATTCTACAAATAGTAGATAAATTATCAGCTATAGGTGAGAATATAAATGATTCACACATATCCGCACTATTTCTATGCTCATTACCGCCCAGCTACAACACGCTAATCACAGCATTAGAGGCAAGGCCCGAAGCCGAATTATCCCCAGATTTTATCAGAAGTAAACTCATAGATGAGTATAATCGCAGACAAGAAATGTCTGAACAAAACAACAGCTCTGAAAAGGCATTTAAAACACAAAGAAAACACACTTATAACGACTACAAAAGAAATTCAAAATATTGCAGTCACTGTAAGATGACAAATCACAGTAATAACGAGTGCTATCACCTCAAGAGCAGATACACACAGCACAACAAAAACAAATACACAAATCAAAACGTGAACAACTTTAATAATAAAAACAAAGCTAAAATTCGGAAAACAGAACTGGATACTCGACAGTGGCAGTACCTCACACATTGCAAACGATAAAAGGTTATTTAACAAATTTAACAATTTTGAAAAATCATCAGTCACCATCGCAAACGGCAACAAACTCGAAGCATTCGGTTCAGGTGACGTTTTAATAAAAACGAAATCCCCAAACGGAGAAATAAAACTAACAAGACTACAGGAAGTCCTATACGTCCCAGAACTAGAATCCAATTTAATATCTGTAAGCAAAGCAACTAAAAATGGATGCAAATTAATCTTTGAAAATGATAAATGTGATTTAACGTTCGATGACGAAATATATATAAGAGCTAAGAACAAAAATAAATTATACATAATCGAACAAACAAACCACTTAGAAAATGCAGACAACTAGGCAAACATCACACTAAGCTGCAATAATAATAAAGAATGTTTAGAAGTATGGCATCGAAGACTAGGACATCGAGATTATGAAGCAATCAAAACAATTGTTAACAAACAGCTAGCTACCGAATAAAAATTAAACACTGCAGACACAATAATAAATTATGTGAAACCTGCATCAAATCTAAATTAAACGACGCGCCATATCCTAAATCGGCTACAAACAGAGCAAACAAAGTTCTCGATTTAATACACAGCGACGTCTGTGGACCTATAAGTACACCAACACTAGGAGGAAAACAGTATTTTCTCACATTCATCGACGATTACTCGAGATACACAACTATATACTTACTATCTAAAAAGAGTGAAGTGATAGATAAATTGAAAGAATACGTCGCAATGGTAAATAATCAATTCGGTAGAAAACCAAAAGAAATTAGAGTCGATAATGGAGGTGAATACAAGAGCAACGAAATAGAGAATTATCTAAAGGAAAACGGGATATTACACCAATTCACAATTGCAAACAACCCGAGCCAGAACGGCGTGGCAGAAAGGAAGAATAAAAGCCTACTCGATATGACACGCAGCATGATTTTAGAAGCAAATTTAAATAAACAATTTTGGGGAGAGGCAATACACACAGCGACATATTTACAAAACAGATTACCAACAAGAGCGAATAACAAAACTCCATACGAACTATGGAAAGGTATCAAACCTGATCTCAAACACTTAAGAACCTTTGGATGTAAAGCATTTGTTTACATTAATAAAATACATCGAGGAAAACTTGACAACAGAGCGGAAGAAGGTATTTTTCTAGGTTACGACACACGTTCCAAAGGATACCGCATACACACAAAAGACAAACAAATAATAATTGCCAGGACTGTAAAATTCATAGAACATGAAATAAAACACTCAAACAACATTGAGGAAGATTCAAATCTCGAAAAAATCTCCACTGATGATAGAAATCAAGAAGAGAAGAATAAAAATTACATTGAAATTGACATTAATGATAATGAAAAACAACCATGCGAGTCCAAACAAACACAAATAGAACCAAGAAGGTCAAATAGATCTAACAGAGGAGTACCACCAGATAGATTTGTCTGTTTAGTTAAAGACACACAATCAAATGAACCAAATTGGAACGATATCATGGAAATGAAAAATCCACACGATAGGGAAAATTGGCTCAAAGCCACCGAAAACGAAATCAAGTGCCTAGCTAAAAATAAAACTTTGACAATAGTCGTTTCGCCACCAGGCAAGAAAGTGATAGGTTCAAAGTGGACTTTTAAATTAAAACGCGACAACCTAAATCAAGTTCAAACCTATAAAGCACGACTCGTAGCTCAAGGATACAATCAGAAATTCGGAGTAGATTATGACGAGACCTTTGCTCCAGTTGTCTCTCATACTACAATCCGTACATTTCTCATAGCAGCATTAAATCATAACCTGAAGGTTAATCACATAGATGTCAATACGGCGTTTTTACACGGAAACCTACAAGAAGAGGTATACATGAAACAGCCGGAAGGATATATAGCTCCAAATCAACAAAACAAAGTATGTAAATTACAAAAAGCAATTTACGGGCTTAAGCAAGCCGCCAGAGCATGGCACACGAAAATCTCCGAGAGTCTTAAAGCATTAAATTTTGTACAAAGTACATCTGACTCATGTCTATTTATACGCGAAAATGGTCAAAACTCGACATACATTATAGTTTACGTGGACGATCTGCTAATTGCCGGAAAAAATGAAGATATAATCGAGTTAATAAACAATCTAAAAAGGGAATATGAATTGAAAGATTTGGGAGAAGTCAATAACTATCTCGGAATAAATATAAAAAGAGACGATAAAAATTTCTACTTAAATCAAAATTCAAAAATTGAAGAACTGGTAGATAAACTCAATCTTCAAAATGCAAAACCTTACAGCACACCTATGGAAGCAGGTTACAATCGACTCAACGATGATGAAAATCTATTACCTAACAATATTAAATTCAGGCAAGCCACGGGAACATTACTCTACATCTCAACATTAACCAGGCCCGATATTTCAGCAGCGGTCAACATACTCAGCCGTAGAAATGAAACCCCTCGAGAAAAAGACTGGAAAGCCGCCAAAGAATTGTAACATACTTAAACAACACAAAACACCTCAACCTGACGCTAAGTTCGAAAAATAAGCCTATTCTCGAAATTTACGCAGATGCAGATTGGGGAGGTGATCCAGAAACTAGACGACCCACCAGCGGGAATATATTTATGTTAGGAAAATGTCCCATACATTGGACAACGAAAAGACAGACATGCGTTGCTCTGTCATCAGCAGAAGCCGAATACATTTCTGTAAGTAACCAGCACAGGAAATATTATGGATGACAAAACTCCTGGAAGATTTAAACTTACCACAACAGAAACCCATAACAATATACGAGGACAATCAGCCATGTATAAAAATGGTTGAAAGTGAAAAACATACTCGAAAAAGTAAACATATAGATATCAAATTCCACGCGATAAGACAACTCAAGGAAGATGGAATAATAGATTTAAAGTATTGTCCCACAGAATTTATGACCGCAGATTCACTCACCAAGCCCAACCCCAAACCTGATTTCATTAAACACCGAAACAATCTGAACTTACTTCCTTACCCTACATAGAAGATTAAGGGGGAGTGACGGAAATTCCAATTAAAGGATAATCTTCTATGCGGAATCAACTACTCTTCAATCGTCAGATAATAATAAAGTACTTTAAAATTGCAGTAAACAACTTTAATTATCTCGTCGAAAAACCAACTCATAAACTGTTTTCAGCTCAGCTAAGTACATGGAATTACCGCCCACGTGAAAGAATGATTATCAAGTGCTATCATGTGTTTTTTCCTGTGACGTCATCCAAGGCTACCAAGAACTGAAAAACATTTTAGACTTTAGTCCGTTGTTGTGTATATATTCTGTTAAAATGTAGTGTGTGAAAATGTCAGAGCGATGTAAATGCTCTGAAATTATAATAATCAAGATATTATTAAATAATTAATTATAATATAAATATAAAAGTGAATGGTGCTTAATTTAATTAAAACACATGTTAATCATACATTTTAATTTCAGCAAAAGGATAAAGTTTCAGATCGATGGATTACACTAACGTGCAACTTCATAATGGAATATAATAATTATGTGTGATTTAACGGAGACGTAGCGCGCTTCAATTCGAATATCAATTTCTCTACAAAGGTTTGGAGATATAACCAGGTAAGACGCATGATTCCTTACCTTCCTTTTATTAACTATTTCTGAGGTTAAAGAACTAAACTTTACACGATTAATACTGCGCCGCCGAAAAAGTTGATAGAATATCTTCTTGACATTACAAATGTCACAATCATTACGGTGATTAAAAAAATTCCATTTGTTTCGTATTTGTAACTTTTGCTTTGGCAACGTTACAAACACACACCCCGAAATGCTACCTGGCAAGCCTTTTGTTGTAAACCTTTTGCCGAAGCGACTGTCTTATAATGCAAAATTAACTGTTATTTTTTAAAGAAAAAATAATACAAATGACGTATACTGTCATAACTAAGCTAAACCGAACCGGGGGAACATTAAAGCACATGTAACCAAGATTTCTAAAGTTGTGAACGAGAACACATTAGATATCGCGGAATTGAAAGCTCACATAGAGCTTATTTTAACCAATTAAATGCAGCTATATGAACCAAGTTAAATAAATATAACTTTTTTAATTTTTTAATACACATTTGATGTCTCTATTATAGAACAGTTGATTTTTTTTTCAAAAATTGTAACATTTCAAAAAATCCGACATGTTCCCATAACGGGAGCTTTGGCGCCTTATAGGGGGTCCCTTGACTGAACGCAAGTAGCGTTCGTTTTTCTGCTACTTAGAAAAAGTTATGTTTTTAATTATTTTACAAAAAATGGAATTTTTTTTTCTTTAGAGCACCACCTTTTTACCTAAACTAAGGGAGTCTCTTCTTCAAAATTAGATGCCAAACACACAATCTTGTTGTCTCTCCATTTTACTACACACTGATTTTCTGAGACAATGGATTCAAAATTTCCTCTTTCATTTTTTTTTCCAATTGCTTTCATTTATTTAGAGGACAATCTTTCAACTTATTTTCTCTGATTGTTACCGTTATACGAAAATTGCGCTTTCGCATTTCTTCTAATAATTTCAAAGATGTAAAAAAAATATGTTCATATAAACCGTATGTTTTGGAATATCGCCAATGCATTTAATTAAGTCCAAAACTACCCTTGTTCCAAGGGGCTTAGTTTCTATTTAATTTTTTCTTCAAATGTATTTTTTTTCACATAAACTTGGAAATTTAGTGGATAACTTTCAGAATCAGAATCTAGTGTATCGAAATAATCCAAGACTTATTTTACTGTTAAAATTTTAACAGGTATTTTCGCATATATCGAATCTTTTTTTTTAATCTAAACACTATTATTTATCGACTTCCAAACGACTCAAATACACTATGCTTTTCAAAATAACAAATTAAAACACAGTAAAATACAACTATATTTCACCGTATTGTTGTTTCTCTGAACTCAGGATCTAAAAATTTTGTTTTGTCACTTTAAGTGGTTACTTTGCATCTTTCTTCCTAGGGGCGCATTCTTTTCTTTGTGAAAACGCACTCTTAGACAAAGGGGAAGAGAAATGCTCCAGAAAGCGAAAACGCTCCCACCGTGCGAACATTCCAAAATTATCTTTCTATTGTTGCTTTAAATAAATCTATTTACTCCGAGTTTTGAATATGTTGTTACTTGAAATGTTGGTTTTAAAACCTAACTGTAGTGGAACAAAACTGACGATTTTTTCTCTTTTTAACTAATTTTACTTAAGATAGTCGTGAAACCAAAAATTATCTTTTTTAAAAATCTACAAAAAAAAAAAAAAGGAAAACATTATTTTGAAAAAAAAATACATTTTATACTCCAAACTAATAACTTTTCTGTAAAAAGATTTTTTCCTAAATATCTAAAAAATATTTTGAGAAAAAAATATAAAATACATGTTCCCGCAACGGGAGCGTTGGCGTATAATGGGTTAAAGCTGCACGACAAATTAGACTCATTCAAGAAGAAATATTACAAAATTGTTAGAAAAGAAAATTTTGAACAAATAGAACAATTATTATCTCATCTGGATGACGAAATACCATAGATAGAGAAAGTTGAGCCTCAAAACCTCTATTAATTAAATTTAGTGTGATTATTCAAATCGTATCAGTGACAGTTCTACACAGTATTCGCATTCTCTAAATGATTATAAGCCTAAAAAAGCTCTAATTTGAAAAGTAGAATTTCTTTAAAAGTACATTTAATGTTTTAATCAATAAAAATCCTGATTTATCTGAAAGTGAGAACCTCTATTACCCCCAAGGAGGCTTAAAGGAGACACTAAAATTATAGAAATTTCTGACGATAGCAATTCTGCTTCCCATTTTAAGACCTTAGACCAAAGACATGAAAACAGAAAAATCATTGTAGACTGCCAAAAATATTCTCAATATGCAACTAATTAAGCATGAATCTGCCAAAGATCTTCGTAACTTTTTAGAGAAAGTAAAGAAAAAAAATAGATTACTAAAAGTCTTAGATTTCAATAAAGACAATTTTTCTAATTCTGTAATACTAAATATTATTCTTGATAAATTAAAGCTCGAAACACGAAAGAATTATGAATTAACGCCTAAATATAATGAAATATACATAATTTTGATAAGTGTTTTTGGGTTTTGAGAAAGAATATGTCAAATTCTAAATCGCGTTAATTTTAATATTTCATCTAAGTTTAATCAAGAGCGTTCAAAAAATTTCTTTGTAAAATCTAACAAAGCGCCTAAGATGTGTATTGCATGGAAAACCCAAACTCACTTCTTAAATCATTGCGACAAATTTAAAAGTATGAAATTGCTAGACAAAATACATTTTGTGATGAAATACAAACTTCGTTGAAATTGTCTTATTAATTTTCATGTATTAGCTCAATGCAATTCAAAGTTTTCGTGTTTTGCTTACAAGAGTTGTTTTCAATTACGACGCCTCAGCCTCAGCTATTCCAGCCGTTTTGTCAGTAGAACAAAACATGATTAACACGGATTTTATCGAAGACCATAGGTATCTCAAAGCGAAAATACTTGACTTTCTCTTTTTTCAAACGGAAACTATAAAATTATTTTGATAGGCACTGCAATAATTTATATCAGAGAATTTAGTGGCATTAAGAAACCTTAAGAGCTATGCTGGACTCAGCATCGGAATTGCATTTTCTCACTGTTGCAACTATGCTCTGGGTTCGAAGAAGAATATATTCCTATTAATGGTTTGATTGATTAGGTGTTAATTTCAAAATCAAAGGTTACAGCTCGCTTATCAAATCAAAATGATGATGCACAATGGAATATTGACTTGTTAATTGTTCTAAAAATAACATACTTTACTCCATTTATGAAAATTAATATTTCTCTATATAAATATTCCAAAAAAATTACATCTCGATGATACGAAATTCTTTATCTATGAAAATATTAATTGTATTTTGAGTGCAGAATTATTCCTTGAATTTTTAAAGACATATAAAATAAATTAGGCGAAAAAGCGAAAAATTCTTCTTACAGTTAAGCTGTTTTGGATATTTATTTCGTCTCGGGTAGTATTTCAGTAAATACCATAAATAATACAGCAGAGTACTATTTTTATCTAAAATTTTAGAAACACTAAGTAAAACTCTAACATCTTCCTGGGAAATCGAAGATGTTGAAAATTTAAAAACGCGTAATTGTGAAAAATTAAATTACTATAATGGGCACATTAAGAAAACACATTTTAGGGAAATTTATCGTAGATATGTAATTGAAAAACCAGAATTCTCTGAAAGAATATCAGGAAATTCCAAATACATCGCTTCTAAAAGACTGGAATATTTATGGCAGCGTTTAGAATATGAAAAATCTTTATACAGAATCTTTAGACAGGCAACGAATACGAAAAATCTTTACACAGAAAAGCTTCTTTGTGAATATGAATTTTTGAACCGCATGGAAGAATTAAGGGAAATTAATGATTTTGAAGAAGGATTATTATCTCCCACGCCATGGAATTCTGTGACCATCCAGCAAAAGACTAAATTACGCTTCGTATTTGACGCAAGCACAAAACAAATTCCCGGAAACTCTTTAAATGATTTATTATGTACTTCAAAAAGACATTTTTTCTGTATTAATTAGTTTTTGAAAACATATTTATGTCTTCACTGCTGACATGAAACAAATGTTCACAAGGATTAAAATACATTATTTGCATTATTTGCAATAAATTTCTAGAAATTCCGTCGAACGACAGTAAATTGTCATCTATTATATTTCTTCAGTTGTTAACCGTTACCTATACTCTAACAGCCTGTGTTACGTACTTAGTAATAGCAGTAATAGCGTTGTATTTTATATTGTTTACAATGAACTCAAAATAATTAAAAAATGTAGTATTTTGTATTGTGCACATGGAACTTAAAATTACAAATAAATGCTTCGCCATAGTAAGGATATAATATTTTACCTTTTTTTAAAGAAGAAGAAATGATAAAAATTAGCAAGTAACGTAGCTGTATTTATTCTTCCATTAAAATATTTCATTAAATTTGTTTCATTTTCTTAAAATAAAAAATCTTATCAATGGACCATTTTCATGTAAAAAATTGCGTTACATTTTTATGTAGTCTTATAGCAAGCTTCATTTTATATAATACGAAAATTGGTTCAATTCGAAAAAATAATGTTCAATGCCTTGCGATTCCGCTTTGAACAGATTTTACTGTAACTAAAATACGCTTTAAAACATGGCCTGAGGTAGTATAGGTTAAAATAAAAAATCGGTCTAATGCGAGTATAACTCGAGCTCAAAAGGTCCCGTACATTAAATTATTAATTACTATTTATTAATTAATAAACCTTTACTGTCCTTATTTGTTTCATAATTTTAGTTTCAGTAGATTCAGAAATAGGAATGGGGAGGGGGGGGGGACATATTTTTCCAGTATACTTTCGACGATATCTCTGAAAATATAATGCCAAAAATTAAAACAAATATATTTTTGAATTCGATGTTACGAGATCTTTCGAACGATACCCCACACAGTATATAAAAAGAAAATATGTTTTCAAGTAACTTAATTAATATCTCGTCTAATTAGCGACATTTTTTTTTCGAAAATCATTATCAAAAATCCTTGGATTATTCTACGTCGATAGAGACCTCGAGCGCCCGTCAACTCCCCCGCTGACCGCCCGAAAAGTAAAGTTTGTGATTAAAGGGAAAAAGCGTTTTTCTCACAAACTATAATACCTAGGAAAACTGATATAGTTTTTCTAAAAGGTTTAAATAAACTCCTACTTCCCCTAATATTTTCATAATTTTACTTTTAGTAGATTCGGAAATAGCGGGGGGAGGAAATATTTTTTCAGTGCATTTTCGACGATATCTCTGAAAATATAATACCTAAAATTAAAACAAATATATTTTTGAGTTTGGCATCACAAGATACACAAAAAGAAGAAAACAAAATTTCAAGTAACTTAATTAGCCCCCTAAATTTTTCCTACACATATTTGTGAATGACTAACAATTTGAAAACATGTGTGGGTAAAAAGGCTTTATAACTTTTCCAAGTTTGAACTTTCCATGTCCCATAGTTTACGAAAAAAGGGCTCAGACAGACACGGTGATCTTATAAGGGTTCCGTTTTTAGCTGCATTCGTAATTATATAAATGCGTATCACCTATAATCGTCGTCTGGTCCGTCCGTCCGCATATAACATCCCAAAAACGACCCAACCGAATGGTTTGAAATTTAATATATGTAATCGTTGCAGAATTTTCTCGAGTCATTTCAAATTTTATGAAAATCGAATCAAAATTTAAAAATATATTAATAAAAGTTTTCTTCATTCTGTTACATACTATCATAAGTAATATATATATAATAAAAGCGCAAGTCATGTGAATGAGGAAAATAAATACGAGCTAAATAAATACGAGCCACTTCTTTATTCACATGCCAATCGGCCATTTTTATTAAAAATTATTTTTTCGAATAAAATTGCATAAAAGTTACATTTTTAGAAAGATCGTTCAAAAAAATTGTTTGCTTCAGGGATGAGTTACATTAAAAAATGTATAGATTCTGGGATAACTTCAGTTAAAATTAAGTTAACAGCCCAATAGTTATCCCAATATCCATTAAAGTAGATAGACAAAAGAGATTCGTTCATCGTGAATCATAGAAAAATGAAACCATGGAGGTAATCATTCGCAAAGCAAGATCTCCATGGTGAATTTTGCGGCGTTATTTGGTGGAGATAAAAAATTTCGCATCTGTAAACGTGGCATACGTAATAAGAGAAAAGAAAGGCATGCTCATTTCGGTCATAACAGGCGGTACAATTCATTTCACTGAAATAATAACGAAGATTTTTTTTATATTGTAAAACTAGTTATAGTAAGAACGTACCTCATTTGTCACGTTTGACATACAATTTCCAACTTGTCACTTTTTAAGTTACGGAACCCTAATAAATTGGATTTTCGAACAAACAGTTTTGAAGAAATAATTTATCTATCGCTTTGGCTAACACAAAGAGTTTTCATGATTGCAAAATGATCTAAGAAGCGGCAATGGCAAAACTTACATCAATATGAATAACATTACCCTTTCAATATCGTATAATGGATATTTATGTCATTTTTTAATACACGTTCAAAGATTTCGGAATATAAATCTTCTACCATAACTACATCGGTTCTTTGAAAAAGTCAGTAAAAGAACTTAAGTAAAAGATTATCGAAAATATTATCAGAGTTCCGCCATCCTTACTTTGAACACCACTAATTCAGAATAGCAATCTCCGCTTTATTTACGAATAGAATTTGTAATAATTTTCTACGATGAAATAAGACGAACATTGCTGTTCTGTTGAATTATTATGCATTTACAATTACCTTTATACTAATTATCTTTTAACTATTTACAATTACCTTTTCTGCATAAGAAATAATATCTCTTTCTCAGCTAATTATAAACAGAGTTAAAATTATATATTGAAGTAGGATAAATGAGAATATATGAAATTTTTCATGAAAATATTCCGATATGAAATCCTAAACCTAATGCAATTGCAATATATTTTATTAACTATTTATATTTGATTTAATATGTTTATACACTCAAAGCATTTATTTTCAGTAAACATTGAAAAAGCTTTCTGTTTTTAAATCATAAATCCTTATTTAAAATATTAGAAAATATAAGAAACTCGCATTTGGTACTTCTATTTGTAAAATATGAAGAAAATGTACATTTATTAGAGTAAACATGATTAAAAAGGTTGTTTAAGGTTCGTGTTTACTTTTTATGCTTTAAAGTTTTTTAAATGCAAGTTTAACTTAATAAAAAATATAAACAAAGTGTAATGATAAATTTATTTCAAGGAGTGGACTATTGCGTCATAAATAAAAGATTGTTTGAAAATAAGAGGGAGTATCTAAAGTCAATATTTTAAAAACAAAATATTTTAAAATAAAATATTTACATCTCAAAGATGAAGACAAAATATTCGTCACATTTATTAGATAATTAGGCTTAAAGCTAACCAATTGTTGATTTCTTGAAATTAAAGAACATTTGATTTCTTGAAATTAAATAACTTTTCAATTTATTTTTAATTAGTTCTTACTTATTTGGTCAGATAAATGGTGGATATTTTTCAAAGCTATTTTTATTATTTTGTTTCTTTTTTAAAAAGTCATACATGCAATTCAACTAAAGATTATGAAACATCAAGCAAATATTGACTCAATAAGAAATTTTTTAATTTTTAATCTTCGTTTATTCATCTGAAAAAATATGTTTAAATTATGTTAAAATGTTGAAGTTATATAATACTGCCTATTATATTTCTTTCAAGTAACTTTAAAAAAATAAAAATACCTAATACGCTATTTTTTTTTCTAAACACTTCCAAACTTTTATTTTATTTGATATACTTTTAATGTGTCGTTTACAAATATTTTGTTTGAAATATTTCCCTTCAAAAACTAGGAGTAGAATACCAGAAATATTCTATAAAAATGTCAAAATGATGACTCTACTAACAATCGTTAAAGTAAAAATAGTATATAGCATTGGTAATCGATAAAACATTAAGCCAACTTTTCGCTTTGGCTATTATTTGTAGCGATATATGATGAGACTTAAATACGAATTTATATCAAATTCGTATTACACGTGTTTGTTTTAATCTGAAGGTGATAACCACGATGTATTTTCATAAAATATATGAACACTAATGTTTTCTTTTCTGTTACTTATGCGTCATCCGACTAATTTCATCTTTGAAATAAGGAAAAGGCAGCTGACGTCACTGTTGATTCAATTACGGTTGGTTAGCAAGAAAAACCTGTTTGTTCTTTATGACTCCTACTGTACACATGAAATGGGGAAATTTGATTCGTCTACGTTAAACTGGTCTATAATATGATTGGTTTACGTCGCCATGACGATGCCTACAATTATAGCTACTACAAAAATGAAGTGGCAGATTGGTTTATGGAACTGTTTGTTTGTAAACATGCCTTTTCCTTATTCCGGGTGGCCAGAATTAAAACACCCCTACTCTGACCTCTCTATACATTGAAATGCAACAGAATTCTTTTGAGTGTCCCTGTAAAAAAACTATAAGTGCTACACACTCCATTTTCAATACCGAACATGCCATAGAAAACCTCAATAACATATATGAATTGCGTGACAATTCGAATATATTTATGCGAGTTAGAGCACGGACAGACAGACTGACAAACCGAAATCATAAACACTTTTCAACTTTGTTGGAAAGTGTTAGAAAGAACACTGTGAAAAAAGACAAATTCTCTTATTCTAAGAAAGATATAATATAACCACGAACGAAAATATACAATAGCTTTCTCTGAGATATCCCCGATTCAGAAAAGCGTTCTTCATTTTTAGAAGCCTCAGAAATCAATATACAGGGTGTCCCAAAAGTCCTTCACACATTTTAAAATTCAATAAAAGATCAGGCAACTGGCGTACGAGAGTGCGGTTTGGACGAAAATGCTTCTTGTGATCAGCAATTTTGTTTAAGCAAATGAAAAAATTTGTTCCAAAAATTTCTCATAGATGGTGCTGCTTCTGGAATTTTGTCGAATAGGTAAAATGCCTTTATACGTAGCAATGATGAAAAACGCACAATGCGTATGCACAGTTTTTGTCCAAACTATGTCAATCCCCATTCCAGAAGTTAACAATACTCGTCTGTCTATCCTCACTCATTTAATCGAACTCAGGAGGGCGAGTATTGTTAAGTTCTGGAACGTGGATTGCCATAGTTAACCTCGCGCATGCCTTTTTCTACCTTCGATTAGATTTTACTGTTAGGAATAAATGAGATGAAATTCTGACTCTACTCGTCTTGTTTGCAGATATTTTTTATCCTTAATTTTTTCTCTAAAAGTATAAATCTGCTCCTAAAAAATATTAGATATTGCTAAAAAGTATTAAACGGCAGTGCGAAATACTCGCACTGGTATAAATATATCATGATGACCCTAGTCTCACAAGAATGATATGTTTAAAAGAAAACGTCATAGTCTAGTAGTTGTGAAATTTATATAACTCTGTCTGAAAATCCACTGCTTTAACCCTTTCGCGACAAGCATCATATACAGTATACACGTGGCGTACAGTGTGCTAAAGTCCTTGATTTTGTTTACCAGTACTTTCGAATACTAATTTTCGTCTTATTATTTAAACGCAGAATTTACACACTTACATATTTTTAAATAGTGATGCTGAATATCAAAAGTTGTATACAGAACGTTCGTCGTGAAGAATCTAATGAAAAATTATATAAATTCGTGCATTCACTTTGAAATAGCATAAATTAAATTGTATGCTGATCTTCTAATTTTGTTAGGTGCTGTAAAGTGATGTGCAAGTTAAAATGGTTGTTTTCAGAAATAAATACGCTGATTTTTACATCAACGTCACATGAAAATGTCCAACCAATTTTAATATTTTTGCGAGCATTATTGTTCGAATGTATAGACAAATAGATAGATAGGTAGAAAGACAGGGCATAATTATAATCGAATAAAATTTACGCACTAAATTCTAAAAAAAATGATTTACAATAAAGATTTAAAAAAAAGGGAGAATTTTAAAGCAACGCATCCCTTCTAACAGAAGAGGTTACATAAATAGCAAACACAGAGAGAAAACAAAGACAAATTTAAATCAATTAAAAATGAAATGAAAATAAATAAACTTAAAATATACGCTATAAAAGTTTTATATTAAATATTTACCTTTTATTTTAAGGCAACCAATACTTTTAAATCTTTTTTGTATGGTTTTCCTTTCCCATATTTTATTTTTTTCTAATTAATGATCCATTTTTCTTTCTTTCTTTTTTTCTTCAGTTTCAGTTTTGTCATCTCAAAGGGGGTTTTTTTGTTCTTCCGTTTATTGAAATTTGTTCTATTTGCCAACTTTTTTATGTTAAGTTTTAAATGTTTGAATGAAAAATTTACTATTCCTTTTTTGAATGCAGATTAGTTTTTAAACCTAGAAAAACACGTAAAATACCCATTGTCCGAAAAAAAAGTTTAAAAAAAAAAAAATCTTTTTTTTTTCAAAAAATAAACAAACATATTGCAAAACAGTATTTTTTACAAGAAACATTTCATTGTACTCTTACAATATTAGTTATTTTACAGGGAAATTAGGTAAGTGGTGCAACCTTTTTTTTTTTTTCTTTAAACTTTCCAACATAGTTGAACAGTGTTTATGAATTCGTTTTGTTTGTCTGTCCGTGCTCTGACTCACACAATTGCCATGTAATTGATATATGTTATTCAGCTTAACTAAAGCATGTTCGATAGTGAAAATGAAGTGATGTAGAGTTCATTTACAGGCACACTCAAAAAAATTCCGTTACATTACGTCCTAGGGAGGGGGGGGGGGATCATTTGCGGTGTATTTTAATGATGTTACACTATTTCAAACATATTGGAAATGGTATATATAACAGAAGTGCACTACAAAATGCTTACTATAGAAAAATAGATGGACTTTTCTATCTACTTTTCAATGTATGCGCACAAACGCGCATACATTGTAAAAAATCTGCGTAATGTTCCTGACGTTTACTGTGTAACACTCCTGGGTTTTCTCTGATTATTTCTGCTGATCCAAGAATACCGATAAATCTGGTGTAACATCTTCCACAATGTTGCTTAACTTTTCGGAATACTTAAGAAAGTGGAATTTACTGATCAACTGTGAAACGTTCTACAGGTTTTTGAGTGTAACATTCCTTAGTTTTCTTAGATATACTTTTGAACTTTTGTGTAACTTTTCGAAATTATTGTAAAAGAGAAATTATCGGTGATCTGTGTATAAAGTTCCATATGTTTTGTGTGTAACTGACTTGTGTAAGTTTCCTGGCATTTCTTTGGTGAAATTCCGGGGAAAACCTGTGGCAGAATAGCTTCCGAAGGTTTTCCCAGGAACTTTACACCAATTTTTTTACAGTGTACCGTTAATAGATCATTTAGAGGGATACACAAAAGAATTGGGTTACATTACTGTCTATGAATAATACTTGCTGGAAGTGCGTTTTTTGTTTTGGTAAGCGTTTTTAAATTTAACTAATGTATAAATTCTATACATCCTATAAAGAGCTATACAAAAGATCTCGACAACATTTCCGTTGACTGTCGGAAATTGATGAAGGGCGATTTTAAACTGTGATATGCGTTTCCTAGCTGAACTAAATTTTAGCATACTGTGTAATATATATATACATACAAATCTATAGATCATATACAGGGCTGCACAAAAGAAATTGGACTGTTCATAATAGTTATTGAAATTATATTTTCAAATATGTTATGCGTTAGTAGTAGGGAAACGACAGTTCGGGCTCAGGAGGTGGCACCGTGGCACCGTGCCACCGGCCGGAGGCACCGACCCTCCGATCGCCCCCACAACGCACCCTAGCGGGAAAAAATGGAAATTGTGAAAAAAGGGTTAATGTTCTACTCTAACAGGAGGGGTGAAAATAAGAACTCTAAGAAAAGGTTAAATGGACAAGATTATCATACTATAAGATGAATATTGATTTTATATACTAATTTTGAATGACAAACACCTTAATGAGTATCACTAATTAAGCGAAACAATGGAAAAATATCAACCTTAACGAAAAAAGCAGATTTCTGAAGAATTTTTCAACTATAAGATGACGATATCAACTTATATGAAGAAATTTAAACTTACATTTTAGTTTTGCACAATGGACACCTTAACGAGAATAATAATTAAGCAAAATAAAATAACAATTTTAACGAAACTGCTGATTTCTTATGAATTTTTCAACTATAACATGAGAATATCAAACTATAAGATGGATTTTAAACTTATATTATAGTTTCTGAACAATAGACACCTTAATGAGTATAATAATTAAGCAAAAGAAAATATTACTTTTAACGAAAATGATGATTTCCTATGAATTTTTTTCAACTATAAGATGTGGATATCAAATCATAAGCCGTAGAATAAACATATATAATTATTTTAAATGACGAACATTTTAATGAGTATTACTAATTAGACGAAACAATTGAAAAATATCAATTGTAAGGTATAAAGCTGATTTTTTAAGAATTTTTCAAGTATAAGATGAGAATATCAACTTATAAGAGGAAATTACACTTTTTTAGTTTTTCAACCGTAATACACAGAAAATATTCAAAATTTGAATGAATTTTATACCTAATCAATTGATTTTCCGCACAATAATAGGAGTTTTAACAACCATTATCTAATTTTACTGTGTATACTTGATTTAATTCTGTTTAGACGTACGTAATATAATCTTTTTATATCATTTAGACTTGAAATAAGAACCATATTTAAATAAAAACCAGTTGTTTATTTATTCTTAATACGCAAACTTTTTTTCTTTCCTAAAATGTAGCATTTCTGAGGAGGGATAATAATTCCACCCCACATTCTAAGGAAAAGGGGAGCCTAACAATGACCGTCTAGGTCGCAACTTTTACTATAATATAAATATTATTCGCTATCAATGTTTACAAAAAATCCATGTTGGGAGATAGATATGAGTTATATTTTAATAAAGTTTACCCTCCTCCATCTTCTACACGATGCTAACAATTATACAAAACAAAAGAAATACCGATTTTTAACGAAAAAGGGTGAATTTTAATGAATTTTTACACAAGTTTTCGGTATTATTGTACACTAACAGGTATGATATTATTTCTTAGGTGATTACAATACAGAGAAAAGTATTCACCTTTAGATTACTTTTCGTGAAATATTTAACAGTAATTATATAAACTCCTGTTTACATCACTAATTTACATTTGAAAATAAGGATTTATAGGATAAAATAAATAATCTTAACTTATACTTAGTAAATTTTACACAATTCCAATTATTTTATACCGTGTTTTTCACGAGTTTTATATTAATTAGTAATTTTATATTAATTAACTTTGAATATTTTCTATGATATGGTTAATCCATTTTTATCACAGAAATACCAGTACCTAAAATTTCACTTAAACTCATATTCTAAGTATTAATATTCACTTATAACTTTACTTTTAGTTATACTTTTACTTGAAACCATGTGAACTTGTAGAACCCTGCTTACGCATATGGAGTTTAGTACATCACACTGTTATCTAAATGAATATGAATACCTTATTGTTTTAAATTTTCCAATTTTAACAGAATATGCACGAATATAAACTTTAATTTTATCTAAACATTTTATTTCAAATAGCCTAGTTTATGAAAACGATACATATTACCAAATATTAGACAACATTTTAACATGAACTTAGATACTGATCACATACCTATTTTAGCATAATTTATTAGCATACATAGCATTTCTTCCATTTCTTTCAGAAATATACATATAAAATTATGGATTTACCGAGTATATATCCAATTTTAGCTTTCACTTACCAATTTTTTACACCATTTCAATGATTTCAATGATTTCAAGCTATTTTATATCACAGAAACGAAAAAATAATTGAATACAGACGCGAGTAAATAATATTTGTATTGTATTTTCCATAAAAAGATTTGAAACTCAAGTTAAAATTTATGTTATAAGTATTGATATCCACTTTTAGTTATACTTTTACTTGAAACCATATGAACTTGTAGAACCTTGCTTACGCATATGAGTTTAGTCCACACTGTTATCTAAATGAATATGAATACCTTATTGTTTTAAATTTTCCAATTTTAACAGAATATGCACGAATATAACCTTTAAGTTTATCTAAACATTTTATTTCAAATACCCTAGTTTATGAAAACGATACATATTACCAAATATTAGACATTTTAACATAAACTTAGATACTGATCACATACCTATTTTAGCATAACTTATTAACATGCAATAGCATTTTATCCATTCCTTTCAGAAATATACATATAAATATATGGATTTAACGAGTAAATATCCAATTTTAGCTTGCATTTAGTGATTTTTTACACCATTCCAATGATTTCGAGCTATTTTATATCACAGAAACGAAAACATATTTGAACATAAACGCCTGTAAAATAATATTTGAACTGTGTTTCCTATTCAAAAATTCAAATATCAAATTAAAATTTATGTTCTATCACTTATCAACTATTTATCACACATAACTTTTACCATAAAAACATCGTAGAAATTAAATATACGTTAAATGAAAATAATAAATTGTAAGTACCTAAAAATATCAAACACAAAATCTATTAATCAAAACTTAAAAAATTAAAAAAAAAAAATTAAAAGTTCTTACGAAGTTAAAAAAAAAATTTACAAATGAAAAAAAAATTTACAAATAAAAAAAAAAATTATAAATGAAAAAAAAAAAATTACAAATGAAAAAAAAATTTACAAATGAAAAAAAAATTTACAAATGAAAAAAAAAATTTACAAATTAAAAAAAAAATTACAAAATTAAAAAAAAAAGTTTTTACAAAAAAAAGTTTAAAAAAAAGTATTTTACAAAATAAAATAAAAAAAAGTTTTTTACATAAAAAAAAGAAAAAAAAATTACGAAGGTTTAATATATTACAAAAAGTACCCATTTTTTACAAAATTTTTTAAAAATTAGAAGTTTAATTGCTATTATTACCACTATCACTTCTCAGAATTTAGCAGCCTAGACTTTTGTACACTATATATTTTTAATACTATAAAGAAAATTTCAACTGCAATTGTACCAACACTATTATTAAGTTCGCATAAACCAAATTTCATACTGTATTTAGCGAATTTCCAATTAACATCTTCCGTGTAGAGTAACTTTTTCCTCTAACATTTGAAATCGTGTATATCTGCTACTTTCATATTTATAATTAATATTTCAGAATTAAGACCATACTAACCATTTTAATATAAGACCATATTTAAGCAAGATTCCATGATAAAGATTATTATACTGATTATTTTTATTTAGCACGCATGCGCAGTTTTGTCACATGATCACTTTAACTGATGATAATATAAAATTTTGAAAAGTGATGCAGAGGTTCTCATTTCCCAAGTCAAATTCTTGCAGATGACTATTCAGATGACTGTATATGTATAGCTCCAGTAAATTTCCTGATTTTAACCCAGTTGGGGAAACAATTTATCTGTTAACGAATAAAGTAAGTTGTACTATATCATTGTAAAACATCAAAAAATGATTATTTATCTATTAAATCTTTTCTAAGTATATAATTATATTTCTTTTATTGTATAGATGTTACACCAAGATGAATCAAAACAGCAGAAACTCTCTTTACCAGAAATGGATACCCCGGATGATTCATCGTCAACACATATAGAGTTAAAGAATAATATACATGTGAGTACTTATATGTGATATATTAGAATACATATATTAAACATAATTAGAGTGAATTTACAATAAAATATTGTACCAGATGTTCTATAAAATGTGATGTTTTTTCGTCTATAGTGTTAGAAGGAATTCTAAATATATGCATTTATTTCTCTTGCAGATGTGTTCCACTTGTAACAAATACTTTTCAAGTAAATGGAATTTAAAAGAACATATACCAATGCATACTAGTGAAAAATCATATACTTGTAATCATCGTCAAAAATCATCTACAAGAAAGCGTGAATTATCTTTTACTAGAAAATACAGACCATCAGTTCATATGAAAACACATCCTGTTAAAAAATTGTTTCAGTGTGAAAAGTGTGAGAAAATATTCGTTATTCGTAATAAACTGAATAGACATATGACTGTTATGTAGAACTTGTCGAAGACAGTATCCCAAATCATATTGAAGATGGATATTCAAAAATTAACCAGTAGTTTGAAGAATTTAACAGTCAAAGAGCAGATTGGATACTTCGAAAATTGACTGTATAGAACATAAACCAACATAACATTTACCCAAACTACTCATGCAGCATTATTGATTTGACATATGATATCCAAAAAGTGAATTTTTTTATGAATATGATATCCAAAAGTATTTTTTTTTTAGTTTTGTAAACTTTTTTTATAACTTTTTTTTAACTTTGTAGAAACTTTTTTTTATATATGTAAAAACTTTTTTTTTTTAATTTGTAAAAACTTTTTTTGTAAAAACTTTTTTTATTTGTAAAGAAACTTTTTTTTTAAATTTGAAATTTTTTTTAAATTTTTTATTTGTAAAAACATTTTTTTAATGAATTTTATATATTTTTCATTAATCTGATGTATAGTATTATCAAAAGTTGATTTTCATATGTATGTGTGTAAACTGGATATTCATTGGGGGAAAATGTTGTTTCGTTGAACAAGTTATGATAAATCTCAAGTCTTACGTAAACCAAAATTAGTTATTTACTGTCATGTAGAAATTTCATGTTAAAAATCATACAATGTATTTTAACAATGAAATATGTTTTATAAAAATAAACACAGATGTGTATAGATACATTTTTTATTATTATGGGTATTTAAACAATACATTGTGAATATTGTCTACATTTATATCATTTTCTCTTCAATACATTTTATCAATTATATCAATAAAATTCTTTACAACACTTTGGATTTTTCTTTACAAATTTCACTTTTTGGATATCATATGTCAAATCAATAATGCTGCATGAGTAGTTTGGGTAAATGTTATGTTGGTTTATGTTCTATACAGTCAATTTTTCGAAGTATCCAATCTGATCTTTGACTGTTAAATTCTTCAAACTACTGGTTAATTTTTGAATATCCATCTTCAATATGATTTGGGATACTGTCTTCGACAAGTTCAACATAACAGTCATATGTCTATTCAGTTTATTACGAATAACGAATATTTTCTCACACTTTTCACACTGAAACAATTTTTTAACAGGATGTGTTTTCATATGAACTGATGGTCTGTATTTTCTAGTAAAAGATAATTCACGCTTTCTTGTAGATGACTTTTGACGATGATTACAAGTATATGGTTTTTCACTAGTATGGATTTGTATATGTTCTTTTAAATTCCATTTACTTGAAAAGTATTTGTTACAAGTGGAACACATCTGCAAGAGAAATAAATGCATATATTTAGAATTCCTTCTAACACTATAGACGAAAAAACATCACATTTTATAGAACATCTGGTACAATATTTTATTGTAAATTCACTCTAATTATGTTTAATATATGTATTCTAATATATCACATATAAGTACTCACATGTATATTATTCTTTAACTCTATATGTGTTGACGATGAATCATCCGGGTATCCATTTCTGGTAAAGAGAGTTTCTACTGTTTTGATTCATCTTGGTGTAACATCTATACAATAAAAGAAATATAATTATATACTTAGAAAAGATTTAATAGATAAATAATCATTTATTGATGTTTTACAATGATATAGTACAACTTACTTTATTCGTTAACAGATAAATTGTTTCCCCAACTGGGTTAAAATCAGGAAATTTACTGGAGCTATACATATACAGTCATCTGAATAGTCATCTGCAAGAATTTGACTTGGGAAATGAGAACCTCTGCATCACTTTTCAAAATTTTATATTATCATCAGTTAAAGTGATCATGTGACAAAACTGCGCATGCGTGCTAAATAAAAATAATCAGTATAATAAGCTTTATCATGGAATCTTGCTTAAATATGGTCTTATATTAAAATGGTTAGTATGGTCTTAATTCTGAAATATTAATTATAAATATGAAAGTAGCAGATATACACGATTTCAAATGTTAGAGGAAAAAGTTACTCTACACGGAAGATGTTAATTGGAAATTCGCTAAATACAGTATGAAATTTGGTTTATGCGAACTTAATAATAGTGTTGGTACAATTGCAGTTGAAATTTTCTTTATAGTATTAAAAATATATAGTGTACAAAAGTCTAGGCTGCTAAATTCTGAGAAGTGATAGTGGTAATAATAGCAATTAAACTTCTAATTTTTAAAAAATGGGTACTTTTTGTAATATATTAAACCTTCGTAATTTTTTTTTCTTTTTTTTATGTAAAAAACTTTTTTTTTTTTTTACTTTGTAAAATACTTTTTTTTTAACTTTTTTTTTGTAAAAACTTTTTTTTTTTAATTTTGTAATTTTTTTTTTCATTTGTAAATTTTTTTTTCATTTGTAAATTTTTTTTTCATTTGTAATTTTTTTATCATTTGTAATTTTTTTTTTTTCATTTGTAAATTTTTTTTTCATTTGTAAATTTTTTTTTTAACTTCGTAAGAACTTTTAATTTTTTTTTTTTAATTTTTTAAGTTTTGATTAATAGATTTTGTGTTTGATATTTTTAGGTACTTACACTTTATTATTTTCATTTAACGTATATTTAATTTCTACGATGTTTTTATGGTAAAAGTTATGTGTGATAAATAGTTGATAAGTGATAGAACATAAATTTTAATTTGATATTTGAATTTTTGAATAGGAAACACAGTTCAAATATTATTTTACAGGCGTTTATGTTCAAATATGTTTTCGTTTCTGTGATATAAAATAGCTCGAAATCATTGGAATGGTGAAAAAATCACTAAATGCAAGCTAAAATTGGTTATTTACTCGTTAAATCCATATATTTATATGTATATTTCTGAAAGGAATGGATAAAATGCTATTGCATGTTAATAAGTTATGCTAAAATAGGTATGTGATCAGTATCTAAGTTTTTGTTAAAATGTCTAATATTTGGTAATATGTATCGTTTTCCTAAACTAGGGTATTTGAAATAAAATGTTTAGATAAACTTAAAGGTTATATTCGTGCATATTCTGTTAAAATTGGAAAATTTAAAACAATAAGGTATTCATATTCATTTAGATAACAGTGTGTACTAAACTCATATGCGTAAGCAAGGTTCTACAAGTTCATATGGTTTCAAGTAAAAGTATAACTAAAAGTGGATATCAATACTTATAACATAAATTTTAACTTGAGTTTCAAATCTTTTTATGGAAAATACAATACAAATATTATTTACTCGCGTCTGTATTCAATTATTTTTTCGTTTCTGTGATATAAAATAGCTTGAAATCATTGAAATCATTGAAATGGTGTAAACAATTGGTAAGTGAAAGCTAAAATTGGATATATACTCGGTAAATCCATAATTTTATATGTATATTTCTGAAAGAAATGGAAGAAATGGTATGTATGCTAATAAATTATGCTAAAATAGGTATGTGATCAGTATCTAAGTTCATGTTAAAATGTTGTCTAATATTTGGTAATATGTATCGGTTTCATAAACTAGGCTATTTGAAATAAAATGTTTAGATAAAATTAAAGTTTATATTCGTGCATATTCTGTTAAAATTGGAAAATTTAAAACAATAAGGTATTCATATTCATTTAGATAACAGTGTGATGTACTAAACTCCATATGCGTAAGCAGGGTTCTACAAGTTCACATGGTTTCAAGTAAAAGTATAACTAAAAGTAAAGTTATAAGTGAATATTAATACTTAGAATATGAGTTTAAGTGAAATTTTAGGTACTGGTATTTCTGTGATAAAAATGGATTAACCATATCATAGAAAATATTCAAAGTTAATTAATATAAAATTACTAATTAATATAAAACTCGTGAAAAACACGGTATAAAATAATTGGAATTGTGTAAAATTTACTAAGTATAAGTTAAGATTATTTATTTTATCCTATAAATCCTTATTTTCAAATATAAATTAGTGATGTAAACAGGAGTTTATATAATTACTGTTAAATATTTCACGAAAAGTAATCTAAAGGTGAATACTTTTCTCTGTATTGTAATCACCTAAGAAATAATATCATACCTGTTAGTGTACAATAATACCGAAAACTTGTGTAAAAATTCATTAAAATTCACCCTTTTTCGTTAAAAATCGGTATTTCTTTTGTTTTGTATAATTGTTAGTATCGTGTAGAAGATGGAGGAGGGTAAACTTTATTAAAATATAACTCATGTCTATCTCCCAACATGGATTTTTTGTAAACATTGATAGCGAATAATATTTATATTATAGTAAAAGTTGCGACCTAGACGGTCATTGTTAGGCTCCCCTTTTCCTTAGAATGTGGGGTGGAATTATTATCCCTCCTCAGAAATGCTACATTTTAGGAAAGAAAAAAAGTTTGCGTATTAAGAATAAATAAACAACTGGTTTTTATTTAAATATGGTTCTTATTTCAAGTCTAAATGATATAAAAAGATTATATTACGTACGTCTAAACAGAATTAAATCAAGTATACACAGTAAAATTAGATAATGGTTGTTAAAACTCCTATTATTGTGCGGAAAATCAATTGATTAGGTATAAAATTCATTCAAATTTTGAATATTTTCTGTGTATTACGGTTGAAAAACTAAAAAAGTGTAATTTCCTCTTATAAGTTGATATTCTCATCTTATACTTGAAAAATTCTTAAAAAATCAGCTTTATACCTTACAATTGATATTTTTCAATTGTTTCGTCTAATTAGTAATACTCATTAAAATGTTCGTCATTTAAAATAATTATATATGTTTATTCTACGGCTTATGATTTGATATCCACATCTTATAGTTGAAAAAAATTCATAGGAAATCATCATTTTCGTTAAAAGTTTTTTTTTTCTTAATTATTATACTCATTAAGGTGTCTATTGTTCAGAAACTATAATATAAGTTTAAAATCCATCTTATAGTTTGATATTCTCATGTTATAGTTGAAAAATTCATAAGAAATCAGCAGTTTCGTTAAAATTGTTATTTTATTTTGCTTATTATTCTCGTTAAGGTGTCCATTGTGCAAAACTAAAATATAAGTTTAAATTTCTTCATATAAGTTGATATCGTCATCTTATAGTTGAAAAATTCTTAAGAAATCTGCTTTTTTCGTTAAGGTTGATATTTTTCCATTGTTTCGCTTAATTAGTGATACTCATTAAGGTGTTTGTCATTCAAAATTAGTATATAAAATCAATATTCATCTTATAGTATGATAATCTTGTCCATTTAACCTTTTCTTAGAGTTCTTATTTTCACCCCTCCTGTTAGAGTAGAACATTAACCCTTTTTTCACAATTTCCATTTTTTCCCGCTAGGGTGCGTTGTGGGGGCGATCGGAGGGTCGGTGCCTCCGGCCGGTGGCACGGTGCCACGGTGCCACCTCCTGAGCCCGAACTGTCGTTTCCCTACTACTTGCGTTTTCCAAAAAATATCCTGTAAGACTTTGTCGCATAGTAAACAAACCTGCTGGGCGGGGTTAGTTGAGCTTAAGCCGAAAGGCAGGCCTCCCCGCCCGGTTTGACTTTGACTTTGTTTGCTCAGACATCATCTTTCAACTTATTAAACTCTGAAGTTATGTTACATTATTCTGCTTGTGTTGGAAAGCGTTTCATAATCTATGCCTGGCCAATAATTTTTTTGTTCTTGTTTATCATACTTTAATATTTTGAAGATTTTACCTAGATATAAAATATCCTGTTTGAAATTTGGGTTGATATGCATAAATAAAAAAGTTATAGCTGATTGAATGTTTGAGTATTTCAGGGATTTTTTAAATTTGCCGTACATTTTATCACTGAAATTATCTCCTTGTTTTTAGGGTTTCGTTCATCTCACGAAACCCTATTACTCCCGCTGCGTTGTCTGTCCGTCACAGAGCCATTCTCAAAAACTATATAACTTACAGAGTTGAAACATTGTGAATATACCTGAATACTAGCTATAAAGAGCTCAAAATATTAAAATTTGAAAAATTCGTATTATTTTATTAAATAGAGATTTTAAAAAAAATTCTAACAGCCTTTTCCTATTAAATTTAAACATTTTTCGTTATAGCAGATGCCAAAAATTTAAAATTCACAATGAAATTCTTTCTACAATAATTAATTTTCTATCAGACGATTTCCACGTGAAAAATGAAAATGAAATAAAAAGTTTCACCAATTGAAAAAAAGATAAATATGAAATAAAATTGATTGACGTCATAGTGGTAATAAAACTGTAAGATTTCTCAGTAATACAAGGAGTATGAGTATGTGTAATGTACACAAAGCAGATTAATATCACGTCATTAGAGAATTAAAAAGAAAATCTGACGTCCTATTGGAAGTTTAACGAATTTTTCAAATGTTTGAGAATAATACAAAGCGCGTATCAAGATGAGTAATAGAGAATAGTAAATATATGAGTTTGAGAAACATATTGAATCGTGATAAAAATAGATTATGGAAATATTCGCATATTTTAACATTTTTAAGGTGTAGAATTTGTTTAATTTTGAAATTATTTTTTTTAATATTGCATTTAGTCCGTATGACGGATATTATTATGACAGAATAGCGGGCTTTGCCCGCTATCCGGCTGGTTTAGATATTCGAAAAAACAAAAAAATAGACCGGTAAATTTTTACTTTATAAAAAACATGACTTTTTTTTTGTTGTTGCCTAATGTTATTTATTTGGATTTATTAAAGAAAGGATAAAGTGTTTTGAAAGGAATATTAAACAAAACCCTTTGAGCGATCTTCGATCACACCTACCAACTTGTTTAATAATGCGCCAAATGACTTTATGTTTATGATCTTCTTTAAACCTGTTGTTAGTTTGTGTCATTTCTAAATTTTTTTCACACTGTACAGGGGTCCACTCTTATATCGGTCTGCAATAGCTAATTACTAAACCATTAGCCTTAGAGATATTGTTCCAATCGTAAAAATGTTTTAAATGTTGTTCCTGATCATGTTAAAAGCCATTTTCTCAAATTTATTGACTTTATAAAAGTTACGAAAGTTAAATTTTTATATGGTTCTGGAGTTTTATCTATCCTTATGTTCTAAATTTAGACAATATTTCTCCATATTCCACTTTATCCTATATCATAACACGGTAGGTTCAGTCGCACAAAAATGTAACTTTTATTGTTTTACTTTTACCGGGGACCGTATAAAAATATTAATTCCGTAAATTTTATAAAAATAACTATTTTTACTTAAATGGCTTTTAATATGAGGAAGAACAACATTTAAAACATTTTTGCCCTTGGAACTATACCTTTAAAACTAATGGTTTAGTAATTAGCTATTGCAGACCGATAAGAGTGGACCCCTGTAAAAGATTTTAGAGATATCAATTACTAACAGCAGATTTAATAAAAGAAAATGTTAGAAATGGTACGTTATATGTAAATGCATCAATTCGGTAGAGTACTGTGACTCATTTTTTTCCGCATTCTAACACCGAAGTAATTTTCTTAAATTGTTCGTTATTAAGAAAGATAAGGTAACTTCACTTACCTCTTATTCGTCTTCTTCTCCAATAGTTATAATGTGATACATTATATCAAATCTAAAACATTATGACTACATTATAACATCACATGTTATAATGTGATACATTATTAAAAAAAAACGAGAAGATGAAATAAGTAAAAGAAAAGCTAAGCCGTACTTAAGCCATAAAATATTGTAAAATGCAATCAGCTGAAATATTTGTTTTATGCATATCAGCCCAAATCTCATACTCTGCGTAGTCCGCCTATCCATTTTTGTGCATATTAATCCAATCGTATTACGAAGTATCCAAGTATTTTTTACATCCGGCAGTTTTATTTTCTTCTTAGGGAAAAAATCATTTATTATTAATATTTTGAATAATTGAGCTCATTTTCTAATTATATCTTTAATTGGATTTAATTTAAGATTAATTAACATTAAGTTAGCTTTACAGTTAAGTAATATTTACATGTAAGGAACATCAACATTTTGCTCCGTTCTGTTTGAGAGTTTACATATTACTGAGTGAAACAAAGTGCGTACAGATCAGAAAAACACCATTATATATAACTATAATTAGAGTTCTTAAATTAGATGAGGATAAACGTTAGTTAAATATAAGCATTATAGTTCTTTATTAATGTTCTTATTTTATTATGGATTATCCCAGTTGAAGTTCAACTTGATTTCATCAAAGTAATCGCTGATGCTTTGCGTGGGTGGAAAGAGGTGGATTTTGCTTGTTTACGTAATCATCCTTGATTCATCTATTTGATTAATAGATCTCGTAATTAAAGTTTTGAGATCATATTTTCCAACAAGAACACAAATGTGATATATTATAACAAACACGAGAAGATGAATTCACTAAAAAAAATGCTAAGCCGTACTTATAAAAGCCAGAAAATATTGTAAAATTCAATCAGCTGAAATATTTGTTTTATGCATATCAGACCAAATCTCATACAGATTTTTTTATACCTAGGTAGAACTTTCAAAACAACTCAAATACGAAAAAAATCAGAATGTACCACTTACCTAACTTTCCTTGTTAATGTATGGAATTATACTTTAAGTCTTTTTTGTATAACACTATATAATAATTTTTGAAAAGTAAATACAGTTGAATTTCTCTACCTGTTGACCATGGATTACCCACTCCGAATTCAAAAATGTTTTGAGTTCGCCAGACGTATTCCTAATAGAAAATCATTTCTGATGCAATTTTGACTATATCATATATTCTAATACGAGCAAATCTTGTTTGTGTTTATATATATATATATGCAAATTTTATCTTAAAAACGGCTCTAACGATTTTGACAAAATTTCGTATCCTACCGTTTTGGAGCACCAGAAAACCATTGGGCTACGTCACATGTTCGCGAAAATTCGATTAGTGGGTCATTTTGGGTCATTTCGGGTCATGGTCTAGCTAATTGTATCTAAAAAATGGTTCAAACGATTTTGACGAAATTTTGTATCCGACCATTTTCGGGCACGAGAAGACTATTGGGCTGGATCACATGTTCGAGAACTTTCGATTAGTGGGTCATTTTTGGTTCAACGCGGTTCAAATTAATTTTATCTAAAAAACGGCTCTAACAATTTTGAATAAATTTTGTGTCCTACGAGTTTCGAGCACGATAAAATCATTGGACTAGGTCAAATGTTCGAGAAAATTCGATTAGTGGGTCATTTCTGGGTCATTGTGGGTCAAGATCTAAAAAGCGGCTCAATTTACACTAAATTTTGCATACAATGGTTTTCGGGCACGAGAAGACTGTTGGGCTAGGTCACATGTTCCAGAAAATGCAATTAGTGGGTCATTTTGGGTGATGGTCAAACTAGATGTATTTAAAAAACGGTTCAAACGATTTTGACGAAATTTTGTATCCGACTATTTTCGGGCACGAGAAGACTGTTGGGCTGGGTCACATGTTCAAGAACTTTCGATTAGTGGGTCATTTTTGGGTTAAAGCGGGTCAAATTAACTTTATCTAAAAAACGGCTCTAATGATTTTGATTAAATTTTGTATCCTACGAGTTTCGGGCACGCGAAAATCATTGGGCTAGGTCACATGTTCGAGAAAATTCGATTAGTGGGTCATTTCTGGGTCATTGTGGGTCAAGATCTAAAAAGCGGCTCAATTTACACTAAATTTTGCATCCAATGGTTTTCGAGCACGAGAAGACTGTTAGGCTAGGTCACGTGATCGAGAAAATTCAATTAGTGGGTCATTTTAGTCATGGGTCATTATGGGTCAAGCTATTTTATCTTAAAAACGACTCAGACTATTTACACTAAATTTTGCATAAAATTCAATGAGTGGGTCATTTTGGTCATGGGTCATGATATTTGAACTCAAATTTAATTTTGACCGAGCATAGCTCGGTCTTCCCTGCTCGTATTAATTAAGCAGTCTCAGGCGTCTTCATTTTCCTTCAAAGATGCAAGTTTGCATCATGTCACTTTTTTTTTCTGATTTCATATAACACACAATGAAATGAAATTTTTGCCACTAATATGTCAATATCTGCTTGTTTTAACATAATTATTTTAATGTTGTACAATTCATATTTAATTATTTTTAAAAAGTTTACATTTTTTTAAAAAAAGTAAAAAAAACTTTTTTGCCTATGGTGTCCACTGCGCGCAAGGTTGTAGAAGACATATTGCTGCAAAAATAACAAACAAAACTGAAAATGATGTAAAATTGATGTATCTTTAACTTATTCTTCAATTTCAAGCAATTAAATATTTAATGTTTTTTAAATTGGCATTATTTTCAACAAAAAAATGATTTTTTTAAACATTTTACAATTTAAATTTTTAAAAAATTTCAATTGCTTGAAATTGAAGTATAAGTTCAAGATATATCAATTTTACAACACTATCATTTTTGTTTATTATTTTTTGAAGCAACATTTTTTCTACAACCTTGCGTGCAGTGAACTCCAGGCGAAAAAGTTTTTTTAACTTTTTTAAAAAAAATTTAACTTTTTTAAATTAATTAAATATGAATTGTACAACATTGAAATAATTATGTTAAATCAAGCCGATATTGACGTATTAGTGGTAAAAATTTCATATGAAATCAGAATATCATATATTCATATGGAATAATTTCATATGGAATCAGTTATATGAAATCAGAAATTAAATAAAATGTGACATGATGCAAACTTGCATCTTCGGAGGAAAAGTAAGACTCCTGAGATCCCTTAATAGTAAGCCAACATTTTACAATACTGTGCCAATATCCGTACATTAAAATACACAAAATAATGACCAAGAGTTATCTTTATTTATAGAAGTGCTCTGATAAAACTAAAATCAAATGAACTTGATTGGGAAACTTGAAATGGAAATCCATTTCAAAATTATAAAACTCTGATAATACTGATAAAAAATATTCAATATTTTTCAGTATATTTTCTCTCTCGCCATATTTTACTGGATTTCACCTATTTATGGAATGTTTTCTGTGTTATTATTAATACATATTTATATTTTCTTATAAATTTCAACAGCATCATTTAAAAATCTGGAAGAAAAAGGAAGAAACGGAAAAAAAAGTGAAACCTTTAGAATGAGAAGCCCCAATTACATACACTGAACGAATTTTTTCCTTCATTATATTTCGTTAAAACACGAAAATTTCAGGTTTGTTTTGCCCATGATCTGCCAAAATACAGAGAAGTCTCCAATCTAGCGTAAAAATTACCTGAAATCGTCCTATCTAAAACTCCACTTTCGTCAAATCAAAGGGGTGTTCCAGCAACTAATGATACTTAGTACTTCTTCGTTACACTGTCAGAAAATCTCATTTTTATACACTAAATTATTCCCCAACTAAATTATTTTCCAACATTTTTTCTACAACCTTGCGTGCAGTGAACTCCAGGCGAAAAAGTTTTTTTTTACTTTTTTTAAAAAAATTTAACTTTTTTAAATTAATTAAATATGAATTGTACAACATTGAAATAATTATGTTAAATCAAGCAGATATTGACGTATTAGTGGTAAAAATTTCATATGAAATCAGAATATCATATATTCATATGGAATAATTTCATATGGAATCAGTTATATGAAATCAGAAAATAAATAAAATGTGACATGATGCAAACTTGCATCTTCAGAGAAAAAGTAAGACTCCTGAGATCCCTTAATAGTAAGCCAACATTTTACAATACTGTGCCAATATCCGTACATTAAAATGCACAAAATAGTGACTAAGAGTTATCTTTATTTATAGAAGTGCTCTGATAAAACTAAAATCAAATGAACTTGATTGGGAAACTTGAAATGGAAATCCATTTCAAAATTATAAAACTCTGATAATACTGATAAAAAATATTCAATATTTTTCAGTATATTTTCTCTCTCGCCATATTTTACTGGATTTCACCTATTTATGGAATGTTTTCTGTGTTATTATTAATACATATTTATATTTTCTTATAAATTTCAACAGCATCATTTAAAAATCTGGAAGAAAAAGGAAGAAACGGAAAAAAAAGTGAAACCTTTAGAATGAGAAGCCCCAATTACATACACTGAACAAATTTTTTCGTTCATTATATTTCGTTAAAACACGAAAATTTCAGGTTTGTTTTGCCCATGATCTGCCAAAATACAGGGAAGTCTCCAATCTAGCGTAAAAATTACCTGAAATCGTCCTATCTAAAACTCCACTTTCGTCAAATCAAAGGGGTGTTCCAGCAACTATGATACTTAGTACTTCTTCGTTACACTGTCAGAAAATCTCATTTTTATACACTAAATTATTCCTCATTTTTTAAAGAATAATTTCCGTTATCCTAGAAACATGTTTTTCCCACGAATTCTTCCCTTAAGTCTGGAAAAGAGAAAGAAATTCCGTATATTTCCTGCACGCATGCGCTCAAACAATGCTAAGCTTAGAATTTATTTAAAATAAAAAAAATAAAAATCCTATAAATTAATATTTCTTATTTATTTTTAAACGACAAAACAAAAAAAAAAAAAGTTTTCGAAAAAAAAAAAAGAGTAATGATTAATTTTCTTATACATTTAAAAGTATTCACTATTTATTTTTTAGTATTATAAAAAAAAAATATTGGCATTTAAAATATATTCAAAATGAACACATTTAAAATATATATATTAGTTAGATTGTAAATATTATATGAGAAAAATGTATTTTACTCAAAAAAGCAAACATTTCTCCTCGAAGTTATTCTATAATATTAGTGTTGTACATCTAACAACACAATTAAAAATATGTATAATTCATATTTTTATCCTCTACTAATATTAAAGTGCTAAAATCACAATCACCATTTTATATCGGCGAAATCTTCCCAAACTTAACTTCAAAATGTATAGTTTTCTAAACAACAAATTTATCAAACCGTATCCATTTCAAGAAAACACGGTATATTTATTTCAAACTCTTCCTTCGACGAGCATTTGATAGCACAATGGTTAACATAGAAGACTCATAATGGTGAGGTTCCGGATTCAAATCCAAAGTTGACGGCAATGTTCCTGAAATTAATAAAATAACAAATACTTTGGTGAAATTCCCTAGATGGCAGCACCGAACAAGTAATGTTTTTTATCTTCACTTTCATTCTTCAATTGACCTATATTTTACCTCCTGTAACGGAGGAAAAAGAAACGTACATGCTTCAAATAACGAAAATATACCGGCAGCACTGCTGCCGATAAAATTTCCGTGATTTGAAGAAAGTATTTCTGAGAGTGTAGTAGAAACTGAATTTTTTACGAATGTTTTTTTTCCGCAAAACACGAAAAATTCGCAAGCCTAAGATAAAAAAATTTCCTGAAATCCTCCAGTCAAAAGACGGAAATATCTTCAAATAGCAGAAAAAACTCTTCAAATAACAAGGATATCTGACAACTTGCTGCCTGTTCTTACGTTTTCTTTTCCACGAGATTTTCACTAAAATAAACACACTTTGAACGAGAAAATTTTCTTAAGAAATGGAATAATATAAATACTTGAGAAAGACAAGTCACATTATTAAGTTATTTTAGCAGTGTTGTCAGATTGGGGATTTTGTCCCTATTTTGGGGGATTTTGAGCATCTGGGGGACATTTTTGATGACAACTTATTAGTGGGGAAACGTTTGGGGAATATCAATATTTTGTGGGGAAAACATGGGGATTTTTTTCGTTATTTTAGTTTTCGGTTTAAAATTTACTTTTAGTCATCTGGCAACACTGGATCTGGATTCGACGATTACATGTGTTTTATGTTCTAATGTGTTATACATTTAATTCTAATGTATATTTATCTTTTCTTAATTCATATTATTTTCTTCAAAAAGGTAATTGATCACAATAAAAATGGCGATTCGCAAGTTCAATTTTTTTCTTTTTTTAAATGGGGATTTTTTTTAAGGCTCGATTTGGGGAAAACTGTTTTTGCTTAAATTGGTTAAATAATTTTACAGTGGTAACTTTAAAATTTAAAATTCACTTTTTCGACTAAAAACTGATTTGGGGATTTTTTCGAAAAACGAAACCCAGTAATTTGGGGAAAATTGAGAACTTTTGGGGAAAGTGACTTTCGACTATCTGGCAACACTGTATTTTAGTATGTTTTTTTACTTTGGAAAAAAACTAGAAAGTTGGCACTTATGCTATTACTGCAAAACGCTATCTTAAAGCACTGTTAAATTAGCCCTAATAGTAAACCAATATTTATTATATTGAGAAATATTGCATTCTTAAGTAATGCTTCCAATGAAATACCACTACTACATTGACTTTATATTGAGAATAATTGCAAAGAAATGCCACTATTTCCGAAATAATGGTTTCACACAGAAAATATTTGCAATAAAATAGCGGACTATTTCTTAGTATTAACGCAGCATTGCAAAATGTAAACATCCCAATGCTGGTATTTTTTCACATCTCATATTAGTGCGGTATTGACAAAAAGTAAACATCCCAATACTGGGACAAAGTCATATGCTAATATTAGTGCACTATTATAAAAATGTAAACATACAGATACTGGGACAATATTACATGTCAATATTAGTGCAATAATGGCACAATATAAGCATCCCAGTTCTGGGAAGAAGTCAATATTAGTGCAATATGTCAAAATGTAAATATCACAATGCTTGGACAATATCACATGCTAGTATTAGTGCAGTATTGGCAAAAAGTAAACATCCCAATACTGTGACAATGTCATATGCTAATATTAGTGCAATATTATAAAAATGTAAACATGCAGATACTGGGACAATATTACATGTCAATATTAGTGTAATAATGGCACAATATAAACATCCCATTTCTGGGAAGAAGTCAATATTAGTGCAATATTGTCAAAATGTAAATTTCACAATATTTGGGTAATATCACATGCTAGTATTAGTGCAGTATTGGCAAAATGTAAACATCCCACTGCTGGGACGCTTTACATATCAAAATTACTAATATTCTCCAGTGTGTAGGAAATACAAACAATATGGGCCAAATATTGTTTTATTACTAAGGAATTAAAACATATTTACTGCTTAGCACAATTAAAATTGTACTAAATTTGTATAAGTGAAAAAATACGAAATGTCTTGCGGAAATACACGAATGTAAAATCTAGAATCTATTTGAAATGCTTTTTCTATAATTTTTTTTTTTACAAATTTTATATTTGATTTAATATGTTTATGCACTCAAAACATCTATTTTCAATAAACATTTAAAAAGCACTTTATATTTTTAAATCATAAATCTTTGTTTTAAATATAAGAATCCAGTATTTATATTCCTATTTATGTACAATAAAATAAGAAATATATATACACATCGTTTGAGTAAGCATGATTGAAAAGATAGTCCAAGATGCATTTACTTGTTCTACTTTAAAAGACATTAAATGTATATGTTTAACTGAATAATAAAAATGGCTGGATGAAATAATAAAAAAAAAAAAAAAATCATTCCAAAGAACGGACTAATGCATTGTAAAGGAATTGTACTTTTATTTCGAAATTTATAGGCAATGTTTTTAAAATGAAAGAACATTTCAAATAAAAAGATCTGATCTCAAAGATGAAAACGCATATTTTTATCATATTTACGAAGTATCATGTGCTTGAAGTAAATGCATTGCTAAATTCTTCAAATGAAAACGGGATTTAAAGAGATTTCAGCAGTTAAGCGGTATACATTTTTTAAAAACATTTATTTCATTGTTTATGTTTTTGAATAAATAAATAAATAATTCGTACTTACGATATAAAGAGACATAATTTTAATAAACACAAGTATATCCAACTGCATTTTTTATTTCAGTGCTAGGAGGTATTGGTAATTAATTCATTGAAAATACAGGGAGAGGGAGAGGGGTAGTGGCATAACAATGCCGATGATGGCCTATGGCCAAATTCAATTTTTTTCGGGGATAGCTGTACCCGTGTAAGGTGTTATTCACGAAATTCCAATATTCCGCGGGAGTGAGTATTATTAAAAACTAACGTTAAAGTGGTTATATATATATATTGAACTTTCCTACCGAATTTTTAATTTTCGAACCTAATAGTACCTGGAAGAAATACTTTTATATAGATTTGAATCTATAACTGTAACTGATTGATGCATTTGTAAAGGAAGATTTGTGTGTGTAATGGTTTACTTTTAATCGACACTCCAGTTAGCTAACGATCATATTTTCGGCAGTATATTATAACAGTTAATGCCAGTGAATTATTGTCTCTTTTTAACACTTTCCAACCTAGTTGAAAAGTGTTTATGACTTCGGTTTGTCTGGCCGTATGGCCGTCTGCCGCCTGTCCGTGCTCTAACTCCAGTAAATATGCTCGGATTGTCCTGCAATTTTTATATGTCATTGTCGTTATCCATAGCATGTTCCCTATTTCAACTGAAGTGTGTAGCACTTATAGTTTTTTACAGGGACCTTCAAAAGAATTCCGTTACATTACGGTCTATGGGGAAAAATCATTTCCGGTTTATTTTAATGATGTTACACAATTTCAAATACATTGTAATTGATATATATCACTAAAGTGCATTACAAGAAGCTTAATATGGAATAGGGTGTGCATAGTTACTTTACAGGGACAGTCAAAAGAATTCCGTTACATTACGTCTATGGAGAAAAATCCTTTGCGGTATAATTAAATAATGTTTCACTATTTTAAACGCATTGAAATTTATATATATATCACTAAGGTGCATTACAAGAGGCTTACTACAGAATATTGTGTGTATAGCAGTCATCGTTCATTGACAGGGACACACAAAAGAATTCTCTACTGTCTGTTAACAATAGTTCCTAGAAGTGCGTTTTAAGTTGCTGAACGCGATTTTAAATTTAACTCACTTTTTGTCTATTACTTGGTGTGTATAAATTCTGTATTTATATACAGGGCAGCACAAAAGTTCGCGAACACATTTCCGTTTATTGAAAGAAATTCCAGAAGTAGAATTTTAAACTGTGCTACGCGTTTCCTAACTAAACTAAAATTTAGCATCCGTTGTAGTATATATACAAATCTATAGATCCTTTACAGGGCTGAATAAAAGTATTCGGATAATTTTCCGAATATTGTATATGTTGGAAATTCCTGAAATTACGTTTTTAAATAGGTTATGCGTTTTCCAAATTGTTTACTTAGATGTTATCTTTCAGTTTATTAAACGGTAATGATTTATAAAATTATTTTGGAAGCGTTGGAAAGTGTTACATAATCTATGCTTGACGTATGATTTTTCGTTCTTGTTTAAAATGCTATTGGTCAGGTTTGGTCTTTTTACCTTAATATGCAAACTAATAGAAAAGGAATTGCTAGAAACAATTCTCACTTAGTATTCGAATATTACTTTTTAATTAAGTTATAACGTAGCAGTTTACTGATATTATGTACTTTTCTAATGAGCTTTGAAATATTTGGAATGATTAAAAATAGACTGACACTAGTGATCGCGTCGTGGACTTTTGAACGATTTAGAATTTTGCTTGTAAATTCACACCTTAAAAAAGGAGGAATGTCATGTAATTTTAATATGGTGGAGAAAGAAATTCAGCTACATGGAATTTCTTCATTATATTTTTAAAGGGATATGGGTTAGAAAAAGGTAACTGATATAGATCGCAAAAACACCGAAACGCAACTACTGGCGGGTTAAACCTGACAGCCGAGTTGCAAAGGAAAAACAATCGGTATTTGAAGAATAGTTTGAATTTAAAGAAAATAAAATTCATTTAAGAAACATTTTAGTTTTAAATCTCAAAGGGTGATAGTTACCTTACATTCGATTGTACTAAAATAACTCTCTGAGTTTTACATAAGATGCCTTATTATATTTGACCCACAGTGGCACGCTACAGCTCAATCTGGGCTTCTTAAGTAAGTAAAAATAGTGGAAACTGGTCATATTCCGTGTTAAATATGAAAATAAAAATTGTTATTATTATTTCGTAAAAGATCACCATACATAATTTGCTAGAGAGAAGGAAATTTATTTTTTGAAATTCAGAAATAAGGTGTGTCCCACCGAAATAAAGCCACCGTGATTGTGTGCTGTAACTGGACACGAAACAAACCAATGAGAATGAAACAAATATATTTGTTGTGCGTTCGGGGTTCGAAAGGACTGATGCCAATATATAAGAACAATAAAAAGGCTTTATTCACTATAAACAGTGCAATACGATCACAAATATCTTCTGAAAATTACAAGATATTCAGTAATCTTCAAATCCAATAAAAACGCAGCAAAATTTCACACAGAAACAATGCGTTCAATACGACGTATCAACGACAAAATCGATCCGAGTAACACAGTTCTCAATGCAAAGCCTCTCGTGCGTATTCAATCGCATTTGACAGAGAACTAACTAACTGAACTGATGGAGGTCCCTTATATAGGCTTTAAAGATCTTTCCAGATTATTCCAGAGCCTTCAGATGCTAGAAATTACCAGAAAGTGCTTTAACTCTCGATAGAGTACCCCAAACGAGAAAGGATCCCAATGTAAAGGTATAATGTAAAGGGGGGTTGCACAAAAAGTCGCTAAATCCGTCGCCAACTTGGCGGCATTTGGCGATATATCGCCAAATTTGGCGACAAAAATAAGTCGCCAAAACCATCGCCAACTTGGCGATAAACCCATTCCTTGGCGATTTTCCAATAGAACTCATTATAAAAACCGATGCTGTAAGGTTGTTTTCCTTGCAAACCACCTGAGGCCTTTAGCATTGAGTTACATGATGCTCAATAGGAAATGCATTAATAATACTGCAATTTTCACAATAATAAAATAAAATAAATTTAAACAAATGGAATATTTACAGATATATACAAAATTCATAACATTGCCCCCCTCTCAAGGACTGCACGTCCCGGGAAGTTCAACCTTTGATCGGAAAGCAAACCCGTTACCAACAAATGCTATACTATTCAAAGCACATTCATAATGCTGAATTATACAAAATATACACTTATTTAAAAATAAAATAAAATTAAAGCATAGACATTATCACATACAAGTATTTAAATAATAATAACAATAATAATGATAATGCTAAGCAAAATAAATAATTACATTAATTTATATACAAGACCATGGTCATACTAATTTACATTATTTACATTACACTATTTACAATCGATGAACTAAGTACTATGGCCATAGTATGGAGCCAGCCTGTCGTAATGAACGACTCTAGGCTTCGAACTTGGTGACTTTCGGATCCGAATTACGACATCGTTCAGTCTGTTTAGGACTGTATAAGGACCGTCCCAATCCGATTGCAGTTTGGGAGAAAGTCCTTTACGTCGAGTCGGATTATAAAACCAAACCTTGTCACCTTCTTTGAATTGATGTCCCGTGGCTTTCGTGTCGTACCTGGTCTTCATCTTCTCCGTCTGTATATTGATCCGCTCTCGAGCCAAGTTGTGGACGTCTTCAAATCGTGCCTGGAGATTCTGCACGTATCCCTCTGGCAATGAAGGCGCATCTGGAGGGCGACCAAAAATCAGATCACAAGGTAGACGAAGATCACGACCGAAAAGCATCTGAGACGGGGAATAACCGGTTGTTTCATGGACGGCACTGCGATAGGCGAGAAGAAACAAGGGAAGTTTTTGGTCCCAGTCTTGTTGGTTTCTTGAGACTAGCAGTGAGAGATTGTTGAGGATGGTACGATTAAATCTCTCAACCATGCCATCTGACTGTGGATGTAAAGGCGTCGTCCTAGTTTTGTCCATTCCGAGAAGTTGACAGAGACCCTCAATCACAGCAGAGATAAAATTTCTCCCCTGGTCCGAATGCATTTGGAGAGGGACTCCATACCTTGATATCCACTGGTGTGCCAAGGTATCTGCAACCGTAGAAGCTTCTTGATCAGGGATGGCATAAACTTCAGGCCATTTTGTGAAATAGTCCATGACAACAAGGAAGTATTTGTTGCCATCAGCACTTCTTGGCAGAGGACCTAGGATGTCAAAGGCGATGCGTTCAAAAGGTGCTCCTACATTGTAGAGATGTAGTCTTCCTCGGCTACGTTTCTTTGGTCCTTTCCGAGCTGCACATGCATCGCAAGATTTGCACCATTGTTCGACGTCAGCTCTCGCTTTTCCCCAGAAGAAGCGCTCTCGGACTCTGTGTAATGTTTTTATGACTCCAAAATGGCCACCAGTGGGACTGCCATGTAATTCTTCGAGGACCTCTGGGATTCGAGATCGAGGAAGTACCAACTGCCACCGAGATGTTTTCCCATCTTCCGATTCGAATTTTCGGAACAGGACACCATTCCTGACGTGGAGAGAGTTCCAAAGAGCCCAATATTGCTTTGTCGTAGGACTGTAAGTCGAGATGTCTTTCCAACTGGGCTTCGTGCTAGAAGATTCTTATAACTCCAAGATTGGTTTGATCTCAGAGTCTGCCATTTGATCTTCTCGAATCTTCTCATCACTCCAGGGATCTGGTGGCGTCAATAGTGAAGTCTTCGTCTGACGTATGACATATTCGGGATTATACTTGCTCTCCGCTCTGGAACAATAGCGACAGCTCTCGGGACACGGTCTTCTTGATAGGGCATCGGCGTTTCCATGCGATGAGCCTTTGCGATGCCTGATGTCAAAGTCGTATTCCTGGAGTCGTTGTATCCATCTGGCTACTTGGCCCTCTGGGTTCTTAAAATTCATCAGCCATGTTAGGGATGCGTGGTCAGTACGAAGGAGAAATTTCCTGCCGTAGAGATAGTGATGGAAGTGCTCTATGGCTTTCACTATAGCTAATAACTCCTTACGAGTGACGCAATAATTCCGCTCTGGTTTCGATAAACATTTGCTCCAGTATGCTACGACTCGTTCTTGGCCATCTATTTCTTGAGAAAGTACAGCGCCGACACTTTCGTGACTGGCATCCGTGTCCACAATGAATTGTTTGTCGGGGTCTGGATAGGTAAGGACTGGAGAGAATGTGAGAGCTTCTTTCAGCCGCTGGAAGGAATTGGCGCATTCTTGTGTCCATAAAAACTTCTGCTTGCTTTCAGTGAGCCTATGCAATGGTCTTGCGATGTTGGAGAACCCCTGGACAAACTTTCTGTAATAAGTGCATAGTCCCAGAAAGCTTCGCAACTGATGGACATTTTCCGGACGCTTCCAGTCCTTTACTGCGGACACTTTTTCAGGATCTGTTCGAACACCTTCAGCTGAGATGATGTGTCCTAAATAGTTTACTTCCCGTTGGAAGAACTTGCATTTCAAAGGGTTCAGCTTTAAATTCGCCGCTCTTAGCTTCGTTAACACTTTTCGAATATTCTCTAGATGTTCTTCAAACGTGCGGCCACCAATGATGACATCATCTAGGTAGATGAGACAAGCTTCAAAAGTCAGGCCTTTTAACACTGTCTCCATGAGGCGCTCGAACGTTGCTGGGGCATTGCAGAGCCCGAACGGCATAACTTTAAATTGCCAAAGTCCTTGTTCAGTAGTAAATGCGGTTTTCTGTTTGTCATCAGGATGGATCTCTACTTGCCAATATCCACTCTTCAAATCCAGTGTGGAAAACCATTTATGTCCTGAAAGAGTATCTAGCGTGTCGTCTATTCTTGGTAGAGGATAGCTGTCCTTCTTCGTGATATCATTAAGTTTACGATAATCCACACAAAATCTTGTGGAGCCATCTTTCTTTCGGACCAACACGATGGGAGAGGCCCACGGACTTGGTGACGGGTCGATGATGTCACTATCCTGCATCTCTTGTAAGAGCTTAGAAACCTCTTCTTGTTTAGCGAACGGCAAACGTCTGGGATGCTGTTTAATCGGTGGATGGCCGGCAGTATCAATTCTATGCCGTGTCAGTGAAGTGCGACCAATATCACTCTCGTTTTGAGAAAACACATCCTTAAATTCCTGGAACAGTCTTTCTGCGGCATGTCTCTGTTCAGGAGATAAATTTTCATTTCGTCCAATTACAGGTGTTAAACTTGTAGGCGGCTCCGATAACGTCAAGCTCGGGTCTTTGCAAACACAGGTGACTGGAGCACAGGTAGCAACCACTTCACCCTTCTGGATAATTCTAGACTTTTCACTTACGTTTGCAATTCTCACGGGTATCACATCTCTCAACAGATCTACCAGCGCTGATGCTATTAGCACTCCCTTTGGGCTCTTCTCAGGATATCCAGTCAAGCCATACTGGAAAATTCTTTCGTTTCCAGTTACTCCAGGTATCATCATTTCGGTTCGAGGAGGGATGATAACATCTGTCTTGGCTGTGATCCGTTGAATGGACCCGGACTCATTTCCAAGTTTGAAAATAGTGACATCTTCTTGAGCAGAGCGTAACTCATTATTCTTAAAATCCAGTGTAAATCCATGCTCTTTTAAAAAGTCCAGTCCGAGTGTGAAAGGGTCTGAAATATCGGCCACATAGACTGTATGGTGGTAAGCGGCGTTCCCAAACTTTATTTTCAGTGTCATTCTTCCATGTATATCGATCTTATCTCCGGTCACAGTTTGAAGAATAACACGCGGCGGGGTCCAGAAGAGTTTTTCTTTCAGTCGCTGAGCTAGATCTTTCCGAATGATGGTCACATTGGCTCCTGTATCGATGATCATATTACAGGGCAAATCATTCACGCTTCCGACTAGAAAAACTCCGTTCTCGCCGCAACTTCTTGCATAAATTTCACATACTTGAAAATGAGGCTTCTTAAGATCTGGCAACCTCCACCCCGTGAGATGACCATTAATCAGTTTTCCTGCTCCTCCGTTCGCGGGTGAGCTATTACCTTCAGTGCTGGGTCGTCTTGGGCAGTCGATTTGGATATGGCCTTCTCCACCGCATTTCCAGCACTTGATCTTCCTGTAAGGCTTGTTGGCCATTAAGGAGTTCATCTGTCTCATTATGTCCTTCATCTGCTGCTGTAAGCGCTCCACAGCTCTATCCGACGTCTCAGGCAGATTGGCTGCTAGCACAAAGTGTCGATCTTTCCTAGTAGCTTGCTGGGCTGCCTCGAATTTCAGGGTGTAAACTAAAGCCCCTATTAGATCATTGAGATCTGCAATCCGGAGTGCTGTCTGGATCTCAGGGTCACGCACACCATCGATAAAATGTTGTAGAGCTAAACTTTCTCTAATTTCAGTCGGACAGCCAGGATAAGCAAGGTGGGAAAGTCTCTCGAGATCCGTAGCAAGCTCTTGTAGGGATTCAGTGGATTTCTGCTGTCGAGATTTGAGCTGGAGTCTGCTATATTCCTTCATGCATTTCTCGCCAAAGCGCAATTCTAAGGCACTGACGAGCGTTTCAAAATCCAGCGGTTCATTTGCAGGCAAAGTCTGTAGGACGTCGGCAGCATCAGCTCTTAGAGAAGCAGCTAACTGGCAAGCCTTTGTCTGGGAATCCCATCCATTGGCGTCCGCTACGATCCCAAATTGTGTCTTAAAAACTGGCCATGAGGATTTTCCGTCATAGTTCGAGAGTTTAATAGAGGCCCGAGGAAGCATACCTTGATACTTGACATCTTCGGGATAGTTTTCGGCAGTTATCTTTTGTTTCTTCACATTTTCCAACTCCTTTTCTACACTCTCTATCCTTTCTTCTACGGTTTTGGAGATCTTTTGAACTTCTTCTACGGTTTTGGCTGTCATTTGAACATTTTCTTCTATTTCCTTAAATCTTCCTTCAAATTTGTTTTCCACGCTGTCGATTCTTTCATTTAAAGATGTTATTTTATTATCTATTAATTCTTTCAACTCACCAAGGTTGGTTGACATATCCTTCTTCATTTCTTCCGACATCTCCTTCATTTCAACCTGGTTTGCAGTCATTTTCTCATCCATCGCTGACATTTCCTTCTTCATTTCAGCCTGATTCGCAGTCATTTTCTCATCCATCGCTGACATTTCCTTCTTCATTTCAGCCTGATTCGCAGTCATTTTCTCATCCATCTCTCCTAATTTCTCCAATAATTTAGTCAGTTGCGCCTCCATTGCTCTGGTAATCGGCATTCAACCCCACTCCTGACACCAAATGTTGTGAGCTCGGGGTTCGAAAGGACTGATGCCAATATATAAGAACAATAAAAAGGCTTTATTCACTATAAACAGTGCAATACGATCACAAATATCTTCTGAAAATTACAAGATATTCAGTAATCTTCAAATCCAATAAAAGCGCAGCAAAATTTCACACAGAAACAATGCGTTCAATACGACGTATCAACGACAAAATCGATCCGAGTAACACAGTTCTCAATGCAAAGCCTCTCGTGCGTATTCAATCACATTTGACAGAGAACTAACTAACTGAACTGATGGAGGTCCTTTATATAGGCTTTAAAGATCTTTCCAGATTATTCCAGAGCCTTCAGATGCTAGAAATTACCAGAAAGTGCTTTAACTCTCGATAGAGTACCCCAAACGAGAAAGGATCCCAATGTAAAGGTATAAGGGGGGGTTGCACAAAAAGTCGCCAAATCCGTCGCCAACATAGCGACATTTGGCGATATATCGCCAAATTTGGCGACAAAAATAAGTCGCCAAAACCATCGCCAACTTGGCGATAAACCCATTCCTTGGCGATTTTCCAATAGAACTCATTATAAAAACCGATGCTGTAAGGTTGTTTTCCTTGCAAACCACCTGAGGCCTTTAGCATTGAGTTACATGATGCTCAATAGGAAATACATTAATAATACTGCAATTTTCACAATAATAAAATAAAATAAATTTAAACAAATGGAATATTTACATATATATACAAAATTCATAACAATATTAAGAAAGTCTATATACAAATACATATTTACAAGGAGTAACTCACTCCCTGCCCCACTATGATGTCCTGCCATGTCCAATCATTTGTTGGGATGTGCCAATGGATATCACTTCAACGTTAAGATGATAAATCCAGTCAGTGGCGAAGAAATAAATAAGAAATGCAGCGCAATAAAATATTATTCATACCAATTATTAAAAATAAAAACTATGATACCACAAATAAGAAAATAACATTAATTGAAACAAAAGCATTTATTTACAAAGAAACAAATATTAATAAACATAAAACAAACCCCATTTGCAATCACCATCAACAAAGCTCAGGAGCAATCTTTAGAACTGTGCGGTTTAGATCTAGACATGGATTGTTTCTCACATGGACAATTATATGTTGCATGTTCTGGAGTCGGCGAATCAGAAAATCTCCATATCTGCACAGACAATGGAACAACAAAAAATATTATATACCCACAAGCATTGTTAAATTAAACATATTAGAAACGTTCACTTTCTCTTTTCTTTCTTTTCCATTTAACCAGACTGAGCCAGAGCAACGCGTGGCCGGGTACAGCTAGTTAAATAATAAAAAAGTTAATATGAAATGACAGTAAAATTCTCTCCAAAGATTATACAAATGCCACGTTTACAAAATAAAAAAAATTATTCGGAAACTAAATAAAAAGTTTTTTAAACAATAGAATCATTAAAAGAAACAATTTGAAACTATTAAACGCGAAGAACATAGATTTTTATCATGTTTGCTAAGTTTGTCATACTAGCATCATACTAGCCATCATACTAGTATTTTAAAAAGAAAAATATATTAAAAAATCTTTTTAGTAATTTTACTGGATGGAAAGGTATTTTAATACTTTTTTTTGTTTTTCTTTAATTATAAAATTTAGAAAAATGTTCAGATTATTGTTTATTTCATAAATAAGTAAGTGTAAGTGACTTTCATAAATAAGTAAGCTGTAACAGCTTATTTTAAAATAAATTTGCAATTGTTTCAGTTATTCTGTTTGTAGGAGATCAGAATTAGCCATTTTTGTTCTTATATTCAATTTATTATTTGATTGATATCCAATTTATAATATGAGATGCTTATTATGCAATACAAATATTATGAAAATCTTGAAAATATGTCGAAAACAATTTACAATGTATTACAATGTATTTACTATGTATTACAATGCCTCACTGTTTAAAAAAAAAAAAAAAAGAAAAGAAAAAAATGTTGATTGCCGGTACAATTTCTGTGTTTTTGCGGAATATTTTTCTCCAGTGAAATGATTTCATGAATGTGTCAGAAATTAGCGAATATGGATTTAAGAATGTGCTTAACAGATAATAGTGCTAAATGTCTCGTTAATTTGTCAATTTCGTTAAGGGTTTGACTGCCTAATAAAGAAGGTCTCCATACAGCGTATACTCAGAAAATTTCGAAAAAAAAAATGCTAATAAAACTACTCATGTACGTTATAAAGGATCAGCTAAATTTAGCTGCGGAATCCTAGTAAAAAACCTGTAAAAAATAAAATAAAATACTTTCGAGTATTTGACGAAAAACAAAAAAAACGATTTGGCGAGCAATACTTTTTCCATGCCAAATGCAAGCGATTTTAATGCATTTGGAAATTGCTTGTTAAATGAGTGTTTAAATGCGCATTTTAATGAATTGAAACTTAAAGAGCGGAATAGTTTGTTATTATTTCTATAAGTTTATATAATATATGTAAGTTGCGTGTTGCTGAAGTTGTTAAACTTTACACGGTTTCACCGGCTGGATAAAATTTAAGTGTATTTTAAAAGTAACTGGCTGATTAAGAATGCTATCGTTATAAAGTTAGATATGAATTACTCGTTGTTTCCATGTCACCAGTACTGTTCTCTCGTCTCCTACACTAACAATATCGAAGTGGAATTGAAAGTTCTCAGAATAGAACCATAATTTTAAGCTTGAAGCAATTTTAGTCCATTTAAGTTTTTGTTCTAAGCCATATAAATACGATGGTTAAATTTCTTAATATATACATGTAAATCTATATGACAAAACTGTAGTTATAAAAGGGTATTTATTTAAGTTAAACTTACTTAAACTAGTTCAGTATGAAGAGCAGAAAAATATTTTCCTCAAAGAATATTTATCATAAACGCGTTTTTTTTTTTTTTTTTTTTTTTTTTTTTTTTTTTTTTTTTATTGTGTCGCCAACCCATAATAAATCGCCAAAAATCAAATTTTCGTTATTTTTTTACGGACGCTATACCGAGGTTCCGCAGAAATTTTTATAAAAACATGTATGTCCTCATCATAAGAATATACTGTAATTTTTTCAAAATTTTCTGAGTATGCGCTTATGTAGACTTTCCTTGTGAAAGGAACTGCTCAGACGAGGAAACCAGATCTGTAGAGAATAGATGTCCCTCCCCCTCGGTCACCTTTTTAAGGTCCTAAAAAGGGGAGGGGGTGTTAAAGGTTGAATTCTGTAGACTCGAGCCGCCGATAACGCGACAAGGGGTGGGACAAAGTGTTTTTAGAATTTTTTATATTTTTCTCTATATTTTTTATATATTTCTCTATATTTTATTTATTTCTATATTATATACTCTAAAAGGAATTTTCGTATTTTGCCAACACAATTTTCGTATAGTTACGGATATTTTTCTTTTGCAGCGTAATAATAGAAATAAATCCCAAAGTTTTAGAGAAATAAAAATTTAACATTACTTGTCACAATTATTCTCAAATCCAAAAATTTTTGACATATTAACGAAATTACATTTATCGGGGAAAAAATTTATAAAAATATAGAAATTGTACTAACAATTAACGAATTTTTTTTTTACAGTGCAACACTTTGAAAAAAAAATGTCCTCTTATACGTTAAAATGAAAAGGGATTTTCGTCAAATTCATTTTTCACACGAATTTGCCCCATTTACGCATGCGTAAACCTATACTATGTCTAGAACCTAACCAGTTTTAGAGTACACTCAAATGCGAAAACAGTAGTGGCCGAGCGGTATAAATCGCGTTGCTTCTCTGTTCCGAAAATCGTGTGGGATCCCTATTATGGGCAAAATCATTTTTCTTATTTTATTTTAATTATTCTTCAAAAATTTCAAACTTTTTAAATCAGCTATGAATTTTATTTTTATGATACTATCAAGTTGTTTGCCGTCAAGTTTTGATGGGTTCCATCTCGTTTTATTTTAAACTTTTCCAATTTATTGACATAAACATCGATAAACTTCAGATATTTATTTTATTATTTTAATATACATAAAATGGTAGTAAAATATAGTTTTAAAAAATGTTTTATGGACATATGCCAATATAATATCTATGATTGATACAAAATATTTCTTGTTCTTGTATTCCTTGTACTTAGTTTGATAAATTTATGTAAACAAAACATATATTTCTTGGGAAAATTCAAAAAGTGCTTTCTGTTTTATATCATAAATCTTCATTTTAAATATTAGAAAATAAAATGGAGACTGCATTTATGCAATACAATAAGAAAAACGTTTCCATTGTTTTGGTAAACATGATTGGAAATATATTCCTAAATACATGAAGACGAATGTCTATATTTTACTGCTTTAAAAGACATAAATGTAAGTTTATATCTTAAGTCCATAATTTGAAATAAAAATGGTAACATCAAATAACAATAAGATTCATTTGAACAATTGATAATACATTGTAAAGAAAACCATTTTTTTTTAAATTAAGGAACTAAACGCAAGGATTTGTATTTGTTAAACAAACAATCAAACAAAAAAAACCTCGAATAAAAAAAAAATAAATGTTTCAAAGATGAAAATTATAGATTTTTATCTTATTTTTATGCTTATTATAAAGCTTATGTATTATATAACGTTTGCTTACTTTTTCACATAATAAAAAAAAAGTATTAAACCACTTTTCATTACACTAAAGCGATAAAGAACCCTTTAAGGAAAGTCATCAGTTTTAAACCTTTAAAAACCAATTTTTTGTTTATTATATTTATTTAAACATTTTTAGAATTCTGAATCGAACAAAACAAACCACATGAATTTTTTTATTTAGAACAAGATCAATTCGAAATTGAAAATGAATACTTTAATACAGGCTTCAATTTATTTTTAACTTTGCATGCGTTTTTCTCAAAACTGTGTTTTGCTTCTTGTGCGCACTGTAAAAAAATCGTTTGCAGACAGATCGTTTCTTTTGCCCAGATTTTTATAAAATAATTATGCGTACAATCTCTACCTACTTTTACGTCAATTAAATGGTACAAATGGTACATTAATCACAGAAGAGTGGGTGTTGCTGTTCGTTGGTAATGTCCATAAAAGATATACTAACCTGAACTAAAAGAAAAAGTTTGTAGACCGACACCTGAAAGAACAGAATCCACTGCCCAATATTAGAACAGCAGAAACCCGTTAAAAAGCCAATTAGATATAAAATATTGCAAAATAATTTTTAAAAATTAACATACGTTTTTTACATTCTTTTATTTAAGTTAAATTGGTTTTTAGGTGTATTCGTAATTTTATAAATACATAACACCTATAGTCGTCGTCTGGTCCGTCTGTCCATCCGTCCGCATATAACAGCGCAAAAACTACCCAACCGAATGGTTTGAAATTTAATATATATAATTGTTGCAGAATTTTGTCCAGTCATTTCAAATTTTATGAAAATCGAGTCAAAACTTAAAAAGATATTAATAAAAGTTTTCTTTATTCTATTAAATCCTATCATGCGTAATCTATATAATAAAAGCGCAAGTCATGTGACGGGGGAAAACAAATATGGGCTAACCACTTCTTTTTTCATTTGCCAAGCGGCAGTTTTTATTCAAAATAATTTTTCCGAATAAAATAGCTTAAAAGTTACATTTTTAGAAAGATCGTTCAAAAAAATGTTTGCTTATGAGAGATGAGTTACATTAAAAAATGTATATATTCTGAGATAACTTCAGTGGAAATTAGGTTAACAGCCGAATATCTCAATACAGTAAAGTAAATAAACACAACAGATTCGTTCACTGTCAGTCATAGAAATATTAAACCATGGAGGTAACCATTCGCAAAGCAAGATCTCCTGGTGAAGTTTGCAGTGCTCTCTGGTGTCGAAAAAACATTCGCATCTGTAAACATGACACACGTAATAAGAAAAGAAAGGCATGCTCATTTCGCTCATAACAGACGATATAATTCATTTCACTGAAATAATAACGCACCCCATTTGTCACGTTTAACGTACAATTTCCAACTTGTTATATGTAAAGATGGAATTTTGTAATCGATTTTTACCTCACTTTCTGATATGATAAAATTATAAAAATTATATACAAATGTGTGTTCCCGGTGACAGTGCAATACTTTAATACCAGAGGGCCCGTGCGAAGATTTCGCACTGAAATCTAATATTTTTTAGGTACTTCTCTATTATCCCGTCGACCACTTTTCATAACAAAAAACTACCGCCAAACTGTAAGATTAAACGCCAAAAATGCAGTACCATTTACTTGATGTCAGAATCATTATGCGTGTTTGTTACGCCATCTAGTGGTTTTACATTCGACATTTGCGTGTATTAGGTAGCTTTCAATACAAAAAAGTATAAAGCTACTTATTGCAGCCGTTCGGAGGAAAGCAGTTCCGGAAAATTTCGATATATTTTCACCGATCATGACCCCCAGACCCCAAAACCACCCTCCGTTCAAATGTTGATTTATATATATATATATATCTGACCTATGTCATACGATAACACTCGTATTTATAAATCAATTTTGATGAAACTAATTGTGTGTATTAAGCTTACCAATGTCTCGACCGAGTTCGTTGGCCAGCTTGGTCCACCATTTTCTTTCAAGATGGCGGCCACTTAAAAACTAAAATAAATATACAAGAAAGTTAAAAATTCAAATTTATTAATTAAGTGTTAGGCCTTGATACGAGGATTCCAGAGCATTTTTTGGTTTACCTCTATCTTAAAAAATGGCTGAGATAGAGCAGTTTGAAATTCTAGGGTGGCTGACATTTTGAAACAAAACAGCACATTAACGCGATTACTTGCAAATTATTTTCTTTCATTGTTGTAATAATTTTCCCAATCATACGCATAAAACTATATATTCATATCCGTTAGCGCCAAATTCTCGCCAAAATTGGCGACATTTGGCGACCAAAATAAGTCTTCATAAATGAAGCCAATTTGGCTATTGCTCAATAATTTGACGAATTTCTTATTCAAATTCAGTATTAACGAATCTTTTGTAAACGTTTCTTTGCATTTTAACTTGCTGTTTTCGTGTAACATTAGCTAAAATTTTAAAACGAAGATATAGGAAAGCTACCTTTTCCTCCCGGTACAGGCCGGAAGGACTTTTTTCATTATGTTTTACTGATTTAGTAGTTATTTAATTAATTAAAATAACAATTGTGTCCTTAAATTCTTATTTTTTTTTTTTTTTTTTTTTTATATATATATTCCAATGGCAACGTTCTCCCGTTTATTTGGCGATAGTTTTTTGTTATGAAAAGTGGTCGACGGGATAATAGAGAAGTATCATTTTTTATCAATATGTAATAGTTATTAGATGCAGGTTTAAACTTCTAAAGAACAAGTGGGTAAGTGTGATCGAAGATCGCTCAAAGGGTTTCGTTTAATATTCCTTTCAAAGCACTTTATCCTTTCTTTAATAAATTCAAACAAATTTCATTTAGCAAAAAAAAAAAAAAAAAAAAAAGTCATGTTTTTTATAAGTAAAAATTTACCGGTCTATTTTTTCTTTTTTTCGAATATCTAAACCATTCCGATAGCGGTCTAAGCCCGCTATTATATTCTCTCACTGTAATATCTGCCATGCGGACTAAATGCGATATTTAAAAAAAATAATTTCAAAATTAAACATGTAAACCTTCAAAATGTTAAAATATGCGAATATTTCCATAATCGGATTTTTATCATGATTCAATATGTTTATCAAACTCATATATTTACTATTCTCTATTACTCATATTGATACACGCTTTGTACTTTTCTGAAACATTTAAAAAATCCGTTAAACTTCCGATATGACGTCAGATTTTCTTTTTAATTCTCTAATGACGTGATATTAATCTGTTTTGTGCACATACACATACTCATACTACTTGTATTATTGAGAAATCTTTCCGTTTTATGCTTTATTACCACTATGACGTCAATCAATTTTATTTCATATTAATCTTTTTTTCAATTGGTGAAACTTTTTATTTCATTTTTCACTTGGAAATCGTCTGATAGAAAAATAATTATTGTAGAAAGATTTTCATCGTTGATTTTTAATTTTTGGCGTCGACTATAATGAAAAATGTTTTAATTTAATAGGAAAAGGCTGTTAGACTTTTGGTTTTTTATCTCTATTTATTAAAACACGACGAATTTTTCAAATTTTAATATTTTCAGCTCTTCACAGCTGATATTCTTATTTATACACAAAGTTTCAACTCTGTAAGTTACATAGTTTTCGAGAATGGCTCTGTGACAGACAGACAACGGAGCGGGAGCAATAGGGTTTCGTGAGATGAACGAAACCCTAAAAAGCAAGGATAAAAATATCTGCAAACAACATTTAGTTGTTAGTCAAGCCAGAATATCATCTAATTTATTCCATCAAAGTTGATCCAAGATTGCTAAAGGCACGCGCGAGAAAAAAAATTAACAATCGTGTTTTGACTGCATTAGAGGATGACGTCATCCGCTTCGGGAAAACATGGGACTTAGAAATATAAATCTAAACATTTCAATTTCATTTTCGCTTTTTAATCATAAGTATAAAATAAACCCGTGCGGTGTTTTTTATTATAATTGCTGAGTATCATATAATGTGGTATTTCATTTTTTTGGCAACAATAATTTCAGGAAAACCTTTCATTTCTTTTATGAAAATAATTCCGATTTAATTTTTAATTTTCAGCAAATTTTAATCAAAAACATGTTTTAACGAATTGTTAAGTGGGCTATGTCAGAAGCCGATTCAAAAACCTTTCAAATGGTATCTCATTCGTTCTTCTGCGTTTCATATTTTCTTAGAAAAAGGGATGTTGACAGGAGAAATAATATATATGATGATGATGATTTTTAGAACTTAATAAGGAATTAATAACTTAATTTTAAGATATTTTTTCGTTAGACCACTACAAGTGAATAAATCACCAAATATTCTATATGGTTAGAATTGTATGCGAATTATAACAACAATAGAATTAATTATGCGCCAAAAAAGACCAACTGGCTCTGAAGCTGCAATAACGAAATATTTTAAACTTTAAAAAGTAGAAAATGTAAAAAAAAAAAAAGAATGTTACATGTTTTAAAAAATACGCTTTAATCAACTTCATATTAATTAAATTAGGATTATACGTTGGGAAATCAATTTAGAAATCCTGAGTAGATAGTTTCAACAGCGTTTTTATTTTTCTTCCTGTTGCCATATCTTCAAAAAGAAGTAGAGCAAAAATTAAATGTTTTTAAAATAAATTCACTAACTCAAGTTTTATACAAAGCATAAAAAAAGCGATGAATTTCCCATAATCGTGTTCGGTGCCAACGCCAAATTAACGTGTTGTACAAGAATTTTTTTATTTATTTATTTATTTTTTTTGGTGGGGGGGGGGGTGGAATCGTGAATTGAAGTGATGAAATGAGGCGTGATTTTCAAGATAAAGAGTGAATGCTTATAAAAGAGAGTATTTTTTTATCATTATTTTTACTTTTAACATTATTTTTAATTTACGGAAAAGAAACGGTAACTGGTAGCTCAAAAGAGCCATATCTTAGAAAAAAGTTGAACATTATTTTCTCAGTTATGTTATAGTGTATAAAATTACATAAATATCACCATTTCAATTAAAAGAAACGCCTTCATATTAATTCACTTTCAATACAGAAAACAACATTCTACCCATTTAAAATATTCTCTACGTACCTTGAATGGAAAGAAACAGAAGCTAATGTTATCAGGAAGACTGTTGTAAAGAAAACAATACTATGACCTATCTGTTTCTGTTTATTTTTATTGATAAACTAAATTTTATTTTAATAATTTAACATGGAATTTCCCTTGGTAAAAATACGAAGATTTTTTTTTTCTTGGTTCACAAAATCGCGATTTTTTTTTTCAGGTTTGCGTGATTTATGCTATTCTGACTATAATAATAACGAGCAGGGAAGACCGAGCTATGCTCGGTCAAAATTAAATTTGAATTCAAATATCATGACCCATGACCAAAATGACCCACTAATTGAATTTTCTCGAACATGTGACTTAGCCCAACAGTCTTCTCGTGCCCGAAAGCCATTGGATGCAGAATTTAGTGTAAATTGAGCCACTTTTTAGATCTTGACCCACAATAACCCAGAAATGACCCACTAATCGAATTTTCTCGGACATGTGACCTAGCCCAATGATTTTATCGTGCTCAAAACTCGTAGGACACAAAATTTAATCAAAATCGTTAGAGCCGTTTTTTAGATAAAATTAATTTGACCCGCGTTGACCCAAAAATGACCCACTAATCGAAAGTTCTCGAACATGTGACCCAGCCCAATAGTCTTCTCGTGCCCGAAAACCATTGGATGCAAAATTTAGTGTAAATTGAGCCGCTTTTTAGATCTTGACCCACAATGACCCAGAAATGACCCACTAATCGAATTTTCTCGAACATGTGACCTAGCCCAAAGATTTTCGCGTGCCCGAAACTCGTAGGATACAAAATTTAATCGAAATCGTTAGAGCCGTTTTTCAGATGAAATTAATTTGACCCGCTTTGACCCGAAAATGACCCACTAATCGAAAGTTCTCGAACATGTGACCCAGCCTAATAGTCTTCCCGTGCCCGAAAATAGTCGGATACAAAATTTCGTCAAAATCGTTTGAAACGTCTTTTTAGATACAATTAGCTTGACCATGACCCAAAATGACCCAAAATGACCCACTAATTGAATTTTCCCGAACATGTGACCTAGCCCAACAGTCTTCTCGTGTCCGAAAACCATTGGATGCAAAATTTAGTGTAAATTGAGCCGCTTTTTAGATCTTGACCCAGAAATGACCCAGTAATCGAATTTTCTCGGACATGTGACCTAGCCCAATGATTTTATCGTGCTCGAAACTCGTAGGACACAAAATTTAATCAAAATCGTTAGAGCCGTTTTTTAGATAAAATTAATTTGACCCGCGTTGACCCAAAAATAACCCACTAATCGAAAGTTCTCGAACATGTGACCCAGCCCAATAGTCTTCTCGTGCCCGAAAATGGTCGGTTACAAAATTCCGTCAAAATAGTTTGAACCGTTTTTAGATACAATTAGCTAGACCATGACCCAAAATGACCCAAAATGACCCACTCATCGAATTTTCTCGAACATGTGAGCTAGCCCAATGGTTTTCTGGTGCCCCAAAACGGTAGGATACGAAATTTCGTCAAAATCATTAGAGCCGTTTTTAAGATTATATATATATATATATATATATATATATATATGATTGTATTGGCTATCAATTAATCTTAATTTACTTTATTTTTGATATTCTGAGTATGATAATGTCTCCGACTTAAAATTCCCTTCAATAAATTTTATTTATATGATTGTATTACATAACAATTAATCTTAATTTACTTGATTTTTGCTATTCTGAGTATGATAATATCTCAGACTTAAATTCCCTTCAATTAATTTTATTCAAAATTATCCTTTTATTCGTATGATTGTATTAGCTATCACTTAATCTTAATTTACTTTACTTTTGCTATTCTGGGTATGATAATAACTCCGACTTAAAATTTCCTTCAATTTATTTTATTCATATAATTATATTGGCTATCAATTAATTTTTATTTACTTGATTTTTGCTATTCCGAGTATGATTATATATATCCAACTTAAAATTCCCTTCAATTTATTTTATTCATATGATTGTATTGCGGCTATCGATTAATCTTAATTTACTTGATTTTGGATTTTCTGAGTATGATAATAGTTCAGACTTAAAATTCCCTAATTCATTTTACTCAAAATTATCCTTTTATTCATATGATTGTATTGGCTATCACTTATTCTTAATTTATTTTGCACCCCACCTATTTTGAAGTTGATTGTCTTCTATTGATTATAAACTAATTAATTGCTTTCTTCAAAATTATTTTGCTTTTCAGTTGGACTTTTTTAATTTTTGTAAAATATTTGCTTTCCTTTCTCTTAATGTAATTTTAATATTTCGGGTAACGCTAATTCTTAGGAAATATAACAAAAGCGAACCGGGGCCGGTCTCAGTTTATTCTTCGTTCAAAATGCCGAAGGGTGGCAGTTTAAAGCCCTCCATGTACTACCAAGTTTTCCATCAACCCTTTTATAATAATGTTTGGGATGCTTTAAATCGTCCCAACAATGACATTCAGTTAACTTCAGGGGTTCTTAATGTGGGATCCACGTCATCATCCCCTTTTATAATAATGTTTAAGATGCCTTAAATTGTCCCAACAAGGACATTCAGTTAGCTTCAGGAGTTCTTAAAGTGGGATCCACGTCATCACTTTTTTATAATAATGTTTGGGATGCCTTAAATTGTCCCAACAATGACATTCAGTTAACTTCATGGGTTCTTAAAGTGGAATCCACGGACAGCTAAGAAGTCCATAGAGATATTTCAGGGGGTCCGTGGGTTTGAATGAGAGAAATAACAAGTTAAATTTAGTTAAATTGTACATTTTCTTCTGTCACACTGTATTATACTACAAATCAGAGTGATATTAATTGCGTTCGTAAAAATATTTAGCAGAAATATCACATCATACATATATTTCTCTTATGTGGCGCGAAAATAAGGCTGAATTTGTAGCTTGCCATTTGGCAACAATCATAGTTTCTAGAACGACGATTTTGAGTGTTTCCTTTTATGGTCACATGATCCATTCAGCAAATCAAAATTCAGAGCAGGATCTCTGTTTAAACGCAGCACGACATTTCGTCCGATGTAGCTATTTTACGCGGTGCATGTCATTGGTTCGTTTTACGGTCACGTGATTCCAATCAGCTTTTTGATCAAAGGTTTCTTTTACACACAGGAAAAAATGTGTTCATGTCCGAGAGATATTGTATTTTTTAAGTCGAACGAGCTTTAGACGATGATTGTTGATTTATATTGAACTATCTTACTATCACTTAGTGTTTTACTAAATCAATTTAAGTCGTGTTATACAATATTATAGGCTCAATGGCCTTTAAATTAATTGTGTTTCCAAGGGGTTTTTTTTTCATAATGTTAAAATGATTTATGCCAATTGGTAACACGAACTAAATACATTTGAATTGTGTTTTCAACGAAGTTCTCAATTACTTTTTCATACATTAAAAAAATTTTAACCTTTCATTTGTTTAAATGATTTATGCTAGTACTCATTCTGGCTAGAGTTGATGCAAATAGTGGCGAGCGAGCGAATCAAGCTGGAATCGCGTAGCGGTCTCATTGTGAATTGTGTTGCATTTCACTCGGGTTGGCCAGCGTTAGCGAGAAGGGGGCCGAGTCCCCAAGTAGTATTTCAATACTACACAATTCTTGTATATGTAAAACATAGCACCCATTAAATCGCCCAAATGGACTTGGATCACAACCAACGAAACAGGCAGTCCGCGTTCTCCACCTATCTCAGCCTATTTTTAACAGATGGCAGTTCGGCAATTGATGAAAATCACCCTATCTATCTTGATCACATGACAACTAAGAGGTGTGTAATGTCTCGACTTGTCTCTTTCGTTGGTTGCGACTTGGAAATAGCAATGTTATGTGTTGAGGGTTCATATTGCAAATCAAATTTCAATTTCAGACTCTTATCAGCAACAAAATTTGTTTAAAAATATGTTCGTGAAATGAAGTAAAAAATATTACTTAAAAGCAGGTTTAAATCGAAACTAAATTTATTAACTCACGTAGGGGATGAATAGTTCTGAATAGGAGTGTAAGTGACCTTCTTTTTGTAAATAAAAAAGTCGTGGATCAAAAATGTTTAAGAAGATTTGAGTTAACCTTAAGAAGACGGCTGATTCAAATATTGGTCAGCATGCATCGCATATTAAAAGACGGGAAAAGTTTAAATATCTACAAATTACTCCTTTTCCCCTTCATTTTTTCTTCCCCTGTATTGCGGAACAGGACGGAGAAGTTGTTCTAAGGGAAGTTCTCTAGTAGAAGGAATCACTTTACTACGTGAATGTGAAAAATTCCACACTTTGTCTAAGCATTGTTTAACACAAATACACTTGTAACGGAAAGACAACGAAAGGGGTATACAGATGTCGTGAATCTCATGTCTTTATATGCACCCAGGGGGCTAAAATTCACCGCCGCGTAAAGGTTAACAGGAGTAAAGTGTATTGTAGACCAGGTATGCTTAAACCTTTTTATTGTATGAACTTGTTTTAAAATAAAAGCAAGGCCGAGAGTCTCCCACTCTGACCAAAGAGCCCCACACACACCACACACCACACATGTGGAGTGAACCACATTTTACACAATTGTTCGCAAATAAAAAGATGTTAAAAAAGAGCAAAACAAGGTAAACGCAGCATTGAGAACTTACAAAACATGGAAAAGTATTTTCAGCATTTCTTTTGATTCTACTTCTTTTGAATAGCACAATACAATAGTTTCATTAATTACAGTAACATACATATTTAAATACAAAAAAAATGATAATAATTTTTTCTCACCTCAGTCCACGGACCTATAGGACCCTCTCGTAAGCTCGTATTCACAATCAACCTCAACCTAGAAAACCTGCGTCGAACGCTCAAATTGTATTCATCATTAATCTGATTGGACATTAGCCGCGATTAGGTCTAATCCGGCCAATCGAATTTCATTTGGGCATTCGACCGAGGTTTTCTAGGTTTAGGTAGATGGTGAATACAAGAATTAGAACCCTAAAGGAGTCTATAGACTAGGAGTCAAAGACTCCAGTTTAAGAAATCATATTGTGGATTGATTCAAAGTAAATTAGTAAAATATATGTTCGATCTTGACATTTCTCACCTATTTTTTTACAATTATTTTTCTATTTAACGAATATCTCGTTTTTTACGTTTGTAAAGTCGTGAAAAAAAGCATACCCCGTACTCTCCTTAATTCTCCCAAAAATCATTGTAAATGTAGCTGGCACCAGTCGATTAGTAATAACGGCTACTAATTAATGTTATACTTAAATGTTGTTTAGAAAATCGTCTACATGTACAAACTGTACCAAACTTTAAAATTTTCACTAGTAATGTACCTACTTTTGACATAACGTTTGGATTATTTGGGGAATTGTACCTTCGGACACCAAACAAAATGACATTCGGTCAAATAGTTTAGGAATTATGCAGGTTTAAATTTTGGAACTCCTAAAGTTAAATTCCCAGTAGAGGTACTAATATCACGCTTGTTCAGGCTTTTGCTCCACTCTCCTATCTGAACGTTATTTAATCTATAGGGAAAAATACATTCCAGAACTTGGCTATAATCGACTAGACGAGTTAGATTAGATGAGTCGGACAAATTAACAAACATTATCTTGGCGATAATGACAGGCTCACCCTACAGATTAAATATAACATACAGATTAAACACTTCTATAAGCTCAATGATAACCGAATTGCAACTTCAGAGCTTCTAATGACAACAGTTGAAAACGATCCGGACGTGTCGCCACAGTTTGGAACATGGTGTTTCAAGAAGGACTTTGAAAACACATAACTTGGAAACGGTGGTATGTTTATTAAAAGAACCGTAAGAATGTGATACAGATAACTTAAAATTATAGTTTAAAATAGCGCCGATAGATGGTGCGGCAAGCAGCATTACGGATCCTCTATACAGAGGACTCAGATTCCAAGAACGATCAGTCGTCGAAGATTTCGCCGTTGAAACGTGAACGCTATTAGCGTATAGTGAAAGAAATTCCAAAAGTGACACAGAAGGACATTGTTTACCGCGACAATTCTTTACCACTCGGCGAGCTGGAGAAGGCTATTTCTCAAGTTTGTGTGTTGATTTCCGATGACATACTACAGAGAGTCGTTGACAATTTCATTCTTCGTTTGCGACATGTATGTTGTGTAAAAGGTGTACATTTTGAATAGCTTTTGATGTGATACAGCCTGATGTGTTATGCCACCTGCAGCGCCATCTATCGGCGCAATCAGTTACTAAAATTTTGAAGTTTATGTATAAGATTTTTACATTTTTTTAAAAAATAAACAAACCACTGGTTTCATGCTTCTATCTATCACCATTTCCGAGTTATTTAATTTCAAAGTTAAACACCCTGTATTACTTATCTTATTCGTATAGTATCTATCTTTTTTTATTTTTAATGAGTTACGCGCAGGTTCACATATGCTTGTTACTGTTTAAACCATCAAACATATTTCATTTTATCTTGCAAATTCTAGAAATTGAGAAAATAAGTTCTGAAAATATATATTTACACGAGATTTACGCCTTTGTCATAATAATTTAAACAAAAAAAACTTTCAAATATTTAAATGGTTTCATACTTGTAAAATTTGTTTGTTTATTTGTTATTGTAATACTTATATTATGAAAAGTATGTAAATTCACTTTTATATTCCTTAACGATGTATATGTGGTTATATAAAAAATAATAAATATAGCATATTTAAAAATACCATTTAGTACCACATTTTAAACAAACCAGTTTTAAATAATGTTTATTTTAATACGATTTTAAATATTTTTTAGTTAAAAGCAATAACTAAATAAATATAGCATATTTAAAAATACTATTTAGTGTCATATTTTAAATAGCGTTATTTAATACGATTTGCACAATTTTAATGTCTGCAGTAAAACACGGCATACCTGATGCTATTTATTTATTTTTTTTTTGCATGTAAGAGGTTTTATGCAAGTTTAATAAAACATTAGTCACTTAAAAAAATAATAATTTATTGAATATTATATACAACACTATAGTACGATAAATTTGTGAATATTTTGAAGATAAATACAAAATTTATGTATAAAAAAGTAATACTACATAGAATGCAAATTTTCTAACAACTTACTTTACTAATAAATTCAGTTAGAACATATTTTATCTACAAAATTTAATAGAATATTTTAATTTCATAAATATTTTATGACATGAATTTTATGTTAGTATGAGTGTATTCTACTTTTAACATATGAAAGTATCAATATTACAAATATCAAAATCAAATAAGCATGAGATAAATTGTATACTTAGTAGTATAAAATGGGGGGGGGGGCTATAAATATTGGGGATATGGTATCTTTTTCAGTTTTATTGATCTAGCATTCATTTCTAAATATTGCATAATTTAAATTTCTACTTCAAATACGAAACAAAGTGCGCTTTCAAATAATCTGTTGTACCTCAATTTACGGATTTTTTTAAATAATTTACAAACACTTTTTTTTTACAAGAACAGAGTTTTTACCAGAATTTGAATTTGAATATGAATTTGAAGGGGGGGGGGGGGGTTGCTTTGAGACCTATAGCGGCTTGGCTGTCGTCTCGAATGATCCATCAAACCAAATTAATCCATGAAATAACACCAATTAAAAGCGACTAATGAAGTAGTAAGAAATGCATAGTTGATGCACGGAAATCACCAGAGGAGATAAATTTATCCAAAAAGTTCGGAAAAGCCCGAAAACAATCACTGTTTAGTATTGCAACGTTCCAGGATAAAGCACGCTGTTGCCGATATTTGATACAAGAAAAAAGAATGTGCTCCAACGAGTCTGGGACATGACATGCACTGCAGTTACCATCTTCCGTCAAATGAAAGCGAGCCAACATAGCAGGGGTGATCACCATCTTACACATAAGCCGGGAAATAAGTACATCCTCACGTCTGTTCAAAGCCCATGAATGGGACTGAGTAATGTTGGGAATATTGCCATGTGACTGTCGATATTTGCTAGCGAAGAAAAACTGATCACACCGCTTTCTTATGTTTGATTTACACGAGCGAGACATGTCCTCTGGAGAAACCCAGTCGAGAAAAGCATCCGCATCGGTGACACTCCTGGCCAGACAATCAGCTTTTTCATTGAGGGGAATCCCTCGGTGACCTGGGACCCAATAAATATTGATGCTTAGTATGTGTTCAGCCAGTCTCTGAATTTTGTTATGTAGCCATACTATCACTTTAGGAGAACGCCAGTTGACGCACTGAAGGGCAGATAGTACTGATAGGCTATCTGTCAAAATGATGATGGAAGTAGCCATGGAAGTCAACTCATCAAAAGCCGTACCGATGGCAAGAGCCTCAGCCGTGAAAATAGAATTCGTATCATGAACTCTATATCTGAATTGGTTGTTTGAGGAGCAGCCAGCAATCGAAGTCACACACGTCGACTTCGAAGCGTCAGTAGCTATGATTTCCCAAGGGCTCGGGAATTCCTGGATGAAGTCTGCGAAAAGAGAGAAGATTGCAGTAGAAGCAAGGTCTGTTCTTTGAAAAGGGAGATCCGATAAGTGATATTGCACTACTCTCTTATTAGAAGGCATTGGATATTGGAACCGTATCAAACACTCTGGCTGACAAGAAAACTCCTCAAACACATTCAAAACACATGGGTGACAGCTGGCGAAATTTTGAAGCCCATTGTCCCAGAGTGGGGACCAACTTCTTAATGCTATGTGCTTTATCCAGAAACCGCACGCAAGGCCTTTGATCCTATCGCTGACCGGCACAACACCAGCATGTTTCCGAAGTATGATGATCGGAGTTCACCCTAATGGCACTTGTTTGTAGGACTCCTAGCTTTTTAAGATCAGAAACGCTTGCCATATTAAGAGCCGCAGCCCCATACTCAATGCAACTGTAAACTGAAGCGGACGCCAGCGTTAGCAGGTGCTTCGATCTCGCACCATAACTCTTGCAGGCCAGTGATTTTAACATGTTGATGCGGCAAAACACTTTTCTTCGCAGAAAATTGACATGGCTATTGAATCCACCCCGGCGAGCCACATGAAACCCCAGGAATTTAATATCGTCGCTCCACTCAATAAGGCCTCCATTTATGCTGAAGTCAAAGTCGCACTGTGCATGCCTTCGAGATAGGTTAATCGCGTGGCTCTTATCAGAGCGAATGGACAATTTCCAGTAATTACACCACTGGGTGATGAGACGCAAGGCTTCTTGTAACTTTGCCTGGCAGGTGACTAGAGAAGAGTTAATGCAGTAAATAAAGATATCGTCAGAATATATCAGAAACTTGATGCCAAGACCTCCCACCACCTCAAAAAAGTCATACAGAAAGATAGTAAATAGGATCGGGCTTAATACTGCACCCTGAGGAACTCCTCGACCAGTAGTGCGGGGGGTCGACTGGAAACCCCTCCAGAGCACCTTGATACTCCGACAGGTAAGGAAGCGATGGAGCCAATGAAGTATCGGGCCACCAATTCCAATCTTAGCACACTTGAGTATGAGGCCATCAATATACACAGAGTCGTAGGCTGCTTGGATGTCGAGCAGGATTCCCAAAACAAAATTTTTATCCAATTTAGCCTGCTTGATGTCAAGATGGAGTATCATGACTGCAGTTTGGCTGTCACGGAACGGTTGAAATCCAAGGTGTCTCGGGTCAAGGATTTTGTTTTCGAGGAGATGATTGGAAATTCTATTAGCGATCATTCTCTCGCAGATTTTGCACATGACAGATGTAAGAGCAATGGGCCGATATGAAGTGGTATTAGCTTTAGGTTTGTCTGGTTTAAGTATCGGTATGATCAGGGAGGAGGTCCACTCGGAGGGGATATCCCCAGTAATCCAGATTGAGTTGTAGATACGAAGGAGGCACTCCAAAGCGTGATCGGAAAGTCCCTTAAATAGTGCTGCACTAATTTTATCCTCACCAGGAGCTGTGAGTTTCGTTCGTCGAATGGAATCTTTAAGTTCCGTCATTGTGAAAAGGCGGTTAAGCTTTCCAGATACATCAGCACCAAAGGTTACCGGGATCGGATCATGAAATGTAGACTCGCTAAAATGGTCTGCAAAGAGCTCCGCTTGGGTAATCGCCTCAGAGCTAAGGGAGTCAGCGTGCGTCAGGCAGAGATGGGACTCAGGAGACGAGGACTGCCGGTTCTCGAACTTTCGGAAAACTTTATAAAGAATGCCCGGATCTTTGGCATTACAGCACACAGAGTCCCAGTAACACCGTTTAGCGTCTCGAGTAGCTTGTCGAAGCTTGGCTGCAGACTGTTTGAATTTCATCCAGAACTCCGTGGGCACAAGCTGGCGGGCTTTCTTAAGGAAGTATCTCTTCTGCCTCAACAAACCGCTGCATTTAGTTGACCACCACACTGGGAGGCCCCTAGCAGGGTGCTTCCTTGAAAAACTATAATTATGCATAGCACGACGGACCAGATGAAGAAAATAATTATAATTTATATCAGGAAATTGCGATAGATAGTCATTGACCATCCGACAGATGAGAAGCCATTTGTAAAGTGTGGATCTTGGTTGCAAAGGTGTCCTAATTTCCACCTGAATGTTGATAGGAAAGTGGGCGCTATCATACGTGTCCTCGTCGACATGGAAAGTTGTGCCAGCGAACAGATCAGATGAGCAGAGCATAGGGAGAGATCAATCAAGGAACACGCCCCACTCGGGGCAACATGTGTTGGATCAGAAGAGTTGATGAGACAAAAAGAGCTATCAGAAAGCCAACCCACAAAGGCTTCGGCATTTCGAGACGATACCTGGGATCCCCAGAGCTGATGATGGAGTTTAAAGTCACCTAGTATTAAAGTCGGGCCATTAATCTCACGACAGATCTTGATTATATCAGTAACAACCAGACCAGAGCCAGAGTAAATATTAATAATGTTTAAATGAGAAGAGCCATAGTAACAGCGGACTCCCATAAATTCATTCGCCGAACTAGATTCAGAAAGGTTGATACGAGCAGAGGACCATTTATTGTTTACTACAATGGCCAGTCCACCGCCTGGGCGACCCAGCCTATCAGAACTATACAAAATTTTTCCTGGGATGGAAACAGATTTATCTGGTGACAGAAAGGTTTCTTGAATCGCCAAAACATTAGCCGTAAAAAAAGGACGGCAGCTTAGCCAGGGAAGTTTATTCATAAAACTGCGACAGTTCCACTGTATAATATTTATACCCATATATGAGTAAAGAACCAATAAAACAACGATAACAGCACAGGCCACAACATAAAAAACACCCAGGCAAGTTGCAACTCGCAAGCGCCAGCCAACAAAACAAAATAGAAAACGGTCCCGTAATGGCAAGTGCTACCTCGTCTGGGAGCCGCTGCCATTATTCTGGCGTTTACGTCTCTCAGGTGAAAAGTCATTCCATTTTGCTAGGCAATTGACCAGCATATTACAAAGATCGGTGATAGCTTCGATAACCTTCTCCAACTGTTTAGAGAAAAGATCTACTATAATTTTCAACATAGCGTTAGTTCGTACTTCGACAAATTTTTGGAATTCTTCCACTTCCATTTTTTGAACACTTGCAACTTTAGCATAAGTTTTGGCTTCCGTTTTTGGGGGAAATTGCCTACGAGCATCTATGAAGGAGAGAAAGTTATTACATTTAAATCTTAGCAAATCGATTTCTTTCAGACGGAAAGCACATTGGTTGTAGTCGGCCCTGTGTTCCGCTCCACAATTAGTACAAGATAATGGGTCTTTGCAAGGTCCACCATGATGAGTGCCACAAGTGGCGCATAGCTGCTCGGATTTGCAGCGGACTGTACTGTGACTAAACTTGTAACATTTTGAACATTGGCGAGGGCGATCAATAAATTGTTGAATTCGCTGGACAGAGAACCATGTTTTGATTTCGGGGGGGGGGAGGAAAGTGCCCAAAATTGTAATAAGAACTGGAGACGTATCATTTTTGCTGTCTTTCTTCAAAAAACAACGTAATTCGAGAATATGTAGCTTATTTGATTCCTCAATCTCCATGGCAATATCCTCTAACGGTATATCAACCGGGATGTTGAACAGGAGAAACCTATTGGAAATATTTTCCCATATAACTCTGGATGATACTTGAACACCAAGAAATGAAGTGACTTTACTAATGTTTATAGCGCACAGCTAGTCTTTCGTAGAAAAAATTATACTTCCGGACCGGGTAAATTTCACATTTTCAATTTTCTCAGCATTTTCAATTTTTGACCTTATTTCTATTTGAACATCCCGAGGGTTACGTTTGGGAATTGCCGCTGATTCTTTACTCATTAAAAAAATGTTAAAGTTCCTACCTCCATTATCTGCCGTCTTTTTTAACAATAATTCAACTCTTGCGGACGACCGAACGAAGAAGGGATTATTTTCGGTAAACTGTGACCCGCCATCTTCCACATCAGTCACTTCCATATTTACTATCGGACTTTCCGAACTAGAGTCAAAAACTGCGTTTAGTACAGACCTTTCCATTTCAGAACTAGAGTCAGAAACTACTTTAATTACAGGAGTAAGAATATCCGAGCTGGAGACAGAAACTACATTAAAGGTAGAATTTGCCATACCGGTATGTAGACCAGCTACACAACACTAATTGGCCAAAACAGTGGAAAGTCCAATAGTAGAGCTAATTTCAACACAGAAATATAAATAAATACGCTTACCCCAGTTGAAGACTCGAAATAGTACTACAGAAATCACCAGCGATAGCTAACTAGCGCAGAAAACACAAAAACAAACCTAAGACAACAAGCCAGCCGCCACGTTGGTAAAACGCCCCCCACAACAACGCGAAGAGCTCACCACCATCCGTCGCGCACCAACCCGTCCAACTGACGTTTTTACCAGATTAAAAAAATAATAAATAAATAAATAAATAATGCAGTGTGCTGTTGATAGAAAAATGGCACTTTTTAGATTCACTAAGACACATTTTTATCAGGGTTTGTAAATTTCATATCGATATTTTGATATATATCCGAAATATGATTACTTAACACAGTGCAAGACTCTACATTTAACTATTTTTATTCAATGAGTTTGGTTGAATCGCGACCTACGTTATATACGGCCGGTGCATGACGTTTAAAACGTCACATGAAGTGGATCATTTTTAGACGGTGATTGGTGCAAAACGGTGGGCGCGTCACTCTGCACCAATAGCCGTGTAAAAATGATCCACTCCATGTGACGTTTTACACATCATGCATCGGCTGTGTATAACGTAGGTCACGGTTGAATCCGATTTTTCAAAGGTAAGATCAGAATATTATTTCAGATGAAAAAAGATATATTTTGAATGTGAACAACTGTTTACACGTTCATTTTGAACATAAAATTGATATTAGATATATGATTATAGACTAGTTTTCCATTACATTATATAGTACTCTAATAGTGGATTTCCGATCAAAGAAAATATTTTTGTCGGGTTTCAGGTAGATTACTGCATTGAATCAGGTCGTTGCGCTAAATATGCCTAGAATAAGCTCTATCCGATATTTTCAAAATAGGCAAGTTATCGATGATTATAAATATTTTCAAACTTAATAAAACATGTGAATTTAGCAAAGATAAAATAGATTAAAAATTTTCATTATTTAGCATAAGATATTTTAATTTTTTTTTAAATGCAGATGTTTTACAGTAATTTATAATATAACAAGATGATCTTCAAGATTTTGGTCTAGCTGTAAAGCAAAATTTTCTCGATTGGAGGAGCTTATCTTTTAGGAATAAAAAAAAGGAAATTGAAACTCTAGATATGAAGTCCAATAAGAGGACATTGAAAAATTGGGTGCTAGTTGTAGTATTTCAAAAATACCAATCTTTTTTCTGTTACTTGCTTCATCTACTGGCCAAAATATGTTGACCTGGAGTTATCACTCAAAAAACAAAATCACAAGAGGTATTTGAATATAAAAAATTCTTCAACAACCTTAGGTACTAATATTTATATTAAAATGTTAACCATTCGTAAATATTACCTTGATGATGAATTTGTTTATAAATGTGAAGTAATGGTTAGGTAAGAAAAGAAGATTAAAATGTTCAGTAACTAGTTTTCACTGAAAAAAAAATCTACAGTCAAAGTAGAGAAAATCTTTTATTGGTCCTATAATCCAAATGGCACAAGATGTGGGACATTAAAAAATTTATAAAAAGTTCGTTTCTCCTTTTAAAGTTTTAGATAAAAAATTGTGTTGAAGAAGCAAGCACCTGTTTATTTTTAAATAAAATATGTAACATGATATGTTTAAATGCCTTACAACACAATTAAATACACTATCTTGAATTTAACAAGAAAATGGGATGGGGGGTTGGGAGGGGAATCGAGATAAGGTTCGCTTGAGACAATAACTAGACAATTGTCAACAGATAAATAAAAGTGACAGTGACAATCTGACAGTTTATAGCTCCCGCACATACGCGTTTGTTCCAGACTGTTCTCAGTAGTGGCGCTAGTATCGCCCTGGTTCGGGTTTTTGTTCCACTGTCTATATGTTATGTCTAATCTGCAGTTCACCCGCTCTATGGGCTCACGAAGATGCTTAGCGATTCGTTTATGTCCAAAATCTTCTCAACCAATCAAATTTATATCCCATACGTCGCCACTCTCATATTGAGGCACTCTTTCTGAGGCGGGTTCGACTCCCGCCAGCTCCTTTGCACGCACTTTGTGGAGCTTCCGGTTGTAACTCTCCTAAATTTCCTTGTGCTATCTCGTCAAGATTTATGTAATTGTCGAAGTCATGTATGTGTTTCTGTGAATAAAATATATATGGATCATTCGAGACAACAGTCTTTGTAGCTATAGGTCTCAAAGCATCACTCCTTCATTCAGAAAATATCGTTTATTAGCCATGATCACTGTCTTTCATAATTTTAAAGCTTATGAAAATCACTATCTCAGTCAGAGGAAACACGAAAGGTTTTCTCAGTTTGATTTTTATACAATGTTTACGTTGCAAAGTGCTAACAAATTCCGCTGTGATCGACCTCTTATCGTTCAGTATCGTTATGCATTTATCGGATTCAATTTTTTAGTACTATTTTGTAGCCGGTTTCCACAGTATATATTCTAGGCGCGTTATCTGAGGTATCCGGTGGTAAACAGGCGGCAGAAAACATCCAACGTAAAACCGCAACCAACGAAATACACGGTCGATTGACGTTTAAAACGTCACATGGAAGTGGATAGTCTTTACACGGCAATTGGTACAAAGATGCGCGCCCATCGTTTTATGCCAATTGCCATGTAAAGATGACTCCCAGGCTACAGTGCCTAGAAGTAACTAGTGTGCTTATCGCCAATACAACCATAAGGAAAAAAATGTGTCAGAAAGGAGGAAAACCAAATTCTCCCCCAGAGGGCGTCGAGTTCCCACCGTGGTTATTTGCATTTGAAGTTTCATTTAAAAGGCTTGATCCTAATATGAGTTTTGATATAATTACCTCTATATTTTCAAACGAACTATACGAATTTTTCTATTTCTCTAATATTTTAAAGTAAACATATATTATAACATATACTATGCTTCTTTAATAATAAATTAAAATGGATAATTCCGCAAATACTACGAAAAGAAAAGCTGATCGAACATGCTTCGTTTCTGGATGTCCAAGTGGATATAAAAGTAACAAAACTAAAATAACTCTATTTTCCACCCCTAAAAACAAAAACCAATTTGAAAAATGGTTAAAAGTCACTCCTTGAGCCGATAAAGACTTGAACCAATATTCAGTTGTGTGTGAATCGCATTTTGATGAGCGGTTTATTGAGAGGAGAAATAACGATTTATTAATTATTGATATCCTAACTTTTAAATTTATTTTAACATGACTATTTTGTTTCATTAGTATGCTTTCATTGAATTAGGGTTTTAATACATTCACAAAATTAATTTCTTACTTTTTGTATCTATTACTGGAATTAAAATTGTTTGATTTATTTCTTTTATTAAAATTTTGATTCACATTGGAAAATGTGAGTATGAGAATGGTTAAATATTGTTGATAGATTAATATAATATTTAAAAAAAAAAAAAAAAACTAAAATATAATAAAAACTATTAATTAAAAGATTTTTTTTAAAGGATGATTAGCACATCTACCCAAAATTTAAAGAAAATGCATTCTTGTGATACTTTCAGGAGAATAATTTTTTTTTTTCTAGATTTGAAAGAATCATAGATTTCTCATTTGATGTTTTGTTAGTATACCTTAAATTATTTTACCCAAAACTACCCTCTGAAACAACAGAAATTTTTAACAACTAATCATTATTAATTAAATTTATTATAGATTAAAATGTTTTGAGCTTGAATTTACATAGCTGTGTTATACAATTATTTTAAATTTAGTATTTTAACTTTTCTATCTAAATTAATTAAAATATTGATTTTGTGATAATGACAATAAATAGTTTAAAGAATGAATTATTATCATAAATATTTTATTAATTAGATATCCTAACTTTTAAATTTATTTTAACATGACTATTTTATTTTATTAGTATGCTTTCATTGAATTATGTTTTTAATACATTCACAAAATCATTTTCTTACTTTTTGTAAGGTGTCTATTACTGGAATTAAAATTGTTTGATTTATTTCTTTTATTAAAATTTTGATTCACATTGGGAAATGTGAATATGAGAATGGTTAAATATTGTTGATAGATTAATATAAAAAAAAACTAAAATATAATAAAAACTATTAATTAAAATAATTTTTTTAAAGGATGATTAGCACATCTACCCCAATATAAAGAAAATGCATTCTTGTAATACTTTCAGGAGAATAATTTTTTTTTTCTAGATTTGAAAGAATCACAGATTTCTCATTTGATGTTTTGCTGGTATACCTTAAATTATTTTACCCAAAACTAAGCTCTGAAACAACAGAAATTTTTAACAGCTCAATTTACTCTTAGTTTGTTAAGTGGGTGTAAACAAGTTATGTAATAATAAATACCCATTAAAAAGTTGTCAGAATAGGGGTAAAATAATTTAACTGTATAAAAAAGGACATGTTTTTACAACAATATATCGTAGTATGATGTATTTATCCAATATATTGTTTTAGAAATAACTAAATATTGTTGGAAGAAAAACGTCCTATGATAAATTTTGTAACTGTTTGATTTCTTTACAATTAGTTGTTATGAAAGCAGTTACATTTCTCCCCAACTGCATTTTCATTATTAAATTTTTTTTTCTTGTTTATTTTTTATCTAGAGCATTGTAAAGTACTAATTTATTACCGAAAAAATTAGATTTAAAACGATGTTTATGTACAAACGAAAGTTACCATAGCCGCGGCGAGAACACTAGCGCCATCTATCAGCGTCCTCTATTTCAGAGATATAATTTTGACGCCGATAACAACACTATTTACTTCTAGGCACTGTACCCAGGCTAACGAAAAAGAAAAGCTACCGCGGTGCTTTACGCGTGTCTTTTTTTACAGACCGCCGGAGTCACGTGATGCTCGAATGCACCAATGCAGGTGTACGAAAAGTCACTCTAGCGGTATGTAAAAAAAGATAAGTGGAATGCACCGCGGTAGCCTGTGTTTTTCGTTAGCCTCGGATGACTCCGTGTGACGTTTTAAAAGACATGAACCGACCGTGTCGATCGCGGTAAAACACCTTTGTACTCCTTTTAGTTCTATTTTTACCTATGATTTGTCTCACCGCTAAGTTGTCAAGGTTTGGACAAAACTTCAGTATGAGCATGTGCGTATATCGCCACTCGCTTATAGAAGTAACCTAAATAAGTAACATTTAAGTTTATATTTCAAAGGTCATATCTTCATGGTAATAGATTCAGGCCATGTATATCATCCTTATTCCTTGCGAAATCTGCCAGAATTTCATGTGGGCTATATTTTTTAAATTTCCTAAGAGAAGAAAGTTTTCGCAAAATACGATGGATATTGTTTACACAAAGTTTATTTTGTAAATGTTATAGGGCAGTTGCAATCAGCTGATCAACCATTGTACTTCACTTGGAGGTCAGGGTACTTCCACCAATCAGAACTGCCTATTTGTAGTGTGTGACCTCCAACCTGATGTCAATTGCAACTGCTCTATAGAATATACTAATTGAATTTAGCCGGCGATAATTAGCTTCTATTTTTCCTGAGATGTAAAAAAAATCTTAAGAAACAGAATGAATTTAGGTATGTGTTCGCAAGTTACATAATCGCTTTACGCTAATAATGCTATCGCAAAAGTTTAGCCGATGCAGAATTAATCGAATGAAAGAAAATTCGAAAGTATTGTATTGTAATTGGTATCGGTTTTTGTTTAATGGCTCTGTGTTTCATGTTTACGCGCTTATCCGGTTGTCAAAATGTGTTTTTTCTTCAATTTCTTCCTTAAACTAGTGCCTTAGAACATATGTTAGTTTATCTCTTGTTGAAATAGCTCCTGTACAGCATCATGTTAAAAGTAAGTTATTTTAATTGCGTCTCTGAATTTCAGTATCCTTTTGACAGCCTACTGATCAAATATATGTTTGTATACATATCTTGCATCTTGTTTTGTAAATACGCTGATTTCATATTTATTTTAAATACTGCTCTTCCGTGTTTATGGAAATGCTTAGAATTAATTGTTTGTGTGACTCTGAGTACTAATAGTCGCCGCGATCGGCTGATTTAGTAATGAAAAGTTTGTGTGTTTGGGAAATTTTCAGTTGAAACGTATTGGAGCAGATAGATATTTATAGGCATAGAAATTGTAATTAAGACTCGTAAAATGTTACATACTTGCCTTATTAAAATAAAAAATATATATTTTCTCGTATTTTTCATTATTCGAAGGTGAAATTTTTCTCCATGTTTTACTTTCAGTTTGGATATTATATGAACTTAGATATTAACTCGCCAATTTAATTTCTGTAATAAAGAATCATGGTATACATTTGTGTTTTATCCTATAAAACATATTTCTTTCAAGTACACATTAAAATATATCATTTTTACATTAAAGATTTGATGTTTAACTTTATTGGTCAAATATTTTTCATTGTTTTATTTTTATTTTCATGTTTGATAGCAAAATAGAATGTACTGCTTTCAATTGCATTTGCCACTGGACATTTATTTGTATCCTTAATTCGAAGTATAATACTTACTTGGGTATTTATAATTTAGATTTCAAAGTTTAACTATATCATAACTTCAATACCTTACCTGTATGTGTAATATATATATATGGAAGGTAATCAAAAATCGTCAGGATCCTAGAACAAGCAAGACACCAGACTTGGCGATTTTGATAACATGTGCGACAACCTACAATGCAGCAACCTGAAAAACAAAATTCTCCACAGTTACATTTTGTGACTTGCGTCAGACAATTTATTATTTAGAGAGCAAAAATGAGATTTCGAGATTCTCCAGCAAGAATTTCTTTTGAAAAGTAAACATTGAATGCAATAACGTTCGATATTTCAGCAACTTACTAATAAAATCATTCAATCATGTTGATTTTATTCTGTTATATGGCTTATGGCAATCTTTTAAAATTCATAAAAGGATTTCAATTTAATACAATATTTTTTTCATGATTTTCAGTATTTATAGCGTTTTTTCACGTTCTATGACGATTTTTTTTAACATTCATAAAAGGAATTCAATTTTAAACTTTTACTATAATACACTGAAAATATTTTCTTCAGATTTTTAAATTTTTAACATAAAATTTTTGTGTTCTAAAACAAATTTTTAACATTCCTAAAAAAAATTCCATTTACAATATTTCAAGCCACTATAGTAAATTTTGTCCTCTACGACTTTTGAAATTATACCAATTTTTTTTTTTTTTTTTGCATTTTTTCACGTTCTACTCCAATTTTTACACTGTAAAATAACTCCAGTTTTAATCTTCTAGTTCAATACATTAAAATTTCTTTAGTAACAATCTTAAAAATGCACAGGCTCGTTGCAGAAATCTCTAGAATGCACGCAACACCATACTTATGTTTATGCACAAAACACAATACTTATCAAATAAAATAATAAAAATTAACTTACCTTTATTTTTTATGTTTTGTCCATACTCAAAATAGACAGCTTATCAAGGGATATTTCAAAATATACTCCCAAAAACACAACTATAATCCATCGAACACGTCAAATGAAATTTAACTTCAATCTTATTAATCTTCATCACAAACAGCAAAATAAAAAACATCTCAACTCAACAAAACATCCATTTCAAGAAACCCAACGATAAAAAAACAACAACAATTAAATTAAAGTAGGCGTAACCACAATGTACAGAACAAAGTGGTATTGCAAGAAGTGATTTGTCGCCTTACCAAATTCAATGTCTCCTGGTGTCTCGCTTGTTCTAGGATTCAGCCCAATTATCTCTTAAATTATAATCTATAATTGGAACAGCTATCATATTCGCTCGTGGTCTGCCATCTTGTTTTTTAAACATGGTTTTAATTATCATTTAACTAATATGCACAGACATAAAGTTGTGATAGATTGAAATACAAAATTATATGGTTTCTAATATAACTGTGGGAAAAGAAGTAATAGTTCATTTAGAGGATAAAATTATAATCTACTGGACGAATTACTGTAACAAAAATTTAAACTAGGGTTAATTTATATTACAATTAAATAATTGTTGAAAAAGTGTTAGTGTCAAAAGATTTTGCACATAAAATTAGCAACTGGATAAATGAATCATTCTATTTTAATATAGAGTGATCATATCACATTAATGTGAACAAATGGGATTCATTAAAAATTGTTTTTTAAATCAAAACATATTTGTTTTGTTTCTCATTTCCAAAATAATTTTTATCCTTATTTACTTATTATAAACACATTAATTTTACTGACTAATTTATTTATATTTAATAATAAAAGTTTAATATGTTTTGATTTAAAAAACAAGATGGCAAACCGCAGGCGAATACGATAGTTTAGCCCTATAATTATATTTACTGCATAAAATTACCTCTATAAGTTGCCACATTTCAATGATGCATTTCTCATTCAATGCAACCAAGGATGCAGTGTGTATGCCTGTGAGGGGGAAGGGGGGTATATGTTGGATTTTTTAAAGAAACTCTGTGTACCCTCTGTTTCTCAAATAAAACTATTGCATAGTATATTCTCTAGCATATAACCTCTGTTTTTGTTTTTTTATGACTACACGACTAAAAGCATCTTCATCATCATTTTGATATGTTTACATTAGATGTCTCGGCTATGATGTCTTACACTCATGCACCAATTTTTTTCTTTTTTAATCTGTTATAAAAGGAAAAAAATAGACAAACTTCGTGGATTTTTTCCTTTAATGGTAACCTGGCTATTATACTTTGCTTATATTAATTTATTGGCTTGGCGATGATTTGAAAAACGAGCCAATCAAACACTCGCCAAACATCGGTGCGTGAGTGTAACACATCTGTTCCGACGTCTGTACAGGTTCAGGTTTTCAAATTCATGAGACTCAGGCCGAGCTTGCTCTTCATTCTTTCTGGCAGGGCTTGAAATGTACCGCAGCAAACCGGAACAATATTCCGGTTCGTGAAATTATGTTAAATATTATTCTGGCTCATGACATTATGGTAAATATATTGTTCCAGTTCATTAAATTATGGTAAATATTGTTCTGGTTTGTGAAATTTGGCAGTCATATTTCATATAGTGATCCCAATCCTACATCAAACCTTTATAAATTTTGGTGATTAAATAAATATGACAGGCCATACATCCAAGCTTTTTAATTTTAATCTTTTGATATAAAGATGATGGAAGCAGGCTAAATTTAGGCCTTATCGGAGACTCAGAGTTTGTTTCTATCGGCAAAAGAGAAATTATTTGCCGTTTTTGGCCACGTAAATGTAGTATTTTATATTGTATAGCTTAGTGAGCTCTGTAACTGTTTTTTTAATTGTTTCAAATTTTGAATGCATGTTTTAATTGTTTTTGTAAGACTAGAAATAAATTTGTCTATACTTTCAAAAAGAAAAAAATTCTTAATCAACAATAATTTTGAAATAGCATTCCGGTTCATCAATTTTTCCATTTTGAGGCTTGCTTTCTGGGCTGGGACCGATCTTTACTTTTTTCTGCAGACTTAGGCAGGGCGAAATTTCTGCGCCCAGTCCAGTATAAAAGATAAAACTTCGGCCCATATGAAAACCTTTATTGGACCGACCCTGCCTCTGCAGACCTTTAACTCGACCAATGGCGTTCAGTGGCCAAGACAAGGGGAGGAGCCTTCCTTAGGTTATTAAGACCTCTAATACTTTTTTCCGAGCCCATGTTCGGGCTGGTTTTTTATTTATTTTTGAAAAATTATAGTGATGTTGTATATATTTGTTTAGCGAAATCTTTAACAATTTTATTTGGTTTAATAAATTACAGAAATATAAATTTTTTATTCTACTTTTTTTCCTTATCGAGCTTTAAAATTGTGATTTCCTTTTACCATCTTTTTCTTTCATTCGGAACTACATTGATTTTCTTACTGAAGATTTATTTAAACGTAATTTTTTAAGTCATTTTTTTTTTTCAAATCAGTGTCTCTGAATGAAATTGTCTAAGTAGTCATTAATATTGTTGCTATTCTGTATATTCTATGAGTTTCGAATATCATCTGAAAATAAAAACTACACATAAGTAAGTGTGCTTTTTAAATAACTTTAAATGTGTAGGAAAATATTGCTTCAGAAATATCAGCATGTTTTGTAGAAATTCAGTTGGGGCATACTAATTAGCCATACTAATTACCAATTAGTATGGTCTGGGCTCGGGCCAAACTTTTAGCTTTTATACCGGGCTAGGCTGGGTCAATAAATTTTTTTGTATGGGCCAGACAAAAATTTTTATCTTTCATACCGGGCCAGGCTTGGGCTGAACTTTTAGCTTTTATAGCAGATCGGGCTGGGTAAATGAATTTTTTGTTGAAGTCAGCTTGGTCCTCTGGAAATATCGGTCCATATAGACGTCTTGTTTACATAGTTGAGCATATTTTTTTTATGAATTTTTAACTACATTAAGTACTACTTTAAGTAAAAACTCACCAGCAAGGGTGAGTTTATGTAGCCATATAGGGCTATATAACCATATACGGTTAGATTTTTGAAGAAAAACTGGGTTTTGGCAGGACAAGTGTCAAAAATTAGTTTATACTGTCAAAAACCAAAGGTTAAGTTGATATTATCACATAAAAAAACTGCACTATGTGTGTAATTTTGTATCATAATTTTAATTTTACACTGCATTGTATAATTAGCATAAATTAATATAATTGAAAAAACTCAATTTATAAAAAAATGTTCCGTAAATATCTGTTGGTTTCACTAAAATAATATTTTACTTTAATGGGTAGTACTTCTCCTCCGTTGCCACTTTCCATAAAAAAACTATTGCCAAACTATAGGATTTAATGCCAAAAATGTATGATCATATCATGATGTCTCATTCACTTGACAGCAGATTAGTTACATGTGTATTATGTTACATCATCAAGTGATTAATTCACTGTTTATCTGTATTTTTAATAATTTTTTACTGATTTATTAGTTCTTTTGTTAATTAAAATAACAATTACATCATTAAACGGTGACACCATGATATTAAAACAGAAAAAGCATTTGAAAAAAATGTTGCGATGAATAGATAAGTTTAATCTTATGTCACAAATGTTTATCCACCAAGCGAGAGCGATAATTAAGTAAAATAATGCAAATAAATATCCAAGATTACTTTTTCTGTTTTCATTAATACAGTGGGATACAAAATGATAGGCATTGCACACACACAAAAGAAATCAGTTCAGACTTGCTATGCAAATGGACAAATCTTTGTCTTAAAACATGATATTGCAATTAATATTAAAGCAATCATATACAAAAATTGTATATATTTTTTAATCTATTTTAAAATATATATTTTGTTAAATTTACGCTAGAACGAAACGTAAAAAATGCCGTAAATATTTCAAAACCTCCACTCATGATTGGTAGATATTGTCACATTTCATTTAGCAAATCATTTAAAAGAGAATCTGAGTGCAATCGTTTAGTCCACAAAACTTTTTGATGGTTTGGGAAAGGATAAATGCTTTCTGACTTCAAAAGAGCACAAATTCTAACTCATAACAACATCAGAACGTCACTTCAAATTGCTGTTAAAATTAAATGTTCAAAGACAATCATTTTTAATTTCTTACAGAATCCAACTACTTTTGATACTGCAAAATCTGCAGGCAGGCCCAAGAGTTCTTTCGAAATGAACTGAAAGTTTGATTGCTTGACACGGTTGCAAGCAAAATAATGACAGCAAAGGAAATTGGAGGTCAGATAAAGGTGCCAGCATCAATATGAGCTATAAGAAAAGCAATAAAAAGGTCAGCAATCCTTAAATATGTAATAGCCATTGGTGTCTGTATGCTGATTTTAACATCTGGCCATAAAAAAGTCCTCATTCAGTTTGCAGAGAAACATCTGAAGCAACGACGAATTGGTTTAAAATTCTTTTCATTAATTCAGAATATTCTGGAAGTTACTGTTCGTTCATATTGGCATGACCTTCAAAAGAAAAAGGATGCATTTTCCACTTGCAATTAGGTGGGGGCCCCCTAGTAGTTTGGACTGCTTCTTCCTCAGCCGGTATGCTTAGAATTGCTTTTTTAGAAGGATGACAATAAAGAAATACGTCTGTATTAACATATTAGAATGTCACTTGTTGAACCAGGGTGAAAAAATTGCCGGTCTAAACTATATTTTTCAAGAAAAAATGCCTTAATCCATTCTGTAAAAGACATGAAGAAATGGTTTCAAGATAATAAGATTTCCATACTTCATTTGCCGGCAGGGTTGTATTGGTTTTAACCATAGACATCTAATATAATAGACCACAGACTGGTAAATTTTTTTTTGAACAAACATCTCCCCCCACCATCACGTGTCTGTAAAAAAATAGCTCACCAAACCGGTTTTTTCCTGCATTGGAATTGCCACTCTCACTGAGACATGTATTCATTTCACCTGCATTTACATTGATTGTGAAAGGGATTAACGCCAAAAAACGACACCCTTTTGGCGATGGAAGCGGGAAAATGTTTGTTTCAACTTTCTGCTGGAGGAACAATGGAATCCGTACTCTACTTATAAATAATCCCTCCTCTACGGTTTTAACCAGGGGTGGTTCTAACCATGGTCAAAACTCACTTTGACTAGTAAAAGAAATTAAAATTAATTTTGATAAATTTCGTGCAACATTTGTAAGTGTTTGTCAAAATAACATTTAACAATATTTAATACCACCTTTTGACAGTGTTTGCAAGTATTTTACTCAGTATTATACTTTAATTTTCATTTTCAGCACAAAATTTGTTAAAGATAAGACACTATCATAAGTATTGAAATAGTTTTAACAATAATTTAATTACATATCTACTTTTAAGTAAAAAGTTAAGGAAACTAAATCACACTAAGCAAAAGAAGCACTTTGCATAGTTCATTTAGAACTCAAAAATAATTACGAGTGTTGTTGTATTAAGCTAAAGAGAATTTCATAGTTTATTCTGGGCGAAATTAAATTTGGAAAATAATCTTTTTACTGATGAAGAATTAGCACAACCATTCATCAGATGCTTTATGAAATTTACAAATTAAAAATCAATATTTTTCATTACTGCCCCCCAAATATTGTAATGTTACACATTAGACATTAGGAAAAATAAGTTTTATGAAATATTTGTTACTGTATGAAATATTATTACATAAGGAACAAAAAAATTCATCTATATTTAATAATTATTCATAATATTAATTACACATATATATTTTAATATTCATAAAAATAGATAGTTTTGGCAATTTATGTAAGCCACAATTATTTAATAAGAGTTTTGAATGGTTAAAACCAATTTTGACCAGTTTTAGATGGTTAAAACCAGTTTTGACCACTGTCCTGGTTAAAATTAGTTCTGACCAATCAAAATTACAACCCTGTTGGCCGGCCAATATAGTCCAGATCTAAATTCCATGAAGAACATTTGGGGTTTTACAGTGTGCAATATCTACCGAAAAAATGGGCAAATGTTCCAGTATAATTCGAGTGCAGAATTAAACTCTGCCATTTCTAGACTTGCATGTTTTCTCACCTCTTCTTAACTCTATGCCACAATGCTGCATAGATATTATTTAATCGTGATGGAAGCACAATTGTCATGTAATATTTCTATAATTTAGAAAAATATTTATTTTTATAATGATTTTTTAAAACTTATCTGAGTGTTGCATAAGCTGTGTGTAACATTTGATAGGTATGTTTAGGGAAAGCATAGAAAAATGTCAAGACAAAATAGATGCACTTTTTATTTATTTCATTCTAATTTATTTTTCTTCCTAACTGTAAAATTGTTTGGCACTTATTTCATTTTGTAATTTATAAATAATAGGAATTCTATGTACATAATTAATCTTTTATATTTTAATATCTTTTTGTTTTGCTTTAGATTATTTATCTTTTTAATTAGTTTATATTCTTTATTTGTTTAGGCTGTCAAGAAGACTTTGTCAACTGTATTTATGTATTTTATCATACAGTAATGAGTAATGATAATTTTGCTGTAATAGTATAGAAATACAAACTCATCACTGCAAAGTCTATTCTCCAAAACTTTGGTATATAGCAGAAGAACAATTTTGATTTTTGTTGATGAAACACTTGATACATTTTTTCCTCCATGCCTACTATTAATGAATAGGAATACTAATCATTTTCAGAAGTTGATCTTAGAACTAAATTTTTGAACTTTTGAAAGACTGTTGGATAGCAAAATATAATGTCTTAACCTCGAAAAAGGACTCTGGTAGCATGTCCAATCCATTAACTAAAAGCTTCATAAAATCAATTTAACATAAAATAATGCTTATGTGAATCTGTTTTAATATTATTAGAATAATTACTGGAGCTATATTGTAGTTGTCTGCATTTAAAACTATATCAAATATAACTAGTAAATTGGTTTAACACCCAAATGAATGCAATCAACAAAGTCAGTTTACTGTACAACAATGCTTCTTCTGAATGTGCTTTAATATATGAAAAAAAAAACTCATTGGCATTTAAAACTGTTTTAAATAGTATATTTAGTTATTTAGTATGACTTATAAATTGATTGATAAACCGAATGAATGCAAGGCTGTTGATGAATAACAATATAGACTCATATCGGGAAATGAACTAAGACTGATGTTAGACTATCATGCTAGCATTCAAAACTGTTTAAATACTATATCTAGTATAACTGATAAAGAGTCTAGTGACTAATCTAGTATACTTACTAATTAATTGAATGTCCAAGCAACGGCAAGAAATTCAAGTAAGAAATATAAATGTTCTGTCCTTTATTAATAACTATGGCAGCATATTTATTTAGTAAAATCTTTTAAAAGTCAATTAACTATACAATAATGCTTCCAGGGAATGTGGTTTAGTACTGGCATAAAAGTGAGATTCTAGACTATTCCATTGGCTTTCAAAACTGTTTAAAAAAATGGCTATAGCTAGTAAATTGATTAAATATCAAAGCAAATATACGGCAGTTAACAAAATAAGACTTTTATTCCTTTTAAAAGAATTATGGTAACATATTCATTTACTAAAAGCATAATAAATTTATTGTGAATGTGTAAGTTTGACGAAAAAAGTGTAAAGCTGTTCAAAACTGTTTGAAATACGTTATCTAGTAATATAATTAGTAAATTGGTTGAACAACCCGATGAATGCAAGATTGTTAAGTAATAAAATAAGCTGTTTTATCCTTTTTAAAAGATTCTAACTGTATCTTTATTTATTAAAAACCTTTAAAAGTCAATTTACGGTACAATAATGCTTCCTGTGAATGTATTTTTATTATCATGGGGGGGGGGGGGGGTAGTAAGACATGCTAGAGTAACCAACTAGAATGGCATTAGAAACCGTTTTAAATATTATATCTTGTTTAACTAGCAAATTAGTTGAACAACTTATAGACCGGGCGCCGAAATATGACAGTCGCATTTTCTTAATTGATATAGCTCAGAAGAATCCAGAGATTAATATTCGGGATGGTGCCAGTCCATTTTATGGTCCTATTTTTTTATCGCCCCCCCCCCCCACCTCAGGTATTGAGCGCATGTTGTGGAGTGTTTTAATATTTATTTTAAACGACAGTTATTAGTTAATTTAATGGAAATAAGTAATTATAGGTTATTACATTAAATTACAAAGGTAAAGCTTAAAATATTTTTTATTCTTAACTAGTAAATCAGAAGATTAAGGGCCTCAACGTCATCTCTGTATGTCTGTTTTTTAATCTCACTTTGCATAGGTACTTAATATTCTACAATCCCCAATTTAATTTGTGTGTGTATACAAATATATAAGCATATAAAATTCTTCGAAACTTCCAGAAATTAGAAGCATCACATTAAACACTGTTTTATGCAATGGTATTCTGATAAACTGCTTATTTTTGTATATTTTTTCAAAGATGATACATTTTTTTCTGAGGGACTCTGAACCCCCATAGTCTAATAAATTTTACATATTCTCAATCATAACTACTGTATACCTTAGATTTTTTAATAAAATCTTATGTAATAAAAACTTATGGAAATGTAAACTGAATTTACTATAATTTAATCTAATTTGAAAATATGTTTTTACAATTTTTGTTTCTGAAAACAGCTTTGGTGGTCATACTATAATATTTAGATGCAAGATCTTACAATACATTCTAATCTACTCGATAGCAATAACATACTAAAAAAAAAATCCCTGACGGCTCGGCCTACAGGCACAGGTAGATTTCGAAGACGCAGACCGTGGGGCGCCTGTTTGTCGGGAATTGCGGAAGAAATGACCTTTTTACGATGATGCGGCAGTTGGAACCGCCTACTTCGAAACCTATCTTGTTTGCAGGCGGAATCGGCAGTGATTTTTTTGTTTTTAATTTTTTTTTTTTTTTTTTTTTTTTTTGCTATAACGGTTGGTCCTATAAAAAACTTGTCAATATAAAAGTTTTAAATAATATTAAGAGGATTAATAATAAATTTAAGCGGATTTGAAATCTTGAGAATTGGCGAAGTTATGAATTTTTTTCTTCTAAACCCCCCTTCCCTCCCCCCTTAAGGCAATTTTTAATTATATTAAAAATCAGTCATACATACATTTTCGGCTCTTTTCCTAGAAGTAATAATAACTTCAAACGGATTCGATACGCATCATAAGTAAGAAATTATGAATTTTTTTCTGTTTTCACAAAAAGCCCCCCCCCCCCCCCCCTGGTTCGATTTTGTCCATTAACGAACTTGACCGAGACTGTATGGCCCTTGATTTTATGTATCAGTTTCGAAAATATGCGGGAGTTGGAACCGCCTACTTCGAAAAATAACTTGTTTGCAGGCGGAGCCGGCAGGGATTTTTTTTGTTTTTAATTTTTTTTTGCTATAACGGTTGGTCCTATAAAAAACTTGTCAATATAAAAGTTTTAGATAATATTAAGAGGATTAATAATAAATTTACGCGAATTTGATATCTTGTGAATTGACGGAGTTATGAATTTTTTTCTTCTAAAACCCCCCTTTCCCCCCCCCCCCCCTTGGGGCCATTTTTAATTATATCAAAAATCTGTCATACATACATTTTCGGCCCTTCTCCTAGAAGTAATAATAACTTTAAACGGATTCGATATGTATCATAATTAAGAAATTATGGGTTTTTTTTCTGTTTTCACAAAAAGCCCCCCCACCCTATCCCCCTTGGTTCGATTTTGCCCATTAACGAACTTGACCGAGATTTTATGCCCCTTGATTTTATGTATCAGTTTGTAAAAGATTAATGCAGAATTTTTCCAGTTATCGTGTCCATAAAAAAGTGACATAGACAGATAGATAGATAGATAGATAGATAGATAGATAGATATAAACTTTTGAATTGGGGGGTGGTTTTGGGTTCTGGGAGTCATGATCGGCGTAGATCTGCAAAAATTTTTCAAAATTTCCAACTTAGGTGAGAATGTAATAGGTAGTATTTCTTACGAAATCTACCTAAAATAGACGTATTTGGGTATTTTTACTGCGTGAATATAGGCATTTTTACTGTGAAAAATATATGGCAAAACATTTTCGTATATCCGCTTTTTCTAAAGGGCTTTCAAACACCTTTTACAAGGAAGAACGTAGCAGTTTGAACGTTTTGTTGTATTATCAAACTCTCTACAAATGTATATCTGACTGCCAATGCTGCCAATTGTGCATATGTAAGAGTACTACTGATAAGAAATCGTACTAAATTGAATTTATTTACAGTATTCACGAAAAAGGGTTTTCAATCGGACGGAAGTTTTGTTGAATGGCTTGAAATAAAGATTTTTTTGCTAGATTGATCTTTACTTCGCAAAAATGTTTACAAATATTTTATGGATATTTCGACACAGCTGTTTAAATACAATATCAATCCATTTTACATGGCGTGAGAATATCAGCTTTATGTTTTTAAAAATGCTTCTGCAAAAGCACCGAATATACTAAACGTTTTTAGTTATATTTGATTGTTCAAGTTCCATACCATCTACTACATAAATTTTGGAGAATTGAATGAGAAAAAGGGTCTTTGTTGAGAGTTCATTCTACACTGGATCATATAGTTGAAAAATATAGAACATTTTCTTTTATTTCATAATGCTTTTCTGTGGTTATTCACACAATTTTCAAACTTTGGTAATGATGAATTGAATGGTAATTCGTTGATGAAATAATTGAATGGTAATTCGTTGAACAGAAAATGGTGCATTTATATAATTGATTTAATTGTTAAATTATGGACGCTAAAATTTCCCAATAAAGGTGGGGGGGGGGGGTCTTAAATTATTCTGGTTAATTTGAAATTTTGTTAATACATTTGTAAGATTTTTTAAATTAGATGTATAAATTTTGAAGATATTTTATACATCTGTTCGAAAAATATAAAACATTTTGTTTTATCACTTTACATATTTGACACGGTACTTATTTCATTTTCTCTCTCTCTCTCTCTCTTTTTTTTTTAAATCAGGCTCAGGCCCTAGCAACTGTATTACATTATCTAAAAAAAAAAAATCTTTCAAATAATCCCAATTACGAAAGATAAGCGGAAAGTCTGGATGAAGGAAACTATGATGGGTAGCTAATCTTTGTAATCGTGTCTACAATTTAGATTTGCGTCAAATATGAACGATGGTACAGTTATGGAAGAGATGGAGTTACTTAAAAGAAAAAACTTTGAATAGTAGTTTGAAATTATTTTTTAAAATTATTGTTTGAAACTATTTTATGGAAACAGATTATGTTTGAATATCTTTAGTAACAGTTAATATTGACTCAATATTCTACCAATATTAACTTTATTATTTTATATTGGCAAACAAAATTTCGTGTCCATTCACAGAAACATACGAATTATTTTACAATTTAACAATAACTAATTGTAAAAACATTGACATTGTATTAGAAACAATTAAAAATTTCCAGGTATTTTTCAATTATAGCATTTCTTTGAAAATATACTTGGTGTTATATATTTCACTAACGTTATAAAAAGTTTTGTAGAGGCAATATTGAATGAATATTTCTGAAATATAAACGCATTAATGTTTTGCAAACACTATCTAATGTCACATCAAAACTTTGCTAATAATAAATTTAATCAAAATTTAGCTTTAGTACCAATGGTATTTTGCTAATTGGGTTAATTCTTATATTTTAATTACGGATTATGTTTATAACATTTGAAAAGTTTAAAAATTTTCTGATGTTGAAAGTTTATTTATGTACAAAGAGTAAACATGTCTATTTTTAATATAGTTGAAAATGACATTTAAATAAATAAGAGTCCACCGGAATGTTCTACAGTAACAAGCAAAATTCTTTCTCGAAAAACTTAAAAAAAAAAAAAAAAAAAAAAACCTAGACTAATTACCATAGCTGCCAACTTTTACGATTTTTTGTTACCACTAAAATTTAATAGAAAAATTTGCTTTGTTTAATCTCGGATTTTGACGATTAAATTAGGCAAAATTTACTATTAAATTTTACTGGTAAGAAAAAAAGAACGTAAAAGTTAGCAGCCCATGAATCACTATGTTCAGCACAAATATTCTTTTTTAACTTTCTTTATTCAACTATAACCAGGCGATTCCTTTTTTTAGAATTAGTAGATCAGCAAAGAGATCATTGATTCTTAGATATTAATAGAGGCAAAATCTGGCACAACGGGAAAAAAAAAAGTCAGAAAAACTGATACTTTTGAAAAATAGAAAAAAAAAAAAAAAAAAACAGAGTTGTATAAAGATACTATGTAACCAGTATCTATCCAGCTTTTTTGAGGGTGAAAAAAAATGTAATGTTAGGCGAAAAAACATGCCTGGAGGGTGTAAGGACAAAACTGATGAATCATAAGAAATATATGGTTTAAAAAAAATGGGGGGGGGGGGTCAAAATATAAAGGTAAGAATAGGGGAGAAATATTTAAAAAAGAAAAAGATCAAAGATGTTATTGAGATTTGGTTAGAGGATATACCTGAGAGATCATATGTCACAATGTAGATGAGATATAAGCAGTATTTGCAAATTTGTCATTAAATACTTTGTCCGAAAGGCATAACCCTTTTAGGGACAAAGCACTTCCATTGCTAAAAAGTTGAAATGAATGAATTGTCACTGGAATTACGGAAAACAATTATTTGAAAAAAAAAGAAAAAAAAAGCTATATTTCTCATACGTAATAAACGGAAAATTTTATACCAAATTCTGGTGTCATTGTGGCATTTGGGAATTAATACAATTAAGTGGTTTCATAAACATACCACCGCCCTTGGAAGGTTAAGGGGGTCATAGGGCTTTTAAACATTCAAAATATTCAATCTTTGAAATATATATATATATATAATTATAATATCTATGAATTTCAAAAAACATATCAAGTTCTATTATCATTCTACTTTATATATATATATATATATATATATACACACACGAGGTGTCCTTAAATGGATTGCTGATTTTAAAATTCAATAACTTCCAAACGGTGATAGATACTTAAAAAATTCTTGCAGGAGAGTAATGTTTGATGTCAGGAGTTTTTTTTTTTTTTTTTTTTTTTTTTTTACTGCGATTCCTGATTTTAGTTCGAATTACCAGCAATAGACGGCGCTGCGAGCAATAGGCGTGCAATCAGGGCAAAAACTAAAATCACCCAGCATTGGTGCGAAGGAAGGCGTTTAAATAAATGGAGTGGATCTCATTCTCTTGTACGATCTTGTTCTTAGGGCCCGATTCTGAATAAGATTTTATTGGTGAATGAGACCCACTCCATGTATTGAACCTCCTTCCTTCGCATCAATGCTGGGTGATTGTTGTATCTCCCTCGATTGGAGGTATAGTGCTGCTCGCAGCGCCATCTATTGCTGGCAGTTTGAACTAAAATCAAGATTCGCAGTTAAAAAAAATCCTCACATTATACACTATTCTCCCGCAAGAATATTTTTTAAAATATCTGTCACCGTTTGGAAGTTATTGAATTTTAAAATCAGTCAGTCCATTTTAGGATACCCTGTATTTTAAAAAGTAATAATTTCTGAACTTATTTAAAACAAAATGAATGACGCTCTTAATAGTTGCTAAAAATGGAATATTTTCAAAGAGAGAGCTAACTTTACAACTATTTTTCTCTAAACGTGATTTTGGGGCATTGCGCTCAAGGTTGATAAAAAAAAAAAAAAAAAAAAAAAAAAAAAAAAATTTTTCGATATTTTTTATGAAATTTTCAAAACATAAAGTGTACGGTAGGCTTTATAAAACGAACCTAAATTTTCATCTTTTTCCTTTGAAAAAAAAACGAGCACGAAAGACCGAGCTATGCTCGGTCAAAATTAGCTTTGAGTTCAAATATCATGACCCATGACCAAAATGACCCACGAATCAAATTTTCTCGAATATGTGACCAAGCCCAATTGTCTTTTCGTGACTGAAACCCGCTGGATATAAAATTTTGTCAAAATAGTCTGAGCCGTTTTTAGATAAAATTAGCTTGACCCACAGTGACCCACTAATCGGATTATCTCGAGCGTGTGACCCAGCCCAATGATTTTCTCGTGCCCAAAAACCGTAGGATACGAAATTTAGTTCAAATCATCTGAGCCGTTTTTAAGATAAAAATAGATTGACCCATAATGACCCATGACCAAAATGACCCACTTATCGAAATTTCTCGTACATGTGACCTAGCCCAACAGTCTTCTCTTTCCCTAAAACTGTAGGATACTAAATTTAGTTCAAATCCTCTGAGCCGTTTTTAAGATAAAAATAACTTGACTCATAATGACCCATCACCAAAATGACCCACTAATCGAATTTTCTAAAACATGTGACCTATCCCAACAGTCTTCTCCTGCCCGAAAACCATAGGATGCAAAATTTAGTCCAAATTGTCTGAGCCGATTTTAAGAAAAGAATAGCTTGACACATAATGACCCACTACTCAAAATTTCTCGAACATGTGACCTAGCACAACATTCTTCTCGTTCCCTAAAACTGTAGGATAATAAATTTAGTTCAAATCCTCTGACGCTTTTTGAAGATAAAAGTAGCTGACCCATAATGACCCACTAATCGAGTTTTCTCGAACATGTGACCTAGCCCAACAGTGTTCTCGTGTCCGAAAACCGAAGGATGCAAAATTTAGTCCAAATCGTCCGAGCCGTTTTTAAGAAAATAATAGCTTGACCCATAATGACCCACTAATCGAATTTTCTCGAACTTGTGACCTAGCCCAACAGTCTTCTCTTTCCCTAAAACTGTAGGATACTAAATTTAGTTCAAATCCTCTGAGCCGTTTTTAAGATAAAAATAAGTTGACCCATAATGTCCCATGACAAAAATGACCCACTAATCGAATTTTCTCGAACATGTGACCTAGCCCAACAGTCTTATCTTTCCCTTAAACCGTAGGATGCAAAATTTAGTCCAAATCGTCGCAGCAGTTTTTAAGAAAAAAATAGCTTGACCCATGACCAGAATGATCCACTAGTCGAATTTTCTCGAACATGAAACCTAGCCCAACAGTCTTCTCGTGCGCGAAAACCATAGTATGCAAAATTTAGTCTAAATAGTCTGAGCCGTTTTTTAGATAAAATTAGCTTGACCCAAAAATGACCCACTAATTGAATTTTCTCGGACATGTGACCTAGCCCAATGATTTTCTCGTGCCCGAAACTCGTAGGATACAAAATTTAATCAAAATCGTTAGAGCCGTTTTTTAGATAAAATTAACTTGACCCGCGTTGACCCAAAAATGATCCACTAATCGAAAGTTCTCGAACATGTGACCAGCCCAATGGTTTTCTGGTGCCCCAAACCTGTAGGATACAAAATTTCGTCAAAATAGAGCCGGTTTTACGATAAAATTTGCATACATCAAAAATATATTTGCATATATCAAATATCTATATACATATATATATATAACCACACACACACAAGATTTGCTCGTATTAGAATATATGATATATATATTGGTGTTATATCACTAAAATTTTGAATATCGTATCTAAGCAAGATACAATTTTGTTTTTAAAACACAAAAATGCTATAAATAAACATTTTTCAAAGGTTCAGTGTAAGCATAAGTCTCTCGAATATAACTAGATACGAAAACTTTTTTTTATATGCAGAAATTCTTTTGTAGTCATGCGCGCAACCTGTTATTCCCTGTTTCCCCCTGTTATTTCCTACGTTTTTTTGCTCGACAAGTTTAAGGAAAATAAAAAAAACCTATAACAGCAAGTTTTTCCCATTATGATCCGACAAAAAAATGAAATGAAAGAAGAAATATATATCTATTCAGAGATCTGTTTATGAAAAAAATGGGTCCTTTAAAGGACTCTTCACAAAATTTTTCATTTTAAAACAGGACCCTTCACAAAATTATTTTCCCTAAAACAGTACTCTTTGCAAAATTCTTTGTCTTAAAAATATGTTTTTCGCAACATTTTTCCATCTTTAAACCGAACATTTCACAAATTAATCATTTAAAAGTAAAATCTGACACGTTACTTTTACATAAATAAAGAAAATATATGTATTTTACATCCATATATCTTCTTAAAAATGTATAAACAAGAACCTGAATATAGCGATAATTTCAAATTCACAAAATTAGGATTAGATTTTTCACAAATATAAAAAGTTCTTCACAATTTCACAAAAACAGGACCCTGGGAAAAAGTCTGGACAGACCCCTGCCATTACCATCTTAAACTAGTCGGATATGCCAATCCCAAAACTTTCTTCTATCTCATACATGTTAATGCTTCAAAATCTCCTATCACAAGCAAAAATAATTAATATTTTTTGTCATTCTGTTGTACGTCAGCTGCTTGCGAATCTTCGGGTTACCTAGATGCGAGTACTCGATGTATAACTAAACTACGAAAAGTCCTTCTGGCCTGTACCGGCAGGAAAATATAGCCTCCCTATTGCTTGGTTTTGGATTTTAGCTAATTCTACTGTGAAAATACACGAAGCTAAAATGCACAGAACTCGATTACAGAAGAGTCATTCCCAGTTCTCGTCAATATTGAATTTGAATGAGAATATCGCCAAATTATACAGACTTAGCCAAGTTGACTTCATATATGAAAACGTATTTTCGTCGCTAAATTTGGTGATATTTCGCCAATTGTCGCCAAGCTTGGCGAGAATTTGACGTTGACGAAGTGTTAAGCATGTAAGTGTTGAAACGATGGTTACAACAATGAAAGAAAATTTGGCGAACGGATCTGTAAATTAATTGTTCTCTAAGCGGTGCATGTCTTTTCTTAGTTTTAAGGGAATTAAAATCATTTTTAAGACAAGGAAATAGGAATTATAAGTAAAAAAATTATCCATAGAAAAAACATGCATGATGAATTTTAATTTTTATAAATATTTTAAAACTTGTTCCTAAACAGTCATTGTTTTTTCAGTTATAATAAATAGTAACACGTAACTGTATGGGTCTGTTCAAAAGAATGAGGCATTTTCACAAACGTCAATGTCAGAAAAACGGATTTTTCACAAAATTCAATCTTAGAAAAACGGATCCTTTACAAGCCTCAGCAAATTCAGTAAAAGAATTCATTTCGATGATATAGTTTCTAAATAAGCACGCATGCCAATTTCATGCGTTTCCGAACAAAAATGAATTCAGAAAGTAGCTCTTTTAGATTTCTGAACAGCCTTAAGAACCGAAAACAAATTTTCCTCATTTACTCATTTTACATCAGTTTGATAAAATAGCTTTTCAAGGATACCGTTTTATCCCGATACAAAATTCCGTTTTGCGACTTATTTTGCTTACCCCCTCGGTTATTTGTTTATTATGAGAAATTCAGTAAAAAAATTAATTTTGATGACAGAGTTTTTGAATAAGCACAACTACCAATTTCATGCGTTTCCGAACAAAAATGAATTCAGAAATGTGTCAGAAAGTAGCTCTTTTAGATTTCAGAACACAGGCTAATACACCCGCTCGTTAATGTTAATTCTATTGGGGAAATGTTTTACGATATCGTGTTCGAATTTCAATATTTTTAAATAATTTTTTCCCTTGTATTGGATAGCTGAGGTAAATCTCTGTGCAGACCCTTTTGTACTTTTTCGATTTTGACTACAAGTTTATTTTATTTTATTTTTATTGTATTATTATTTTTTTTTAATTAAGATACTTTCACTTTCAGAACCGGTTTCAAAAGTGAAAGTATCCTCAAAATAATAATAATAATAATAATAATAATAAAATACTGCAACCAAAATTGAAAAAGTAAAAAAGAGCCTGCATAGAGATCGACCTCAGCTATGCAATGCAAAAAAGAAAAAAAAAATCATTTAAAAATTATTGAAATGCGAACGAGATATCTTAAAATATTCCCCCCGTAGGATTAACGTTAGCGAGCGGGTGTTTTCGCCTGAGTGAAGTAGCCTCTTAAGAACCGAAAACGATATTTCCTCATTTACTCATTCTACATCTGGACGATAAAATATCTTTTCAAGTATACCGTTTTATTCCCATGCAATTTTCTGTTTTGCGACTTATTTTGCTTATCCCTCGGTTATTTGTTTATTATGAGAAATTCAGTAAAAAAAAAAAATCATTTCGATGACATAGTCTCTGAATAAGCACACCTGCCAATTTCATGCGTTTCCGAACAAAAATGAATTCAGAAATGTGTCAGAAAGTAGCTCTTTTAGATTTCAGAACAGAGGCGAAAACACCCGCTCGTTAATGTTAATTCTATTGGGGAAATATTTTACGATATCCTGTTCGAATTTCAGTATTTTTAAATAATTTTTTTTCCTTGTATTGGATAGCTGAGGTCAATCTCTGTGCAGACCCTTTTGTACTTTTTCGATTTTGATTACAAATTTTTTTAATTTTATTTATTTTAATTTTATTTATTTTTATTGTATTACTATTATTTTTAATTAAAATACTTTCACTTTCGGAACCGGTTTCAAAAGTGAAAGTATCCTAAAAAAATAAATAAATAAATAAATAAATAAAATAAAATAAAATACTGCAACCAAAATCGAAAAAGTAAAAAAGAGCCTGCATAGAGATCGACCTCAGCTATCCAATGCAAAAAAAAAAAAAAAAAAAAAAAAAAATCATTTAAAAATTATTGAAATGCGAACGAGATATCTTAAAATATTCCCCCCCGTAGGATTAACGTTAGCGAGCGGGTGTTTTCGCCTGAGTGAAGTAGCCTCTTAAGAACCGAAAACGATATTTCCTCATTTACTCATTCTACATCTGGACGATAAAATATGTTTTCAAGTATACCGTTTTATTCCCATGCAATTTTCTGTTTTGTGACTTATTTTGCTTACTCCCTCGGTTATTTGTTTATTATGAGAAATTCATTAAAATTATTCATATTGATGACATAGTTTCTGAATAAGCACACCGTCCAATTTCATGCGTTTCCGAACAAAAATGAATTCAGAAATGCGTCAGAAAGTAGCTCTTTTAGATTTGAGAGCATCAAGAACCGAAAACAATTTTTCCTCATTTACTCATTCTACATCAGGCCGATAAAATATCTTTTCCAGGATACCGTTTTATCATGCAATTTTCTGTTTTGTGACTTATTTTGCCTATCCCCCTCGGTTATTTGTTTATTATGCGAAATTCAGTAAAAAAAATCATCTCGATGACATAGTTTCTGAATAAGCACAACATCCAATTTCATGTGTTTCCGAACAAAAATGAATTGAGAAATGCGTTAGAAAGTAGCTCTTTAAGATTTGAGAACAGCCTTAAGAGCCTATATCAGTCACTTGAAAAAACGCTCCAGCTATTGTTAAGTCTATGGGAAGGTTATCGCGCGATTTCTCGCTCGCATTTTAATATTTTTAAATGATTTTTTTTTTTTTTTTTCATAGGATAGCTGAGGTCGATCTCTAACGTTGTTAGTTTTTAATTTTTCGATTTTGGTTCCAGTTTTTTTATATAAGGGTAATTTCACTTTCAGAACCGGTTCCAAAATTGAAAATTCCGCTTACAAAAAAACCGTAACCAAAATCGAAAAAGTAAAAACTAACAACGTTAGAGATCGACCTCAACTATCCTATGCAAAAAAAAAAAAAAAAAAAAAAAAAAAAAAAAAAAAAATCTATTAAAAATATTAAAATGCGAGCGAGAAATCGCCGGATAACCTTCCCATAGACTTAACATTAGCTGGAGCGTTTCTTCGCGAGACTAGCGTAGGCTCGTTCCTCATTTACTCATTCTACATCATACCGATAAAATATATTTTCAAGGATACCGTTTTATCCCGATTCAATTTTGTGTTTTGTGACTTATTTTGCATATTCCGTCGGTTATTTGTTCATTATGAGAAAATCAGTAAAAAAAAATGGAGTTGTTCATCTCCACGAATAAAAAATCATCGATTCTGCTCAACTTTCTTCACGGAACACTTTTGGCTCTGGTGGAATGAAAAAGATTGTTGAAGTATCTTCGTGGCGTGTTTGGAACGCGTGTGGAATTCGGGATTTTCTCCATGTCGAGAGGAAATCAATGTGAGTTTAGTATGTATATAAAGAGAAACTAGTTGACTCGGGCCCGTGATAACTTAAAATAAATCACAGATTTGTATTATTGTATATCTTTAACCCGATTTTGTATGAATTTATATTTTTAAATGAAAAATACACGAAAAAATATTGATATTTAGTGGTAAAAGTGTTCGTAAGATGACATTTTCTTGTTTTTGTTTTTTTTTTTTTTTTTTTCGGTAGGGTCTTTTCTTAGTTAAAAAAAAAAAAAAAAGTTTTTGATGTCCAAATCCTTTGGAATTTTTAATTATTAAACCATGCATATGTAAAAAAATTATTTTGGTCATACGAAATATAGCAAATATTGTAGATAACTTCAATTTATTTAATCGATAATTAATAATTACATGCGATTTTTTTTTCATATTTAGATATTTTTAATACAAATATATTTTATTTATATTATATTTTTAATACAAATTTAATTTGTAAAAATATTGTTGGGTGTTAAACTTTACTTAATTCAAAAGCCTTCGAATTAAAAAAAAAAAACACAAATTATATACATAATTTCTTTTCCTGAAAATGCGACAGTAATTGAAATGAACTACAGCCAAAAGTAGTGTAGAAATAATTCTGTTTTAAACGAGATTCGAACCAACTTTCTCTGCAGAGTGCAGAGAGCCAGAGCTTAAAAGTAACGCCTTAGACCGCTCAGCTAGGCTGGACGCGTTTTAAGCTCACGCATGCGCAAAAACATCGAATTTGCGCTGAAAATTGTAGCTTGTCGCTTTAATCTATAGGATGCTTTTTTCCCTTTCTTATGTTTTTGTTTATTTAATGTTTTTAGAATGTAGACAAAAAGAATCATTTCGCTTGTTTATGATATTTGCAGCTTTTGATTTTGCATATGAAATGTTCGATATTATTTATCCGGCAATGAAAGTTAAGTGCATATATTGGGAATCAATTTTTACTTAATTTACTCTTCTCTCCTCACAGCTCAAAAATAAATTCCTTGTTAAGGATTCCTGTTTATTTCAAAGCGATTGTCGGTTTGTGGCTTATGATCTGTTTGTTGTTATTCATTTAATAAGAATTAATATTCGACCACGAGGAGTTGGCGGGTCAGATCCTCGCGTGGTGGAAGAGTCCATTTACTCACAGGTTCGGACAGTGGCAGGGGCAAGTAATTTAGGGTTGCAACATATTTGAGCCTTCCTGTGTTTGGCGATGATTACGATATCTTTCCCTCGAGTTTGAGTAACTGGTTTTCGTCTTTGTTACAAAATGTTATTTTTCACAAAAAATATGATAAAATTCCCAAAAATAACTTACTTTTCACAAAATGGGCCTCAAGAAAAAAACCCTGCATCGACCCCTGATAAGTTTAAATAAAGTGAGGTTATAAAGTTCTACTGAAAACAAAATTATTTCTGCTGTTTTATTAATAACAAAGCTAAAGTTCATAATAGTGAATTAAAAAAAATTATGATAATTTAAAATAAAAAAATTGGGGGGGGGGGGTGAGCCTAATAATCTTTTTCTTGGATCCACCTTTGTGCATGATGGTTGTTTTTGATACAGGATAATTCATTATGAATTTTTTTTCTGAGTTTTTGATTTAAAAAAAAATACTTTTTTTCGTCCAAAAACATTTACCCGCCAACAACTTGTGGTCGAATATTACTAACGACAAATTAAGATTACAGATTTTCGTAAAAGAAGATTTTTAATTTATTTTTAATTAATTAATTAATATATATATATATATATATATATATATATATATTTAAAGTAGCCTTTCATTTAAAGGGGGTGGGGGATGAATATATAAGATATTCGTAGCTTTTTATTCTTGCATTTTCACTCTCCTTTGTTTGATTTTTGTAAACAATGAAAGTTACAGATAAAATGTAGGTGAAAAATTCATTTTTTTTCATTTTTATATCATTTTGTACACATTTTAATATGTTATCCTGGTTAATATAATTGAACTCACGTTTTTTCATGAGGAAAGTATAAATTTATTTCTGAAAAAATTCGAGACAGCGATGATAAAAGTACCGATCGCGATCTTTTTACCAAATACATTTATGTACTAACCAAGCTTTTTTGGTTATTAAGTATGCAGCGGGTCTGTCCAGACATTTCTCCCAGAGTCCTGTTTTTGTGAAATTGTGAAACAGCTTTTTAAATTTGTGAAAAATCTAGTCCTAATTTTGTGAATTGGAAATTATCGTTATATTTCGTTTCTCGTTTAATACTTTTTTAAGAAGATATATGTTTGTAAAATACACATATATATATTTTTTAATATGCAAAAGTGACAGTTCAGATTTTACTTTTAAATGATTGAATTTGTGAAAGATTCAGTTTGAAGAGGGAAAAGTTTTGTGAAAGGTCTATATGTAAGAAAACCAATTTTGTGAAGGGTCGTGTTTGAAAGTGAAAAGTTTTGTGAAGGGTCCTGTTTCAAGGTGAAAAATTTTGTGAAGGGTCCTGTTCTGAAATGAAAAAAAATTGTATCTCTGTACTTGTATCTCTGATAGATAGTGATTTTATAGAATAATTATGTCAGACACGGACAGATATTATGGTCGTAGTTTTGTTGATGACATAGACGATGGTAGATTTGAATCAAGCGATGAAGATTGAAACTTCGAACCATATTTCTGTTTGTATAACATAAATAAACCTTTATTTCATCTCCTTACATTACATGTAATTAAATAATTCACATGTAATTAAAGATGATGACATAAACTACTTTTGACGAAATGTAATATCTGGTATTCAGCACACTATCACTAAACTGAATATGGTGCTTAAGGGGGTTAATGGTCTAGAAGTGCAATCCTCCTCCCGAACTCCCCCCCCCCCCCCCCCCTCCGTAGATACAAAAATTCCTCCCGGAGAAAAATGTCTGATTTATTTCAACACTGCATTTACTCATTCCACATCACGACGATAAAATATCTTTGTAAAGGATACCATTTTATTTCGAGGCAATTTTCTGTTTTGCGGCTTATTTATTTTTTATCGGTTATTTATTTATTATGGGAAATCCAGTAAAAGTGAGTTGCCATCTTTACGATTGAAAAATCATCGATTGTGCGCATCTTTCTTCGCGGAGCGATTCTGACTCGGGTGGGATGAGAAAGATTGTTGAAGTATCTTCGGCGCGGCGCATTTTGGAACACGTGCGGAATTCGGGATTGCCTTTAGTAGTAGTGTGTCTGCTCTTTCTCTCCGCGTTGAGGGGAAATCAATGTGACTTCAGTATATAAAGGGTAATGCTTGTTTTGTTTCTTTATTCTTTCTTGCGATTTTGTTTATTTAATGTGTTTTCTTAGAATGTAGGTAAGAAGAATCATTGTTGTCGTTTATGTTTTTTTGCGAATTTTGGTTTTGCAAAAGAAATATTCGGTATGATTTTTTCCGATGGAATAGTACTGCATGTCGGGAATTGTTAGAAAATGCAAGTAATGTTGGAATTATGGAGGTTTTTATTTATTTATTTTTTTATTCATATTGAAGAACTTCCGATAGAATTATTGCGCCCATTTATTATTTTTACGTGATATATTTCTTTTTTTTCTTTCTTTCTTTGCATAACATATCTTATGATTTTTCAATAGAAATGTTTTTTTATATATTTTTTGTTGCTATGTAAGTTACTTACAAAATTAAAGAAAAAAAATCTTTAAATATTTCTTTTTTTGTTTCTTTTTCCTTAAAAAAACTACAGCTTGAAATAATTTAATTTTCCGTAATTTAACACATAACGCACGGTATTCATAATTGAAAATACTGTGAGTTCATTTATAAATTATTTTAACTTATTATGACATCAGATTTTTTTATTTCGTTTTAAATCTATTTTATCTAATTTACTGTTGATTTTTCACATGCTTTGCAAGTTTCAAGATTTAAAACAATTGCCAAAGAATAGAAAAGCAAGACATAAAAAAAATAGAAAATAAAAGGGTAAGAAAAGGAAAGAAAAACAACAATAGTAATAGTAATAATAATGTAATTTTATTATGAAGATTTTCGGTTTGGTATGTCTTTGCAATAAATAAACAAATGAATAAAAATAAAGAAAAATCAAGTTTACCAATTTTAAACTTTTTGCCAAATTTATTTTACATTTCTTCTCAGCGAACTGTATTTTTCCTATAACTAAAATTTTAATCATTTGTTATAATATGTTCACATTATGTTATGTTGTGTTTGTTATGTAATTTTTTTTTCTTCTTGGCGTATGAAACAAATATAGAAAAGTAAATTAAACTTAGATTTTTGTGAAATGTTACAATCGCGGACAAATCTCTACTGCGAATAAATCTTTTTTTTGTTCAGAAATCCATCTATAATAATAAAGATAGAAGTTAGTGTGTGTTTGTGCTCTGTTCTGAAGAGCCCGCTGCACACAGAGCTACACGATTTGAAACGAAGGTATTTGTATATCTGAAATTATGCACCTCAAACCCATTATTTATTTATTTATTTATTTTATTTTTAATTAGATTATTTAATTTTTTTAAATTTTTATTTATTTTTATTTTATTAATGTTTTTCAATTTTTCCACATTAGTATAAGGATTCCGGTTTCAATCATTTAACCCAATATAGTAAATTTTGTTCTTTTTTCAATAACGTTTATTCGGAATTCGTACAGCGATTTTTGAATTTTTCTTTTTCTTTTTGAATAAATATATAGAGGGTGTCCGAAAAGTCTGGAAACGGTCGAATTACTCGAGAAATATACATCGGATTATAAAACGGTAAAATGCATCTTCAATATTTTTTTAAAAATCCATTTAAGGATATCAAAGTTGCCCCCCCCCAATTATGCCCCCCCTGAGGGGAAAGGGGCAACTTTGAAATCTTAAATGATAACCCGCCTTTTTTATTTCAGATTCGGATTTTACGGGAAAAAATACGTAACTTTTGTATTGAACGTTTTCTTCGGAAGATCGTAGATGGCGCTGTAATCGAGTACATTCCAGTGAGAATCGTTTCCATTGAAAAATCTGAAAACGATCGAATAACTCTAGAATAACCAGCAGTCATCGCTTAGTTCGCCCTGTAGCCGAATATTTTGAGTGTCTCTGTAAATAAACGATACATTCTACGCATTCAATAATCCACACAAAACATGTTGTAGTAGTGCACCTCAGTAATGGTATCAATTTCATTGTGTTTGAAAAAGAGTAACATCATTAAAATATACTGCATATTGCTCCCCCTCCGCATAGATGGTAATGTACTAAAATTCTTTTGTGCGTCCCTGTAAACGAACTATAAATGCAACTTACTCTATACTGAATCGAAAACATATTCCCGTTCACCCCAGTGATACATATCAATTTCATTATGTTTGAAGTATCGTAACATCATCAAAATGCACCTCAAACATTTTTTCTCCCATAGACAATAATGTAACGAAATTCTTATTTGCGTGTGGTTGTAGACGAACTAGGAGTGCTACACACTACCAATTTTAGTAGCGATCATTCTATGGTTACCTCAATAACATATATAAACTACATGACAATTTGGGTATATTTACGCTAGTTGTAGCACGTCCAGACGGACAGACAAACCGAAGGCATAAACACTGTTCAACTATGTTAAAAAGTATTAAAAATGTGTTTAAAAAAAAAAACTTGAGTGGAGAATTCCACTAAGTAAAAAATGAAAGTTTTTAAGTAATAAAATATTTATATATAATTGTATAATAATTTATCAGCCAATGCCTAGTGTTTTATCACTTATAAAATGTATCATTAACTATAATTTATTTGAAATATGTTCAATTACTGCTATGATAAAACTTTTTCTGTAAGGTTTTACAAGTTTAATTTACGTTTTCCTCTTCTAATATCGCATTGTTTTTCAGTTGCAGCCGGTTGTTAAGTTTAATAAACCCGATAAAACACTTTACAGATAATGATGTTTTAATAATCGTATTTGTTTATTTTTATCTTGTATACTAATTTTTTTAATTGCCGGACACCGTTATTATTATTTTTTTTTTAAAGAGGAAAAGTTCAAATCATATAGTTTAGAGGAAAATGCATAGCGCTTTCTTCTTTCTAAAAAGCATCATTAGCCATCATTTAATATTTGAGAGTCATTCAATTACTACTATAATAAAGGTACCCTGATTTAAGCTTTGATAGATTTAATTATATTTTCCCCTGGTTATTATCGCATTGTTTTTTAATCCCAACCGGTCATTAAGTTCAATTAATAAGCGCGGTGACAGGTTTTAGAAAAAGGAAATTGTTTCCATTCCCAGATGCCATTATATTTAAAACACAAAAAGAGAAAAATTTCAAACTTTTATTTTATGAGCAAATGTATAATGTTTTGTTACTTCTAAAATGCATCAGTAACTGCCATTTATTTGAAAGTCATTCAATTTGTACTCTTTTAAAGCTTTAGATTTATGCTTTTACAATTTTTTTAAAGGTCCGGCAGACAGACAGACAAACCGAAGTCATAAACACTTTTCACTATGTTGGAAAGTATTAAAATGTGTTAAAAAAAGTTCCACAAAATAAAAACGAAAGTTTTAAGTACTAAGCTACAATAATATTCATACATAATTTTATAATAGTTTATCAACCAATGCCTACTGTTTTGTCACTTCTAAAATGTATCATTAATCATAATTTATTTGAAAGATATTCAATTACTGCTATGATAAAGCTTTTACAAATTTAATTACATTTTCCTCTCTTAATATCGCATTGTTTTTCATTTGCTGCCGGTTGTTAATTTTTAATAAACGCGATAAAACGTTTTGCAGATCATAATGTTTTAATAATCGTATTTGTTTAGTTTTATCTTGAATGCTAATTTTTTTCATTGCCGAATACCGTTATTATAAAAAAGAGACAAATTTCAAACCTTTATAGTTTAGGAGCAAATGCATAACGCTTTGTTATTTCTAAAAAGCATCATTAGCCATCGCTTATTAAAGTTATTTAACTACTACTATGATAAATGTAGCTTGCTTTGAGAGATTTAATTATATTTTATTCTGGTTATTATTGTATTGTTTTTTAATCGCAACCATTTGTTAAGTTCAATTAATAAGCGCGATGACAGGTTTTACAAAAAAGGAAATTGTTTCCATTCCCAGATGTCATTATATTTAAAACACAAAAAGAAAAAAAAAAATCAAACTTTTATTTTATGAGCAAATGTATAATGTTTTGTTACTTCTGAAGTGTATCTATGACTGCCATTTATTTGAAAGTCATTCAATTACTACTCTGATAAAGCTTTAGATTTATACTTTTACAACTTTTTTGACGGTCAGACAGACAGACAAACAAACCGAAGTCATAATTTTTCAACTATGTTAGAAAGCATTAAAAATGTGTTAAAAAAAACCACTAAATAAAAAAGAAAGTTTTAAGAGTTAAGCTAAAAAACTATTCATCATACATAACTTTATAATAGTTTATCAGCCAAGGCCTAATGTTTTGTCACTTCTAAAATGTATCATTAATCATAATTTATTTGAAATATATTCAATTACTGATATGATAAAGCTTTTTCTGAATACTTTTACCAATTTAATTACATTTTCTTCTCTTAATATCGCATTGTTTTTCATTTGCTGCCGTTTGTTAATTTTTAATAAACGCGTTAAAACGTTTTACAGATCATAATGTTTTAATAATCGTATTTACTTAGTTTTATCTTGTATGCTAATTGTTTTCATTGCTGGATACCGGTATTTTAAAAACAGAAAAAGAGAAAAAAAATCACACCTTTATAGTTTAGGAGCAAATAAATGCATAACGCTTTGTTATTTCTAAAAAGCATCATTAGCCATCGCTTATTTTAAAGTCATTCAATTGCTACTATGATAAATGTAGCCTGCTTTAAACTTCAACAGATTTAATTATATTTTCCTCAGGTTATTATCTCATTGTTTTTTAATCACAACCGGTCGTTAAGTTCAATTAAAAACTCGATGAGACTTTTTACAAAATGTAAATCGTTTCCATTGCCAGATGCCATTATATTTAAAACACAAAAGGACAAAAACTTCAAACTTTTATTTTACGAGCAAATGTATAATGTTTTGTTACTTCTGAAAGTGTATCAGTAACTGCCATTTATTTGAAAGTCATTCAATTACTACTCTGACAAAGCTTTAGATTTTTACTTTTACAACTTTTTTGACGGTCAGACAGACAGACAAACAAACCGAAGTCATATTTTTTTCAACCATGTTAGAAAGCATTAAAAATGTGTTTTTAATTTCCACTAAATAAAAAAAAAGTTTTAAGGCTAAAAAAAATATTCATACACAATTTTATAATAGTTTATCAGCCAATCCCTAATGTTTTGTCACTTCTAAAATGTACCATTAATCATAATTTATTTGAAAGATATTCAATTACTGCTATATGATAAAGCTTTTTCTGTATACTTTTACAAATTTAATTACATTTTTCTCTCTTCATATCGCATTGTTTTTCATTTGCTGCCGGTTGTTAATTTTTAATAAACGCGATAAAACGTTTTACAGATCATAATGTTTTAATAATCGTACTTACTTAGTTTTATCTTGTATGCTAATTTTTTTCGTTGCCGGATACCTTTATTTTCTAAACGGAAAAAGAGAAAAATTTCAAACCTTTATAGTTTAGGAGCAAATGAAAGCATAACGCTTTGTTATTTCTAAAAAACATCATTAGACATCGCTTATGTTAAAGTTATTTAATTACTACTATGATAAAGGTAGCTTTAAGCTTTGAAAGATTTAATTATATTTTATTTTGGTTATTATTGTATTATTTTTTTATCGCGACCGGTCGTTAACTTCAATTTAAAAGCGCGATGAGACGTTTTACAAAATGCAAATTGTTTCCATTGCCAGATGCCATTATATTTAAAACACAAAAGGAAAAGAAAAAATTCAAACTTTTATTTTATGAGCAAATGTATAATGTTTTGTTACTTCTAAAGTGTATCAGTGACGACCATTTATTTGAAAGTAATTCAATTTATACTCTTTTAAAGCTTTAGATTTATTCTTTTACAATTTTTTTTTAAAGGTCAGGCAGACAGACAGACAAACCGAAGTCATAAACACTTTTCAACTATGTTGGAAAGTGTTAAAAAAAGTTCCACTAAAAAAAAAATAAAATTTTAAGCATTAAGCTAAAAAAATATATACATGCATAAGTTTATAATAGTTTATCAGCCAATGCCTAATGTTTGGTCACTTCTAAAATGTACCATTAATCCTAATTTATTTGAAAGATATTCAATTACTGCTATGATAAAGCTTTTTCTGTATACTTTTACAAATTTAATTACATTTTCCTCTCTCAATATCGCATTGTTTTTCATTTGCTGCCGGTTGTTAATTTTTAATAAACGTGATAAAACGTTTTACAGATCATAATGTTTAATAATCGTATTTATTTAGTTTTATCTTGTATGCTAATTTTTTCCATTGCTGGATACCGTTATTTTAAAAACAGAAAAAGAGAAAATTTTCAATCCTTTATGGTTTAGGAGCGAATAAATGCATAACGCTTTGTTATTTCTAAAAAGCATCATTAGCCATCCCTTATTTTAAAGTTATTTAATTACTACTATAATAAAGGTAGCCTGATTTAAGCATTGAGATATTTAATTATATTTTATTCTCATTATTATTTTGTTGTTTTTTAATCGCAGCCATTCGTTAAGTGTAATTAATAAGCGCGATGATAGGTTTTACAAAAAGGAAATAATTTCCATTCCCAGATGCATTATATTTAAATCACAAAACGAGAAAATATTCAAACTGTTATTTTATGACTAAATGTATAATGTTTTGTTACTAAAATGTATCAGTAACTGCCATTTATTTGAAAGTTGTTCAATTACTACTCTGATAAAGCTTTAGATTTATACTTTTGCAAGTTTTTTGACGCCCATACAGATAAATCGAAGTCATAGACACTTTTTAACTATGTTAGAAAGTATAAAAAATATGCTAAAAACATAAGAAAGTTCCGCTAAACAAAGAAGAAAGTTTTTTAAGTATTAAGCGCAAAAATATACATACATAATTTTATAATAGTTTATCAGCCAATGCCTAATGTTTTGTCTCTTCTAAAATGTATCATTAATCATAATTTATTTGAAAGATATTCAATTACTGCTATGATAAATTTGTTTTAGCAAGCTTTTACAAATTTAATTACATCTCTCTCTCTCTTAACAACCGGCTGCAACTGAAAAACAATGAGATATCAATTTTTAATAAACGCGATAAAACGTTTTGCGGATCACAATGTTTTAATAATCGTATTTGCTTACTTTTATCTTGTATGCTAATTTTTTTCATTGCCGGATACCATTGTTTTAAATACAGAACAAGAGAAAATTTTCAAACCTTTATAGTTTGTTCAGGAGCAAATGCATAACGCTTTGTTATTTCTAAAAAGCACCATTAACAATCATTTATTTGAAAGTCATTCAATTACTACTATGATAAAGGTAGCCTGCTTTAAGCAGATTTAATTATGTTTTCCTCTGGTTACTGTCGCATTGTTTTTTAATCACAACTGGGTCGTTAAGTTCAATTAATAAGCGCGATGACAGGTTTTACAAAAACAAAATCGTTTCCATTGCCAGATGCCATTATATTAATTTAAAACACAAAAGGATAAAAAAAAATTCAAACTTTTATTTTATTTTCTAAAATGTATCGTTCATTATCATTTGAGTTATTCAATTACTGCTGTGATAATGTTTTAGTTTTAAGCTTTTATGAATTTAATTACATTTTCGTCTGCTAATTTGGCATTGTTTTTTAGTCGCGGCTTGTTGCTAAGTTTTTATTAATAAACAATAAAAGGTTTTGCAAAAAGTAAATCGTCGTTGTTTTTGGAAAAAAGAAAAAAGTACTGTTATGCTTTAAACAGTTTAAATAATATATGAGGAAAACTGGTTAATGGAAACTGACAATGTTTGCCCTTTTCATAGCAACCGTGTATGTATGGCTATTAAATACAATATTTACTTATTCTTATTTGTAGTAATAAAAGAATGTGTAAAAAAAAAAAAAGTTTAATATAAAATTAATTATTTTTAGTGTAGTTCCACTAAATAAAAATGAAAGTTGACTTTTATAGATTAATATACAAAAATAAAGTGCCTGGTTAAACTGATGTCATTGAGCTCACGGGCTATTCACACTAATTGTATGTTATGCTCTTATTTCAAAGTATAATGCCCCTCAAAAAATAAATAAATTAACAATAAGCCTGTATATCAAATTTGAAGCAAATCGGATAATTCTGCATGAAATACCCATTTAGCTAAATTAAGGGGGGGGGGTTAGCCCCCTGTTTTCCCTCTTTTTTACTTAACCAAAGAGCCTCCAAATCTAATCAGGGAAGCGTCTTATCATAATAAACCTTGATACCAAATTTGAAGCAACGGATAATTCTGCATGAAAAACCCATTTATCTAAATTAATGGAAGGGGTTATCCCCCGTTCTCCCCTTTATACTTAACCAATGAGCCCCCAAAACTAATCAGGGAAGCGCCTTATCAGAATAAACCTGTGTACCAAATTTGAAACAAATCGGATATTTATAACAAGAGTTATCGCGTCACGTACATACATACGTACGTACATACAGAATCTGCGGGCACATTAGCTTCCAGGCTTTGATAGCCTGTGAGCTAAAAAGTCATATTCTAATATATAAAAACTGGAGTGTCTACCTATGATTGTAAGGAAAAAAACCCCACCGATTTCCAAGTTCCTATTACGTTTCTAAGTTCCATCTATTTTAAGAAATTGTGACTCTTTGATGAAACGCGTGAAAGAGAAATTGTTAACAGAAGAATAATAGTAACGTACTATATTGGGTACTCTTACCATAGGTTCGCTATACCTGGTATAGATATTTGATATTGATATTATATAAATTACAAACAAAATGCATTATTAATATTTACAAGGCTATCTAACTCGGGCTACGCAGGCTAAAGATTCTCGATATACTGCCCAGTGTATACCCAGTAACAGAAACAGTGCAGCACGGCAGATTAAAAAAATTCATAATTGACAAATATTTTACTAACAATAAAAAAATCGTAAATTGAGATACAGTTTTCAAAGAAAGTACAATTTTTCCCCTATTCGACTGTTTAAAAATTGAAAAGGTGTAATATTTAGAAGTTAAAAAATTTGCTTAAAATCATTTATAATCGTTTTTATAAAATCAATTTATGAAATTGATTGTCCAGGAGTTGCAACTGTCAAAATGACGTCAGCGTTGCTCACGGTAATATTTAGAAGTTAAAAAATTTGCCTAAAATCATTTATAATCATTTTCATAAATTCAATGTATGAAGCCGGCTTTCAGAACACACTTTTCCAGTATGGGACTTAAGGTAGTACTTGTCCTGAAATTCCTGAAAAAAATAAAAACGTCCTGAAATGTCCTAAAATATAGTAGTCTGTCCCTAAAATTCCTGAAATTTTGTGCTATATCGGTATTTGAAATCATCAAATACCCAGGGCCGGCCCAACGGTATTTTGGCGCCCGTGCGAATATCCGTTGGGCTTCCCCCCCCCCCCCCCCCCCCACAAGCCCGAAAAAAAGGAAATACTCTTGGATTATTCTTAACTTTTTATATATTCGTTACTTTTAAACATACTATTACTAATTACTTATGATATTATTTAAAGAATACATAAAGGCATTAAAATTCAATCCCTTTTTGTATATAATAATCTGGGGACGCGGACAAAAACGAGGCAAAGAGACTGATCACTGATCCCCAACAGACAACCAATTGCCTTCCCCCCCACCCTCCTTTGAGGGGCAAGGGCAGAAAATTAAAAAAAAAAATCATCCGATCTGATGTTTATATTCTTAAAACATATTGCCAAAATTTTACCTTCAAAAGCCATCATAGATTCTGGATAACTTAAAAACAAGAAAATTTGCGACAAAAATTTTTTATTTCAATTTTCTCGCAATATCATTTTTGTTACATAACATCTTACTCAAAACTCTTCCATTTATACAGAATTTCAAAGATCTGATAAGGAGAAATTTACTCACAAAAAATACATTCTAGAACTTGAAGCATAGGCCTATGTGGCAGAACCACAAAAAAAAGTTTCCCGTATTTTAAACAAACTGCAGAATTTATTTGTGCACTGATAATTATGCATGGAAACTGAAATCACCCCACATGCTTAAAGCCACGGGGAAGTTGCAAAAAATTCGTCCTTTCTCAAAGGATGCCCTTGCCAAGATGTTCTTATTACCTACTCCTGGACAATTAATGGACCAACAACTGACAACTATATCCTGGTTTGCCCGAGAGAGATTAATTATCACTTCTTAGAAATACTTATATTGGTCATTTCCCTACCCGAAGTGTCCCCTCTCTCACCAGCCCTGACAACAGCACATAATATTTTACAGCTTTGTTGAAAGACTACTAAACTGGAATTCTTAGAACTGATTTTTTACCATCACCCTCGTGACAAAAAAGATAACTCTCGCTCAGATTCGGAGCCTTCAGAAATTATTTAACTTTATTTCTTCTGGCTCCTATTGCTCCATTTTCCTTTGACTCCCCCTCCCCTCCTCCCTCACACACACATTCACTTATGTGTGTGTACTCGTTTTGATTACATTTAGTTCTCAAATCAGAAATAATTGTATTTCTTTGTGTAATCTTTCAAATATTTGTAAATTAAAATGTAGAGCAATCAGTGTCATAACATTTTCACTTGAGTTTGAAATTCTGGGGTGGGCCGTGCCCCCCCCCCCCCCCGTCTAGTTACGTATATGCTTTTATCCCATTCTTCTTTTAAACTTTGACAAAATTCTTTAACTATATAAAAAAAAAAGTGTGATGGCCGGGAAACAAGATATTTATAAATATGATTTTACTTTATATTCATAATCATATTTTTCTAATTTTATTTTCTTGAAATACAAATTTATACATCTATTCCCTTTTAAATGTAAATTCTTTAAAGAGAATTATCTTTTTAAAACTTTTCTAAAATATTCTATCTTCTAATTTTCTTTTTTCATACATTTTCACATTTGATATGGAATATTGATTTGACTAAGGGATTTAGAGAAATATTTATTTTTAAAAAATTACAAATTTTTAAAAAAACACACTTTTTTAAAATTTTTTATGAGTATTTTTTACTACGAAGAACAAATTAAAAAATTTTTCACTTTAAATAAAAAATTCCGAAACCAATTTAAAGATTACATAGCTGAAAAACTTTGTACAAAGTTTCATGGTTTTATCTTTCATATAAAATTAAATATGAAAAGTCTTGATAAAAAAATATTTCCCCGCTCAACAACACAAAACTATAGCTGAAAAACAATTTACAAAGTTTCATGGTTTTATCTTTCATATAAATTTAAATATATCAATTTAAATATAAAAAGATTTAAAATATATATCCCCCTTCAACAACACAAAACTATCTGACACATTTTCTGACTCGTTTTTAAGCATAAAAGCACGAGACTTGAGGTATGTTTTTTGATGTGATATGAAATCGAAAAGTTTTTTTTTTTTTTTCATTTTCTGTTAAAAGAATTGCATCTTGAGTTGATGTGAAGTGATTTTTGTCTCAGGACAGCAGTTTTTTTTCCTTTCCTGCGCTGTCGTGTCCGGAAATTCGGCTCAAAACGCCAACTTTGGCGGCATTTTTTGAAAATTCTTCTGCTTTTACCGAAAAACTGAAAAACGGTTCGATTACATTAGTTTTTTAAGAAGAGCATCTGCCAATTTGACACATTTGGGATAAAAAATGTGCTAAAAAGCAGCCAGTTTGGATTTTGGCCTTACACAACGAGTTTTAAAATAAACCTTCTCTCTCTCATCGGAAAAAGCTGTTCAGAATAGATTGAAAAAAAAAAAAAAAAAAAAAAAAAAAATTAAATCATTGATATGTTTCTTAAAAAAATATAAATATTAAAATTAATAAGATGAACTGACTTCACAAAAATTTTACAATGCATTGTTTTCTTCAATGTTAATAACATCATTCTTTAAGAATAAGTTTCCATCGACGTTGTCTGATTTTTTTCTGAAATTTGAACTAGAAAAACGTTTTTTTCTAAAATGAACTAAATTTATCTCCTTTATTTCCTGAGAAAAAAAAAAGAAAGAAAGTACGGACCAGGAAAAAATAGTTACATAGTCCTAATTTCATATCAATAAATGTTTTGACTTTAAACTTATTTGTGGTGCATTTCACATTGTCTTGTTGAAGCAAGGCCGAGGGGGGGGGGGGGATGTCCTGGGCACAAGAGTAGAAGGGGGCGCCAAAAGAAGATTTGGTTCGTCCTTCGGTACAAAAAACAAATAACGAAATTTAGGAAAAAATGTCATGGAATCGGACGACCCAAAATAAAGATATATTCGTTAATTTTATACTCTTTGTTTTGAACAGGGCGTGATTTCTCTATTAAGGGACTGCTTAGGGGCGCCAGAGAATAATATTTGATTAACGAATTTAAGATACCTGTAAGATTTATACACTGTCCCAATTATATTTGAATTGGTTCAATATTTCGGACATCGTGATGACAAAATTTTCTTTTGTGTGTCTCTGTAAACAAACTATACGATTTACATACTTGATTAATGAACACACCCAGATCCAAGATACTTGTAAGATCAATACACTGTTCCAATTAGGTTCGAAATGATTCAATTTTCGAACATTATCTTGTTAACAAGATCTGGATTATATATAGATAGATAAAAACGAAGTGATTACAGCAGGTCCATTTCTAAAGAAAGCAATTTAAAAATATTAAGATAAATATGCTTCCTAACAATTATTTCATATTTAAAATAAAAATTAGGGGAATGGATTGAAAACTTCTCTGTATACATTTATTTTGGAAAAGGATTGGAGAGGGCGCCAAAATGCTTGCGACTGAAAAATTCCTATTTTCGGCCATGTATTGAAATACTATTACACTATTATTGATTTAATACAGATTAAATTAAGAATAACTACATAAAACGATGTGCTGAAGTTAATTTTTTAATAAGATTAATTACATATATAATTTTTAGTTAGAGAAATTTACCTCTATTAACCTTTCATTTGCGTCTTCGACATAAGATTTGGCGCTCCGATTATATCCCTTTTTTCATCATGGTTTTTACTTTTTCTTTCTTTTTTTTTCGGCACTCTCTTGATTCCCGATTTTTTCATCCACGGCATTTTGAGTATAATCTTTAAATTAATATTGTTTAATACAAATAAACGAGAATAAGTAATTTGTACGATTCTCTGCAACTACAAGATGTTACCTGCCAAAGGACACTTGCCACTATCAGCTGCATGAAGGGACAGTCGAGAGTCGAACAACCAGCGGGAGAAGAAAGAGTTCCGAATCGTAAAAATGTCAGTAGTTATTAATTAACCTCCCTCAGTCCTGGTGTTGAATAGAGGTTTGGCTATGTCTTTCCTGGATGTAATTTGAGTGTTAATAGCCTTGTTTCCTCAGATAAAGGAACCGGGCATATGGTCTATATGGGAAGATTTCAGTGTCCTTGAACTGTTATTTAAACCCAAGGTAGAGCCACTCCCACAGACCGCAGCCTGGAAAAAATGAAAAAGAAAAGGAAAAAAAAACGCGGAATCTAAAATTATTTTTTGTCGGTTATCTTTTGACTTTTGAGCGCCCCTTAAGCCGTTTCGCGACTTGGCGCCCCGTGCAGTCGCACACTTCGCACGCCCCTTGCGCCGGCCCTGCAAATACCTCTCTTGAGGCTCTGGCACCCCTTCTTTCAGAGAAGTGCCTTGGCACTTCTCTGACACGCCAACAACAACAAATCATCAAATAGGGGTAAGTGTATCTTTTTACTGATGCAAAATGATCACGAAAGTCTCAATTTTCTTCAAAAATCTATCGTTAAAAATTGTGATTTCCGTCGATTTGCACAAAAAAAATCACAATTTTTGGTGAGCAGTTAACAAAAATCACAATTTTTAGCGATTAGTCATTTATAAAAGTTTGCTATTTTCGTCTGTCAGTCACAAAACATCGCAATTTTTACCAATCAGTAATGAAAAAGAAAATCTTTTGCAATTTTCGTTGATCGGTGAAGAAAAAATAGATATTTTCGTCCTTCAGTAAAGCAAAAATCGCAATTTTTTAGCAGCTTGATCAAACGGTTTTCGTAAGTTTACTTTTCTTTTAAATATATACTTCAAAAACAAAAAAAAAATTGTGTATTTATTATAATAAAATGTATTGAAGGAGTTAAGGGTTCTTTCGGTTAGTATGCCAAGCAATATGTCCTGAAATTGTCCTGAAATATCACCTAGGGCTAGTACTACCCCTGTAAGTGAATTTACTTTTAGAAGACTGGGCAAACAAACATGACATATTACATCAGCAATTGCATGAGTATCTCGTTGATGATTTCTAATGCAACATCTATGGATTTTGGCTGAAGTATATAAGATCTTTGCACTGTTTATATAAATTAGAATCATTCATTAATCAGCTGGGAAATTCCTCTTAACATGCACTTCCACAATTTTCTGAAATAGTGACCTATTGCATAAAAAAGTTTCAAGGCAAGTGAGTTACTATTCCAGCGGGTATCACTTTGGCAGCTGGAGTTTTAGTGATTCTTTACACTCTTTAAGCCATGCTGCAGGAAGATGGTGATATCATTATTCTTTTAAATTGCTAGGACGTTTAAGATATTTTAAGTAAGAGAAAAAAATGTGCAGCTCATTTTGAGCAGTTTCAAATTTTATATTTGCTTTTTAAAAAGCGCCACTTTTACCCCAAAAAATTGTCTAAATAAAAATTTTACCAAGTTAAAAAATTGCGCTGAACAATAATACTTTACTATATATTAATTATTCGTGTACAGTAATACAAACATTTTAAATATTACATTTAATGTTGTATATGTGGGGCACTTAATGTTAAATTTTACATATGAATGTGGTATTTGATGTTTTTGACAGGACAGTTTAAACTGTCAAAAACCTGCCAAGTCATTTCATACCAATCCTAAATACGCTATTTAAGTATGTAGACAAGAAACATCGCCAAAAGAGAATGCGTCGTCTAATTTCAGGATCTAAAAAATAAAACAAAATAAAATAACCATCAGTTTTATTCAGTGGAGAGCTCTCAGCTGCACCTCTCTATTTATTTTTGTCTTTTCGAGTAATCAAATTGGAAATATCTACCGCGTATCTAGAATTTCATCGACTGCTCACCTCTTTTATATAAATATTTATATAGCAACATATATAAATATTTATTTAAATATATTTTTATAACGCATCATAATAATATAGTATTCGGGATCTGATTTGGATATTATGTAAATGATCAATAAATAAAAATATTATTATAACATTAGTTGACGTTGTTTAATATGACCGATTATCTACACGAGACATATAGGCCGTGGAAAGGGGGAGGGGGTCTTTCTAAGGGAACCTAACCCATATTTACGAAAAGTTATCCAAGGTTCGAAGAAAACCACGAAAAACTCCGAATGGTTAAGCCGACGGGTACGACATGGTTTCGATCCCAGCACTTCCCGTCTACCAGCTTTGAGAGCAAAACCTCTCAGACGCTGGTAGTGCAATATACCATTATATATGTATTTCTTGTATTGGTCATTTTTAATGCATATTTGATAAATAAATTAACAAAAACTTATTTGAAGTATTTTTGTTATTTAAAAAAAAAAAAAAAAAAAAAAAAAACGTTTATCCTTTACAGATTATTGCTTTCAAATTAAGTTTTAAAAAAAACTATTTATTTTTAATTAAAAATGGTTTTAATCGAAAACAATTAATAATACATGAGGAAGAGTTCAAAGTGTTTACTCATTTCGTAAGCAATGCGCTATTTATGTATGCAGCCGAAAACCACCGCCAAAAGAGAATGTGTCGTCTAATTGCCGGATCTAAAAAATAAAACAAAATAAAATAACCATCATTTTTTATTCAGTGGAGAACTCTCAGCTGCACCTCTCTATTTATTTTTGTGATTTCCAGCAATCGAATTGGAAATATCTACCGCGTATCGAAAATTTCATCGACTGCGCATCCCCCCTTTTTTGTTTTAGTTGCTGGGAAACTAGTAAGGAGACAGACTTCACAGAATCTCAGTGCGTTTTGAGCGCGCGAAGAATTCGGACCACCCCTCTGAATCCGGCAACTGCTCTGTTGTGTGTCTAGTGGAAATCAATGCGACTCGAATTCACAGGGTAATTCTTGTTTAATATTTTGTTTTACTTTTTCTGGTGTGTGTTTTATTTATTTATTTTTTATTTGTTAGAGTAAGAAACTTAGAAATCGTTCTACTGTGAAATTTTGATCAGTCGGACTTCATTAAAGCCATATAGATTTTACAAGGCGACCTGTCATGCCGTTCTTTGATTATTAACTCTTTGAATGACGTGCTTTGGTATGTAAGTGGATAGTTTCTCTTGCAGTAGCGATAGGATTTAAAGATAAAAATGTTTTTTTTTTCTTTTTAATCTCTGAATGGTTTATTAGAAAGGGCGAAAAAAATTAACACTAATAATTTGAGCACATACAATTGACGTCGTTGAAAAAAATAAAAAAATAAAAAAATAAAAAATAAAATAATTCAATATTATTTTTAGTGATATTTTTAACGGGTTTGTTTGATTTTCTCGGCATATTTTTATTTCTTTATTTAATGACCATTCTATTTTTTACTTATGCAGATTATCGGTAAATTTATGCATTTGTTTAAGTTTTAAAGAGAAATAAATAAAAATAAAATCCATGGTTGAAATTTGTTTCTAAACTTCGCTTTGCACAATATTTTACTTAAGATAGTGTTTCAATATTTAATAAGTAGATCCTATTCTTTATTCTTTTCCATAACTGTCAATTCAGTTGCTATGAAGTTTTATATTTAAAACATAATTTGTGTAAGATAAGGGATTTACTAAATTTTTATATACGCACAGTTTTATTCGCAGATTAATAGTTTTATTATTACCCTTTGTTTAGAATTTAATTAAAATTTTTCTTATGGATGTACACAGAGGTTTGATTTTGTCCTGTTCATAAATTATTCTACTGTTCAATTTTGGTCAGTCGAACTTCATTAAAGCCATATAGATTTTACAAGGCGACCGGTCATGCCGTTCTTTGATTAGCAACTCTTTGAATGGCGTGCTGTGTTATGTAAGTGGACAGTTTCTTTTGCCATATAATTTAAAGATAAAAATGTTTTTAATCTCTGAATGGTTTATTATGAAGGGCGAAAAAATTAACACTAATAATTTGAGCACATAAGATATGGCGTTGTTGAAAACAGAAAGTCTTAAAATAATTCAAAATATTATTTATGGTGATCTTTTCACGAGATTTTTTTTCTTTTTCGCCGTATATTTTAATTTTTTTTTTTTTTTAAATGGCAATTCTATTTTTTTATTTATGCAGATTATCATTAAATTTATACATTTGTTTAAATTTTAAAAAGACAACATTAATTTTCGCCTTATATAAAAATGGAGAGATAAATTAAAATAAAAAATCCATGGTTGAAATTTGTTTCTAAATTTTGCTTTGCGCTATATTTTAATTAAGAGATTATTTCAATATTTAATAAGTAGAACTTATCTTTTATCATTTTTCATAATTGTCAATTCAGTTGCTTTTAACTTGGATATTTGAAACATAATTTGTGTAAAATAACTTATTTACGAAATATTTTATATACGCACATTAATATTTTTATAATTGCCCTTTGTTTAGAATTTAATTTAAATTTTTCTTATGGATGTACACGGAGCTTTAATTTCGTCCTCTTTATAAATTATTCTACTGTGCAATTTTGGTCAGTCGGACTTCATTAAAGCTATGTAGATTTGACAAGGAAAACAGTCGTGTCGTTCTTCGATTATATTGTTTGAATGACGTGCTCTGGTATGCAAGTGGATAGTTTCTCTTGCAGTACCGATAGGATTTAAAGATAAAAATGTTTTTTTTTTTTTTTTAAATCTCTGAATGGTTTATTATGAAGGGCGAAAAATATTAACACTAATAATTCGAGCACATAAGATGTGGCGTTGTCGAAAAAAAAAAATCTTAAAATAATTCAAAATATTATTTTTATAAATATATTATATAATAATATATATATTATATAATAATAATAATATGTAATATTTATTATATAATATGAATAATATTATATAATAATATTATTTCTATACTTTTCACGAGATTTTTTGTTTTTGTTTTTGTTGGAGAGATTTAAAACATATATATGAAACTTGCAGGGCGTTACTCAAACCCATAATAATTAACTCCTCCTGTCAGAGACACACCAATTATCTTAACGGCAATTTGAGGGGAAATTGTGATCGTGCAACCTGGGATAGCTTTTTTGTATTAAATAAAAAGGATGTACGGCGTTGTGTTATTTTTTGAAGAAACTTATCCTTAAGGTTGACCCCTCAAGCCCGCTGTAAAATCTTACTGAAAGCAGTAGTTTAAACCAACATATATATTACTCTAGATTAAACATCACACTATGCACTAAATAAATGCTGGAGTCTAAATTAAGGATAAAATAAAAAGGGTTTTATTTACAGAAGATAGATATAAAACATAAAAAAAAGCAAAGAGTAAAATAATCATACAAAAAGGTAATACACATTATATTCACGAGACTTCATTTTAACAATATAATATATTAATCAATTGAGTTATTAATTTCTTATTTTAATTATTTAAATTTAAGTAAGTGCTGAATAAGTTTATGATAATAATTTAACCTTTACATACATCCTTGATCCTGGGGATGGCAAGAGAAGCATAATCTTCTTAACGTTAATTAATTAATTTAAAAATATTTACACAGTATCTGGGTGAATAATATCTACCTGTACCTCTCAGGAGAATAGCAGTCATAGAGTAGTTCACCAGTAGTTCTTGCTTCCACGGGCACATATTTAAAAAAAGGTTTGAATGACTTAATTATAATTGTAGGCTGTTGCCTATAGCACTGCAGCCTATATAGAAAAGCCAACTTTCATGTTGGTAGCAAGCTGCTGAAAAAGATGTCCTCCTCTTAAGGATTTTTTTGATGGAAGTGATTTTTGAGTTCTAGCGAAGTTTTCGTTATTTTTTTCCTTCAGAGAGGTGTAAAAAGTATTTACCTCCTCTTAAGGATTTTTTATCCAATGATGATGTTGGCGGTCAATTTCCCTGCTCTCTCGAATCACTTTTACTGGTCGCCGCGTATATCTGATCATCACGACGTTTGTCATTCGCTCCAGCCATATTCCGTCTCTTAGGGACTCCTATGTACCACTCCTCTCCTTGTTTTCCTGGAATCGCCGGTTCAATGTATATCTTAGCACATTTTATGACCCCTCTAGATTGTCTGTCATAAATCCTTGTTTGTTCAGCATTGCTGAACTGTCAGTTTCGGCGCCTGCCTGCTTTCTGCCCTTGTAAACACGGCCACCCATATCGTTGCCGTTGTTTTGATTATTTTAACGTGGGATGCGGGATATACCAATATCTTAGGTTCTATCCAGCAGTTTTTTCCGTATATTTTAATTTCTTTATTTAATGACAATTCTATTTTGTTACTTATGCAGATTATCGTTAAATTTATACATTTGTTTAAGTTTTTAAAAGACTACATTAATTTTCGCCTTATATAAAATTAGAGAGATAAAAAAAAAAAAAAAAATCCATGTTTGAAATTTGTTTCTAAACTGTGCTTTGCAATATATTTTAATTAAGAGATTATTTCAATATTTAATAAGTAGAACTTATCTTTTATCATTTTTCATAATTGTCAATTCAGTTGCTTTGAAGTTGGATATTTGAAACATAATTTGTGTAAAATAATTGATTTGCTAAATATTTTATATACGCACAGTTTTATTCGCACATTAATAGTTTTATTATTGCCATTTGTTTAGAATTTAATTTTAATTTTTCTTATGAATGTACACAGAGCTTTAATTTTGTCCTGTTCATAAATTATTCTAACCGAGTGGCAAAAAATGAATAAGAAACAACTGATTTCGATTTTGTGACAGAGCAAAAGTTCAAATTTGTTGTCCAGTGATTAACTGTTTGAATGACGTGCTGTGATATGTGAGTGGATAGTTTCTCTTGCAGTAGCGATTGGTGTAAAGATAAAAACGTTTAATGTCTGTGTATAGTGTGTTAAAGTAACATTATTGTACTGTCCTCTAAAAAAAACCCACAGTAAAATGTTTCCTAAAAAAAAAAAAAAAAAAAATTCCTAGTACTACATTAAAATTTTCACTAAAGTCTTTTTTTTTCTGTTTTTATGCACCATTTAGAATAATAAAAATAGTTAAAAATACCCAAGGAGTGCTTATTTTGTTTTAAAATAATTTAAACTAACAATTGCAGAATTCTGGCAAAACATGAGCTTCATTTTTACAGATTTCTTTGTAATAGAATTTTAGAATGATCTACATAAATTATTATTATTATTTTATTTTTTTATGTTAAACCATTAATATGTAATAAAATGCTTAATTTTGAGCTGATTATATCAGGTGTAAGTTTTTTTCGGGTAACATGGGTTACTTTTTGGAAAAGTGTTTTAAGTTTTTGCTTAATTGGCTTTCATTTTGTAATAATAAAAAGTGATAAAAAGAAAAATGCTCAACATTAAAATCTTAGTCAGAACAAGCTGTAAAAATTTAGCCGAGAGTTTTTCTTAAAACTCTTTATTAGACTTTAAATAGAGAAAATTTCAAAAAATGTTTTTTTTTTTTTTTTTTTTTTTAAGAGGACAGCACAATATATGAAGGTAGAAATTTTAACACAAATATTTCGAGCTCATATATTTGATCTCGCTGGGAAAGTCTTAAAGAGGAGATAAATATTATTTCTAATGGTACTCTTAAGGGATTTTGTTTTACTTTATTAATACAGTAGAACTCCAATTATCCGAACTCCGACTATCCGAATCGCTGATTATCCGAATCGCTTTCAGAATTTCAGAAAAAAATTAAGACGGAAACGTACTGCGATTTGCAAAATAATGATTCTGTCTACGCGCAAAGATATAGAAGATATAGGAGAGTGGATGGTGTGTGATTCGTCAGACCCTTGGTTTCAAATTCTAAATGATGATGAACATATTGAAAGTGTAGAGGAAGAAGATGACCTTAATGTCGAATTTGAAGCAGACACGAGACCATCAGCTAGTGAAGTATTTGCCGGCCTCGAAACTGCGTTGAAGTGGATGGAGCGTCAGCCCGAGTGTGACCACATGCAACTTCTCACTGTTAAGCAGATGCGCGACTTGGCTGCCCGAAAACGGGTGAAGACGGTCAAACAGCTTACTTTGACCGAGATGTTCAGCAAGCAATGACTTTCATTTACAGTACGGTAAGGACATACTGTACTGGTGTACAGCACTTGTAAGTACGCTTAACATGTAAAAGTGTTGCCTTTTCATTTAATTAATTAAAAGCTCTTTAGTTTAATTTCTTTAGTTTAATTCTAAATAGTTTTTTCCCCATTTTCAACATTCATACAGTAATTAATTAAAATAGATCCTTTTTTTGAAAAAAAAAAATCCAATTATCCGAATTTTTGATTATCCGAATGGGGTCCGGTCCCAATTGATTCGGATAATTGGAGTTCTACTGTACATCATTTTTATTTTATTTACTAATAATACTATTTTTTCCTTGTTATAAGGATTCTCCTAAAATTTACAATTGTCTAAGTTTTAAAGACACAACATTTATTTTTGTTATAATTAAAAAAAAAAAAAAAAAAAACATAGATTTTTTTTTTCAAGCCTTGTTTTGTACTAAATTTTAACTAAGAGAATGTTCCAATATTTAATAAATAGAACGCAACCTGTATTCTTTTTCAAAATTGTCAATGTCATTTCAGGTGTTTTCAAATTTGGTGTTAAAACTGACTAACTAAATCTGAAACTTAAAACTAAATTAGTAAATAAACAATAAATAAACAGTATGAAATTTACTATTTGTATATATGTAAAATTTTGTATGTCCATCAGTAACAGTTTTATTGTTACTTTTTGATAAGAATTTAATTTTCATTTTACTGGTTTTATTTTATTCAGTTTTTAAAAAGTTATTAATAAGGTTCTCTGATTATATATATCATTGGATATGTATCTTGATTATATATCATGATATATATTCGATATTTATTTTCAAAATATAATTTTCGATATTTTCATATATTTGATATTTGTGTTTTATATTTAATTTCAAAATATCATTGTTTACGATATTTTTGATATTTTAAGTCAAAACTATGTGTAAAGGAATTTTTCAACCATTATTGACTGTGTCGTTCTATAGAAAAAGAAAATAAACTTTTTCTAAGCTTTACGTTTGAAGCTAAATTTTTAAATGTAGAACCAATAATTATGTGGGACAATATTTACTTAGAACAGCCGTTGAAAGATAAACTATCTTATTTAGATAATAAGTTATTTACAGCTTCATTAGAAAGAAGCTCTTCTGGTTTTGTTCCGTTTAAACTGCGCAACAGGTGGGGAAATAAAAAAACAGTGTTCAAAATTTTCAATAAAAAAAAAATCTTTTATATTTAAAATTTTGTTGTATAAAATACAAAATTTTCCTGATACTTGACACTAAATTCTATAGTTTATTTTTGTGAGTGCAAAAAGCGAATTGTGTCTGTTTTCAATTAGTTGATCTTCAATTTTGTTGCGTAAAAAAAAAAAAAAAAAAAAAAAAAAAAAGGAAAAGAAAAATATATTTAGGATATTGTTTTATTAAGTTTTCATCCTAAGTGCAAAAAAATTTAATTTCTAAATTATATTGTTTTGAAAATATTTCTAATCATCTACTGATGATTAGAAATATTTTGTATTTCATGATAAAATAAGTTGATTATTTTGAAAATATCGGATATATATCAAAAGTATCAGATATATATAAAAAAATGGGATTTTTTTTTATATTTCTGAAATTATCATAATATATACGAAATCGTCCTGTATATACAGAAATTTAGCTCTGGCAGTGACTTTTTAGTGAAAAGAAAAGATAAATATTTTCTAAGCTTTACGTTTGAAGCTGTATTTTTAAATGTAGAACTAATAATTATGTGGGACAATGTTTACTGAGAACAGCCGTTAAAAGATACTCTCTTATTTAGATAATAAGTTATTTACAGCTTCATTAGAAAGAATCTTTTCTGGTTTTGTTTCATTTAAACTGCGCAACAGGTTGGGAGGAATAAAAAAACAGAATGTTCAAAATTTTCAATAAAAACTATTTTATATTAAAATTTTGTTGTACAAAATACAAAATTTTCTTCATACTTGATATTTAATCCTATAGTTTGTTTTTGTGAGTGTTAAAAGAAGATTCCATCTGTTTTCAATTAGTTGATCTTCAATTTTGTTACGTAAGCGAAAGAAAAGGAAATAAAAATACATTTGGATTTTTTTTTTATTAAGTTTTCGTGCTATTTGTTTCAGTTCTAATATATATAAAGCCTGAAAAGATTTATAATCACCAATAAATTGACTAGTTTGAAAATATCGGATATAATATATATATATATATATATATATATATGGGCGAATTCTATAATTGTTGTTATGATCAGGGCTTTACAAATTTGAAAAAATCTGGTAGCCAGGTATAAATTCTAGTCGCCAGTAAAAAAATTTAACCCCCCCCCCCCCCCTCCCCGTTATTGATTTTTAAAAAGTACAAACGTTTGCTTAGGAATTAAGTCAGAAAAAATAATAACAAACATAGTTTAGAATTATTAGTTACATAGTTTATAATAGTGCATAATAACTAAGTTTTCTAAGGAAACTTATCAAAGTTATATATTTGTGAAAATAATAATAATAAAGGAAATATTGTAAACTCTGAATTAACCGACATTTTCGGGAAATGCTGATTGCCGTATGATTCAAATGTTCAAATAGTTGAGTGCTACAAAATCTATATCGGATGAGAGGGCATCTATAAAATAGTGAAGCCGGAAAACGATTTTATGCCTATTTAGCCTATCAAAATAAAAAAGTCAAATAATTCTGATTTAATTATTTCAAAATTTGCATTTAATGACATTTGCAATAGTTTTGCCAAATTAAAAATAAGTTAATTTTTTCTGTTGTTGTTTGTTTGTTTGTGTGTGTGGGAATATAATTTCAAATTTATTTCTTAATATTTTGTAACTTTGCAGCATCTATAATGAGATATCTTACAAGAAATTTAATTAAACGTTGTGATGTTCGCAAACTCGAGGGCTATTAACGCGTAATATTACGAGTTATTACGTAAACGTTTGTTTTCGTAGCTAAAAAGGAAAGAAAAAAAATATATTTTCCCGCGCTGGATTAAATCGAAATCAGCAGCCGGCTGAGGTTTATTTTGATCCAACGATCTACGATAAGAATTTAAAAAAAAAAAAAAAAAAAAAAACTTTTTGAAGTGCAATCAATGATTTTTTATTTCCATTTATTGCAGATAATAATCCAAACAATGTAATTATAAAATACTATTGAGAAACAACTCTGAACCAGACACTTGTCGCCAAGACAGAGTGACGGCAATGTCCAACGCGTGTGGTGCAAACAGACGCGAGGCGCCAAGCATTTTAAGCCGGGAAAAAATATTAAAAATAATACATATTTTTATTAAAATGAATTATTCTTGAAATTTTAATTAAGTTTTATAGATTTACTTCGAATAAATTATTTATAATCACTTATATGTTATTATTCTTTTAAAATGTATGTAATAGATTAAAAGTTTTAATTCTGAACACAAAAATCTGATTTGAAACATACAAAAAAGTAAGCATTTTTTATCATTGCATCCAATTTTTAGAAGCCACATAAGACTATTTGTTATTGAACACCCCCCTCTCCTCACATTCTAATCACATGACTAGCCGACTAGAGCGGAAAAGAATGGCGTTTTATGTGCATGAAATGGAAAATGCCTTTTTAACTTCGCTTTAGAGAAAATGTCGTTTGTGCTCATTTTTTAGTTCAATTTTTGTAAAAAAATAAATAAATAAATGAAACAAAAAAAGTCAGATTAAAAAAGTTAGTCGCCAGATAAAAAAAGTTGGTCGCCAGTGGCGACCTGGCGACCGCATTTGTCAAGCCCTGGTTATGATTATATGGAGTTAATATTATTGGGGTTGTAACAAAAGTTAAAATTATCAAGGATGTTACAATGGGTTAATCAATACAATATAATATTAATATGTTAAACATATTTATTTTTAGTAAATATTAAATATTTATTAAATATAGTACACTAATAAACATATCTCTTAGTTTTATATTATTTATTTTATTTTATTATTAGATCATTTAATTTAATTAATATTTATGTTTTTTATATATATTTTTTTCATGGTAGATATTATTTAAATAGCTGGATTTAAATTATAATAAGTGCATTGCCATATTGAATAATCTATGTTATTTCTAAGTATAATACTAATTTATAATAATGAAAGCATCATATGGATTCTACATTAATGTTTGGGTTAAATTAAGATATATTTTAAATGGGTTAGTTAAAATAGAAATTATATTATACTAGTAACTCTTATTCTCTATATATATCATTAATATTAACTAGTAAAATTAATATATTTACACTACATTACAGCTGCATATAAGTAATTATACATACAATATTAAAGTTTTAGTAGAATATCTGTACACCAGATGTCAGCAGCAAAAGTAAATTATATAATGAATTTGATAGTATGCTAAAATAGTCTAATATTTTTACAATAGATGGCAGTAGTATAGCTTATTTAAAATATTAAAACTTGGAAATTTAGTATGGAGGTAATAATATCTATGAAATACTTTCAAATTATCAAGTAATATTATATATTTTAATTTATTAAATTAAAATTAAAATAAAATAATTAATGGTTTTTATTTATATGTATGTCACAATTTTTTTTTCTACATTTTTGAAAATGTTGTAATCTATGTAGTTAAATAAAAATAACTGTAACTGTAGGATACAATTTATGATCTGAAGGATTCTCTATTTAACTGTGAATTTAACCTCTTCTTTTGGATACAACTTTGTACATGTGCTCACAATATACTAAATATCTTGGGATATTATTAATATAAGTAATATATATATATTTTATTTTATTTTTATTCTTTTTCACACTCCTTTTCAAATTGTATGTATAATTTATAATATTCCATTGTAAAGGTCTTGTTATTCAATATTGTTTCAGCGATTGTTCGGGCGAGATATGGCACTATATTTAGCAAAAGCTGGTGTCATATACAGAAAACAATCGTTCTTTGCTTATAAATGTGATTTTCTTGCCCTTGAAAAAGTAAATTACTTTATAAGCTTTTATTTGTGTATATACTCGTGTGGTTTATATTTCATTCCTTATTTTCTATTTATTTAATTTTTTTTTCTTCTTCTTAATTTGAATTTAATAATGTTACATTTATTAGGACTACAATTTTAATTTGTAAATTGACAGGGCTCTTTGGTATCGGGATTTCAGTGTATGTGGTCAGTTTCTTATGTTTCAATGGTTAAATTTTACTTAGTTTTATATATATATATATATATATATATAATATATATATATATATATAATATCGGATATATGTAAAAAACATCGGATATATATAAAAATATCGAATATATATCAAAATATCGGATATTTTTGATATTTTAGAAAATATTATTATATGTATGAACACTGGTTTTCTTACTGCGATTTTCACTATTTCTATAATTAGTGGCAAAATGTAAAAGGAAAAGAATAGAAAGTTATCCAGAAAAAATATTGGAATTAAACTTCCTTGCATTGCTTTTTCAGTTTTCAAAACTACTTATATGCATGCGTTTTCCATATTAATGAAAATATTAACACTGACCAACTAATAGATGGAGCAACTAAATCAAAGTAACTACTGACCGGAATTTGGTTATTAAAGTAAACTTATCTAACTGGCCAGTGTTACTAGGCAAATTTTCGTATTTTCAGTTTTATCCTAAAATTTTTTAGTGGAATTTTTCGAAACAGATAATGAAGGAATCTCGATGCGTTTATAATAATAATACCAAACATGATTATTTCCCAAAATAAAAAATCCCACTGTCAGGGTTATATAACGCAAATGGGCACGCACGCAGACTTTTTTTTTTCTTTTCTTTTCAGCGGTGTCATATTCATATTCCACAAACATTTAATTTAAAACAGCTCATAACAAGTCCTTTTTTTTTACATTTGTACCTTCTTATTGCAGTATTTACTCGTCCTTTTTTATTGCAGCCTGGATTAGCATTAGAGATGAGACGGGATCAGGCCCGCAACGCCTCGGGCTAGATTTTTATATGTGCCACAGCTGGTTAAGAAGAAATTGGGTCACAGTTTTTCTTTTCATTTCAAATCAGAACCCTTCACAAAACTTTTCACCTTAAAACAGGACCCTTCACAAAAATCTTTGTCTTAAAAATAAACCTTTCACAAAGCTTTTCTCTCTCCAAACTGAACCTTTCACAAATTTAATCATTTAAAAGTAAAATGTGACTGTCACTTATATATATATATATATATATATATAATTATAATATCTTTGAATTTCAAAAAACATTAATCAAGCTCTTGTAACATTCTAACTAAATCTCCAAAGAGATAATTAGTAATAAAGTGTAGACAGAATACCACAAAGTTAACAATTAACAAGTGTAATCATGATATTACCATGGCATTTGCTTCGATGGTAATTGGCCAAAAATACTGAAAATGTGAAAAATATTTAATAAGAAAGAAAAAAAAAAGAAGAAAAATTATATAATAAACCATAAAATGCAAAATAATTGGAAGTAGATATCAAGTGAATACAAATGGATTTTGAAATGAAATATGAACTAATTTGTCACAAAATGTAATATAATGGAAATTTGGATAACAAGATATTTAAAATAGAATTGGATATGAATAAACAAACACGTGTAAATATTAATCTCCAGCCTGGATGTATCTACACGTGTTTTAAAAATAATACAGTATTTCATAAAAATGTACTGGCATTTATGCTATATAAAGAAAATATGTGTATTTTACAAACATGTATCTTCTTAAAAATGTATAAACAGGAACTTGAATATAACGATCCTTTCAATCTCACAAAATTATGACTAGATTTTTCATAAATGTAAAAAGCTGTTCACAGTTTCACAAAAAACAGGACCCTGGGAGAAAAGTCTGGACAGACCCCTGTACCAGTCTTCGGACTCGGGCTTGGAGTGAAAATTTTACTTACTTACAAATTGGAAAAAGGAAAAAAAAAAAACTTGCTATTTGTGAAACAAGAATGTAGTCTAAGTTCTAAAGTTTTCTTACAATCCTCTAAAAAATCAGTTTGAAACAGAATAGAATTATTATTGATGGGATATAAGGAGAAATAGGCTGTCTGATTCTGAAGCAAAGTAATATTAGTAATAATACCAAGTTTCTAAAGTTTTCTTACAATCCTCTAAAAAATCAGTTTGAAACAGAATAGAATTGTTATTGATGGGATATAAGGAGAAACATGCTGTCTGATTCTGAAGCAAAGTAACAGTAGTAATAATACCAAGTTTCTAAAGTTTTCTTACAATCCTCTAAAAAATTAGTTTGAAACAGAATAGAATTATTATTGATGGGATATAAGGAGAAATATGCTGTCTGATTCTGAAGCAAAGTAATGTTAGTAATAATACCAAGTTTCTAAAGTTTTCTTACAATCCTCTAAAAAATCAGTTTGAAACAGAATAGAATTGTTATTGATGGAATATAAGGAGAAATATGCTGTCTGATTCTGAAGCAAAGTAATATTAGTAATAATACCAAGTTTCTAAAGTTTTCTTACAATCCTCTGAAAAATCAGTTTGAAACAGATTAGAATTGTTATTGATGGGATATAAGGAGAAACATGCTGTCTGATTCTGAAGCAAAGTAACAGTAGTAATAATACCAAGTTTCTAAAGTTTTCTTACAATCCTCTAAAAAATTAGTTTGAAACAGAATAGAATTATTATTGATGGGATATAAGGAGAAATATGCTGTCTGATTCTGAAGCAAAGTAATATTAGTAATAATACCAAGTTTCTAAAGTTTTCTTACAATCCTCTAAAAAATCAGTTTGAAACAGAATAGAATTGTTATTGATGGAATATAAGGAGAAATATGCTGTCTGATTCTGAAGCAAAGTAACAGTAGTAATAATACCAAGTTTCTAAAGTTTTCTCACAATCCTCTAAAAATCAGTTTGAAAGGAAATAGAATTGTTATTGATGGGATATAAGGAAAAATATGCTGTCTGATTCTGAAGCAAAGTAATATTAGTAATAATACCAAGTTTCTAAAGTTTTATTACAATCCTCTAAAAAATCAGTTTGAAACAGAATAGAATTGTTATTGATGGGATATAAGGAAAAATATGCTGTCTGATTCTGAAACAAAGTAACAGTAGTAATAATACCAAGTTTCTAAAGTTTTCTCACAATCCTCTAAAAATCAGTTTGAAAGGAAATAGAATTGTTATTGATGGGATATAAGGAGAAATATGCTGTCTGATTCTGAAGCAAAGTAATATTAGTAATAATACCAAATTTCTAAAGTTTTCTCACAATCCTCTAAAAATCAGTTTGAAAGGAAATAGAATTGTTATTGATGGGATATAAGGAGAAATATGCTGTCTGATTCTAAAGCAAAGTAATATTAGTTGTAATACCAAGTTTCTAAAGTTTTCTCACAATCCTCTAAAAATCAGTTTGAAAGGAAATAGAATTGTTATTGATGGGATATAAGGAGAAATATGCTGTCTGATTCTAAAGCAAAGTAATATTAGTTATAATACCAAGTTTCTAAAGTTTTCCCACAATCCTCTAAAAATCAGTTTGAAAGGAAATAGAATTGTTATTGATGGGATATAAGGAAAAATATGCTGTCTGATTCTGAAGCAAAGTAATAGTAGTAATAATATCATATTTTGCTCAAACTTGGATAAGTAATCAGACATTTTGTTTTTGTGGTCACAGCAAATTACACGGTCAGTTTTAGTAACATAAAGAAGTCTTGTGATATTTCTTGTCTATCCTCGCTTTCTGTCCTTTTCCAGAGTTACTGAAAACAGAACTGATGTTTTTCTACCATAGTTGTACAATGATATTTTAAAAGAATAAGAATTGTGATATTTTTTCCAGATTTCTGACAGTGGTTGGGTAGATAAATAACAAATTTGCTATTTTAAACAAATTTTCATGGACATGAAAATCACGAAAACGTCCTCATGAGGGAGTATTTAGGATTAATAGTTAGTTCTATGTAAGAAGAGATTTTTAAGTGAGAAAATTAATCTTGAAATAATTTTAAAATGTTATTAAATTTTTTCTACTAGTGTACTTTCGGTATCGGGCTCGGTCTCCTAAAAAATGCTCGAACTGATCTCTAATGAGCATGCATTGTTGTAATTTTGACCGGTCAAAACTAAGTTTAATCAGGACAGTATAGCCAAAACTGGTTTTAACCGTCTAACTGGTCAAAATCCGATTTAACCACTCAAAATTAGTCGAAACAACTAGTAAATAGCTGTAGCTTAAATTGCTGTTATCACAAAGTAAATTGGCTCATTGCTCTACAAGTTTGAGCAACAGATGATACCAACTATTGACAATTTTTGGAAGATTTAATCTGAAGTTAATTAAATGTAATTCATGTTTTTACATATGCCTCCTTTTTTCTCTAATGGTTGTTATTATAGTCTATATTCAAAAATATGCATTATAATATAATGAAGTCCAGGTAGAAAAATGACCAGTGTTCAAAATAACCCCCTTCCTTTATGTATGTTCACCAGTAATTTCACAATAGTCAAAGGTATAGCAGAAAAAAAAACCATCCCGCCTTTTAATACGTTTCGTAAAGAAATTGTCTTTTCGGTAATAATTCAAAGCGATTTAAATAAATAAAAGCCCATTAAATAAGCTTTTGCACAAAACGCCGAAATAGGACGTTGGCCTTTTTAACTACCAAGGTTGAGAAAGATGAAATGCATTTTATATGCATTACTAACTGGTTTTTATTCCATACAATTAATTCAAAGTTAAATAGCATGCGTTTTCCTAAAGAAGAGTATAACAGCGATTCATAAAATAATATTTCGCTAGAAAATATATGCTTTTTTTTTAACCTAACTATAGAAAAAAAAAAAAAAAACTTCAAAGTTATGTGAAATACTTACTGAGATAAATATTTCTAAGTTTTTAAAATTAGCTTTGAAAAAAAGTGTCTTGATTTATCTATTTATAATTGGAGTTATCTATAAACGCATTATTTAATTTTTTTAAAGTTTATTGTATCGGCATAGGTACCTTTTTCAGATTTTAATTCTTGGCAGGAGGTGTTTCTGTTAATTCGATTTATTAATTTGAACTATTGAATATTTTTTTTCCCTCTTAGAATTGTAGTTTTTACTATTTATTTATTTTCAAAGTTTAAGTTTAATTGAAATTTTAGTATCATTAGAAACCATCTACTGTTCTTCAGTTTTAAATCGATCTGTTAGTTTGAACTAATTAATGTGTTTCTTTTATTATAATTCCGTAGAATTGTAGTTTTTATTTATTAAAATTTTTATATTGCCGTAATTTTCTTTGAAAGTTTTAATCCCTGATGAAAGGCACATTTGCTTACTGATAGTTGAACTGACGAATAAAAGTTTTTTTACCCTTATAATTTTCAATTTTTATACTTTAGAGTTTGAACAACTTTGAAGTTCTTTTTAAAACTTAAGACTCTCGTGAGAGGTCTTTATTTATTAAAATTTTTATAGTTTTTATTTATTAAAATTTTTATATCTCTATAATTTTCTTTGGAAGTTTTAATCTCTGATATAAGGCACATTTGGTTACTGATAGTTGAACTGATGAATAAAAGTTTTTTTACCCTTATAATTTTCAATTTTTATACTTTAGAGTTTGAACAACTTTGAAGTTTTTTTTAAAACTTGAGACTCTCCTGAGAGATATACTTCCGTCCATGAGTATGATTTCAATGGGATGTATTGTTTTTGCTTATCTCATAGCATAATGGGCTTTTAAAAAAGTTTCCCCGTGTGCTTTATTACTTTAAAGACTGGACATCCGTCCACCCGACCCTTTCCTCTTCAAGGGGAAAAAAAAAGAAGAACAAAGCCTAATATTTATCTGTGTGCATTTGTAAAACAAGACAGAAAAATCATGCATCCAGCATAGATTATGAAACACTTTCCAACACTAACAGAACATTATTAAAAAATTTAATTTATTTTCATACGATAAAATGAGATATCTAAATAAGAAATTTAAAAAATACATAACTCAGTAAAAATTCATTTTCAGTTATTGCTGCCAATATTCGAAGTCTTTCGTGCAGCTCTGTATAGGATCTACAGAATTTGTAAAAAACACATAATGCACTAAAAATTACATAAAATTGCATGTCACAGCGGAAAAAGCAATTCCAGCAATTACAGATCATAGTCAGTCCCTTAATCAAATTCTTTTGTGCGTCTCTGTACATGAACGATAAATTCTACGCATTCCCTAATTTATATAAAATAAGTTGTCGTGAACCTTAGTTATCCTTTTAAATATCATTATGTTTCAAGTATCATAACAAGTTCAAAATGCACCGCCAACGATTTTTCCCCATAAATCATAATGTAAAGGAATTATTTTGTACGTTCCTGTCATTGAATTATAAATGCTACTAACTGTATACTCCGGTGAAAGCTTACTGTAATCCACCTCAGTAATGCACAATAATTTCATCATGTTTAAAATATCGTAACATCAATAAAATGCGCCGCAAACGATTTTCCCCATAGACCATAATGGAATGGAATTCTTTTGTGTGTCCCTGTAAATGGACTATTAATGCTAGGCACTTCGTCTTCAATATCGAACATTTTCACAATACACACAACATATTTACCATAGCTTCATATTTATCTAATATTTCTTTTTTTTTTTTGTCCGATTGATCTCTAGAAAAACTTTACATTTGTAAAACTATATAAAAATTTTATAAAATTATTTTATATATTTTCTTTTAATTGTGAAATAATTTTCATAAACAAGGAAATAATTTTGTTATAATAACATAATCAAAACATTTTAATATTTTATTTAACAAGTACCGTTGAATTTTATTTTAATATACAGAGTGTACATAAATGAATATCCCAACTTTACAGGGCTATTAAAAGAAAACAACAACAATAACAAAAAAGGACAACCTTGTTGTTCATCGGAATTCAAAGATAACAGTTGAAAGTTTAAATTGAACACAGTTATAAGCGTTCAATGTGAGCCCCTCCAGAAACACGAACGACATAGGAATGGCGCGATAACTCATCCCACGCTTTTTCCAGCATGTCCGGCGTGACTCTTTGAATGGCTGCAGATATGCGTGTCATCCTAAGTTCGTCAACGTCAGTTGGTAGCGGTGGATGATCTTTGATAAAGCCCCACAGAAACAGAAACAGAAACCTCCCACTCGTGGACAGCCAACCTCTCAGCATAAGAACTATAGTCCACGAGGGGAAAACCTATATCTACCAGGAACCCCAGTGTCCAATGACCCGGAGTCCCCAGCAAGTTAAAAAAAAACAATCACACGAGCTACCCAATATTGCTTATTGCTGGGTGAGCCCATAGTTATTACATGTATATAAGTTCTATATGAATATGCTGATAAGATTACATAATATTACAAATAAATATTTACAGATATTTACAATAATAACATTGTACTGAAAATTTTTAATTGTATTGTATTGTATTCTATTAAGTCTTTTAAAACATAGTTTTAAAAATCTATAGATCTAGAATTTTATGATAAAGCCCCACAAAAAAAAAAAAAAAATAAATAAATAAAAATCACACGGAGTGATGTCAGGGCTGCGAGGAGGCTAATTGATGAAGAGCAAGGTCGCGCCATCTATAGCCAACTTCGTAAACTTTCAACTGTTATTTTGGATCTCCTATGATCAACAAGGTTGTACTTTTTTTGTTTGATTTCTTTTAATAGCCCTGTAAAGTTGGGTATGTTGTCGACCATTACTACATATTAGCGCGTTTAATAACTTTAGCTGTTTTTTAGAACATATATCTTATGTTTAGAAAACGTATTAGTTGTTAATTTGAAATATTACACATTATTATTTACTATGTAGTTATGAAAAATGGATTGAATAAAAAAAAAGTATTTTTTGGCTTCTATTTTCAATATCTCATCTTTTCTCAAATCAAAATCCGGTGCCGATTTTGAAAACTCCTATTTAGTATTATGACAGGAAAATCCTTGCTATGTGCCGTAAGAAGAAATATTGCTCCTGTTATTCCAGCTGTTGCCATTCTTCCTGGAAAAAAAGAAAAATCTTTTAAAAACACTTAATAAACTAAGTAATAACTAATAACTAATAAACGAGTAATAACTAATAACAATAACATCAATAATATTACTGGTACGTAATGCTTTTTGTAAATAAAAGAAATTGTATTATTTCTTGTAAGTTGAAAATGTTGTGTATTAACTTCTGTTTTCATTTAGTACATTTAGATGTGAAATATCTCTTTCGCCTTTGTATCGTAAATTTTGTTTTATTTTGTACTAGCGGCCCATCCCGGCTTCGCACGGATGGGCAGTGTGTCGTCCTCCTTGGAGAAATGTCTTACGCAAATTATCTAATAAAAAATCAGCAATAGTTGTCTTATTCGTCTGATCTTCCATAATCGTGTTCATTGCCGATGTTGATGACGAAATCGCTAAAATAGCTGAAATGCGTGTTTAACTATTTTTTAGCGGATTTGTTTAGCTGTATTTTATGTATTTCATTGTTATAATTTCATTGTTGTAACTATTGTTGCGACTTTATTTTTGTAACTCTATTGTTGCAAGATAAATTCTTTTTTTTACCTAAAACTGCTGCTGAGATATGGTGAAAAATTTTCGACCCCCCCCCCTCTCTCATTTATCCTCCTTAGGGGGGTGAATCTTTAAAATCGCTGAAATACGTGTTTAACCATTTTTTTAATAGATTTGTTTTCTTGAATTTCGCGCTCCTACCCAAAACTGCTGCTGAGTTATGGCGAAATGATCTAAAACTTTCGACAATCCCTTTAACCACCTTCGAGGGAGAATTTTCAAAAATCCTTTCTTATTGTTTGCCTAGGTCATAACAGCAATCTACCGTCCAAATTTCGTGATCCTGACTTTAGTTGTTTCAGCTGGGCGTTGATGAGTCAGTCAGGCGTTCTCTCCTTTATATAATAAAAAGTATGGATATGCGTTATTTAAAAAACAATTTTAAACTCGTTAATTAAAATTATTTATAATGCAATAATGGAAAAATGTGTAAAAGAAAACTATATTTTTTCAGTTTCTGTTATCGATATTGAATTTTTTCTCAAGAGGAAAATCAAAACATATCGCCGATTTTTCAAAAGCTTAATTCGTTTCGTGCCAAGAAAATCCTTGTTAATGTCGTTAGAAGAAGAAGAAGAAGAAGAAATATATAATGTTCCTGTTTTATACTCCAGTTTTTGCTATTTTCCCGGAAAAATATTTGTTTTAAAAATGTTTCGAGTTATAACTAAATGAAACTAAAATCGATAATATTACCGGCATTTATTCGTAAAGCTACTACTAATACTACGTAATGCTTTACTAGCTTTTTGTAAATAAAAGAAAATGTATTACGCTTTTGAAGTTGAAAACATTGTGTATCATCTTCAGTTTTCATCTAGTACACTTGGATGTGAAATATCTTTTCTTTGTATTGTACTTTGTTTTATTTTGTGTAGGGATTAATTAAAAACTGGTTAATTAAAATGATTTATAATGTAATAATTGAAAAATGGGCAAAAGCAAACTATAATTTTACATTTTCTGTTATCAAATTTTTTCTCAAGGGAAAAATCAAAATCTATCGCCGATTTTTCAAAATCTTATTTCGTTCCGCGATAAGAAAATCCTTGTTAATGTCGTTAGAAGAAGAAATAAGGCTACTTTGTTATTCCAGCTGTTGCCATTTTTCCGTAAAAAAAAAAAAAAAAAAAATATTTGTTTTAAAAATATTTCGAGTAATAACTAATGAAACTAATATCGGTAATATTACTGATACTTATACGTAAAGCTATTCTTGCTTTTTGTAAATAAAAGAAATATAATTATTTTTTGCAGTTGAAAACTGTTTGTGTGATGTTCTGTTTTCAAGTAATGAATTCAGACGTGAAATATCTTTTTCGCATTTATGTATTGCTTTTTATTATTAAATTCCTACTATTAGCTCACACTCTCTCTATATATATCTTGTTGGAATTTTCAATCGTTAATAAAATATTTTCTATTCATCCATTCAAGTTCAAATAAATTTTTTTAAACTTGTACTGGATGACAATTGATGTTAATACAGTTTTTTCAAATATTAATTCATTAATTAAATTAAATTAATTAATTGTAGTTTTTATAAGGGAGAAAAAAATTTCTCCCATTGTTTTCATAAATGAAATGAAAGATTTATCTCAAATTTGTGATGCCAACAAAAAATAAAATACCGCAACGATGATTATAAAATAATGTTCAATAAAGATAACGTGGGACATTAATGCTGCACGGGTTTATTTTATATATTTATGATTAAAAAGTAGGAATTGACTTAAAATTTTTTTTTTATATTACTTGTTTTATTACTTTCTTCTATCTTTACAAGAAGAAAGTATTGGATTCATGAAAATTTTCGTATTCAGATTTATACGTTTTAGAAAGTCGTGAACGCGATTTGACTCTTTTTAGAAAATGTCTGTCTGTGACTCTGTCTGTATGTGACAAAAACTTTGTGGGCGGTTTATCTCAAGAACTAATACATGGAATTTAATAAAACTTTATATTCAGTTTGTCCCTGATATAAATTGGTGCTGATTAGTTTTTGGTGTAAATAGCCCAACAGGTGACACTGCTATGCCGCATTTCTCACGATTTTCGCAATAGCTCTATCTCAAGAACTAATGCACTGATTTTCATCAAACTTCAGATTCAGTTAGACCTAGACATAAATAGATGTTAATTACGTTTTGGTGTAGATATCCGAACAGGTGGCGCTGCTATGCTGCATTTTTTATGACTTTCAGGATAGCTATATCTCAATAACTAATGCACAGAATTTCATCAAAGTTCAAATTCTGTTAGACCATGACATAAATAATGCTCCTGTGTTATTCCAGCTGTTGCCATTTTTCCGGAAAAAAATATTGCTTTAAAAATATTTCGAGTAATAACTAATGAAACTAATATCGATAATATTACTTGTACTTATACGTAAAGCTATTCTTGCTTTTGGTAAATAAAATAAATTGTATTACTTCTTGAAGTTGAAAAGATTGTGTATCAACTTCAGTTTTCATCTAGTACACTTGGATGTGAAATATCTTTTAGGTAGATTTCGTAAAAAATACTACCTATTACATTCTCTCCTAACTTGGAATTTTTGAAAAAAAATTTGCAGATCTACGCCGATCATGACTCCCAGAACCCAAAACAACCCCCAGTTCTAAACTTTATATCTATCTATCTATGTCACTTTTTTATGGACACGATTACTGCAATAATTCTGTACAAATCTCTTCCAAACTGATACATAAAATCAAGGGGCATAAAATCTGGATCAAGTTCGTTAATGGGCAAAATCGAACCAAGGAGGGGGAAGTGGGGGGAGGGGGGCTTTTTTTGAAAACAGAAAACCCCCCATAATTTCTTAATTATGATACGTATCGAATCCGTTTGAAGTTATTATTACTTCTAGGAAAAGGGCCGAAAATTTATGCATGACAGATTTTTGATGATATTAAAAATGGCCCCAAGGGGGGGGGGGGGATTGGAAGTTTTAGAAGAAAAAAATTCATAACTTCGTCAATTCACAAGATATCAAATCCGCTTAAATTTATTATAAATCCTCTTAATAGTATTAAAAACTTTTATATTGACAAGTTTTTTATAGAACCAAACCTTATAGCAAAAAAAAAAAAAAAAAAATCCCTGCCGGCTCCGCCTGCAAACAAGTTAGGTTTCGAAGTGGGCCGCATCATGGCAAAAAGGTCGTTTCTTCCTCAATTCCCAACAAACAGGCGCCCCACGGTCTGCATCTTCGAAATCTGCCTGTGCCTGTAGGCCAAGCGGTCAGGGATTTTTCATCTTTGTATTGTACTTTTTATTTTATTTTGTATAGCAGGGGTTAATTAAAAACAATTTTAAACATGGTTAATTAATATTATTTATAATGTAATAATAAAAAAAAATGGGTAAAACCAAACTATAATTTTAAAGTTTCTGTTATCGATATCGAATTTTTTCTCAAGGGAAAAATCAAAACCCATCGCCGATTTTTCAAAATCTTAATTCGTACCGTGACAGGAAAATCTTTGTTAATGCCGTTAGGAGAAGAAGAAGAAATAATGCTTCTGTGTTATTCCAGCTGTTGCCATTTTTCCGGAAAAAAATATTTATTTAAAAAATATTTCGAGTAATAACTAATGAAACTAATATCGATAATATTACTGGCTCTTATACGTAAAGCTATTCTTGCTTTTTGTATATGAAATATATTGTATTAGTTCTTGAAGTTGAAAACATTGTGTTTGTGTATCAACTTCATTTTTCATCTACACTTGGATGCGAAATATCTTTTTTTTTATATCTGTATTGTACTTTTTAATTTATTTTGTATAGGGGTTAATTTAAAACAATTTTAAACATGGTTAAAATTATTAAATTAAATTTTTTTATAATTTAATAATGGAAAAATGGATAAAAAACAAACTATACATTTCCAGTTTCTGTTATCGATATCGAATTTTTTCTCAAAAGAAAAATCAAAATCTATCGCCGATTTTTCAAAATCTTATTTCGTTCCGTGACAAGAAAATCCTTGTTAATGTCGTTAGAAGAAGAAATAATGCTACTTTGTTATTCCAGCTGTTGCCATTTTTCCGTTAAAAAAAAAATATATTTGTTTTAAAAATATTTCGAGTAATAACTAATGAAACTAATATCGGTAATATTACTGATACTTATACGTAAAGCTATTCTTGCTTTTTGTAAATAAAAGAAATATAATTATTTTTTGCAGTTGAAAACTGTTTGTGTGATGTTCTGTTTTCAAGTGTAATGAATTCAGACGTGAAATATCTTTTTCGCATTTATGTATTGCTTTTTATTATTAAATTCCTACTACAGTAAAACCTCTAAATAACGGACACCTCGGGAGCGCAGAAATTGTCCGCTATTCGGAGGTGTCCGCTATTGGGAAAACCTCAGAGATTCACAAAATCGCTAAGAAATGCTTAATGTTTCATTAATTGGCTTTTATATGTCGGAGAACTCCTATTATATGATTAATAAAAAAATAAAATTATTTTTTAAGCAATAAACTGAAATGAAATTGTACATACATTTTTCCACTATTTATTAAATTCTTACGAAAAAAATCTGTTACAAAAGTTTGCTTTTGCTTGCGATTACTTGTTGTTAGTTTTTCTGTGTGACGTTTTAATGCTATCTGTAGTTTTAATCCTGCTGAATCATCTTTTTTTTGCAAAAAAAGAAAAGAAAATGCGTAACTGCTCACTGTATTTTGCAGCTTCTTGAAAATTCTCGATATTGCAGGAAACATACCCTGGTTTCAGTATCTGATTCATATCACTAATAGAGTCAGCTTTTGTCGAAGATTCTGAACGAAAATAATCGCCTACATCAACTGATTCTTCTTCAGTAAGTCATCATCAATGTTGATGGACATTTCGGCACTTTCTTTACTCCTGATACATTTCATTAATTCACTTATTGCACTTAATTCTTCATTTTTATCGGAAATAAGTGTTTCATTTTCCTTTAATATAAAGCCTGCTTTTCTGAAACATTATCGTACGCTTTCCGGTTATATGTTTTTTTACAGCTGAAGAAATCCAAATTCCAGAGCATCCGGAACATCAACTAAATTTAGGCAGTTCTCAAGTGTATTCATAGAATCTAACTTCGAAAGAATGTGGCTTAATAAAAGCTTTCTGTACCAGGCTTTACAATTGTGTATAACATCTTGATCAAGGGGCTGGCATACGAAGTTGTGTTTTTTTTTTTTTTTTTTTGGGGGGGGGGGGGAGGGTAAACACAGATTTAACATTGTCCAATTTCAAATGTTTTACATGAGAAGTTGCACTGTCCAAAAACAAGAGAACTTTTCTTTATTTTTTCATCCTATTATCAAAGGATGTTAACTATTTAATCACTAAATAACTGGTCATTCACGATTTTTTATTCGCTCTCCACATAACACCAAATTTATTAAATTGGGTGTTCTTTGAAAAACACATGGGTTTAAGAGATTTTTCAATTATAACAGGGATTTCAAATTCTCCTAATACATTGTAACATGATAAAATAGAAATTCGCTCTTTTGACATTTTTTCGCCGATACAGTCATCTTTTTTAAAGAAGAAAGTCTTATTCTAAAAAAAATTGAAAAAGAGTTCGGTTTCATCGGTATTAAAAATGTTTCTCTCCTCATAACTTTCACAAATTGATTGCAGTCGTTCATGCCAATCCTTCACTTTTTTAAGAACTACAGATTTTTCGTTTCCACATATTGTTTTGTAAAAAATGTTGTGCTGATACCGGAACTTTTCCAGCCATCCACTCAAAGCTTTAAAATAATGTAATCCGAGTTCTTTATCGACTTCTAAAGCCTTTTCCTGAATCAAAGGTTTACTGAAAGGAATGTTTTGGAACGAAGTTAAGTAAACCAATTAAGAATTAATAGAATCAATTTCAATGGATTCAGTAAACCCAAATTTCACATTTTTGGTGTTCTCGTTCGAGTTGGTAATCCACAAATTCCTTATTTCTCATTTATTTCATATAATCTCTCCTACTTGTGTTTTACCTATTTTAAAACGATCGGCAAGTATCCGTAAACTTAATTTCTGTTTTTCAGGTTCACTTACACTTACAATTTCAAATTTTTCTCTTAAAGTTAATCGGTTTCGTTTTGAGGTTATTCTCTAAACATTAATCACAAACAAGACACTAAATTCAGAGTACGTAGAACTCAATATATTCAAAAAACAATAAAAATGGTTTTAACACATTTTGAAGCTTTGAATAATGTTGTCAGTTAAGTCTCAAGAACCAAACAGTAATTGATACAAAATACATTGCGAAATTGGGAGATTCCCAGTCCACTGGGAATTTTCCTCAGACCACCCCCTACATTTATCTGTGGTCACAAAATTTGTGACGCATTGCCGTGATAAATTTAGAGGCTTTTTACTTTTTTTCCCATTTTCTTTCTCGTTAAAAAATAATTTTTCATCCTTTATCGCCAAAACTACTGTCCGCTATTCGGAATGTCCGCTATTCAGAGGTTAAACATACAAAAATTTATATTTTGGGAGTGGGGATTGGAAAAATGTCCGTTAAATAGAGGTGTCCGTTATGGAGGTTTTACTGTATTAGCTCACACTCTCTCTATATATATCTTGTTGGAATTTTCAATCGTTAATAAAATATTTTCTATTCATCCATTCAAGTTCAAATAAATTTTTTTAAACTTGTACTGGATGACAATTGATGTTAATACAGTTTTTTCAAATATTAATTCATTAATTAAATTAAATTAATTAATTGTAGTTTTTATAAGGGAGAAAAAAATTTCTCCCATTGTTTTCATAAATGAAATGAAAGATTTATCTCAAATTTGTGATGCCAACAAAAAATAAAATACCGCAACGATGATTATAAAATAATGTTCAATAAAGATAACGTGGGACATTAATGCTGTACGGGTTTATTTTATATATTTATGATTAAAAAGTAGGAATTGACTTTAAATTTTTTTTTTATATTACTTGTTTTATTACTTTCTTCTATCTTTACAAGAAGAAAGTATTGGATTCATGAAAATTTTCGTATTCAGATTTATACGTTTTAGAAAGTCGTGAACGCGATTTGACTGTTTTTAGAAAATGTCTGTCTGTGACTCTGTCTGTATGTGACAAAAACTTTGTGGGCGCTTTATCTCAAGAACTAATACATGGAATTTAATAAAACTTTATATTCAGTTTGTCCCTGATATAAATTGGTGCTGATTAGTTTTTGGTGTAAATAGCCCAACAGGTGACACTGCTATGCCGCATTTCTCACGATTTTCGCAATAGCTCTATCTCAAGAACTAATGCACTGATTTTCATCAAACTTCAGATTCAGTTAGACCTAGACATAAATAGATGTTAATTACGTTTTGGTGTAGATATCCGAACAGGTGGCGCTGCTATGCTGCATTTTTTATGACTTTCAGGATAGCTATATCTCAATAACTAATGCACAGAATTTCATCAAAGTTCAAATTCTGTTAGACCATGACATAAATAGGTGCTGATTACGTTTTGCTGTAAATAGCCCTACAGGTGTCGCTGCTATGTTACTTTTTTAATGATTTTCACGATTATATCTCGAGAACTAATGCAAGGGTTTTCATCAGACTTCAGATTCACGTTGACATAAGTTGTTTTTGATTAGGTTTTGCTGTAAATCTCTCAACAGGTGGCGCTGCTATGCTACTTTTTACACGATAACTGTATTTCGAGAACTAATGCACAAATTTTCATCAAACTTCAGATTCACGTTGACATAAGTTGTTTTTGATTTGGTTATGGAGTAAATCTCCCAACAGGTGGCGCTGCTGTGCTGCATTTTTTTAGGATTTATACGATGTTAGCGAAAGTCATATCTCAAGAACTAATGCTCGGAATTTAATAAAACTGTAGATTCAGCTAGACCTTGATATATAAATTGGTGCTGATTCGTTTCTTGTGTATGCGAAACCTGTGTGAGATAGAAGACAGTTAGGGGATTGGCACATTCGACTACACTGAGAAAAATGACACTTTCAAATCTGAGTAAATCGATGTTTTCATTTTATTATGAAACTTTTTGTTTCAAATATGACGAACCAATGCTTTCAATTCTGAAATACCAGATACACTCCCAATATTGAAACATGGACATACTCAAAAATGATAGGAATCAGTTCAAACTCATTTTTGAAACATGGACATACTCAAAAATGATAAGAATCAGTTCAAACTCATTTTTGAAACATGGACATACTCAAAAATGATAAGAATCAGTTCAAACTCATTTTTGAAACATGGACATACTCAAAAATGATAAGAATCAGTTCAAACTCATTTTTGAAACATGGACATACTCAAAAATGATAAGAATCAGTTCAAACTCATTTATGTATCATGGACATACTCAAATATGAGCACATGATGTTTTATTCTTGAGTGTGTGCATGTTTTCAGAAATGAGTATATACATGTTTCAAACTTGAGTAATTTTGATTCGGGACCATTTTGACTATGCGACATACTCAGATTTGAGTATTTTTTGCTCAGTTTTGAAAATGTCGTTTTTAAAGTGTAGTTTCATCTTGTATAGCTGATAAATAAATAAAAAACAAATTAAAACCCATTATTTAAAATTATTTGTATTGTAATAATAATAAAAAAAAAGGCTAAAAATAAACTATAGTTTTTCGGTTTCTGTTTTTATGCTGCATTTTTTCTTATGTACAAATCAAAATCCATCACTGATTTTGCAAAATCTTATTTCGTACCATGACAGGAAAATCCTTGTTATATGCCGTTGAAAAAAGGAGGAAAAAATGCTACTATATTGTTATTCCAGCTGTTGCCATTCTCCCTGAAAAAATTATTTGTTTCAAAATACTTCCAGTAATAACTAATGAAAATAACATCAATAATATTATTGATATTTACACGTAATGCTTTTGTGGCTGTTTTGCAAATAAAAGAAGTTGAATTATTTTTTGCTGTTGAAAACATTTTGTATCAAAGTCTGTGTTCAAATAATACAAATATCTTTTTCGCCTTTGTATTGTGCTTTTTATTGTATTTTATTTTACATTAGCATTATAATTAATGAAAGTAATGTCGTTATTGGATATTTATTTGTAATTGTTTGTTTTGAAAATATTTCGAGTTATAACTAATGAAAGTAACATCGATAACGTTACTGAATATTTATGCAAAATGTTTTTCTAGATATATTTTTTTTCTTTTTGCTAGTAAAAAAAATTAAACTGTCTTTTGCAAATAAAAGTCTTTTGTATTTACATCCGCCATTCAAATAGTGAACTTAGGTTTGAAATATCTTTTCGCCTTTGTATTTTACTTTTTATTTTATTTGGTGTAGGCGTTAATTAAAAAACAATTAAAAAACCATTAAGACCCGAGACATCTTTGTATGGGATTACTTGGTGCAGCCAATGTGATTTTGTATAACTTTTTTAAACTATACACTGTGAGTCAAAACTTGTGAGAGAAATTTTAAAAGGTAGAAGATTGCACCTTAACATTTTTACTTTGCGAAAACATAGTGTGAGAAAAGTATTGTAATCAGGATTTGTGTGTACACTGCAAATCTTTATACACTTTTTAGAACACTTAATTTGTCACCTTTTTTAGAACACTTTGAAGCGCAGTTTTTGGAGTTATTATACTTCTGAGAACACTTCTTTTGTACAGCAAACTTTCTAACACTTTTTGAAAGCGATGTTTTCACAAGTGTGCCCAAATATGCTCCCAATCCGTTCGTAAATGTATTCCCAAGTTTAAATTTAAAATTCTTAATAAGGTAGATGTTAAATTTTTATGTGTTCAGAAATCAGCAGCATATTATCTTAGCGGCCATGGAAGCTTCCCAAGTTTTTTGTATAAAATTGGTCACGGATAGATGTTCTTGTGACAAAAACCCTGGAACTCATACACTACATCTTTTTAACTGCCCTCTTATGGAATACCATTTTAACTTCAATAAAAATAAAACATTAAAGAGAAACCTACAACGTGTGCTATTAGACGCTTCCAATTACGAAAAGTTAGATAAAAACTATAATGTCCTAAATAAAAACTTTTCATATATCAAAGAATTATTATAACCTATATAAAATTCTAGATCTATAGATTTTAAAAACTATGTTTTAAAAGACTTAATAGACTAGTGCATAAAACAATTGAAAATTTTCAGTACAATATTATTATTGTAAATATCTGTAAATATTTATCTTTATGTAATCTTATCAGTATATTCATATAGAACTTATATACATGTAATAACTTTGGGCTCACCCAGCAATAAGCAATATTGGGTAGCTCGTGTGATTGTTTTAACTTGCTGGGGACTCCGGGTCCTTGGACACTGGGGTTCCTGGTAAGATATAGGTTTTCTCCTCGTGGACCATAGTTCCTATGCCAAGAGGTTGGCTGTCCACGAGTGGGAGGTTTCTGTTTCTGTTCTGTTTAGATTTAACAGATATCCTGAGCAGAACACTTTCGGTACACTTTCAGAACACTTTCTTTATAGCGGAGCACATTCGAAACACATTCAGTACACATTAAGGTAAATGGAACACTTTTTTGAATCAAAGTGTTCCAAATGTGTTCCCAATGCGTGCTGCGAATTTGCAGTGTATGTGTGTGCAAGGCAAAACGGTAACTACCAAATGGTACTTCCGATTGAGCTCCCATTGGACTAAAATGTGATAGACCCATGTCACAAGAACTATATAGATTTTCGTATATAAATCGGCCGACGGATTAGGTATTTAATCGCTTTTTAAACCCTTTTCCAACCATTTTGCCACCTATTTTATAGCAAAAATTCCCAAAGAATTTTGACAGAGTATAAGTAATAAATATTGCGGCGATGCAATCAAGCATTAGTACACTGATAAAAATTTCACCGTTGGATTACGGGAAAAGCCTGGCAGCACAGACTCCTGCATTTTCCTGTAATATTACAGTTTGTACCGTTGTCTATTTAGACTGTATTAGACCGTAAATGGCAGTAACTTTCAAGAACGTATCTGACCGTAAACCACAGTAACTTTCAAAAACGTATCTGACCGTAAATCACAGTAACTTTCAAGAATGTATCTGACCGTAAATCACAGTAACTTTCAAGAATGTATCTGACCGTAAATAACCGTTACTTTCAAGAATGTATCTGACCGTAAATAGCCGTTACTTTCAAGAATGTATCTGACCGTAAATAACCGTTACTTTCAAGAATGTGTCTGACCGTAAATCACAGTAATATACAGGGTGTCCCAAAGCCTCCGTACAACTTCAAAAATTGATTAAAAAAAGTAATAGGCCTACCGCAAAAATATTTACAACAGTACACAGAGTAACTTAAAAAGTTTTTTTCTACTACCTTAGTATACTTGTACATGAGAACCTTTCGTTGCACGAAGAATATCAGGTTGATATTCCAATTCCCTTCACGTGCGTTTCAGCTTGCTAACATCAACAGTAGTTACAACTGTTTGATGAAATAAAATGTTGAATTGAAGATGTTTGATGAATGAATGAAGAAATGTTTGATGAATAAAAGTTAATAGTCTCATGGAATTGAAACAAAAGATCCAAACAGCAGTAGCTACTGTTGATGTTAGCATGAAAAACGTTTGTGGATTGAATTGAAATATCATCTTGATATTCTTCGTGCTACGCAAGTATCTCATTTTGAAGTTTACTAAGGCTGTAAAAAAAACTTTTTAAGTTACTCTATGCACTGTTGTAACTATTTTTGCTGTAGGCCTATTATTTTTTTAAAAATAAATTTCTGAAGTTGTACGGAGACTTTTGGGACACCCTGTAGATTATAAATTATCGTATATGACTGTAATATCAAGATTGTAAATAAGCATAAATGCCCATAATTTTCTACTCATTTACATATATCGCTGTAAATTGCAGTAGTTATCAGAACTGTAAATGACCATGAAATAGTTATTTCAAGAATTCGCATGATTACTTCCAACAGTAACTGTATATTCGTACATAGGATGTCAAGAAATGCAACATTTTATTTCTGTATAAGAGATAAATAGTATAAATTGCAAAAATGTCCATAAGGTACAAAATTTCAATTCTATAGTTTTCATCTCCATGGAGATATTTCCAAAATTAGTTTTTATACATTCTTTGTAACCAAGCAGGTGGCTTCAGTACCTCCAAAAACCAGGAATTATCTCACTTTGCCATGCAATTCGAAACGTGAAATCTAATCATTATTGGAGAATAATGTCTACAAATGGGTCATTCCATGAAAAGTGAAACCAAAGCACTAATTTTTTTAAAATTTATAAAATAAGTGAAGTAATACATATTTTTAAAGCTTAGAGTGTGAATTTTCTGAAAACGTGTGCTTTAAGTATGTAAAGTAAATTTAATAAAAGTATTAGGCCTGAAAAGGTGAGAGTGATGAGATTGGTCACATTTCACTTAAAATAGGGTAAAGTTTAACAAGGCATCACCATTTCAAAAATTATTTGTAGAAGTTGTAATTAGGCTAATTTTTTCATCTGAATATTCTATTTTTAAATTTATAAAAAGAAATTAGGAAATATATTATAAATTAATTATTATTCATAAATATATTGGGTTGCACTGAATTGTTACGTCCGTAATGGAAAAACAACTAAAAGTTATTCTTAAAAATTTACTGGCTAACTTATTAAATTTCAAATCATATTTTCTCTGTATAATTTATATGAGCATACTTTTAAAGCCATTACATTAATTTTAACTGCATATTTGAATATTTTATGACCGTTACAGACGTAACATTTTGAGTATTTTATTTTTGAATTAAGATTATATTTGCAGATATAACATGGAATAAAACATTCTTATGATGAAAATATGTACTACGAGCATATTTCACATCATAATTTACATATATTTTCTTTTTGGCAACATGCTATTCTTATACTTTATTTTTTCATGAATAGCAACAGGCTATTTTTCTGATACTTTATATTTTCATGAATGGCAACAGGCTATTTTTCTGATATTTTGTTTATTCATGAATGGCAACAGGCTATTTTTCTGATACTTTGTTTATTCATGAATGGCAACAGTTTTTCAGATAGAAAGCCATGTGGCTGATCTGTTAAGTGATTTTGCAATTTACAAGATTCTAAAATACAGTTTTTCTTTTTGTTGTCAGTGAACAAATTGCTAAGCCATAAAATATGGCACCTGTAATTGATCGTGTGAGAAAGTACAGGGCACAATTAAGTGAGGAAAAAAGAGCTATAACTATAGAAAAAGATAGGATTAGGAAACAGAAGGCTAGAGCTCTTATGTCAAAAGCAGAGAAAAAAAAAAGCTTCAATACAATCTGCTCAACGTGTTAAAAAGCAACGCAAAAATGCCAAGACTACAGTTAACATTGTGTCAGAAAGAAATGCATATTATTCACCCCAGACCATGGGAAAAGCTATTGCAAAAGTTAAAAGAAACTTGCCAGTAAGTCCAAGAAAGAAAATAGCAGTAATAACCAAAATTGCTGCTGACAATGGAGTAACCATTAAAAAGAATAAATTTCACAAGAATGCACTTAATGATAAAATCAAGAAATTAGTTTCAGAATTTTATGAAAGAGATGACATTTCAAGACAAGCACCTGGGGAAAAAAGACACCAAGGCTGTATATATAAACAAACAAAAAATAACAAAGCAAAAGAGACACCTGTATATGAAATTACGAGAGACCTTTGAAATATTCAGAAAAGAAAATGCAGAGGAAAAAATTGGCTTTTCATCTTTTGCTTGTCTGAGGCCGCAACATATTTTACTTGTATCAGAAACTCCAGCAAATGTCTGTGTCTGTATTTATCATGCAAATGTACAATTTCTTCTAGATTGCATCAACAAACTTGTACCCCAGTTCCCCAATACAACAACTGAATTTATAGACAAACTGGTTTGTAATACTGAATTAGAATCTTGCATGCATAGAAAGTGCAGTCAGTGTTTTAACAACTTTGAGGTTCTTAATGATATTGAAGATCAGTCTGTTCAAACATCATGGTTCCTGTGGGATCAAAATTCTGAGAAGCGCACAATAAAAACAGTTGAAGAAGGCACTCTGGAAGATGCATTATCTACTTTAAAAGTAAAGATACCTTCATTTTTAAAGCACTGCTTTGTGAAGCGCAAACAAAGTGAGTACTTCCAAAAAATGAAAAAATGTGAAAACGAAGAACAATGCTCTCTTCAAGTAGACTTCAGTGAGAATTTTACAATAATTCAGCAAGATGAAGTCCAAAGTGCACATTGGAACAATGATCAGGTGTCCATATATACTGCCGTTGCATACACCATATCAGGTTCTATATCGTATCCTTTGGTTTCAGATTATAGACAACATGATAAATATGCTGTACATATTTTTAACAGCAAAATCTTAACAGATCTAAACAGATTTCTTAACAGATTTCCAAAATTGGAAAAGGTTGACATATTTTCTGATGGTGCTGGTCAGCATTTTAAGCAGCGTTATACACTATGTAACATTACTTATGGTATTATGGATTACGCCTTGATCTTAAATTGGCATTTTTTTGCCACATCACACGGCAAAGGAGCAGTAGATGGTGTTGGCGGAATGGTAAAACACAGTGTTTGGAAGAAAATAAAATCTCGTCAAGCTTTTGTGCATGATGCAAAATCCTTCGTTGACTGTGCACAGTCCACCATAGAAAATGTCACAGTAATACATGTAGATGGACATGAAATCCAGCATCATATTGAATACTTAGAAAAGAGATGGGAAAATGTCGATGCTCTTCCACTGACAATGAAAGTCCATTGTGTGCGTACTGTAGCAGAAAATGTTATTGAGTATGCACATACTTCAGAACAGAAGGGAGAAAAGTTCTTCTTTATAAAGAAAGCAAATACACATGAAAGCAAACCCTCAAAAAACAAATTAAAACACCATTATCAGTTAAGTTTGGGGATTGGTTAAAAGTGGCATTTATAACTGATCGAAAAACATCGGTTCACTTTATTGGACAAGTCATAGGCATACCCCAACCAAATACAATAACAGTAAAATTCTTGAAGAAAGATGGTGAAAAATACATATGGCCAGAAAAAGAAGATATTTCTGATGTGGAAGGCAACCAAATTATCCAAATTTTGAAGGAACCGCAAATGGACAACAGATGCAAATTAGCATTTAAAATGTAAAAAATGAAAATAAATGTTTCTAATATTATGATATTACTATCTTTGTCTTTCATTGTGCAATATTTTATGTTTAAAAGTAAAAATTCCAGTGAATGTAGATTTAAAATCGGACATGTTACGTCCGTAACAGGCAAGTGTTAATTAATAATTAATTGTATTAATTAATAATTATTTTAATGTTTTTAAAATCGCAGTTTACAACAGATAATACCCTAATAATGAATTACTGAAGAAAAAGTTAGATGTTCTTCCTTAAAATTCACAGGAATATGACAATAACTTCAACTATATGCAATTTAGACTGTTTTGTGAATTACGTCCGTAACACCTATATATATTTTTTTTTTAAATTATGGGAACATTTTTCAAATTTTAAAATTTAATATTCTATTTATCTTCCTTGGATACCATTAAATATAAAACAATCCAAGTAATAAATATTTTTTTTATATTTTTTATGAAACTCTAAAGTTTCTGTTTGTTACGTCCGTAACCATGGAATGACCCAAATCTGATATTTAAATGTATTGATTAATAATAATGTGTTGATGTAATTGATGGCACATTAAATCTTAGTTTGTAAACATTCGCCAAGCTTGAACAGATTTCACTTTTCAAATTGCATGCAAAGTGAAGCAAGTCACAATTTTTGACTCTCTGCAACTTCATGATGTTTGGAGATGATTAAAACCAATCCACATTTTTGCAGATTACATTATTTATCCATCTCATATAGATACAAAAATAAACTGTATAGCTTTTTTTAGACAGCCTGTATATTTAAAACTTGATAATGTTTCTAAGATTATTCTACTACTACATATATATGGTGGTTTGCATATAATTTTTTTAAACAATTAGCAACTTTCTCAATATTACATACTTTTTCTATTTACAACACTATACAGCTTACAAAATAAAATTATATTTAGCATTGAAAAATGACATGTGTATAAGTTTTATTAAACGTGATTGTTTCATATTTCCGAAAAAAAAAAATTACGTAAAACTTCATATACAAGTGTAGTAATTTTTGCCAACATCTAAGTAAAATAAAAATTAACAGACACTTATTAACCAGGCAGAGTAGCAAACACTTATCAAATTTGTTACAAATCACAGGCTAAATTTGTCCAAACCATAACACAATATCAAGTGTAACTCTTAGCTCAACAATGCACACCTTTGAAAAATATAGAAAAAAAACAGAATTTTTTTAACAGAAATACTCTGAATATTTATGATTATGTATTCGTAACAACAAATGAACTTATTCATGATTTTTTTTTTTATGTAATGAGGAAGGTGATTGTAATAAACTTTTGCATAATAATGTATCAGACATAATTTAATGAATATCAAAATGTTAAAATTATTTCTATTTTTTTCAATATAACTTTCGTTTTAAGTTTTTTGAGAATCACTTTGGTATTTATCTGCTTGCACATTCTTTTGCATTTTGATGCCTGGGTTCTTTTGGTTTCTACCCAAACCCAAGTGAGATTAATGTCATTTTAGCTAATAATGCAGGAATAGAGAGTATAATATTTGCCTTTTTAAAAAATCACAAAAACACTTCAGTTTTGTGTTAAACATTTTACTTGGAGATAGTGTAAAACATGGATTTATCTGTAAAAATGTGAAATTAATCAGGATCATCAGAGAAAAAAAAATTATTGGTTGAAAATACTACAGCCAAAATAAACTATTTGTAAAAATGCAAATAACTTAACCACTTCAATGGCCGTTTAGATAGGGAAACAGTGTTATTACCCCCGATTTAACTCGGGTCAGCTACTGTGGTTAAATAATGAATGTTTACATACTGGGAAATACTATACAGATTTTAGTGTTTTGGGAAGGACAGGATAGAATGCTGAGTCATCAATTTCAGTAACATCCTGCCTTTTGTTCTATGACTAATTTATAAATGTCCAGAACACCCTGAAATAATGAACAATTTCATCAATTTTCAAAAACTAAAAAAACTTTAAATCCTAATTTCAGGAAAAATTTTAATATAACAAGGAATGATCTTCTAAGAACTGTTCAAGAAAAATCTTTAAAATATGTCATCACACATATTAAAAACAAGCATTTTTTTAAATAATTTTAAAAAATTCACAGACAAAAATAAAAATTTTAATTCAGGAACTCTGAAATTATTTATTCTGTACATATTTTACATAAGATACGACAGGTTTTAAACAATATGTCATCTAAATGCTGCTAAATTTGTCATCAACTTCCTGACTTTATTTATATTACATGATTCTGGATTTTTCTTTGCTTTTGAACTTTTTTCAGTATTGATGTCCAAAAAAGCTCTGAAAATAAAGAAAAAAATATTAATAGTATCACATCTTTTAAAAAATAACATTACTGTAAATACATCAAGCCATAATCGAATGAACAACTAATCTCGTAATTATCAAATTATAACAGATAGCAGATATTAAACTCCTCAATAACACGTGCATAGAATGTCTACAAAATAACATTCATGAAGAAAAACTTTTTGTGCTTTATAAACCCTTTACTGTTTTTCTTATCTTTAAAGCCAGAACAAAATGGATTAATTAGCATATATGACAGAACTCAATAGCCCACTAGTGTCAATGAGTGGTAAGAAATTTCATTTGAGCTCATTCATTACTGAATACATGTTATCTAACAGGTTATAAGTAACATTTGTTGTAAGGCAACTACACTGCACCATGAATTTAAAATTTTTGATTTGATTACCAAGATCTGCAAAGTATGTGAAGAAAATAGTGTTGACACTAGACCAAAAGTGCCAAAAGTTCTTTTAACTGATCGACAAATTTTGCATTTTTTCTTTAACTGATTGAAAATTTTTGCATTTTTTTTCTGCAACTGATCAACAAATTTTGCATTTTTTTTTTTTTTTTTTTTTTTTTTTTTTTTTTTTTTGCAACTGGCTAAAGGATTTCATGATTTTTTCCCACAATCAACTGACAAATTTCGTGATTTTCTCTCACTATAAATCAACAATTTTTGTATTTTTTCCATGCAACTGATTTAAGAATTTCGTGATTTTTCCTTGCATTCAATTGACGAATTTCGCAACATTTTTTAGATTTTCTCCTCAATTAACTAGCAATTTTTCCGATATTTTGTCGTACCAATCGAGGAATTTCGGAATTTTTTTCGCCACAATCATGCCTTTTTAACCTCAACTAATTGGCAAATTTTGAGATATTTTCCATCAACTGATAGACAAATTGTGGCTTTTTCTTGTGACTGATTAGCAAAAATTGCAGTTTATTTTCCACGAATGGTCAATGAATTCCACATTTTTTCCCGCAACTGGCAGAAGAATTTAAGGGTAGTTTAAAGGATCAAAAGAAAGGAAAATTTAAAAAATCTGGTCATAAAAAAAAAAAAAAAAAGAAAAATTAAAGTTTTTGATTTGTTGGAATTTTCCAAAGTTTTTAGTTTTGTCTTAGTATCTTAAACACTACTAGTAAATCTGCAGATCAGGAGCCTCAACGTCAGCTCAAGTCACTGTTTTTTAATCTCACTTTTCATATTATTTAGCATCTTACAATACGCAATTTAATTTTTTTTCTATTGCATACATATTTATAGGCATATACAATTCTTTGGAGGTTTCAGAAATTAGAAATGCTAAATTAAACACGGTTTATGAAATGATATTCTGAAATTCTTATGAACTTGTTATTCATGCAACATTTTAGATTAAAAAAAAACTTGTATTAAAATAAATCCTTCATTTATGTCAATAGAATACAAAAATAATTTATTTTGCTAATAAATTATTGGAACAAAATAGTGTGAGTTACTTCAATTTTATTATTTTTATCTTCTTTGAAATATCGTTGCTAGGCAACTGATAAATTAAAGAGCAAAGTAAAAAGAAATGCATTTTAAAATTTGTAAAAAACATGAAAATAAGTTTTATATTTCCGGAACAGATGCAACAAAATTTCCAATCATTTAAACAATTAATATCTCAATTCTAATAAATGTATCGGCAATTTTTCAAAATTATTGGATATATTTAAAACCTCCATATCGAAAATCAACATCCATAATTTTACGCTGAAATCCATTATTCAAATATGCGATTTCCATTTCAGTTATAAATGAAATTTGAAAATCGTCTGCAGTCCCATAGGAAAGCATTATGACCTAAAAAAATGTTCTATATTTTTCGAATGAATGAACCAAATGTAACTAAAAACTATACAGCTAATTCCGGGTACCTCACCAACATACCTACCAAAAATCAACCTAATCGGATCATTTTTACGGCAGTTATCGCGGAACAGACAGACAAACAAACAGACGGAAACCAAAAACTTTTCGGGTCTCAACAGTAAGCCTTCACTGACGTTTCGGCAATTATGCCAAATATAAAGTATCTAGTAAATCTGCAGATCAAGAGCCTCAACGTCAGCTCAAGTCACTGTTTTTTAATCTCACTTTTCATATTATTTAGCATCTTACAATCCGCAATTTAATTTTTTTCTATTGCATACATATTTACAGGCATATACAATTCTTCGCAGGTTTCAGAAATTAGAAACGTTAAATTAAACACGGTTTATGCAATGATATTCTGAAATTCTTATGAACTTCTTATTCTTGTAACTTTTTAGATTAAAAAAAAAAACTTGTATTAAAATAAATTCTTCATTTATGTCAATAGAATACAAAAATAATTTATTTTGCTAATAAATTATTGGAACAAAATAGTGCGTGTTGCTTTTATTATTTTTATCTTCTTTGAAATATCGTTGCTAGGCAACTGATAAATTAAAGAGAAAAGTAAAAAAAAATGCATTTTAAAATTTGTAAAAAACATGAAAATAAAAGTTTTATATTTCCGGAACAGATGCAAAAAAATTTCCAATCATTTAAACAATTAATATCTCAATTCTAATAAATGTATCGTCAATTTTTCAAAATTATTGGATATATTTAAAACCTCCATATCGAAAATCAACATCCATAATTTTACGTTGAAATCCATTATTCAAATATGCGATTTCCATTTCAGTTAAAAATGAAATTTGAAAATCGTCTGCAGTCCCATAGGAAAGCATTATGATTTAAAAAGAAATGTTCTCTATTTTTCGAACGAATGAACCAAATTTAACCAAAAACTATACAGCTAATTCCGGGTATCTCACCAACATACCCACCAAAAATCAACCTATTCGGATCATTTTTACGGCAGTTATCGCGGAACAGACAGACAGACAGACAAACAGACAGACAGAAACCAAAAACTTTTCGGGTCTCAACAGTAAGCCTTCACTGGACGTTTCGGCAACTAGAGCTGTAAAGTAATATAGGACAAAATTAGCACTCGCCATTTGGAGAGTAATACTGAAAATTTGGTGACTGACTTTATTACCACCACTGGCCAAACTTAATAGCCACACTCACCAACTGTGATGATTGAATGGAAACAGATTTTTTTCCCGCTGTCGCTTGTCGAATATCGAAACCATTTGGCGAATTTCACGATTTTTCCCCTGAAACCATTTGACGAATTGAGATTCTTTTTTCTCGAAGCCATTCAACAATATTCGCAACCCCCCCCCCCCCCCGAAGACCATTTGATGAATTTTACGAGCTTTCTGCTATTAATTGTTGAATTTCGTGATTTATCGACTATCGATTAACAAATTTTACGATTTTTTCCATGAGCATTCAACAAATTGTACACTTTCTTTCCACTGACGTTCGATGAAATGCGCACTTTATTTATCAAGTATTTGTAAATTTGTTATTGGCCAGTGCTTATGAAATCTGGCAAGTAAAAAAAATCCATGTACTGGCCAGTGGCCAATGAGTAAAAAAGTTAATTTTTACCTATATAAAGTAATACTTCAGATCGATAGCACCTTTCTTGGAAGCACTTATGATATCCCCCATTCCCCATAAATTAGTGCTTGCCTAGGAACCTGAAACTTCTAAAAGAATCACGAGACTTGGCTACATTTTCCACATGTGATGTTTTTGATGGGTTCTGGATTACAAGACAGAATTAAAGTATCATCGCCCTTGGTAGATTTCGTACCATCTTCACGTTCACTGAATCTTGTTGGAGCTAATGCTTTATTCTGAACATAGACAATTTTTTTTTGGCATCTACTCACAGATGGCAAATTTCACAGGAACTCTTGGAATCTTGTGGTGGTGGTGATACATTAAGTATTAAATCTTTATGTGGTACCAGATCGTCTGCAAAAATAGATGCCGCAAAAGCATTGCACAATGGTTATCTGTTAATTTATGAATGTTTGTATAATATCAATTTAAATAAGGAAACTGCAGCAAATTGGCCTAAGACTAGAAGTTCATACTGAAAGATTTTGAATTTTGAAACTGCATCCTACTAACCGTCATTTGGCACACCGTCTTGCAATATATTAAGACAAACAAAACACTTCAAAGCAGTTCAATTGAAATTTCTTTTTTAGTGCCCCTATATTACTCTCTGATTCAAGTTATTAATACAGTTAGAGGACACTTGAATGAGTATAAAATAGAAAGTCGGTCAAAAAACTACAATTTTCTCCAAAAAATGAAAATGCAAAAAACGAGGTTGCAGAAGAAAATCTGGAATTTTGTCAGACTATTGGAGAACAAATCGCAATTTTCATTAAGAAGTCGCGGAATAAAATCGCAAATTTAGTCAATTGGTCAAAAAATAAATAAAAAAAAATCAAGCATTTTGTCAAACAATTGTAAAATTCATTGAACTACCACATGAAAAAATCCATTTTCGTCAATTGGTACCCACAAAAAAATATTGAGAATTTTGTCAAATTGTAGAAAAAAACATGAATATACGCAACCGAAAGATGGCTGCTAATTACATCAATCGGTTGTGGATGAAATCGTGAATTCTGTTATTCGGTCGTGTAAAAGAATCGAGAATTTCACTGCTTAATTGTAGAAAATCGTTAACCCAACCATACAAGTTGACAGGTACTCATATTGTTTAACTCAACTATGAAAATGCAATATATTTATTACACATGAATAACGACGAGTGAAAAATAATTAAATAAAATAAAAGGAAACATGACATAGTTATGTAGAACACAGGTATAAATATACAGCAGTGTTAATGAGTAGATGCGAGTGACTGTGTGAAAGCTAAGACCAGGAGCTCTCCAACGATATGTCACAAGAGGTGGGAAAAGTGAAAATTTAACAAAAAGTACAAGTTAGAGGAGACAAATTGGGAGGGGGCCCAGTGACAGAACGATCTTCAAGTGTCTGCAACGCTAATAAATGTTTTCAAAAATAGTCTGCAATACGCAATATATCATATAAAACTATTCTTGCTGCTGTTGTAGTGCTAATTAATTAAGGCATCAGCTTTTATCAGCCTTTCTGAGTAAAAAAAAATTCTGAAATTCACAGCAAATATTTTGAAAGATTACAGCAGAGGGGGGAGGGGAGAAAATCCCCCCTCGGCAATAATTTTTTTTGTTGCAGGTCGGATTAATTCGGTTTTTGATTCCAGTCGATTTCAGGCTGAGTGTAGATTCTTGCAAATTGGATCCGGGTTAACCCGATTTTTCAAAAGTTAGTTCAGTATATTGTTTCAGATTAAAAACTATGCCTATATTAATAAGCATAGAACTTTGTGTGTCTGCTGTTTCCTAAAGGAATGCTGCATCTTTTCCAGGACTATTTCACAAAATTCACGTTTTTTTTCGTGAACCTTTGACGAAATTAGCGTTTCTTTTATTTCTCGAGATCCTTTGGCGAAATTCACGTTTTTTTTTTTTTTTTCCCGTGGCCCTTTGACGAAATTCGCATTTTTTCTACGATCCTTTGACGAAATTGGCAGTTTTTCTGCGGCCATTTGACGAAATTTGCGTTTTCTCTGTGGCCCTTTGATGAAATTCGTATTTTTTCTACGATCCTTCAACGAAACTAATGTTTTTTTTTTACATTTTAAACGAAAATCAAGTTTTTCCGCGGCCCTTTGACAAAATTTGCATCATTTTTATCGCAATCTGTCAGCAAAATCAGCCATTTTCCCAGATCCTTTGATGAATTTCGCGTTTTTTCTTTGGCCTTTGGACAAAATTCACGTTTTTTCCGTGATCCTTTGACGAAATTTGCTGTTTTTTCGAGATCCTTTGACGAAATTTGCTGTTTTTTCGCGATCCGACGACGAAATTGACCGGTTTTTTTTTGTGATCCTTCGACGAAATTAACAGTTTTTTCCACGGTCCTTTGACTAAGTTGGCGTTTTCTCTGTAGCCCTTCGACAAAATTCTCATTTTTCCGCAATCCTTCAACAAAACTAGTGTTTTTTTTACGGTGTTTTGTGTGTTTTTTTTTCGCGATCTGTCAACAAAATTAGCCATTTTTCACGATTTTTAAACGAATTTCACGTTTTTTGTGCTATTCTTCGACGAAATTCGTCGTTTTTTTTTTTTTGCAATCCTTCGGCAAAGTTTGCCGTTTTTTCGTGTAATTTACGCGCTATAGCTAGTCCGCCCCATCGCTATATGTTTTTAGTCTGCAAGTGCCCTAAAGAGTCTGCGACGCCCGTCGCGTACATTCTGCCAGGAGGGGAGGGGGGAAGGCGAAGTAGGAGAAAGATACGCAGACAATGGCCTAAAGATCGACACTTAAATTGGAATGATCCTACAAACAGGAAAATTTGCCAAAGACTGAACAAAAATAAATCAACTGGGAATTCAAGCGCTCGAATACACCATCTGATGGAGAAAAGACATAACTTCTCGCTTCAGGAAAATCCTTTGCAACCTCATTGTATTACATGCATTTTTAATTTGCTCATAATCATTATTTTTTTGCACAATTTCAGATTTTATGTGATATTTGTGTTTTGTGTTTATATGACAAGGTAAAAATTATCCAAATTTGAATATCTAACACTTTCAAACGCATTTATAATAAATAATGGTTTCAATGGCACTTTAGAATTAGTTAAAAGATCAGCGCCTCTATAGGCCATTTTAAGTCCCAACTGCGTGTCCAAATAAGTGTATAATAAATAATAAGTGTGTTAATCTAACATTCATAAAATGAATAGATAAAATCAGGGCTTGAATTTCAGGGCGAGATTGCGGGATTCGCGGCGAAAATTTTGAAATCCCACCCAAAAAAAGATAGTGAGCGGAAGACTCCCGCCCAAAAAATTTCAGCATTTTCGGAGAAATTTGCGTTATTTAATTTATCTGCAACCGGACGATAAATTCCGTGATTTTTCCCCAGCAACCGATTGACGAACTTTGCATTTTTTCCGCGACAAATCGAGAACTTTTCACTTTTTAAGAGACTGGTCGACGAACTTTGTGTTTTTTAAACGACTGATCAACGAACTTTGCGTTTTTTCTGCAACAGATCGACGAACATTGCATTTTTTTAAGCGACTGATCGACGAACTTTGCGTTTATTCCGCAATCGATCGACGAAATTTGCTTTTTTTCCCCGTGACTGATCGACGAACTTTGCATTTTTTGGTGACAGATCGACGAACTTTGCATTTTTAGGTGACAGATCGACGAACTTTGCATTTTTTGGTGACAGATCGACGAACTTTGCATTTTTTTCCGCGACAGATCGACGAACTTTGCGTTTTTTCCGCGACAGATCAACGAACTGTGTGGATTTTTTCTGCGACAGATCGACAAACTTTACATTTTTTCTGCGACAGATCCACGAACTTTTGTTTTTTCAACCACAGATCGACGAACTTTGAATTTTTTTTCACGACTGATCGACTAATTTAAGGTTTTTTAAGCTACTGATCGACAAACTTTTCATTTTTTAAGCGACTGGTCGACGAACTTTTTGTTTTTAAACGACTGATCAACGAACTTTGTGTTTTTTTAAATGACTGATCAACGAACTTTGCGTTTTTTCTGCGACAGATCGACGAACGTTGCGTTTTTTCTGCGACAGATCGACGAACCTTGCATTTTTTAAGCGACTGATCGATGAACCTTGCGTTTTTTGGGGACAGATCGACGAACTTTTCGTTTTTTAAACGACTGATCAACGAACTTTTCGTTTTTTAAATGACTGATCAATGAACTTTGCGTTTTTTCTGCGACAGATCGACGAACATTGTGTTTTTTAAGCGACTGATCGACGAACCTTGTGTTTTTTGGAGACAGATCGACGAACTTTGCTATTATTCCACAATCGATCGACGAAATTTGCATTTTCCCCCGCGACTGATCTACGAACTTGGTGACAGATCGACGAACTTTGTTTCTTTTCCGCAATCGATCGGTGAATCTCAATCAAATAAAATCTAAATTCAGAAATTTATTTAACAACAAAATTACAACAAAATTTGAATATTAATTAAATCTTAAATCATGTACAGTCAGAAGATAAAGTTGGGCAAGATACGGTTTAAAAAAAAATATGTAGATAAGCTAAGCAATCATGATAGCGGGGAATATCAGAAAAACAATATTTCTTATTTTGATTTTGCCAGACAAAAGTACATATGAAAGAAAATCTAAATTTGTGAGAATATTTTGCACTATAAAAATAAAAACACACTTCAAACATTTGTTTATATTTATATATATATTATATATATTTAAATCACAGTCTATGTAAAATTATCAGATTCAAACTGTTACGAATAAAATTGCTATTCGAATATATTTAATAGTTTGCTGTGTTAAACAGATCATTCTGAAATGTTATTAAAAGATAACAATAATGTGTATGTTTTGGTCTTAATCTTAAAAAAAAATATCAACATTTCACGATGGGGACTGGGAATACCAGAAATTGATTACTTTTAAATCACATGGTGACTTAAACACCGAAAGTTAGTGGCCACAGCAAAAAATTTAGTCGCCACGTGGCGACTGTGAATCTGCACCTATAATCAACACATGTACAAAACTTAATAAAAACTTAAAAACAATGATACTAAATTAATCCTCATTAATTTTTTTATGTTTTACATAGTTTTCAATAAGTTAAAAGTATTAAAAATATATGCAAAGAACATGTAATTTTTCAAAATTTAGAAAATGGTATAAAACAGAAACTAAAACAGCATATGCTAAAATGTGAATAACTCATTAAGTAATTGACATAATTACATAAAAGGGATCTTAAATTGTTCATTAAAGTACAAGCTATCTATATTAAGGCAAGAATGCACAAAAAATTGTAGATTTCTACATGGGAGGGGCCGGTTCAGTTGACAAAAGTCTAATTCGTTAGAGATACGAGAATCTGAAGTAGCGGATGGTTTTTGAGTCATAACTCAATGAGATGTATGCAGAATGAGATGTATGCAAGGGTCGATGCAGGTTTTTTTTCCTTGGGGCGTATTTTGTGAAAAATAAAGGTTATTTTTGTGAAATTTATTATATTTTTGTGAAAAATAACATTTTGTAACGAAAGTTGAAATCCAGTTACTCAAATTCGAGCCAAGCATTTAATAACAAAAACTTTTTAAAATCCTTTTGCTGAAGTTTTTCTCTCTTGTGAAGTTGTTTGTTTGCAAATTACACATTTTAAAACATCACAAAATAATAATTAAATAATAAATAGTAAGTTTTTATGGAATAAAATTTTGTGAAAAGGCCTATTTTAGTAAAAAGAATTTTGTGAAGGGACCCATTTTATTAAATTGATTTTTGTGAAGGGGCCCTAAATAGTCCCCAAATTTTGTCTGTATCAACCCCTGGTATGAGTACTCAAATTAAACAAAATTTAGTAAGGAAGAGAGACATGTAGAACAGGTTTCCAGCTTACCCCAATCCGGAGATATTAGTCTTCAATTGATGTTCAGCGATGCTACGATGTTCATGGAAAGAGTGGTTCCACCTAAAATGATACGATATATCTATATATATACCAGGAAATATTTATTTGAATAATGTCAATTAAAGGTTAAATTTCAATATTTGCATTAGTATGCAGTAGCCAGTAGAGACTCTATGTTTAGTATCCACTTCTGTTAAGTTAACGGCCACATATTACCGGGGCTTGTAGATTTAAATAGTTTTATATTTATATATAAGTTCGAAAAAATTCATTTTAAATTATTATATTTCTTGTTTTCTAATATTTGGTATTGATTAAAAAAAAAATATTTGCTTAACAAGAAATTATTTACAACTTTTTTTTTACTCACAATTAAAGTATCAAACATTAAATATTTATCTCAAAAGGGCCTAACATTGCTGTACATAGCAATGATTTATAGTAAAGCTATTAATACTGAACAAAAATCATTTTTAGAGTTTCTGAAGGATAAATGAAGCACAGATGTTACATTAAGTAAATTTTCATTTTTCTGCGTTTATGTATTTTGTCATTTGGTATTTTTTTGAGTATTTTAAAAAAGAGTGCTTAAAAAATGCACAGACATAACAATATTGTAAAATAAAGTTTCACATATGACTTAGATGAAAATTAATCCTTCTTTTTTTACTTACTGTAACAAGAAATTTTATTGTTTAGAATTTTTTTTACTCAAAATTACAGTATCAAACATTGAATATATTTACCTCAAAAGTATCTAAGTTTGTTGACATTGCAAATATTATTTATAGTAAAGGTATAATACTGAACAAAAATCATTCTTAAGAGTTTCTGTATGATGAATGAAGTGCGGTGTTACATTAAATGACATTTTAATTTTTCTGCAATAGTGAATTTTGTGGGAAGAGTTCTGTATCCTGTGCTGCTTGCAGGGGTCTGTTCAGACTTTTTTCACAGGGTCTTGTTTTTGTGAAATTGTGAACAGCTTTTTATATTTGTGAAACATCTAACCATAATTTTGTGAATTTGAAATGGTCGTTATACTCAGGTTCTTGTTTATGCATTTTTAAGAAGATATGGATATAAAATACATATATTTTCTTTATATGTGTAAAAGTGACAGGTCAGATTTTACTTTTAAATGATTAATTTGTGAAATGTTTGGTTTAAAGATGGAAAAATTTCATGAAAAACCTATTTTTAAGACAAATTTTGTGAAAGGTCCTGTTTTAGGGAAAATAATTTTGTGAAGGGTCCTTTTTTTAAATGAAAAATTTTGTGAAGAGTCCTTTAAAGGACTCAATATTTTTCTAAACAAATCCCTGGCTTGGCAAAAAAAATTACGCCATAATGTCGTTTTGGCGACATGAAAATTTTTTCAAAGATTGCAGAAAAACATCATTTTTAAATCTGTATGTTATTTATAAATCAATGATTTTGCAACATTTTTAAAAGTAGAAAATGATGCAAAAACATGGATTTATAAATAACAAAGATTTAAAAATGAAGTTTTTCTGCCATCTTGAAAAATTTATCACGATCCAATTATGCAAATTTTAGCAACATTCTAAATAAACTAACGATTAAAAAGCTAAAGAAATGTGATTTTTTAGATGAATTTTTGTTATTGTAACAAATGTTTTTTTATTGTCCAAAATGTTTTTAAAACATTTTGGACAATAAAAAAGAGAAAAAAAACTTACCAGAAATCCTTTGTCAATCTTGATTACACTAAATTCAAAACAATGTTAACTTATAATCTCGCTCACAACTACCCAAAAAAAAATTTAAAAAAAAAAGTAAAAGTAAAAGGATAAATATAATAAATGCCAATAAATGAGACGGCGATTCAGAAAAAAGGGAAATTGCATACAAAAAATATATAAATAATTACACATAAAAAAAGTTAATATTTACAAAAAAAAATAATTAAAAATAATTTAATGTTTACCAAAAAGGATCCCAGTCAGGGTCTGAAACATCGTCAATGTAAGGCACTTCACCTTCTAACTGAAGAGAATTTAAATTTTGAGGGACTTTTGGTAATGCCTCCTCGATGTTTTCAGACTTTGCCGTTGGTCTTTGAAAATCCAAAAGCTTTAGCCCCTCATTTCCGTACCCTGGGTAGACTTGAATAATGTCATTTATGAGGACTTCCATTTTCTGGCCCATCGTTTCTAAATGTTCTAGCTTGAGTCAGCGATAAAAATGAAGAGCCATATATTGTGACAACATTTTATCGTTCCTGCGACGTTTTAGAGAATTTTTAAACCAACGATTTTCATTTTCTAGATCATTAATGGTGTTCGCTTTATTGGTTTTTGACACGAATTCGCCTTTACTATGATTCGTAACTTCGTGTATTTTCTGACTGGAGAATAATTTTTCTACATCATGGTATTGTTTGGCCGAATCTCAAACAATACCCACTAATTTTAATAAGTTAGATACTAAAATCAGGGCGTCTAACCGTCCTTCAGCTGCATCATTTCACAGGGATTTATAGCTTTATCTGGATAAAAATCTATTAAATTGGGTACGTACAGTTTTGCAATTAATAAATCATTAACAGTATCAGTGGATAAATGGTTACGTGTATCATCTATATATTTAAAACAGAAAGCGCATTTTGTCAAAATTTAACACAAATATCGTCTCTTTACGCATGCGTCAACTTTTTTTGAAGGATTCTCCCCTCAAAAACGATAAGACTGATTGATTAACCTGTTTAGCCTAGGGGGATGGAAAAGGGTTGATTGAAAACGGATGGAAATATATTTTTGCTCTGAGGTTAAAAGCTAAAGTTTTTTTTTTTTTTTTTAAAGAACTCATGTTTTCACTACTAAATATGCATATTTTTCACAAAATTTTAAAGAGAGCTTGGAGATGGTTGTATTTATAACCGATTGAAATGTCAAACAGTTCAGAAGATGAGGACTATTTTTTATTGCTATGTTAAAGGAGCCGACGAGAATACAAACAAACAAAAAAGCGAGAAGAAAGCATCTCTTTTACAACTGGACAACAATATTTTTTCCCGAAATTTGTACACGGGCTGTAAAATGGTTTTATTTATCACCCATAAAGATTTTAAAGAGTTAGGACAAAAATAACTTTTTATTTTAAAACTATGGAACGATATTGCGTAAAAAAAAAAAAAAAAAAAAATCAAGAAAATGAGTGCTTTTATCACTAAATATCAATATTTTTTCGCGAATTTTTCTTCTTAAAATATAATTTCATACAAAATCGGGTTAAAGATGTAAAATAATAAAAACTTGATTTTTTTAAATTTATTTATTATTATTATTATTATTTATTTATTTATTATCACGGGCCCGGGCAACGCCGGGCGGGGGTCAGCTAGTTTTTTATTAAATTAAACTGACTAAATCCCTTTTCACATTCAGCGGTGCTAAATGGCAGGTTCACTATAAAGTTTAGAAGTTTGCATAAATTAATAAATTCATTTAGATTTGTACACTCTGCTAAAATTCACTGTCTAACTGTCTCACATTAGAGTTTATGTGTGGTGCGAGACCAAATTTTCAAAAGCGGGTGATTAGCAAAAACTAAGTGTTAAAAAAGCTAGGCGTCAAATTTCACATCCAGGAATAATTTTGTAGTCGCCAAATGCTATAATGTAGTTAGGTTGCATTTGACGACTAACGACTGCAAATTTCGAACACTGTCTACCCTACATAAACTTTGATATTAAAATTCATTTTTAAATTAATAAGGTTAGATAACCAGTTAAATAAATACCTGAATAAATCCGGTATTGGTACAGCCAGGCCAAGCATGCTTCCTCATGGCGTCTTCCTCGTGCGAGCGAGCTATGAAATGATAAACAAACATGGCGCGGCGCGTTCGTTGCCATTTTCCAAAATCAAAATACTGAGATGAGATGGCTGTAATCCACTGTTCAATTACGGTTTGCGGTAGCGAATAACGGTGATTTACTAAAATTGCCTGTAATCTGCCGTAAAAGACTGTAACAACCTGTATTTCTTTCTCTCTTGGCCGTAAATGACTGTTGGACCAGGGATAATCCTGTAAAAATGATCAGTTACGGTCATGACAGAATTTTACAGCCAATAACTGATTTTTAACGGGTAAGGGCAATATTTACAGTAATACGGTAAAGTACAGTAAAGCACCGTAAAGCAACGGCTATTTTTAACAGTGGCAACATCTCCTGTTTCAAAAAAGGAGGTCCAGCATTGGAATCAAGCCGCTTTTATTGTCTCAGAAATTTATAAAAAATCTCTTTTACGGAATTACGGAACATCTATAGTGGACTACTACTAAAAGTGTTGTTTGGACGCGAGTGGTGGCCATTTCCAACATTTTTCATGACGTAACTCCACGGAAATAAAATAAATGAAAATAAAGGAAGGTTTTAAAAATATCATTAATATTCAGTATTTTTAAAGTTATAAACAATAAGCATAGTAATTTAAAAAAAAAAAAAAAAAGCTTTTAATATCGTTAAAATGCATTTTAAGCAGTCTCTGTCCTTACATCGTGTTATATGTTACTTTTTTTTTTTGCTTGGACCTGTATAAGAAATATAAATGCTACGTACATTATTTTCAGTTGGGAAAAGGTGCCTCAATAACCTATATAAATTTTGTTCAATTTGCATTAAAATTCCTGCCCATACGCGGTAATGTATCCGAATTCTTTTGTGTGGCCCTGGAAAAGAAATACAAATACTACACATATTATTTTCAATTGGAAAAATTCTGTCGTATATAAATTTTGTTGGAATTAAAATTTCTGCTAAATATTTTGTGTGGCTTTGTAAAACAAGTATAAATGTTACACACCCTCAAATGATGATAATATTGCATTGCCATCGGATTAACATATGTATGCCAAATTTCAGCTCGATCGGATATTTCATAGTTAGTTAAAAAGTTTGAGTACAAATTTTAAACAGTAAAGACATACACATACATATATACATACAAATGTTGCAACTTAATAAAAAGCTCGTAAAAATTAGGGTGTCGCTTGTTGTGAAGTACCCTCAGGGGTGGATGCAGGGTTTTTTTTTTTTTTTTCTCTGGGCCCATTTTGTGAAAAGTAAAGGTTATTTTTGTGAATTTTATTATATTTTTTGTGAAAAATAACATTTTGTAACAAATGTTGAAATCCAGTGACTCAAATTCGAACAAAGCATTTATTAACAAAAACTTTTTAAAATCCTTTTGGTGAAGTTTTCCTTTCTGGTGAAACTTGTTTGTTTACCAATTACACATTTTAAAAGTCACAAAATAATAAATTAATTAATAAATACTAAGTTTTTATGGAATATAATTTTGTGAAAGGACCTATTTTATTAAAAGGATTTTTGTGAAGGAGTCTGTTTTATTATAAGGAATTTTGTGAAGGGATCCATTTTATTAAATTGATTTCTGTGAAAGGGCTCTAGGTCCCAAATTTTGCCTGGATTGACCTTTGATCCTGTATTTTTGTCTTAATAAGCAGACTTTTACGCTGGTTCTGTCTGTATACAAGAAATACATTTATATTTCTAAAAATATAATTTCTGCATCAATCTTAAAGCCATTTCATTGAAATATACTAAAGTATAAAATGTTTATTCCAGAAATATTCCAAGTCATCAAGTTTGATAGATAATGCGAAAAAAAGGTATATGAATTTTGAAAATCCATATTTTGAAATAAACAAGTTTAAATGTTTTGCTTCTTCGCGTCAGCTTTGGGAAAAAAGCCGTATTTTTAAGAGTTCTGTTTGTGCAATTTACCATATTTACCATATTAAATAAATAATTCTGTATGGAGTATACTAGATTTATCTGGTATTTTAAATTTTACTTGCTTTTTTAGTTTGGCAATTTTACTTTTCTGAAGTACTTCGTCTTTTTACCAAGAAACATTTTTGGTTAAGAAATTATACTTATTTTAAATACTTGCGCTCTTTCAGTTAACCCAACTTGGTTTTTGTTTGTAAATATCGTTTTCTGCAATCGATTTTTAACCCATTTCCTTATATAGTAGAATTCTAAACAGTATGTACAAAGGTGTGTTTCCGATGACAATACAACATTTTAATATTTGTAAAACTTAATTATAAAAATTATGTACAAAGGTGTGTTTCCGGTGACAATACAGCATTTTAATATTTGTAAAACTTAATTATAAAAAGTATATACAAAGGTGTGTTTCCGATGACAATACAACATTTTAATGTTTTTAAAGCTTAATTATAAAAATTATGTACAAAGCTGTGTTTCCGATGACAATACAACATTTTAATATTTGTAAAACTTAATTATAAAAATTATGCACAAAGATGTGTTTCCGATGACAATAGAACATTTTAATATTTTTGAAACTTAATTACGATAGCTTAATTTCATTTCTGTATAAATCTCAAAGTCCTTGCATTGAAATATACAAAAGTATAAAATATATATTCTAGGAAAATTCTAAGTCATCAAGTTTGATAGATAATGCGAAAAAAGGTAATGCGAATTTTCAAAATCCATATTTTGAAGTAAACAAGTTTAAACATTTTGCTTCTTCACGTCAGCTGTGGAACGCTTTGGGGAAAAAAGCCGCATTTTTCAAAGTCCTGTTTATGCAATTTATTATGTTTATCATAAGAAATAAATAATTCTGTATGTTATGTGGTATACGTAATTTATTTGGTATTTTAAATTTTACTTACTTCTATAGTTTGGTAATTTTACTTTTCTTAAGTTACTTCGTCTTTTTCCGATGGAATTTTTTTGGTTTAAAAAATATACTTATTATTTTCAATAATTACACTCTTTTGTTTAACTGAATTTTGTTTTTGCATGTAAAGATGAATTTTTGTAATCGATTTTTAACCCACTTCCTTATAAGCTGGAATTGTAAAAATTATGTACAATGGTGTTGTTCCGATGACAATACAACATTTTAATGTTTTTAAAGCTTAATTATAAAAATTATGTACAAAGCTGTGTTTCCGATGACAACACAACTTTTTAATATTTTTAAAACTTAATCACAAAAATTATGTACAAAGTTGTGTTTCCGATGACAACACAACATTTTAATATTTTTAAGACTTAATTATAAAAAATGTGTACAAAGGAATGTTTCCGATGACAACACAACATTTTAATATTTTTAAGACTTAATTATAAAAATTATAATGTACAAAGTTTGTGTTTCCGATGACAACGCAACATTTTAATATTTTTAAGACTTTATTATAAAAATTATGTACAAAGGTGTGTTTCCAGTGGCAATACGACATTTTTATATTTTTAAAACTTAATAATAAACAAGTTTAAAGGTTTTGCTTCTTCACGTCAGCTGTGGAATGCTTCGGGGGAAAAAAAAAAAAAAAAAAAAAAAAAACATTTTTCAAAGTTCTCTTTATGCAATTTATTATATGTTTATCATATTAAATAAATGATTCTGTATGATGTATACTAAATTTTTTGGCATTTTAAATTTTACTTACTTACATAGTTTGGCAATTTTACTTTTCTTAAGTACTTTGTCTTTTTACCATGAAATATTTTTGGTTTAGAAATTATACTTATTATTTTAAATAATACGCTCTTTTTTTAAAAAACTCAATTTGGTTTTTGTATGTAAAGATGGGATTTTTTTCAATCGATTTTTAACCCGCTTCCTTATATGCTAGAATTATAAAAAATTTTGAACAAAAGTGTGTTTCCGATGACAGTACAACATTTTAATATTTTTAAAACTTAATTATAAATTTATAACTTAATTTTAAGGTATTTTTCTGTTAACCCGCCACAGGTGATAAATTGCGAAATATTCTATATGGTTTCAAGTTTCAATTGTATACGAGTTACAACAACAATGGATTTAATTTTGCGTCAAATAACGCTCGCCAAAAAAAAAGCCAACTGGCTGTGAATCTGGCACAATAACTAAATATTTTAAACGCTAAAAAGTAGAAAATATAAAATAAAGAATGTAATATATGTATTTTTTTAAATACGCATTAATCAATAGTTTCATTCTAATTAAATTATGATTATCCGTGGAGAAATCAATTTAGAAATCGTAAAAAGATAGTTTAAATATTTTTTTCCCCTCCTTTCTTTGTTACCATATCTTAAAAAAGAAACTTCGGTGGGTACTAATAAAATTGCGACAACTGGCCACTAATGAAATTTCTCAGTTTTGCTTTTTACCTCGGACCGCTAAGGATCCGGCAACGCATTTGACATCCACAAAGACTTCGCGTTCAATGTAATTTTTTTTTTCCGCTTGCTTAGAATTTGAGAGAAATCTTGTGAGTAACGTGACAGAGAAAACTAAGAATACTGTTTTAAAGTGTTGTATAAAAATAACAAAATTTAGAAAAATAAAAGAAAAAATACTGTATAAAAAGTAAGATATGTTTTGCAGCTTGTAGTTTTTGAAGTTTATACTATGCAGCTTTTTTGTACTTTATTTATCACTGGTCGGCTCGCTACTAAATCAAAATATGGCAACGAAATTACTGTATCGTGTACCATTTTTTAGGTAGCTTTTAAAATTAAATGTATTGTATGACTTGCTAAAACATAAGTGGAAATTGTGTCAAATAATAAAATATATATAATGATACGTAAATTACCTATAAATAAATATATAAAAAACATTACCCGAGTTACAACATGTTAAATAATATTTAAAGAATAGCAAATAGTAAATTCGGACACGAAAGAGGTGTGTGTGTGTGGGGGGGGGGGGCAACAAAAGAAAACTGCACAATACAAGTATCAACAAACTAGATTTTCATGCTATACTTTATCAATTTGTTATCTAAGTCAGTGAAAATGCTTTTTTCATGTTTTCAATTTTATCTAGTATTACAAATTAATATGGTAATCCTTCACTATTTGTTTTTATTACAAAACCGTTCCTTGAGAAAATGGTACGTGCTGGGACAATTTGGATGTCATATTTAGATTTTAAAATATTAGATCGGTGCAGTTTGCATAATTGCTTTGCAAGGAGAAAATTTTATTATTATTATTTTATTTATTTATTATTTTTTTTGCCGACCAATGTAATTTATATATACTGCATACGATATTCTAAAGAAAATCGGTAATTTCAATCGCAAATTCGGGGGCCGCAAAAACAAAGAAAATTCGAAAAGTGGTTAGTGGTAACCAAAAGATGAAGAACCGCTGCTCTATTTTATAGATGAAATCATTTTCCTTCATTAAATCGAACAATAATAGGCCACAACAAGGGTCGATCCAGGCAAAATTTGGGGTCTGGGCCCTCTTCACAAAAATCCATTTAATAAAATGAATCCCTTCACAAAAATCAATTTGATAAAACGTACTTCACAATATTCTTTATAACGAAACAGGTCCCTTCACAAAATTCCTTTTAATAAAATAGGCAATTTCACAAAAATCTACTCCATAAAAACTTACTATTTATTAATTATTTATTTTTTTGTGACTTTTTAAAATGTGTAATTTGTAAACAAACAAGTTCATCAGAGAAGAAAACTTCAGCAAAAAAGGATTTTAAAAAGTTTTTGTTAATAAATTCTTGCTTCGAATTTGAGTAACTGAATTTCAACTTTCGTTACAAAATGTTATTTTTCACAAAAATATAACAAATTTCACAAAAATGGGCCCCAAGAAAAAAAAAAAAAAAAAAAAAAACCTATATCGAACCCTGCAAATTATTGTAAAAATTCTTAAAAACAATGATTGTTAAGTAGTGAGTCCCCTTGATAATTATATTTATTATTTAAAATAATTCTGTGTAAGGAATACTAAATCTGTGTATTTTTCTCTTTTTTTTTTTTTTTTTTTTTAAATTTTACCTACTTCTATTTTGGCAGTATTATTAGTACTGAAGTATTTCCTAACTTTACCATACCTTTCTTTTTTAATTTAAAGATAAGTTCAATTAGTTTTCTAAAAATTGGGTAAATTGAACGAAGTTGCTAGCGTGTTCAAAACTAACTTATTAATTTTTTAATTAAACTTTAAGTAAAAGTTTAATTAAAAAAAATAATTATCCGTCATATATTTTATAAGGGCGATGTAGTTGATTTATCTAGCAGTTTAATAAAGATGAAACAAAATTGCTTTTTCCTGTGTTTAAATTGAATAAAGCATTTTTATTTTTAAATAAAACTCCAATTTAAGTAAGGGTTGTCAATTATTTAATATCATTATTCATTTTTCCATCTATTCCTTCTTTTATGTTAGGCTGTATACATAGAGAGTAATTTTTTAAGAAAAGGGAAAATGAGGTGACAAATTTTGTGATCTTTGTGTTTTTACCTTCTTCAAAATGTGAGAGTTAAAGAAAAATAGAAAGTAAATTGAAATGTTGAAAAAAAAATTGAAAAACAAATAATAATTAAAGAAAAAAAAAATCTCATATTTTTTACCCTCTTAAACGTAAGTCTTACATAGGATTCTAGCTCGAAACTTTCAGAGTACGTGATTATTAAATCCATTGTGGCTTTCGAATGTCTTGATCACGGTATAATCATCCAGATCAGATGTTGATTTAAGGTATATTGTTCATAATGTTCAGTCGAACGTAGGCAATAATTTTACTTTTCACGTGACCCTATACAATCATATATATTATTTCTGTTGTAAACATCTTTTTTCTATCCATTTAAAAAACACCCAACTACGAATGAGATATTATCCGAAAGGTTTTTGGACCGGCTTCTGACATAGTGCACTCACATTTCGATAAAACATGTTTTTTGATAAAAAGAAATTGCAGTTAATTAAAAATTAAATCGGCATTGTTTTCATAAAAGAAATGAGATGTTTTTCTCAAATCAGTGTTGCCACATAAATAAAATACAGGTGAGCAGCATTTTTCTGTTTAGTTTCTATTTTTTCAAATTTTAAAATCAGAACTCACTGAAAAATAGGATTTCCTGCTCACAAAACGAATCGGATCACATTTTGCTCAATTACTGCGCCATCTACGATGATGCAAAAAGAAAAAAGTTAAATACTAAAATTACGTATTTTTTCCCGTAGAATCCTAATCTGCAACTTAAAAAAAAGGGGGGGGGGGTTCTGACCCCTCCCCCCCCCCCCCAGAAACGGAACCTTTTCTCCTCTTGAGTCCTCTTGCCGTGCGAAATTTTCGCAATGCGCCGGTTGCTGATTTCCCGTTCTTGTAAAAGAGTTTAACAACAACGCTTGATCTGATTACAATTGCATACTGCTAGCATCGAATGAATAATTTATGTGCATCGACGTGTTTTATTGACAGCCTGATTTGTACAAATCTACTTCATATTGTGCATGTAAGCGCCATCTATCGGTATTTTTTTTAACTACAACTTATTATTATTATTATTAAAAGCAATCCTACCCATTTGTGCAAACTGCAATTTTTTAGCATCATTTATTCTTTTTTAATGAATTTTTTGAAGTTTTAACGAATTTGTTGCACACCTGATGTACCAACTTTACAATCAGCATCAATTTAAATCAAGATTTAACTAAGTCTGGAGTTTTATGTAATTTCATGGGTTAGTTCTAGAATTAGAGTGACCACAAAATTTGTTTAACACGCGGACAGTCGACATACAGACAGATTTTAAAAATTATAATAATTGATAGTCAGGACAACCCGAAACGCGTAAATTAATCAAAAAATGTAAAAAAGTCGAACTTTTTCACGTTCAATATTTTCTTCATCTGTAGAAGAAATAGTCCAGGGGAAATGTACCAGAAAAAGGCGTTACCTTGCAAAAGGTCGGGTAGAAGATTTTTTTTTTTCTGAATTGTATATAATGAGGCCAGCATGGAAAAAACAAATTATCCAACAAAATTTCTTAAGGGAGAATTTTCTGTGGCCAAAAAACAACAAATTTTTGGGACTTTTTTCGTTGTTTTTTAAATATCTCGAGACTCATTGTCGTAACGTATTATTTGTTAATTACAATGTTAAAGAAGACAAAATTTTCTACAACATTCATATTTACAGCTTTTTAATACACTCAATAACAAACTCAGTACGACATTTCAAAAATAAGACAATTTTTTCGATTTCCTTAAAAACCGTGAAAACCGTAGTTCGTCCCGATGATTCAAATGTTTTCTCCGATTTAATCATGGATGTCAACTTATACATATTGATAGAAGTAAATTATATATTTTTTTGCACGCACTCTTTCTTAAGTGCAGTACAGGCTTTCAAAAATGAGGCTATTTTTCCAACTTACATACCCGCTCGATATAGATAGAGTGGATATTGGAAAGAGGGGACGGGTGACAAATAACTGCAGAGAAAAAGAAAAAATTCCTCTAGAGCAGGTGTTGGTACGAACTATGGCACGCGAATCTCTGGCTACTGGTACGCAGAAGTCCGATACTGGTACGTGGAATAAAATACAGAATGCAGCATATTATTATGGAATCAAAACCGCCTTGTCTTTATTGCTTGGAAATTTTCAAAAAAAAAATTCGATTTTGGATCTGCAAATGCTTTTTTGTTGTTTGTTACTAGAAATGTTTGTTATTGCAGACTTGCTGAAATTCGCACACACCGCTTATGATACAACCAGTTTTCCAGAATTAAAAACATAATTATTAGATTTATATGGATAAAAAGTGAATTTTTTAATAAAGACCGAATTATAAAATTAATGAATGAAGTAATATTTTTAATTAGCAGAAGAACTTTTTAAAATATTCTTTATAAATTGAAGGTAAAGTGGGGATGGTTGGAAGTAGAAGTGGAGGAGCAGTAATATATAATAAGACATAAAATTCCAGGTGTAATTTATAACACATTGTTCTCTTTGTACTGGAAGGTGTTGAAATAAAAGTTTTATTTCAAACATATTTCACAAATTAATTCATTCTGTTGATTGAAATATTTTTCTTCTTGTACAAAATCTTTCTATTTCATGAAACTTAGTTTTTAACAGAGTAAGGTTATTTAAAATGGTGATCTGAAATCAAACAAAAACTGTGGTTATATGCAGTGCGGATTTGAGGTAAAGCTACATATAGGTACATAATAAAGAGGTAAAGCTACATAGGTACATATAGCTACATAAAGGTACATATGTTGTGAGGGTATACATAAATGTATGAAGAAACTTGCAAGTGCAAATGCGCGATATTATTGTCGCATTTATTATTAATACAGTTGTATCGAGACTATATGTTAAATGTGCTACCTAAGCTTTGGATTAGAAATAAGTTTCTCATTTGAGACACCCTGCTACTGTATCTCACGATAGAGGAAAGAAGTGAACTTATTCAGCTCTCCTGTGATGGATTACTGAAGTCCACATTCAAAAATTCAAAAGGATGAATATAACAGATTTTTCGTTGGCGAGAATCTGAGAGTACCGTCTGATATCGTCAAAGTCTGCTTGTGTTTAGAACAACATATCTCTGTGAATGTGATTTTTCCCCCTTCGACTTATGACTAAAACTACTTAATATTGAGCCAGACGTGAGGAAGCTATGCTTGATAAAACAAGTCCACCCTTTTCATTAGCTATAGAAGCAAATTAGTGTAATCAGCTTACTGTAACAGTATATGAATCAGTGTGGTCAATATGTCAAGTATTGTGGTTTTTTCCTATAACAAAACACTTTTCTTTTATGTTTACATTATTAAAATTTAATGGTGATACTACTTTTTACTTGAATGTTATTATGAAGCAGTCTATCTTAGTACCAATTTAGTAATGTAATTATTAATTTTTATATACAATAAAACCTGCTATGACGGAAACACGAAAGGCCGAGAATATATTTCTTTTCAGACAGGTTCCTTTTTATATACTTTTTCTATATTAGCTTTACGTTTGTTACCTGATGGTACGCGGAAGTATGAACTTCGATTTAGTGGTACGTCAGTCTAAAAGTTTGGGAACCCCTGCTGTAGAGGAATACGATCCTGATATGTCTTCTATTCAGGATAACTGAATGCTAATAATCCTACAACAGTCCCATCAAAGAGACAAAAATATTGTTAAATATCCCGTAGAAATTATTATTAAAATACATTTTTTCATTTAGCTTGTGCAGTCATATACCTTACTTTATTGTGTAGGGAAAGTGGACTTGAATGAGATAGGGGGATGAATGTAACAACAAAAATGTTTTTATGATGTACAATCATAAAAAACTTGGTATTTCATTTGATAAATGGTAGCACTGAGATCATTCAATAGATATAGTTTCAAAACAGTACATATTACAGAAGATTAGAAAGTGTATTTTTCAACAGCCAAAGTAAGTTTCTCTGTTTGAGCTTTAAGGCATTTAATAGATAAAATCTTAAAATTTTATATATTTTTGCACGTAAAATGCTCTTGTTATATTTAATGCACTCTTGTTATATTTAATGCACTCTTGTTATATTTAATGCACTCTTGTTATATTTATATAATAAAAGTGGAAAAATATTAACAATATTTACTAAAACTAATATTTGAATATTTTTATGAAAATAGTGATCTTAAATATTTTATTGATAGAATTTTTAAATTTTACAATAGATATAAATGCATAATATTAGTTAATGAAATAATCTGTTGTCATTTTTATTGTAGATGTTTTATAAGGTAAAAGTATTTGTTACATAAGATATATTTATTTTTTGAGTCCTCCCTTTTATATGGAACTACAATTCAATGTTTGCTATATTTAAAACAGCAAAACATTAAAACATATGTCATCAATAATTTGTAAATAAAATATACCAATGTACTATTGAATAAAATGTTTATGGAATAAAATGAACAATATGTATGCATTATAAAAATAATTATTAAAATTAAACAAGATTTTTTTTTATTGAAACTGTCGTGCCAATAAGTAACTAAATGCTGAAATATTCTTTTAAACAATACTTTAAAATTAACAATTGTATATACTTAAAGTTATTGTCTAAATATGAAAATTGTCTCAGTCATCCACACTCTCCCCTACTTGCTAAATTATATAGATTTATTGAATATAAATTACATCTGTTGTGATGAAAATGACGAGGGTGTGAAAATAATAGATAATTTTCTGCTGTCAATATGTAGAAGTTGACATCCATGATTAAATCCGTGGAAAACATTTGAATCATCGGGACAGAACTACGGTTTTTAAGGAAATCGAAAAAATTGTCTTATTTTTGAAATGTCGTACTGCGTTTGCTATTGAGTGTATTAAAAAGTTGTAAATATGAAAGTTGTAGAGAATTTTGTCTTCTTTAACATTATAATTAACAAATAATACGCTACGACAACGAGTCTCGCAATATTTAAAAAACAACGAAAAAAGTCCCAAAAATTTGTTGTTTTTTGGCCACAGAAAATTCTCCCTTAAGAAATTTTGTTGGATAATTCGGTTTTTCCATGCTGGCCTCATCATATACAAGTTAGAAAAATAAAATCTTCTACCCGACCTTTTGCAAGGTAACATGTACATTTCCCCTGGACTAAAAGTAAAAATGATGATTTATTCTTTCTAAAGCTGTGTTTAATACATATACTTACACATGTACACACATTTGTTAAATTTAGAGATTACTGCGCAAGTCATTCTAACAAGGAAAATTATAATAAAAAATATATTTGTATCGCATTTGTTTTATAGATTACTACACAGCTTTTTTCTGTTCTCGACCACTTTATTTAAACAGCTGATTCCACTTCCTTTCCGCATATCGATTACGTTTCTTAAGATCTTTTTTAACCTTCACAAGCAGAAGATTTGTCTTCATCTTTTGATTTTAATGGCTCTTATTCAGTCTGTCTCTCGGGAAGGTTGGATTATTTTTCAACATTGCATTTTTATGTGTGACTTGATTTTTCATTCGTTGGGTTATATCTTTTGTAACCTTAATCCTTTTTCAGTGCACTTAATCTACAAGAATAATGTGCGAGTTTTTTTTTCTTTTTTTCATTTTTAGGGTTCCGTACTTAAAAAGTAAAAACGGAACCATTATAAGATCACTTCTGTATCTGTCTGTCCGTCTGTCAGAGCCCTTTTTCTCGTAAACTATGGTACGTGGAACGTTCAAGCTTGGAAAAGTTATAAAACCTTTTTATCCACAGATTTTCTGATTATTAGCCATTTACAAATATGTTTACGAAAAATTTAGGGGTGTAATTAAGTTACTTGAAAAAAAAAGTTTTCTTTTTGTATATTGTGTGAAAGGTGTCGTAATACCGAACTAAAAAATATATTTGTTTTAATTTTACGTATTATACGAGGTATATCCACAAAGTAAGTTCCGTTTCTATTTCTATCCGCAGCAGCGCTGCGATCGTAGTTCCGAGCATGCGCGGCAGTTACTCTGACTGAAGGAGATGAAATGTACGCCATTTTCAGATCGCTGCTGCCGGTGTGTTATTTATAGTGCTTCTTTAGAATATCAGCCTTAATTGAAAATGCCGCCGCTTGTGAAATCAGATCTGTGATTCGCTTTCTCAATGCAAAGAAAGTTAAACCAAGTGAAATTTATCGGCAAATCTGCGAGGTTTACGGACAAAATGCTATGAGTGATTCAATGATTAGAAGATGGGTCAGACAGTTTAATGAAGGACGTGATCAAGTGCACGATGAAGAACGAAGTGGACGCCCGTCTTTCGTTATTGATGAACTGGTTCACGCAATTGAAGAGAATGTTAAGCAAAACCGTAAGTTTACAATTAGTGCTCTTGCTATGGAATTTCCGCAAATCTCACGATCACGATGGTTAAAAACACAAGGTGGCAACCTTCTATGAAGAAGGCCTACAAAACCTTGTGGCACGCTACGACAAGTAACTACAAAATTTCGGAAGCTATGTAGAAAAGTAGTTTCACAGTTGTAGATTTTTGTACAATAAATATTTTTTTTTGTATCTGTACACTTTTTTTATATAACCAAACGGAACTTACTTTGTGGATATACCTCATATTTTCAGAGATTTTGTCGAAAATGCACTGCAGAAATATGCCTGCCTCTATTTCCGAATCTACTGAAACTAAAATTATGAAAAAATTAGGGATAGTAGGAGTTTATTTAAACCTTGCGAGAAAACTATAGCGATTTTCCTAGGTAACATAGTTTTGCACGCAAACTTTACTTTTTGGGCGGTCAGCGGGGCAGCTGACGGGCGCTCGAGGTATCTATCGACACAAAATCATCCAAGGATATTTGATAATGATTTTCGAAAAAAATTGTCGATAAGTAGCCGAGATATTAATTAAGTTACCTGAAAAACAAAAATCTTTTTATGTATCATGTAGGGTATCGTTAGAACGATCTAGTAACACCGAACTCAAAAGAATATTTGTTTTAATTTTAGGTATTATATTTTCAGAGATCTCGTCGAAAGTATACTGGAAAAAGCTGCCCCCCACCACTCCTATTTCCGAATCTAACGAAACTAAAATTATGAAAAAACTAGGGATAGTAGGAGTTTATTAATTGATAATTTAATGTACGGAATTCTTTGTGCGCGAGCTATACTCTTTCTTGACCGACTTTTGTATTTTATTTACATTGTTTTTTTGTTTACATTGCATTCTAGTCAAGCTTATCTAAGCATTTCAAAATGTACTTGCTAAACTGATAATTCTCTACAACTTTGTCATTGAACTTTTGGTCGCATCTCCTATAGTTTTCAAGATACGTTCTCTAATTCCCGAATTTACCTCTAAGGTGCGCTACCAGGTTGCATCGTACCATCGTGTACCAGTAACATCGTGTAGTGCATAGTCGTTTTACTGTAGCTAGACACACCATTCATAACTGTAGTTAATTCGGTTCAGCAGTACAAAGCAAAACTATTTTTTACAGGTATTTTCTTTTTCAAATTGTAACTGCTCATATGTTTATGTTGAAAGACATTCAGTTGAAATTTTCAATTCTGAAAAATTTTGAAGTCTATGTAAGGCCATTACTTTTGTACATTTCCTAATTCTATAAATTCTAAAAACAATATTCTGAAGAAATTATTTGGGTAAATTTGTAAGTAGTCTACAAAATGTCTAATATCGATTTAATTTAATTACATTTTAATAAATGAGAATTTTCTAAAATTCATTTAATGATTGCAGAAATCTACATACATATTTTCAAAAAAAAAAAAAAACTTTGGAAGGCGATATTTTCATTAATTCACAATTTAGTATATAAAGGGTTAACTCAATTAACGCGTAATGATAAGTGCATTATAATTATTGTTTCACGCTTGTTTTATTTTTAATTTGTTTTGAATGAAATTTAAAAATAATTTTTTTAGTACAAACTTTAGCACATGTACTTACTGTACATTAATAGGTATTACAAGAATATTTTTAACATACCAACTCTCAAATTATTAATTCCTGCATGTATTTATTATTATTATTATTATTTCTGTGCTCTATATTCTTTTTCAGATTGCATTTTCAATGCATAAAATGTTTTGATTATTTTAATACACAATTATCTGGTTACTGAGAATTATAACTTTATGTTTTGCTTTTCGTGTCGTTCATGTTTTTACATCATTATGTAATGAATAATATAGATTTTTAATTTTTAAAAAGTGTTTAATCTCGATGTTAAGTTTTTAAATTCCTGACATCAAAACATAATTATAGTGTTCTTACATTTTATAAATCGACATTATCTGAGGAAATATTTAATTATCTTTTTTATAAACATTCTCATGAACAGCCTATTTTTATCGTCTAATTTTGATAGATTAATTTTTGGAATAAAAATTTGCATTGTTATGTTGTTGTTTTGATATAGTGCCAAGTATTCTGATTTATATAATTAACGTAATTAGATAGATTTCGGAAAACTGTTTGCTTTCATTGAATTAATGTCTCTTTTCAGTTGATATAAGTACTTTTTTTTTTTCTAAAACAAATTTTTATAGGATTAAATGCAATTTAAGTTATTTTACAAACATTTTATTTAAAAAATTATATGTTGCCGTCCTTCTTTTACTCCCTGGTGCATATTTAATTTCGAAATTTTAAACTCAACATGAGCTATATCTGTGTTTGTTTATTATATTTATTCATTAATCGACATCAATTTTAAAAAAATCTTTCAGCTTTAGTATATTTTTCAAAATACGCTGTTTGTCACAAGGTACAACAGCATGATAAAATATTTAAGGTAATCTCTTATAATAATTGAATTAAAAAAAATTAGATTCATAATGAATTACTAAATCAATTAAACTTTTACAAATTACAATGCATTTATAAATCTCAACTAATTGAAAAGTTTGTTAGTGTAAACAAAACAAGCATCAGTAGATTATTATTATTAAATTTATTTTTCATGGTTGTTTCGATATAATGCCAAATTTTTTTATTTATATAATTACGGTTATTAGAATAAATAGAATGTTCTTTGGAGATGTCAGTAAACTATCAATAAACAAGTTGGAAATTGTACGTCAAATGTGACAACATGAGGTGCGTTCGTACCATAACTAGTTTCAGTGAAATTAATTATATTGTCTGTTATTATATGATTAATTTCCGTAATAAAATAAGTCTATTTTAAGTTGGCAACATTTTATCTTTTGTTGACATTTAATGAAAATTCCAGTGAGTAACTTTAAGCCTAGCTTTGAAAATTTCAGAACTTGAAATTCATATTTAGAGTCTTTTTCGATTTAATATCTATTTCTCCGGAAACATCTATCCGAAAAACTGTCGGTAGATTATAGGATTGCTATAATTAAACAATTTTAGTTTACAAATTCGGTTTTTAAATTCAATAATACGGAAATAATAGGACTCCATCTTAAATAAGACGTAATCACCATGGCAACCTAGAATCATTACCTAATCATTGAATTGATATCATTGAATTGTTGTTTACGTATGACAGGATTTAGTAGAATGAAGAAAACTTTTATTAATACCTTTTTAAGTTTTGATTCGATTTTCATAAAATTTGAAATGACTCGACAAAATCCTACAACAATTATATATTAAATTTCAAACCATGCTGTTGGGTAGTTTTTGTGCTGTTATATGCTGATAGACGGACGGACCAGACGGCGACTATAGGTGCTATGTATTTATATAGTTACGAACGCACCTGAAAACGGTCTGCTTTTCAATTGATATAAGTTTGTTTGTTTTTCTGAAAATCTTTTTTATGGAATTAAATGTAATTTAAATTATTTTTGAAATATTCTATATTATAAAAATGATAACAAATCCCTTTTACGTCTAACTGTTTTTTTTTTCTTTTCGGAACATACAACTGTATTTTCAGTCCTAACATATGTTAATTTCTGTAAATTATTTTTATTTCTCATTTACAATCGAAACTTAATTTTTTTTTATATATAAAAAGTTTCGTATCAGTTTTTTTTTCTTTTTTAAACTAATTTCTTTTATATATATATTATTTATTTGTATTTTTTAAATTTTAACTTAGAAATAGTTGAAATCTCTGTGGTTAAATTAATAACTGCAACTGTTACTAACAGTTTCTGATATGGAAGATGCTACTTAACTGTAAATTTCACCTGTTCTATTGAATTCACTTTTACCATGTGCTTTTCAAATTTTGATTCGGAATATGGATAAATAATTGATGTAGCAATGTATGGATTTTCTTTATCTTCCTTTATATTCCTTTTTATTTATTTGTTTATACATTTATTTATTTTCTCCCCTCTTTATCAATTTGTTGGTTTGATTTGTAGTGTTCCATTTCCAATGTTATCCTTGTTTTTCAATCTTATTCCAATGATTGTTTGGGCAAGGCTTTGACACAATTTTTGGCATTAAGCTGGTGTCAATTACAGAAAACAATCATTCTTTGCTTATAATGTGGTTTCCCTGCTCTTGAAAAAGTGAATTACATTATAAGCCTCCATTTGTGTATTTTTTTTTGTTTCACTTTTTGAATAAATAATACTTTATTTTATTTATCGAAAAATGTAAAAGGAAAAAAAACTGTTTGATTCCAAATTACTTTAATAATCATACATGGAAGTGTCATATTTAGAAATGAGTCAGAATATTTTGCATTGTCGAGTGAAGAATATATATATATATATATATATTTGACAAAACGTGTCTTAATAACGATTTTTTTCCCACTTTAAATTTTGTAGTATTTAAATGTGAATAATTTTTGTAGTATTTACTCTATAGTTTTTAGAATGTTATCACTAAAATATTTTTCGCAGCGCAGCAATTCTCAAATTTTTAATTTCAGCACCCATTTTTTATTTTATTTATTTATTATATTTTAATATCAGAACTGTACATTCCCTTTTCAGATTTCCCTTTTTGATGAACAAAAGTTTCTTATTATGAAGAAATATAATTTTCGGTTTTTCTTTCCCTGTCATACATGTTCTTATACGATTATGTAATGAATAATTAGAGAAGTTGTCATTTTTTAAAAAGTGTTAATTTCAGAGTTAATTCGTTAAATCCCAAACATCAAAACATAATTATAGTATTCTTATATTTTATAAATCGATATTGTTTGAGCAAATAATTATCTTTTTAAAAATTATTTCCGAGAACGACGTATTTTTCTCGTCTAATTTTGATAGATTAATTTTAAAAAAATAAAATTTCGCATTGTTATATCGTTGTTTTGATGTAGTGCCAAATTTTGATTTATAATATAATTAATGTAATTAGACTAGGTGTTGGTAACTTTTTTTGCTTTCAGTGAAATAATGGCTCTTTTCGGTTGATATAATTATTTTTTTTTTCTGAAATTAATTTCTAAGAAATTGCAAATTAAATTATTTTAATGTTTTATTTCAAAAATTAGAATACTACATTTGTTCGTCTACTACTATTTTTTAGAAATTTTAATCGCAACATCACACATATCTCAGTTTGTTTATTGTATTTATCAATTGGTAAATCGGTTTGAAATATAAAAAACTTTTTTTTGCATATTTTTTAATGTACATATCTATTTGTTGTTGTTACTTCGTGTAAAATTATAATAAACTATTTAATTTCTTTCGATAGTTTAAACAAAAACACGTTTTCAAACTGATAACAGAGGTCGCTGCAGGTTTTTTTTTTTCTTGTTGCCTATTTTGTGAAAAAAAAGGTTATTTTTGTGAAATTTATTATATTTTTGTGGAATTTATTATATTTTTGTGAAACGTATTATATTTTTGTGAAAAACGGTATTTTTTAACGGCAGATAAAATCCATTTACTTAAATTCGCAAGCATTTTTTAATAATAACTTCTTTAAGTCCTTCTGCTAAAGTTTCCTTTCTGGTGAACTTGTTTTGTTTGCAAAATACACATTTTAAAACGCAACAAGATAAAAATAATTAATAAAGAGTATATTTTTATGAAATGGAATTTTATGAAGTGACCTGTTTTATAAAGAGGAACTTTGTGAAGGGTCCTATGTTATTACTTACCCATCATACGTAGTATGGGGTAAGTCTTGTAATCGTTTTGAAAAACGAAAAAAATGTTTGACGGATTTACCCGTTTTAGACACTGGAGATTCCGAAAAACATATTTTTAGAAAAAAAAATTTCCGTCCGTCTGTCTGTGTGTGTGTGTCTGTAAACCAGGGTTGTAAAAAACCCGGGTTTTTTAATAAAAACCCAGCTCAGGCGGGTTTTATTAAAAAACCCGGGTTAAATGGGCAATTTTCCCCGGGTAAAGTGGGTTAAACTGACAAAATGTGGAGTATGATTCCACCTTCCTCACAAATAATAATCTTCAAGGTTGGCATTGTATAGGGAAAACTGGAAAAACTGAGGGAATTTAAAAATGAGTATTAAAAACAAAGAATTTTACAAAATTTTGGTACTTTGCAAAATTTATCCGTTGAAATTTTGAAAATTCTCAGAGGAATTATTCAGGGCAAATTTAATTTTTTGCTCAGGAAAGCGGAAGGAATTTGATTGCCGAAATAAGTAGGAATCTTGATCTCAAATACAATCTTTGTGAACACTTCATAGTCTCTCTAATAGATGGGAATGACTTCATAGTCTTAATAATGATCTCAATATTTTAAAGCCATTCTATGAGATTTTGAAGAAACGCTTTGATCAATGCATCACTCCCTTACACCTAGTAGCGTATGAAGCTCACACAAATTATAAAGGTAAAAATTTAACTAAAAATCAAGAAGAAAGTGCATTAAAATGGTTAAGAGGCATAAATGAAGAATTTGTACCACCTTTAATAGCACTGAGTATTGCAGATGAAGATACTGATATTTATCCAAAGTATCTGCTGTCTTTCCATGTTTGCAAAAATGCATCTGCATCAAAGTGGGGAAAAATTGTTGCTAAAAAAATAATGGAACACTTAACCCAGAATTTTGTTCCTTTATGGAAAAAATAAGTTATTTGTCTGCAAGTACTGCATCTGTTGAACGATTGTTTTCAGGTTTTGGTTTCATTCATAGTAAGCTATGTAATAGATTAAGCCATGAAAAAGCAGAAAAGTTAGTGAAATGTTACCAAGTATTAAAAAGTGACACTCCAGCATATTGGTAATGTAAAAATATATTATAAAAAGTTTTTTTAATGGTAATTCTATAACTAAATTTTATTATTATAACTATGAATAAAATATTTTCTGTAACTAAATTTTATTTTTATAACTATGAGTAAAATATTTTCTTTGCATATACTATTCTAATTAATTTAATAAATACAAAAAGATTAGTAAATATTACTCTTGAAGCTAACTGAAAAGCTTAAATTTACATTTTAAATTAAAATCTAAAACGTTTTAAAATTACAGGGTTCCCAATCTAAAAGTGCAAGTAAATTAGTACAAATATATTTTCTAAGACTCAAAGAAGTGAATAAAATAAAACAAAATAACCATAAACTGTTAACAAATACATCATTTGTTCCTTTCCAGAAATATATATATATTTTTTAAAACCCAGCCCGATCAAGTAGCTGGGCGGGTATCCGGGCAGCTGCACGCTACAACCCTGCTGTAAACGCTCTATCTCCCGAACAAATTGAGATAGAGACTTGAAATTTGGTATGTACTTAATATGTAATAATGGGAAGAAGCTATATTATTTTATTTAAAGAAGTATATTATTTTATTTAAATATGTATTCTTCTCTTTTGTTTTAAAATAGTTTCAATACTTTGCTTTATAAATTTATATATTAGGGTTTGTTTGGCGCATTTCTTTATTAATCGTTTTTAAAAGAACATTTTAAATGCATTTTATAAAGTTGGCTCATTTCTGCATAATTTCTAATGTTTCTAATATTTTATTCAAAAACTTATTTTAAAAACTAGTAATGGATTATTAAATTAATTTTCATAATTCATTAAGAGTTTTGATTTTTTTTTAAAGCAGCAGCTGAATTATGAAATCAATTAAATGCTTCTAAATTAAAATGCGTTATAAATCTCATTTAATGGAAAATTTGCTATAAAAGCAAACTTTAATAAATAATTATTTTAATTAAAAGATTGTATTTTTCTCTTGCGTTTTTTTTTTATATATAACTGTTAAAAATAATCTGAAATTCACGGGTATTTTCTTCCTGAATTTCACAGAAAAAGTCCCTTTTCACGACAAAAGGGCATTTTCCGTTAAAAACAGAAAATTTCCTCATATTTCCTGAAAACAACGGAACAGACGGAGAAGAAAGTGGCCAACGGAGATATTCCGTTATCTTCTGCATATTGATTGCAGCACAGAAAAACTAAAAATTCAATAAATTAAAATTTCGAGTTTATTTAAAAGAACAAAATAGTTCTTTCGAATTTAAAAAAGCAACAATTAATTTTCCCATACTTAGAAAATTATTAGCAATTTATTTTTTTAAGTTATAAAAAATATTCACACTTAAAATATATTCTAAACAAATAGCTTAATATTTATATATAATAGTTAAATTAAGTGAAAAAAAATCGTATTTACTCAAAAAAGCAACAAACAAAAATAATGCTTTCGAATTAAAAAAAAAAATAACAAATAATTTTCGCATTCCTTTGAAATTATTCGCAATTTGTTCTTTAAAGTTATAAAAAACACTCTCACTGACAATATATTCTAAGCGAACACATTTAAAAAATATGTAATAGTTGAAAAATCGTATTTACTCAAAAAAGCAACAAACAAAAATAATGCTTTCGAATTAAAAAAAATAACAAATAATTTCCTCATTCCTTTGAAATTATTCGCAATTTGTTCTTTAAAGTTATAAAAAACACTCTCACTGACAATATATTCTAAGCGAACACATTTAAAAAAAATATGTAATAGTTGAAAAAATCGGTTTTTACAAAAAAAGCAAACATACTTTATCAAATTTAATTCAAAATATAATATTCATATTTTGCGTTTAACAATCAAATTAAGAATATATATAAGTCATGTTTTAATCCGCTATTAATACTAAAGGTTTCAGTCATAATCTTATAACAAAATATCCTCCCAATTAATTTCAAAATTACCAAGTTTCTAAACCCCAGATTGTTTAAGTTCCAGGCCGCGATTTGAAGAAATCCCGTATTATCATTTCAAGCTCTTGCGGTAAAACACTTGGCTCAAAGCGCTATCGTCTCTGGTTCGAACCCCAAGGTCAGCCGGAAATTATACTTGAATTAAATCAAATATAGAATACTCCCGTTGTAGTCAACAGATGGCAGCACAAACAGAAAGGGATTTTTTTTTTTTTTTTAACCGAGGTCATTCATAACAGAAAAATACCGTTTCTTGAAACGCAGATTTTCGTTCTGTTATCTTTCAAAACGGAAAATCTTCTAACGGAACGAAAAAAACCCGGCAACTTCGCTGACAGTAGTTTTCCCGTGAATAAACGGATTTATTTTTAACAGTGTAGTACCAAATGCATTGATTTATATAATTAAGATAGTAACAGTGCTGCTGGGTATGCTCTATAGCTCATCATTTAAGCAAGCAGTTTGGGAATATAACTACGAACAAACTATATAACTATAAACAGTATAACTCCGAACAAAAATATGCAGTAACCTAGTCCGTGTTACACACGATTCCGAAAGTGGTCTTTATCTTTAGACTCCAAAGAAACTAATATATTTTCGAAATTTAAAAAATCATTTATAAAAACAGTTTCTTTTGCTGTCACTGATTTTCGGAAACATTTCCAAGTAGTTTTTATAGTATATTATTCAATTTTCTCAATCAGTTTTCAAATGTTGTCATTTATCAATTAAACATTTTCAGCTACTTAATTGAATTTATAGAAGTTTATACTTTTTTATCGATGCTATGGCCAACTCTATTTTATCGATACTATAACTTATCCCCATCAGGGGCTAACGGCGATAGATCAATATTTCTGGCGCTAATTTCATAGCAATATATTTGTTTTTTCAATTTTACTATTTTAGCGGCAGAGCTGCTGCCAAATTTCGTATAAGAGCTTTTTTCTTTCCAGGTTAATTTGTTATATTTTTAGTTTAGATCCTAGTTATTTCGGTTACTAGTTTATTAAGTTGTATTTTTCAAGTTCGTCGCCTCCCCCTCCCCCCCCCCCCAAATTAAAACTTTCTTAATTATGGTCCGATTTAAATGGGACCTTTTTTGACATTCTTCCCAGGACATATGGTTAACAACTAAACGTTGATATTATATCTGCAACTCTTGGTGACCGCTTATTTATGAACAATAATTAAAATGTTCGTTTTTTTTTCCATTTCAAACATTCTATCCTTAGTTTAGAGCTACGTTACTCAGGGTTCTCGTTAATTAAGTTGTATTTTTCAAGTTCGTCGCCTCCCCCTTCCCCTCCTCTCCAAATCATAACTTTCTTAATTTTGGTCCGATTTAAATGGGACCTTTTTGATATTCTACCCAAGTCGTTTGATTACCAACTAAACACTAATATTATTTCTGCAACTCTTGCTGACCACAATTTATGAACAATAATAAAAATGTTCGGATTTTTTCCAGTTTAAACATTTTATTCTTGGTTTATAGCCACGTTACCCAGGGTTCTCGTTAGTTGAGTTGTATCTCTCAAGTTTGTCTTCTCCCCTCCCTCCCAAATCACAGCTTTCTTAATTATGGTCCGATTTGTATTGGACCTTTTTTGACATTCTTCCCAAATCATTTGGTTACCAACTAAACATTGATATTATTTCTGCAACTCTTGGTGACCACTATTTAGGAACAATAATCAAAATTTTCGGCTTTTTTCCTGTTCAAATATTCAATCCTTGGCTTAGAGTTCCATTACTCAGCGTTCGCGTTAGTTAAGTTGTGTATCTCAAGTTTGTCTCCTCTCCCTCTCCCCCCAAATCATAATTATCTGAGTAACCTGAGTAACTTGACTCTAAACCAGGGACAGAATGTTTGAACTTGAAAAAAGCCGAAAATTTTGATTATTGTTCATAAATAATGGTCACTAAGAGTTGCAGGTATAATATCAATATTTAGTTGGTAACCAAATGACTTGAGAAGAATGTCAAAAAAGGTCCCATTCAAATCGGACCAAAATTAAGAAAGTTATTATTTGGGGGAGGGAGAGGGGATGAACTTGAAAAATACAGCTTAATAAAGTAATAACCCAAATAACTAGGCTCTAAACTAAAAATATAACAATTTAACCTGGAAAAAAAGGCCCTTATTTACGAAATTTGACAGCAGCCCTGCCGCTGAAATAGTAAAATCGAAAGAAGAAAAATATTGCTATGAAATTGGGAATCGATTCTTATTGTGATCGATGCTGTTTTGTACGATGTCGATGTTTATCGACACTCGATTTTTCTAGAATCGATTACATGTAGCAACATGATAAAATATTTAATCTTTTTAAATATTTCATTTAAAAAAATATGCTTTCCAACTGGTAATGTATTTATAAAATCACTGAAACCTTTTGAAAAATCTGGTGTCAATTTACTATAAATTCAAAATTCAATAGATTATTATTATTATCCACTTATTTTGAATGGAAAATTGTATTCTTCACTCGCAGTTTTGATTTAATGCCAAAAACTTTGAATTAACTAAGAGAAATGTAAATATTTTTTTTTTCTTTCAATAAGTTACCGTCTATGTTTAGTTAATTTTTGTAAAACTAATTTTAATAGAATTAAGCGCGGTTTAAATTAATTTGGTATTTTTATTTTAAATATATAATCCTCTTTCATGCATTGATTTATTCCCCTCTTGGAATATACATTTTTCAGATTTTAATTCCAACATGTGTTACATCCGTGTTTATTTGTTATATTTATTTATTTGTCGTTTTCAAATCAAAACATTTAAAACATATTTTACCGACTAGATTGCAAAATCAAATGTACTCAATTGTTTTTGTTGTGTCTATTTTCAGCAGCATATTAAAATATTTTAATCCCTTTTGATAATTTAATAAAAATATATATTTTTTAAAGTGTTAATATGTTATGAAATCAATGGAACCTTTACAAATTTCATCGCATTTATAAATCCCAGTTAATGGAAAACCTGTGGTAATGCATTACAATAACATACTTTAATAAATTACTTTTTTTTTTTTTTTTTAAATACAAAATTGTATTTTCGCTTTGTTTTGATATAATGCCAAATTATTTGATTTATATGAAGGTAATTAGATGTATGTTGGCAAAATATTGCTTCTATTGAACTAATGCCTCTGTTCAGTTGATATTAGCATTTTTAAAACTAATTTTACTGAAATTAAGTTTAGTTTAGATTCTTTTATTTATATTTTATGTAAAGTATTTTAATCCTCTTTCCTGTTTCACTACTTAGTTTTCGGAAACTTATATTGTCGAGACTTCCATCTCTAGAAGTCTGTAACATCTGTATTTGTTTATTATATTTCTTCATTAGTCGTTTTTATATGAAAATATTTTTTAACGATTTTTCCGACTAAATTGCAAAATCATGTCTCTGTTTAATTGTTGTTGTTGTTACTAAGTGTGACAGTATAATAAAATATTTAATCCCTTTTAATAATTTAATGAAAAATATGTTTTTCAAAAATATAAAGAATTATGAAATTAATAAAACATTTATAAGTTAAAATGAATTTATAATTTACACTTGATGGAACCGTCTGTTTTAATTCATTGTAGAAGCTAAGTTTAATAAGTGAATAAAATAGCGATCCAACTTTAATTTAAAAAAAATAATAATAATAAAGTTCTATTCTTCTCGCTGTTTTTATGCAATGATAAATATTTTCATGTACATATTAAGTTTATTAGGCAGATTTTTGTTTTCAATAAGCTAACGTTTCTATTGAGCTCTTGTAAGGTTTTTATTTTAGTCTAAAATTAATTTTAAGGGTATTAAATGCAATTGAAATTATTTTTTAAATATTTTATTAAAAATTGATAATTAAAAATGATTATTAAAAATCCTCCTTCATGTATAGCTTTTGTTCCCAGGTACATGGTATATTCTAAGATATAGACATTCCTGACATGCGTAATGGTTTAAGTATATTTTTTCATTAGTTATTTTTCCAATCTAAATATTTTTAACAGATTTTGCGAAATAGATTTATTTCTGGGCAATAATTATTGCAAGTAGGTTTGGCCGCATGCTAATTACACTTAATCTCTTTTAATAATTTAATCAAAAGTATGCTGTACACTCGTTATCAATCATGGCATCAGTAATACACTATTTTGCCAAAAGTGACCGGTCACTTGCGATTTTAGACGTTTTGTTAACTATCTAGAAAAATACATGAGGAATTAACCTGAAACTGCAGGTGTGTAAACAGTATAGTATAGGTTATATATTTCCGCGAAGATTTTTCCCGAAACCCCATAGGGGACTGTCAACAAATTGAAAAAGAGCGAATATATTTTGGATTACCCTGTAAAAACTAATGTAGCAAAAGCGTTCAAACTCGAGATTATTAATAAGTGGCTTATTGTAATATATACTGTGTTTTTCATATTAAGAACTCTGCAAATTATAAGCAAAAAACTTGGCGAAATTTGGGACTGTTTTTATAAAAACTTTAATTTCTCTACGAGTATACATGCTATCCTCATAAAAACGAACACAGTATATTACAATAAGCCACTTATTAGTAATCTCGAGTTTGAACGCTTTTGCTACATTAGTTTTTACAGGGTTTTCCAAAAGATATTCGTTCTTTTTCAATTTGTTGGCAGTCCCCTATGGGGTTTCGGGAAAAAATCTTCGCGGAAATGTATAACCTATACTATACTGTTTACACACCTGCAGTTTCAGGTTAATTCCTCATATATTTTTCTAGATAGTTAACAAAACGTCTAAAATCGCAAGTGACCAATCACCTTTGGCAATATAGTGTATAATAAAATATTACAATACATTTTGCATTTATCTCACATAATTATGTTCATTGAGTTTAAAAACAAAGTCTTCAGTTATATATATAACATACACAAATTATATTATTATGCTCCATGAGATTCATTTTTAATTTATAATAAATGCATTGGTTTTTTCAAAAAGTTTTAATTGTTATTATTTGTTAATGGTTTTAATGATCAAGTTATGGGTTGAGGACAGGGGTAGTAGTGACTTTTGAGATATTTAAATTTCATTTTTTTTTTTTTTTTTTTTTTTTTTTTTTTTTTGCGGATTTTCACAGTAGAAGTAACATAATATTGTAGAACAATCACAGAGAAGGATTTTAACATTAAATGAGAATTTATATTGGTAAGAAATGCCGAGAGGTATACTGGGAGCTGGGAAATCACACAGCTTGTGAGATTTCGTCCCATATGAATGTATAAATTTGCGTATTCGTTTCTACAGATGTCAGATATTATTACAATTTACTAAGTATTTAAAAAAAAAAAACTTGTATCCAGTTTGTGCATTTCAAAGATTATAACTCTGATTACGTTATCATGTTTCATTCGAATAAACAGATTTTTGTAAAAAGAGTAACTGTCCTATTTTCAAAAAATGAAAAAGAATTTTCTGTAAAGATTCGGAGAAAAATAATTAGCATGGAGTGCTTTGAATCACAATTTATAGATAAAACTGTAAAACCTAGAAGCAGTACAAAAAAGAAGCAGTTTAAAATTGCTTATTTTTCTGCTTTGTATTGCTTATTTTTGTAATTGCTTCTTCTCCTTAGAAGCAGTTTAAAATTGATACTAACCATAACAAGCTTGCCAAACAAAACAGGTTGGGTCACAGCCGGCCGGCTTTTTTCTGGCCTGGCAATCCTGAAGCAAGGGGCTTTTTCCAAGGCTATACTTTCCTAGCATACCCTGGAAACCTTGGACTGGGGACAGGCACTAGGCAACGGCCGTCAAAAAAAAAAAAAAAAAAAAAATATATATATATATATATATATATATATTTAGTGAGCTATATGCCCCCCCCCTTTTTTTTATTAGTAGTTAGAATTTAATGTTAGGTTTTGACTCCTGGTGTTCCTTTTGTTAGGGCTTTTTTGTGACTCTTGGCACAACCTCGCTATTCATTCTCCGTTTTTTTTTTTTTGCCACAATTAGACTGGGTCTGTCAACGAATTGTAGATCACCCAAAATTCTTGGTTGCTCTATGCGCCACTTTATCCAGGCCACATTGGGTCACGCGCTTTCAAACTCTGGACTGACTCCTACAGTTCTCCACCAGAGTTTCAAAATTTATTTACTGTTTTGAACCTGTTTGATTTATTTACTGTTTTATTTTGTTTCTAAATTTAAAGTTATGTTTCTTTTCATTTTTCGTTGAAGATTTCGCTTGGCGGTTTTTTACGGCCGCGTTGGCACTCCGTGTTGACTTTTTTAAGTTTTATTCCTCTTCCTTGTTTTGATATAATCTTAAAAATTCTGATTTATATAATTAAGGCAATTAAATGTAACCAAATTTTTGTTTTCTATGAACTTCGTTTTAACAATATAAATATATTTTTCTTTTCTTTCTTTTTTTTTTTTACTGGAATTAACAGCAGTTTAAATTATTAGTAAATTTTCCAATAAAACAACATTAAAATTTTGTTGATTGACTTTAAAACCCAGACTCATTTCTACATAATTTTTGTTTTTCTTTATAGGTGTACTAATTTTAAATATTAGTAAATATTAGCTATTTAATAAATATTAGCTATTTAATAAATATTAGCCATTTTAGTAAATATTAACTATTAAATATTTATTAGTAAATTTTCACATAAAACAACATTACAATTTTGTTGATTGACTTTAAAAGCCAGGTTCATTTCTACATATTTTTTTTATAGATGTACTAGCTTGAAATATTTGTAAATATTAGCTATTTAGTAAATATTAGCTATTTAATTATTATTAGCTATTTTAGTAAATATTAACTATTAAATATATTTTAGTAAATTTTCAAATAAAACAACATTACAATTTTGTAGATTTACTTTAAAAGCCAGGTTCATTTCTACATATATATATATTTCAGTGTATGTGGTCAGTTTCTTATGTTTCAATGGTTAAATTTTACTTAAAGTTTTATATATATATATATATATATATATATATATATATATATATATATATATAGATGTACTAGCTTGAAATATTAGTAAATATTAGCTATTTAGTAAATATTAGCTATTTAGTAAATATTAGCTATTTAATTAAGAGCAACAATCTGAGAAAGTGACACACCTAGCATTATGGGGTGATTCATGCCATCTCAGATTTTCTCCAAAAAATTACCATTTGTCACTTACCTTGTTAAAAGACAAAATCTAGAATTTTTTTTTCTAAAGTTGAGTTGTTCGTTTTTTATGACCCCCCAAAAGTCATCGTGTGGTGCGAAAAATTGACCATTTTTTTGAGACATTGAAATTGTTATGACCCACAATTCTTTGCGCAAACAACTTGCCGCAAAATTCTTTTTATATTTGGTATCTAAAAGGGTTAAACTTCATATAATAGATGAGAAGTCTGTGGCAAGTGATTGCCGCAAGGTCACTGAAGGTCACAAACATATGCATTTTCGCTATTTTTTGCCATTTTTAAGGCCCAATAATAGCTTGCGCCTTCCAGTTGCCATGGCAAAAGAGGTGTCGTTTGAAAGATGTGTATTAGCACTTTTAAAAAATGTATATATAATTGAGGCAAGTTGAAAGCGCTTTTAGTTACAGAGTGCCAAAATCTGAAAAATGTCATATTTGACCGATATTCAAACTGTCATAATTTCTTGCGGCAGCGACATTGTGGAATAATTCTTTTGCCATTGTTTTATTCTGTTATTGCCCTTTACGAAAAAATAAACTCCATTGAGGCAAGTATCTTTAAAAAAATTAATTTTATTTTTAAACATACTCTATATCCCTGTATTTGCTTTTCGGAAAAACATTACTTTTAACATTTAGTTGGTTATATAATTTTTTTATTTTTAATATATTGGTACATTATGTTTGTTGAGGGCAGTTATTTAATTTTAAAGCCTGAAAAAAATCACAACATATCTTCTATTTGACCTATTCAGGTAAAATGAATATATGATTTTTCCATTACTATTGAAAAAATTACTATCATTTTTCACATTTATTGACTAAAAGCAAATCTAAGTTTTCTATAAGACGTGTTTCTTCTGCTTTCGTAAGGTCAAGTTTTCTCACAACTTCGCAAAGACTTGAAAATCCACTGAGTCCATCAGCTGTTGTGTTGTCTAACCCGCTGAGAAATTTACGTTAACTTGGGTTAAAAGAGTTAAGTAAACGAATTAATGAAGAGCTACTTAAATTTTCAAACTCTATACTCTTGCAGAATTCCATATAATCAACTACTATATGTGTTTTTAATGCTATGAGTACCGCATGTTTTAACCCACAATCATATTTTAAGGTAGTTGTTCCATAAGCAACATCTTGTAGAAAATCTGTTGTAAACAAAAAAATCTAAAAAATGATCTACCTTACTCATGTCGAGATAATAATGTTGAAATAGGTGATTTAAATTGAAATTTAACAGGGCTTACACCTTCTGTTGGCGATTTTATAAATGAATTTGTCTCGGTTTTATCGGTTTCCACTAACAGAGAATTAGGAACTTCAAAAGGTGGATCGCTGGAAGTGATGTCTGTTATCTCAATTTCATTGTTCATTTGATGTAGATCTTTTGAAAGAAAATAATCTCTATGCTTAGGGCAAACAGTTCCTCCAATTGGGAATTTTACAGAAGAGTTATATTTACATATTAATTCATATGTTGCCCAACTTGTAGTCCTAAGGCCATTTTCTTTTATTTTCCTGTTTTCGTTGTGATTAGGGTGTGAAGATACAGTTGGAACGTGCCAATAAGTTCCAAAATCAAAACGATGCTTTGCACAAATTTTAAATCCTTCCGGTCTCAATTCTTTACCACTTCTACTAGAAATCAGTTTTTTTTTTCAGACACACTTCTATCAGGTGCTTTAACATTTATTCTTTCTAGATAATTTCTCACATGTGCTTTCAAGTCTGGTTCTGAAAACAATCCATCTTTTCGACTTTTGCCATGTCTTCCACAGTTTAATAGCTCATTATTAAAAAAAAAACAGTCTTTATAAGGATCGGACTAAAGTTCTCCCATGTTTTGTAAAGCAATTTTTTTAAAACTAAGAATATATAAATATATGAAAAAATTCAAATTCACAACCCTGATATATTTTTTTTAATTGATGAACATAAGAAATTCTTAATAAGTAGAAATATTGTTCTGATATTTCAGAATGGCCAACCATGTGAAACAGTAATGCAAACAAAGGAAGAGTTGAGATTTTTTTTTTTCAGAATTTTGTGTTACTAAATTATTGTTGTATTTTTAAAATATGTATATTTTTTTAAATGCACTTTATAAACAAAAAGAAGAAGAGATAATTTTATTTTTTATAGAAGAACATAAAAAATTATGATTGGACAGAAATATTGTTCACATGGTTTTAGAGTATTCTATCATGTAGTACTAGTAATACAAACAATAGAAGAGTTGAGATATTTTGTTTTTCAGAATTTTATGTTGCTAAAATAATATGATTGTAAATATTGTTCTCATGCTCCAGCATTTTTTTACTATGTAGAAACAGTAATACAAATAAAGGGAGGGTTGGGATGTTTCGTTTTGAATAAATTTATGTTCTGAAATTAATATGAGGTAAAAATATTCTATCAATATTGATTTTAAAATGCAATTTATATTTAAAAAAAAGACTACTTTCTTTATATCTTTATGAATTTTATTCAGTTGTAATTGTGTATTATGTTTCAGGCTTCAGGTGAGAAAAATGACAGGGTCTTGTAAGATAAAATTTGTTGCGAAGTAGAATTCAAGTGCTTTATTTTTTAACAAATAGGTTACAAATTAAACAAAATATTTATTCTAAAATATTTATAAAAGTATAAAACATTGTAAAACTTTTGCTTTTAGTCAATAAATGTGAAAAATGACAGTAATTTTTTTCAATAGTAATGGAAAAATCATAATATATTCATTTTACCTGAATAGGTCAAATAGAAGATATGTTGTGATTTTTTTCAGGCTTTAAAACTAAATAACTGTCCTCAACAAACATAAATGTACCAATATCTTAAAAATAACAATTTATATAACCAACTAAATGTTAAAAGTAATGTTTTTCTGAAAAGCAAATAAGTCCTGACTACAGGGATATAGAGTATGTTTAAAAATAAAATTAATTTTTTTAAAGATACTTGCCTCAATGGAGTTTATTTTTTCGTAAAGGGCAATAACAGAATAAAACAATGGCAAAAGAATTATTTCAAAATGTCGCTGCCGCAAGAAATTATGACAGTTTGAATATCGGTCAAATATGACATTTTTCAGATTTTGGCACTCTGTAACTAAAAGCGCATTCAACTTGCCTCAATTATATATACATTTTTTAAAAGTGCTAATACATATCTTTCAAACGACACCTCTTTTGTCATGGCAACTGGAAGGCGCAAGCTGTTATTGGGCCTTAAAAATGGCAAAAAACAGCGAAAATGCATATGTTTGTGACCTTCAGTGACCTTGCGGCAATCACTTGCCACAGACTTCTCATCTATTATATGAAGTTTAATCCTTTTAGATCCCAAATATAAAAAGAATTTTGTGGCAAGTTGTTTGCGCAAAGAATTGTGGGTCATAACAATTTCAATGTCTCAAAAAAATGCTCAATTTGTCACACCACACGATGACTTTTGGGGGGGGCCATAAAAAACGAACAACTCAACTTTAGAAAAAAAAATTCTAGATTTTGTCTTTTAACAAGGTAAGTGACAAATGGTAATTTTTTGGAGAAAATCTGAGATGGCATGAATCACAGGTGTGACACTCTCTCAGATTCTTGCTCTTAATATTAGCTATTTTAGTAAATATTAGCTATTTAGTAAATATTAGCTATTTAGTAAATATTAGCTATTTAGTAAATATTAGCTATTTAGTAAATATTAGCTATTTAGTAAATATTAGCTATTTAATTAATATTAGCTATTTTAGTAAATATTAACTATTAAATTGTATTAGTAAATTTTCAAATAAAACATTACAATTTTGTTGATTGACTTTAAAAGCCAGGTTCATTTCTACATAATTTTTCTTTTTCTTTATAGATGTACTGACTTGAAATATTAGTAAATATTAGCTATTTTAGTAAATTTTAACTATTAAATATTTATTAGTAAATTTTCAAATAAAACAACATTACAACTTTGTTGATTGACTTTATAAGCTAGGTCATTTCTGAATAATTTTTGTTTCTCTTTATAGATGTACTAACTTGATAAAAGGTTCACTATTTCCAATGATTTAAACAGGAATATGTTTTCAGACTGGTAACGAATTATAAAATGAATAAAAGTTTTACCGATAACAACGTATTTATAAATCCCGTTTAGTGGAAAAACCTATCTTAATCCTACTACAAAAACTTTAATAAATTACTTTTTTAAACTTTAATAAATTAATTTTTTTAACACAATTCTGCTAAACTTTTAATTGGCCCCTCTGCGTGTATTTTCAAGAATTTCTAAAAATCTGTTATATCTGTGTTTCTTTGTTATATTGCTTTATTATTTGTTTCAAATCAAAACATTTTAAACTGATTTTGTAAAATACATTCATGTGTTATTGATAATTATATTTCATAAAAAAAAAAAGTTTTCAAATTCGTGATGAAGCACAAAATAATTAAAATTACTATTTTTAAATTGTATTCTTCTCTTACTGTTGTGATAGTTAAATGTTTCGATTTATCTGATTAAGGCAATTAGATGTAAGCATAATTAATTTTAACGGAATAAAATGCAATTTAAATTATTTTAGAAAACCTAATGTAATTTTTTCCCCTCTGAAAATATATGGATTCGAGACTTTAATCTCAACATCTGTTATATCTCTCTCTGTTTACCAAATTTATTTGTTTAAAAATAAAGCATATTTGACAGCTATGTTGATTTTGTAAACTAGTTACATTCTTGCATAATTTTTGTTATCATGTATAGGTGTAACTATATGATAATGCATTTAATATTCCTTATAATTTAATCAAAAACGTGTTTTTAAACAGGTATACTGAAATCAATAAAATCTTCACAAATTAAAATGAATTTATAAATCCCACTTAATGGAAAAGCCTTTATAAAAGCAAACATTGATAAATTAATTTTTGAATAAAAAGTTGTATATATTATCTTTCTGTTTTGATGTAAAATCTAAATGCTTTGGAAAGTGTAACTGGGATAAATTAGATTGGACCAGATTTATGTTTTTAATAAAATTTAACTCTGTTATTTTCTACCCTATAAATTTAATTCTGTTTAATTCATGTAAGGTATTCCCTTTTCTCTGAAATTAATTTTAATTGAATTAAATACCTAGAATTGAATACTCTCTTCATTATGACCTAATTACATGGTATACAGGAGTTTCCATGTTATATCATACTTTCATCAAGTAAATGCTATAGTTACAGCTCGGATGAATGAAATTAGCGCTGCAGTTCGCAGCCATGTCCAACAAATAAGAGCGAATTATGCCAGCCAGGATATCGTCCAGATAGCTCAGTAGGAAGAGCATTGGCGCGGTAAACCAAGGTACTCAGGCTCGAGTCGTAGTCTGGACATTTTTCACTCTGTTAGAATAAACCTCAATGCTCCAACCATTGAATAAGAATTAAATAAAATTTAATTATTTTCAAAATATTTTTTAAATTTTAAATTTCATTTTCTATTAGATATTACAACTTTTTCCTCCCCCAGCACATATGCATACTTGCCAATTTTTACACTTTTGGTATAAATTTTACATTTTTGTGGATATGGTAAAGCTGTGATGCGCCGCAAAGCCTAAGGAACTTATAACGCGCTCCATGTAAGTGCTGCGGCCGGTGGGAGCACCGCCATCTGCGCAACACTCCCATTAGACCCAAGTGAATTGCGACATACGACGTTGCGATTGTGGTGATCACGTTACACTTGAAGACGAACCGGGGTCCCCCAACAGCTTCGGGGCAGGACACCCAAGAGGGAGCCAGGTCCTAAGCCTTAAGTCGGGTTTTCCGACCCGCATTTGCTCTACCAGAACTCGAGGGACGTGAAAACCTACAGAGGTAGTCACAGTCGGGGATATGGTAAGGTGAAAAAAATAACGATTTTCGAGCAGCAAGAAAAGAAGTTGGAAAGCCAAAGAAGATTGTAAAACATGCATGGGTTGCATGCACCAAACATTCATGGTAACTTACGTTACATTTAGAATAATTGACGTCAGTAATTTTAATGAATATAACACCAACAAAGTATTCAACATGTAAAGTTGCTGTGATTTGTTAAATAAATCTATCCAAAGCGAAATTTGGATGTAATACTAAATTTAGTGCTATTTCTTGAACAGGGGAAATTATATTTATTATGATAACTTACGTTCCTTTACCATAGTAAATATAATTTCCAGAGTTTAAAAAAAAATAGCACTAAATTGAAGTAATTTTCATTCAAATTTCGCTTTGGATAGGTTTAATTAAGAAATCACATCAACTTTTTTGCATTTTAAATATTTTTTAGTGTTATATTACTAAAATTACTGAAGTCAATTATTCTAAATGCAACACAAGTTACCATGGAATGACCCACATGTAACGTTCAGAGACACCTGTAATTAAATATAATATGTCGAAATTTGAAATCTTTAATTTGTAATCTTGTGGAAATTTTTAATCTTTAACGTAATTTTTCTCAGAATGCCATATATATATATATATATATATATATATATATATATATATATATATTCGAAGCTCCTTGCTACAAGCCGTTTTGAGAATATTTCTGCCGACATGTTTTTACATAATACTAAGCTGTAACTAAATTTTCACTGGCAGGTTTGTAGCATCTGTATTTTGAGAGTTTAAGACTGATTTATTACTTTATTTCAATAAAACTTCGGTACAATTGTCCCTGACGTATCGGGGTATATTTTTGGCACTTTTATGCCTAAGCAACCGGGCGACATTGGCGAAATTTTGCTTTGTATGGCAACCCAGTAGAGCAGTTTGCATGTGTTTTATATTAAATTAAAGATTCGACACAAAGGTGTCATTTTATGTTCCAATCTTGCCTTTAAAAGCAAAAAACCTATCTAAAATATTTTCGAATTTTAAATCCCCCCCCCCCCTCTATCTTTTAAGATACTTATTTTTACACTTTTTGTTCAAAATTTCTCCCAAGTGCCAATTTTTCTCTCTTAAATTATAAATTACTTTCTAACTGCTTTTAATAATGATAAATTTGAATGTAAGGCGATATTTAGTAATGTTAAAGGAATGAATTCAGGTTTCATTGTCAAAAATTACCATGGGAAATGTTTTTTACTTTCCATTGTATGTAAAATGAAATTATGTTTTGAATAAGTTTTTGCTCAGGTGTTATTGAAAAACAAAATTTAAATTAAAAAAAGCTGTGTATATATCTTTAAAATCAGTTTCTTAACCCTTTGTAACTCAATTATTTACTCAGAAGTTAGGAAACATTACTTTAAGCATGCAAAAAATAATTTTAAAATTTAGAAATACATTGAGGTAATTGTTGAGCTTCTCTGTTGTTAACTGTATCTCATTAATTTAGGTTTATAATCTGTTAAATTATATTGAAAGTATTCGGTAATGTGTATTGTTGAGTTTCTGTTGGTTGTTGGATCGTTATGTATCTTCAGTTATGTGCTTTAAAATATTATGAACGCTTTGAAATTGATTTAATCCTTTGTAACTCAACAACTCCGATTTGAAAATTATTTACTCACGTTTTAGAAAACATAATTTTAAGCAGGTAAAAAATAATTTTAAAAAATTCGAACATAAAAATAAAAATATTTCGACTGAAAAGGATTTTTCCATATCTGAAACAAACCGAAAATTACATATTTTTCTCAAATATTGTCAATTTTCTAATAGAAAATTGTAAAGTATACGCACTTACCTTTGCAAAAAATCTATATTTGGACGTCTCGAGCATTCTTAATTATACAAAATTTACAAAGTTCATTTTAGCAATAATGATTTGAAACTGCTCAAATGATAACTTAAACTTTGGTATGAAAAAAAATAACTCAGTATCGCCGTCTGTTGAGAATCCTATGAACAATTTATAGTCACTGCTGTGTTGGAAAATGGCAACAGCAAAAAAATATCGTATTTTAAAGCCCACTGTATATTAAGTAACATTGACTTTTGTTATATTGCAGGTATGCATATGCAACACGGTGATACGGGGTAATATGTGTTATAATGTTTTTCAGATTTTTCTCATCAAAATATCTTTATAAGTCATTATCATTACATAACAATATTCATCTATTATGTACTTAAAGAAAGCTTTAAAATGTCGTTTATGCGTTACTTAGGTCATACGTTCATATTAAAAAAGGGTACTTTCGTGTTATAAGCGGCCCCCACATCTACGATTATGCCAAGGTTGCACCTATGATTTCGCCAAGATCATCGCAAAGCTTGTATATACAGCATATATACGCATATATATACTCCAAATACTCATATATGCGCCATATATACGTCATTATATAAACATTATCTACGTCTTATATGTCATGTATACATCCTATACGTCTTATACACATGTCATATACACTCTAAAAAAAAAAAAAATCCGTGAAAATACAAGAGATTTTCCGTAAAATTTTACGGAGAAGTTTCATTTTTCCAAAACAAAGTACAATTTCCGTAAATGACATTAGTTCCGTAAAGGAGATTTCAAATCCGTAAACATGCAGAAAGTTTTCCGTAAATTTAATGGATTTTGTCCGTATTTATTTCAAAACAGTACAGTGGCCGTATTTCTTCCAAAACAGTGCAATTTTCGTAAATAACTTTTAGAGGTTTGCGTACAGAAATCCCCTTGTTTGAAATGGGAATTAAGATTGTTTTATTTACTAGAGTTCTTCAAGGATCCAGTCCTGACCCGGCTCGACATGCTGGCCCATTCTAACCGGAGTCATGTCTGGACGGTAATTTTTTGTGAAAATAATAGTAATATTTATATTTTTTAATAAAATATTTATAAATTGATTTTATTTTTATAAGTTGCAGAAAAATGTTTTTAAATCTACTTTTTATTTTTATTGATAGTGCTTCAAAATTAAAACTTTTTTTTCACTATTTTTTTAAATTTTATTTTAACTTTTCTAACGTGAGGCCATATTGGGTTATTTAAAGGTTTCATAACATATCTCTGCAAGTTATCTCTATGTAAATTTGTATAAAACTAAACTGATTTGGCTTATAAATTTATGAATTAAACTAAAATTTATTATTTTATAAATTATCTATAATTTTTTCCTTAAATTTATAAAAAATAGTTAATATTTTTTCTTTACTTTTATAAAAATGAAGTTTATAATTCTATTAACTTTATAATTTATTTCTTTAGCTTATAATTTTATAAATTAATTTAAATTAAATCAATAAGTCCAAATTTAAACTTACCTATCACAAGATCATTAATTTTGAAATTGTCTTTAAAAATCAATTTTTTGTTTTAATATTATTAAAACTATTCAGTTTGACAGAATCGTACACAAAAGTTCTCAGCATAGCTGAAATGTAATAATTTAAATTATTATATATTTTTTTATTTACATAATTTTTTTTAAAATAAGAGATAATGAAAATTTATTTTAATAGCATGTAATAAATACGCCTTCTTAAGATAATTATTGTTTTTATTGGAATTGATAAATAGATCATCAGACAAATAATTTAAAAAGTTCGAACAAAGAAAATGTTGGTACATTACTTTTAATACAATGTTTTACGCATATAATACATAATAAGTTAAAATTTATCTGTTATAAAGCATCCAATAATAAAGCAAAATATTGAAAAATATGAAAAGAAAATATTAAAAACATTGGGACTGAAAAAAAAAAAAAATCCATGGAACCTTCAAATTTTTATGGCATAAAAGGCGACTGAAATAAGTAGCAACGCTTCAGAAAGTTGAATATCTAATCATAGCGTAGTAGTCGGGACCTCCAGTCTAGTACACGGGAAATCGCGGGTTCGATTCTCATCGTGGTAGGGTTTGGTTATTTACACAAAACTCCCTCCAAAATGAGGGAAAAAAATAAGCAGAAATATCTCTATCCTTTATAAAGTTGTTCTTGAAGAGTCACTTTTTTTTTTTTTTTTTTTTTTTTGGTCCTATAATGTTTATTTTAACATTACAAAATGTTTTTAAAAATACGGAAGATATCTGTTATAAGACGGAAATTTAAAAACGGATATTTCAGAAATCACGGAAAATTTCTTGGAATTTACGGATTTTTTCCCCGTTAAAATACGGAAATAGTACTGGCGTCCCGATTGCCAGTACAATTTCCGTTTTTTTTATACATCCTACATTATTATAATGTCATATATGCTTTATAATTCGGCGATAAATCTCGGTCGCTTGGCGATTCATCCTTCGGGGCCGCTATAACATGAAAGTGCAAAAAAAAAAAAAAAAAAAAAAAAAAAAAAAGTGCGAAAATAATCTTCGCGCGTCATTTTACGCTTTGCTACTTTCAAAAGTTGGTAGATATGCATATATTTTTCAAAATTTTAATCTCAATATCTGTTACATATGTATCTATATGCATTTGTTTATTTATTAGTCGTTTTCAAATCAAAATCTTTATTAACAGCTGTGTTGATTTTGTAAAATATATTCTATTCTGCATAATTTTTACTGTCGTTTGTAGGTATAATAACGGGATAAAATAGTTAATCCCCTTAATAATTTAATCGAAAACGTGCTTTCAAACTCTCAACAATTATTAAATCAATAAAATCTTTACAAATTAAAATGCATTTATAAATCCCATTTAATGGAAAAGCTTATGTTAATTCAGTATTTTTTAAAAAAAAGCGAACTTTAGGAAAGAAACGCGTCGATTTTAATGAAATGCATTATAGCTGGATTAAGTTGGGATGTACAGGTTTTAATCACATTGAAGTTTGTTTTGGTAATCGTATAATAACTGAAAAATAATATATTCTATGTACAGAAAGAAAAAAGTCAAAGAATTTTTTTTTATTTATAAAATATATATTACATTCCTTATTATTTTATTTATTCCAACATTTCCAACATAGTTGAAAAGTGTTTCTGAATTCGGTTTGTCTGTCTGCCTGTCCTTCTGTCTATGCCCGTGTTCTAATTCTCGTAAATATGCTCGAATTGTTATGAAATTCTTACACACTATTGAATTTTAATGTAGAATCTATTGTATTCAAAATGAAGTGTTTAGCATTACTAGTTCATTTACAGGAACACACAAAAGCAGCATTCCGTTACATTATGGTCTATAGGGGAAAATCGTTTGCGGAGCATTTTTTTATGTATACGATATTTCAAACATAATGAAATTAATATGCATTACTGAGGTAGACTACAGCATGCTTTTACAGGAGTATACAACTTGTATCAGTTCAAATACAGGGACGTACAAAATGATTCCTTTACATCATGATAAGTGGGTGAAAATCGTTTAAAGTGCATTTTGAACATGTTATGATACTTGAAACATAATGAACTGTTTAGCATTACGAGTTCATTTACAGGAACACACAAAAGCATTCCGTTACATTATTGTCTACATTACGTTGCGTGGGAAGTTCATTTATTACACTTATTGCAACTTCAGGCAATCATTTCGTGGCGTGGGAGGAATTAGATCCGAAGAATGCAGTTAACGAGGATTGCACTTCCTTTATTTAATAGCTCAGTTATTGATATCTGTTGATATCGAAGATTATTTCTAAACAATGTTGAATGTATTACTTTTAAATTTAATATCTTTTAATTTAAAAAATTGGTTTAGCACAAAGAATTTAGATTTTTTTTTTTATACTTAGGTATATTAAATTGGCTTTCTGTAAATCGGAATGGTAAATTATTTCCATAAAAATATAAAAAAGAATATTCTTCACTTCTACTGTTCAGTAATATTTTTATCCTTTCTTACTTTCAAAATTAATGAGTCACTTTATTATGCTTACTCTCCCATATAATTCACAAGAGGTATCTCCTAAATTAGAACTTGATCGAGTAAATTTTACTGTGAGATATATCTTTTGATCAATGAATTTGTAAGCAAGAGTATTTTTCTGAAACCAGTGTTAAATTACTTTGTATAGCTTAAATTGCGAGTTAAATTTACATGCGTAATAAAACCTTTTGACAGTTCAACAGCATATGTAACAACATAGAAAGTTCTACAGCTGAATTAAACAATATGAAGGATATTGAATATACCGTAATATTTTGTACTAAATTTATTTAAAGTTGTTATAAAAAAAAAATAATAAATGCTGAACAATTATAACCTTTCTGACATATTTTAAAAGCCATTTTTTTTTCTATGAAATTTGCAAACATTAATATCCCAGTGTTTTAGAATCGTATGGTATTTTCTTTTACTATAAATGTATTACTAAAGTGAAAAAATAAATAAATATAAATATGAAAAATGAACACATACCTGTTTGAATATCCAGAAAAATGTAGAAAATAAATAAATAAATAGAATTTAAAACAAAGGTAATATATATATATATAATAATTAGTATGATGTAATTAACGTGGATAATTTAAGACTCTCTTGTAGAAACTATACTATTTTAATCTCTAGAGTAAAACACAATTCTGTATACAGGCTAAATACAAGTTATATACAGGTTTAAGGCGAAAGGGGGGTGATTTCGCCGTAGCTTATCGGCCGTTAACGCGTATCTCGATCTTATACCCTGTTCACATCGGACATTTAAGATAACTTAGACCGCCATTTTTGAGGTGGTACCTCCCCGGAATTGAATACCTGTCCACACCGCCAAACGCATTTAAGATAACTCACTCAACATCACCGTGTCCAGTGCGCATGTGCATATGTTAAAAGCAAACTCAACAGCCAATCGGCCTCCAGAGCCAATCAGAGTGAGCGGTGCTGACTGTATCTAGCTATGGAAAGTTCGAACTCACTAAGTGAGTTTCTGGAACTCACTCAGTGAGTTCAGCGGTCTAAGATATCTTAACTATTCGATCTGAACATAGTACTAGACCCCGGCTAGGCTGTCTGCCCAAGCTAAGCCGACAATTAAATCTGAAGAGGTCTTAATATTCCACTCTCAGGCTAGAGAGGCGAAACTATTTAGTCATCAACTTTATTGTGTTGAGTTTTTGCTAGCCTGGCGAATTACCGTGGGATCTGGCGCACTTCTTTTCTCTGCGGTCGGGCATGTTATGGGAACTGCAAACCACATCATTCACATATATACTAAATTTATTTCCTATAAATGATTTATAATCGCTTATTACTCAATGAAGACCTTTTCCTGACAGTTGTGTTTCTAAAATTATCTGAAATCTTTAGCTTTAACACTTTTTCTAGAGATGCTCACCCTATATAGGAAATGATTCTTTTTGATTCCTTATTATCTGAATAAAAATAACTGTAAATTTTGTGGATTCAAGAGTAATTTCATGACCGTGTGAGAAATTAGAGCATTTACATTTTAAGAAAAACATTGCAAAAAGAAGAAAAATTATTATCTTGAATTTATTCGGCTAAATATCTGACAAAATTCGGCCGAAGCAATTGGCCAATTAGTACTTAGTATTAGGCCAACCAAATATTCGGCAAAAGGGCCGACTACCGAATAGTAGACGAAAAATTTGTTACATCCCTAGTAAAAAGATCTCATTTTCAAAAACCAAACAAATATCATACTTTAATTTACTATTTCGTTCTGGCGGTGGTCTCGTATAGATTTTATTGGGATCTACAAAATGGTATGTTTGTCTTTTTGTCTGTTTTTATTTTCTTTTTTTGTCCTACTTTGTGTTTTAAATTAGTCGAAGTGTTATGTGGAGAAGACATTGGACAAATGGGACACGGAGTTTAACTTAACATGTGAATTTTCTCGTAAAATAAAACAGTTAAATGTTCAGGCTTTTGTCAATGGATAGCAATAACAGTACGAGCAATTACAACAAGCACATGTATTGAACTTTTTTTTTTTTTCTATTAGCTGGTTGCAAAGTGCGTTTATTATGTTTATGGCGGTTCTCAAAAAAATATTTTTCCCCGCTCAACACAGAAAAAAATAACTCAATTTGGGTTGAACAAATTGGGTTTTATTTTTTTTCTGTGAACAACGCGAAACTTTTTGTCTCATTTTTAAACGCAAAAGTGTGACACTTGCAGTCATGATTATGAAAATGATTCGAAATTGAATGTTTTTTTTTCCACTTTTCGATAAATTAATTACATTTTATTTAGAGTTATAAACGATTGTTGTCTCGTGGCGACAGTTTTTCCTTCCCGCGCTGTCGCATCCAGGTATTCGGCTCAAAACGCCAACTTTGACAGCATTTTCTGAAAGATCTTCTGCCTTTACCGAAAAATGAAAAAAAAAAACTGTTGAATTGCATAGTTCCTGAATAAGAGTACCTGCAAAATTCATGTAGCTTGTTTTGCTAACAAAAATGAATTCAGAAATGTCTTCAAAATTAGCCAAATTGGATGCAAGACAGCCTTAATAAATCCTTCTTTTGATAGAGTATTATTTATCATTTGATAAAGTATTAATCCTTCTTTTGAGAAAGTATTCACTCTATTTTTTAACTATACCACAATATGATTATGAAGCTCAATGCTGTTCATCTGCAAGCTTCGTTTTGTGTTAGGGATAAATTAGTTAATTTACAATAAACCTAAATGCAATTCAATAGGGTACTAATGGGGATTTGTCAGATTGGGGAGACCCTCAAAGTGATTATATTTAAACATTCCAGGTAAAATTTGTCAAATAATACATTTTATGTACAAAAAAAATATTGTGCCTTATTCTTTCATATCTGTTAAAATTAATACCAGTTTACCAAATTAACCTTCAATTTAAGTATGCATGACATGGTAGTGAAATTAACGTTGCAAGATTCCAACCATACAAACATACAAAGCAAGTTAAAAATCAAACCTTGTAAAAATTGCTTATTTCTACATAATTTTTGTTTTCGTGTGAATTTTCGATAAAATATTTAATCTTTCTAATAATTATTTTCAAAAGCGTGTTTTCAAACTCATAATGAGTTATGAAATCAATAAAATCATTACAAATTAAAATGCATTTATAAATCCCACTTAATGGAAAAGATTATGTTAATTCAGTATTACAAAACCCAACTTTACTAAAACAAATTCGCAAGTTTTAATGAAATTCATTATAACTGGATTAAGTTGCGATGCACAAGTTTAATGCATTAAAGTTTTTGGAAGTCGCTAAATAATGGATTCTCTTTCTGGATTTACAAAAAAAAAAAAAAAAAAAAAAACCGAAGGGGAAAAAAAAAGAAAATCGCTGCTTTTGCAAATTCCTAACGACTATCTTATTTTAAAAAGCTTACTATTATAAAAGTTATGACAAGCAATTTTCTATTAAATAATTTTATAATACAACAGTAAAACTATGAAAAAACGGAACATGTGTATAACGGAATCCTGTCTTAAGAGCCTAGACTAAACATGCGAAGAAATGCGCAAGCTAATGTTAAGTCCATGGGAAGGTTATTTTAAAATTTTTCGCTCGCATTTTAATATTTTTATTTTATGCTATTTTACTTTATTTTTTATTTATTTATTTATTTTTTTATTTTTTGCATAGGATAGCTGAGGACAGTCTCTAACGTTGCTAGATTTTACTTTTTCGATTTTGGTTACAGTTTTTACTTACCCATCATACGTATAGGGTAAGTCTTGTAATCGTTTTGAAAATCGAAAAAAAATTTTTGACGGATTTACACGTTTCAGACACTGGAGATTTCGAAAAACATATTTTTAGAAAAAAAATTTTGCCGTCCGTCTGTGTGTCTGTAAACGCTCTATCTCCCGAAAAAATTGAGATAGAGACTTGCAATTTGGTATGTACTTAGTATGTAATAATGGGAAGAAGCCTATTTCATTTCAATAACCTCGATTAACCGGAACTATTTTTTTCGGACTCTCGAAATATTCGTTCTGATAAAAGGTATATAAAAATTTTCGAAATTGTTTATTTTAAGAAATGAATATAAAATAAAATAAAAAAACATAAATTTTGCATAAAGCATGAAGTCGATCGGATAATGAGTTGCCGAGATATTTGGAATCCTATTTTCCACACTCTTCGATTTTTCATGACCCTGTATTTCATCCAAATTTCACTTTAAAGATATATTTTAATTGGAAATTTAACGCTTAATCAGATGCAATAAACCGCTAGTTAATAGGATTATAATTTTTGGAGTTATAAGGAAAAACCTCTTTCAAACAATTCAGTAATTAAGCCTTTAAAAGTTTATGACGTCATCAAGCCACGATTTTAATTGAATTGCAATGCATTTTGTAAGTAGTTTACACATTTTTATTTTAATATTTTACATTATGCATATCGATGATGGGTAAGTATTACGGTGGCCCCCAACGACTAGTTTTATATTAGGATAGTTTTAATTTCAGAACCGTTCCGAAATTGTAAGTATTTGTTTATTTTTTTTATTTTTAACACTTTCCAACCTAGTTGAAAAGTGTTTATGACTTCGGTTTGTCTGGCCGTCTGCCGTCTGTCCGTCTGTCCGTGCTCTAACTCCCGTAAATATGCTCGGATTGCCTTGCAATTTTTATATGTTATTGTCGTTATCTATAGAACGTTCCCTATTTCAACTGAAGTGTGTAGCACTTATAGTTTTTTTTACAGGGACACTCAAAAGAATTCCGTTACATTACGGTCTATGGGGGAAAATTATTTGCGGTTTATTTTAATGATGTTACACAATTGCAAACACATTGTAATTGATATATATCACTAAGGTGTATTACAAGAAGCTTAATATGGAATAGGGTGTGCATAGCACTTATAGTTAATTTACAGGGACAGTCAAAAGAATTCCGTTACATTACGTCTATGGAGAAAAATCGTCTGCGGTTTATTTAAATAATGTTTCACTATTTTAAACGCATTGAAATTTATATGGATCACGAAGGTGCATTACAAGAGGCTTACTACAGAATATTGTGTGTATAGCAGTCATCGTTCATTTACAGGGACACACAAAACAATTCTCTACTGTCTGTTAACAATAATTCCTGGAAGTGAGTTTTAAGTTACCGAACGCGATTTTAAATTTAAATCACTTTTTGTTTATTACGTGATGTGTATAAATTCTGTAGATCCTATACAGGGAAGCACAAAAGTTCGCGAACACATTTCCGTTTATTGACAGAAACTCCAGAAGGAGAATTTTAAGCTGTGCTACGCGTTTCTTAACTGAACGAAAATTTAGCATCCTATGTAGTATATATACAAATCTATAGATCCTATACAGGGCTGAATATATTCGGATATTTTTCCGAATATTGTGTACGTTGGAAATTCTTGAAATTATATTTTTAAATATGTTATGTGTTTTCCAAATTGTTTACTTAGATGTTATCTTTAAGCTTATTAAATGGTATGATTTGTAAAATTATTTTGGAAGCGTTGGAAAGTGTTACATAATCTATGCTTGCCGCATGATTTTTCGTTCTTGTTTTAATCTGAAACCAAAATTGAAAAATTAAAAACTAGCAACGTTAGAGATTCTCCTCAGCTAACTTAACATTAGTTTGGGAGTGTTTTCATGTGACTAGTGTAGGCTCTTAAATACAAAATTTTCATGGCCCCGTCGAAAATATCTACAATCATATAGATCGTGGGGAGTTTTGTATCCTATGCCGCTTCGCGGTTGGCGAAAAAGTCTAAAATGGCGCGAAAAGGCCGTTTTTGCATCTTAAGAAATTTTTACTTTAATTATACTTCATCTTATATATATATATATATATATATATATATATATATAGTATATAAAGACAGATAATGTGTAATATACGTATTACATTATTTTTTATGGGCTTTGTGTCTTAATTTTTAGAAGGATACGACTGAAGTAGATACAGAAAACAAAAGGATAGGCGCCCTCATAAACACTGAAGAAGGATGTATACCAGTGATCATCAATATTTTAATAAAAACAAGACCTTCTTTAAATTATTATTTAGAATTACATTGTAAATGAAAGTTGTTAAAGATTAATCCTATCATAACAGACGATATAATTCAATTTTTTCAGTGAATTAATGCAATGATTTTTTTACATTGTCTTGTATTGGATACTTGCGCATAATACAATTTTAGTGTAACAGAATTGTAATTAATTGTTTGTAAAAGTGTATTGAAACTTAATTTCACAAAATAAAATTAATGTCTATAATATGAAAATCTGCATATAAAATAAATTTTTTATTCATGCATTTTTGCATAAGAGTGCAACAGCTATTGCACCAAGATCTGAATATTTATAAAACTAGTTATAGTACGGAACGCACCTCATTTGTCACGTTTAACGTACAATTTCCAATTTGTCAATTAGTCGATCTTCAACATCGTTACGTAAGTGAAAGAAAAACGAAAAGAAAAAAAAAAACATTTAGGATATTGTTTTATTAAGTTTTCATGCTAAGTGCAATATGTTTAGTTACTAATTTATATTAAGTTTGAAAATATTTATAATCATCAGTAAGTTGACAATTTTGAAAGTATCGTATATAATATCAAAATATCAAATATATTTTTTTATATTTTCGATAACATCATGATACGTACAAACCTTGTATGTATATGTATACATTATTTATAAAAACATCTTATTTGATAATTAATTGCATGATTTGTGGAAGATAATTGCTACAAAATAAAAGGAAAAAAAACTGCCTTAACTGAACAATTATAGCATTATTATTTTTAATTATTATTTTTATTTATTTGCAAAGCCTTCGCACAATAAATAAGTGCATTTTGAGACGAATTAGTGAAATAGTTAATGATTTTTTTAATTATTATTTGCAGTTGAATAACGGCAACTAAAAAAAATTCCATCATCCGAGTTTCGTTATTCAATTTATTTGAAACCTTTTATGATGTAAGTAATTTGAGGTGGGAAATATACTATCATTTTATTTTAATGAGATAACTCAGCACATCTAATGAGTTTACGGCCGTTAAAATTTAATATGCAGGCCGGGCGCTGATTCCCATTATAACCTAATAGTCTATGTAGCAGATTCTCTGATAAAGGCTACGATCTATGTAATCAACAAATTAACTCCACCGCTGAAAGTAAGAGATAGTGCTATTTTGCGTTCATTTTGATTAAGCATGTGGTGTGGTTAAACGCTTACGTTGCTTAGGACGTGCAGCTATTTTTTTAGTGTATGACTACTTTGTATGCATAAAAGTGTGAAGTAATATGAAATCATAAGTTTTTAACGACCTCGAATATTCTGCTTCGTGTACTTCTTTCCTATTAATTGAAACATAAAATTCTTTTTTTCAGATCTAATAAACAAAACCCCTTAATTAAAACACAGTTTCATTGAATTTAAATTCATCGTATGAAGCATATTTGTTATTGTGTTCATTTCTCAAAAAAAAAATTCTTTTTTTGTCCTCCCATGGATATTGATCATTGCTCATACTGTAATATGAAATCATAAGTTTTTAACGACCTCGAATATTCTGCTTCGTGTACTTCTTTTTCTTTCCTATTAATTGAAACATTAAATTCTTTTTTCAGATCTAATAAACAAAAACCCTTAATTAAAACACAGTTTCATTGAATTTAAATTCATCGTATGAACCATATTTGTTATTGTGTTCATTTTTCTAAAATAAAATTCTTTTTTTTTTCCTCCCATGGATATTCATCATTCCTCATACTTGCATAAAATAAAATTACTGTAAAAAAAAAAAAAAAAAAAAAAAAAATCCTTCGGTTACTAAAATTATTTTAGTATATTTGTATTCCACCAGATTTTTTTTAGTAACCGGTACTATAAACCGGAATCGTTGCTAGCTGTTTCATAGTAATGTTGCTAGCTGTTTTCTAGTAATTCTTACAGATTTTCTTGTAATTGAGTAAGAATACAAAAACATTTTTAGTAATTGCAAAGATCAGTGAGAAAAACTAAAATTTTTTTAGTAAATCGACCTTTTTTACAGTTTGTAGAGAATAATCCGGACCAGTAAGTGAACAGCCCACAGTGAATGAACAATTGGTAAATATTTTAATAGAATAAGGTTTGAAAATCACCCCACCACTTAATTATCATGTTGGGTTTTAAAAAACCCGTAATTCAGTAAAAACGTGTTATAAGTTATTTGTACAAGTTGTAAAATAAATAACATAGTATGAAACTTAAGTGTTTTTGAATTGCTGCCTGTTCATTCACTGGAAATTTTTCCGTCCATTCACTGGTAAGAACTGTTCATGTACTTGTTTTTTTTATAGCTTTTTATTAAGACACCCCTAACATACCAAACAAATGAAATATAAACTTCCTTTTATTATTTTTTAATCATTTGTATACGAATACATGTATTTGCACTGTCAGACACCAAAAAGTACTGTTTATTAAAATATTATCAATCATTAAAAAAAAAAAAAAAAATGTGCTTAAATGTTCATTTACTGGTCGGACTATATACCCTATATATAAATTAGGTAATTTATGTAATATCTTATTCTATAACTAGCTGTTACCCGTGACTTCGTTCACGCAACATTAAAAGAAGAATAAATACATTAATTAAGCAAAATATTTCACTCCCCATAATCAAAGCGTTAATAATTAACTAACTATTTATCACATTTCATAAAAACAATACGGTATTTTTTGTTATAGGGACCTTGACATACCTCAGTCTTAAAAAAGTGAAATTTTGTGCCAAATAATCACGAAAATGAAATTGCAACCAATGCAAAAAGGAGGGCCAAATAAAATAGTGGAAATAGACGAATTGGGTAAAAACAAATGTCAATTTTACCTGAAAAACAATTTTACTTTTAACGCCTTTATGTAACGTTTTAACAGCCATCCTTAAAAAAAAAAAAAAAAAAAATTAATTGGAAATAGTATATGTTTTTTCTTTAAATTCAATTCTGCCTCCTTGGTTTAATGTCTAGCTGAAACAAATCTTGTTTTCTAAATGACAGTATGTTGACAGGCAATTTTTGTTCTTCAGAATAAATTGATTCATGAAGTTTGAATATGTGAAAATATGTTTTATTTTTCGAATAATTTACGGAAATCAAGATTTTGTTTTCACCATCTATTCAAAGTGAAAATAAATTCTGTTTTTCAGTTTTAATGAGAAAAGGGTGTTAAAAAATATACTGATCTGTTTTATTTCTTCTTTTTTATACGCAAATGTGGAGTAATTTAATTTCCGTTTTTAGAGAAACTTCGTCAAAATTTACAAAAAAAAAAAAAAAAAAAAAACAAGAAAAAAAATCTTGGCATCTAATTTAATTTTTTTTAATTCTGAGAGTTTGTGTGACGTCCTCGGATCAATGATAACCGGTATTAAGTAAATCGCGTTGCGTTCGATAGTCTAGGAGTAGCTGCTAAATACAAACACACGGTCAGATTTTAATATAATAGATTCGTGTTCATTTTCCTTTTCTTAAAATTATGATGTGATTTTTAGCAGAAAACTCTCATATGTATATAACTGATACTCATGCTTAATAATCAGTATATATAAAAAACCATTTAAATTTTTCGTTATAAATATGGCGTGAAACTTATCTACTTTCTATACTTACTGATCTTTGTATTAGTAATGTAAGGAATTGATTCACACTCACTTAAAAACATATTGGGAAAATCCCGTTTTATTTCAAATATGACGTCTCTTTTCCCCCAGAGAAATCCCTTTTTAATGACATAATTCTTGTTAATTTTCTTTTTCAGGCAATTAATTTCAATACTGGCATAGGGGAAATTATGTTACTTTAACGAAATAATGTTAAATATTTAGGTTTTATCAACAAAAATGAAGCTATTAACATTCATTGATTTTTTTTAGGTAATAGAGTTATTTCTTTTAGTTTTAAGAATGAAAATAACTATTTCTCGCTATCCATGACATCATTTTCGACATGGATAATTTTGCGGAGCATATTATTGACATTTGCTAACAATTTTCTTTTCAAACTCCTTTTTACTTTCTTAAAATTTTAATAAAAAATACGGTATAGTCATATTAGCCGTGCGCAGACGGTAAAACGCCAAGTATTCTTACCATACAAAAGAAAAAAAAAGTAAAGAAAAAACCCTATATCATTTTATTTCACCATTAAAGCATATCCGCTTTATTTTCGATGTATGACGTCATATTCGCCTGTTTCCTATGGATACGCATATTGAAACCTTGTATTATTATCAAAAACTAAACAAAAAGTACGTTTTATTTCTACTAATATTATTTAATCTTCTTTTTAATTCTTTAATTTGTTTATTTCATTTTCATTTATCACGTGAAAATTTTTCAATTGAAACTAAATAGTTGAGTAAAAATTATTATTCCGGGTTTTGATTTATATTGGCAACGATGAAGTATTAGCAACTGTAAAATAAATTTAAGCATTTTAAAATATTATACGAAAAAATTTCCATTTATTCTCTATGAAAATAACGAAATTTTGAATTATTAAGAAAAATATTTAAATAAAATAAACAAAAACCAGCCTATGTTCATTAGAGGGTTATAATCAAAGTATATGCAAAGATACATTATCATTAAATGCTCCATTTTGACCTTCAGCCTAACATTTGCACACAATCGGATTTATAATATTATTAGGATTACACTGTACATCTCAGCTAATTGCTACAAAACGAAAACAAAAATTAAGAAAAGTTCCCAGTTAAACTGATGGCATTGAGCTCACAGGCTATTCACACTAATTGGATATTATATTCTTATTTCAAAGAATAATGCCCCTCGAAAAATAAAGAAATCGACAATAAATTAAGTGGGGCTCCTTCCCCCCCCCCACTTTATACTTAACCAATGAACCCCAAAGTTAATCAGGGAAGCGCCTTATCAGAATGGACCTACAAAATTTGAAGCTTCTGTATGAAAAACTCATTTATCTAAATTAAGGAGGATTAGCCCCCGTTTCCCTCTTTATGCTTAATCAATGAACCCTCAAAACTAATCAGGACATCTTCTTATCACAATGAACCTATATACAAAATTTGAAACAAATCTGATAATTCTGCATGAACAACCCATTTATCTAAATTAAGGGTGGGATTAGCAACCCCGCCCCTCTCCTTTATACTTAACCAATGAAATCCCAAAACTAATCAGGGAAGTGCCTTATCAGAATGAACCTATATACAAAATTTAATGCAAATTGGATAATTCTGCATGAAAAACCCATTTATATAACTTAAGGGGGGGGGGGGGTAGCCCCGTACCCACTTTATAATTAACCGATGTACCCCGAAAACTAATCAGGGAAGTGCCTCATCCGAATGAACCTATATTTAAAATTTAAAGCAAATTTGATAATTCTGCATGAAAAATCCATTTATATAACTTAAGGGGGGGTTAGCCCCCGTTCCCCACTTTATAATTAACCGATGTACCCCGAAAACTAATCAGGGAAGCGCTTTATCAGAATGAACCTATATAAAAAAATTGTGCAAACTGCTCGCTTTAACCCTATCCTCGTTTTATCTGTACTTGTATTAAATGATTTCGATTGTATTTCTTCACACAATAAATTGCATTTGTTAAGTGCATATCCACTTTGTATGCATTAAAGTGTAGTCTGAAATGAAATAAGTTTTTAAAGACCTGAAATAGCCTACTTATTGTACGTACTTGTTTTTTACTTTCTTCTATCTTTACGAGAAGAAAGTATTGGATTCATGAAAATTTTCGACTTCCGGTTTTCGACGGATTTATACGTTTTAGAAGGTCCTGAACACGATTTGACTATTTTTAGAAAATGTCTGTCTGTGACTCTGCCTGTCTGTCTGTCTGTATGTGACAAAAATTTTGTGGGCGCTCTATCTCAAGAACTAATGCTCGGAATTAAATAAAACTTTAGATTCAGTTAGTCTCTGATATAAATTGGTGCTGATTAGTTTTTGGTAAAAATCACCCAGCAGGTGGCGCTTCTATGCAGCATTTTGAAGGATTTACACGATTTTAGCTATATTCATATCTCAAGAACTAATGCACAGAATTTAATAAAACTTGAGCTTCAGTTAGATATTGATATAAATTGGTGCTGATTCATTTTTAGTGTATGTGAAACCTGTGTGAGATAGAAGAAAGTTTTGGGATTGACACATCCGACTAGTTTTCTTTTATAGTAATTGAAAGAAATTATTTTTTCAAAATTTGTTTTGAATTTTCTTAATGATAATTAAAACGCTGTATTGTTGTTTTTTGAATTAAGTTATGTTGATTTGTTATTAAGTTCATTTCTAACAATTTTTTTTTTTTCAGCGATATTAAGCTCATACGTTACATGATTTTTTTTTTTTCTAATTTATCAAACATCTTTTTTTCACAATCAATTGTACTTAGAATTGAGACAACACTTATTGTCTGAGCTAATTGCTACAAAATAAAAAAAACAAAAAGCTACTTTCAACTAAACAATTTTAGCATTGTTGTTTTTATTTATTTTCGAAGCATAATTATTTCTTCACACAATAAATAATTGAATTTTAAGAAGAATTAGTAAAATACTGAATGACAGTTCTTCGTTTGGCGCGTGAATAATACAACAAAAAAAGAATTTCACAGCCTGAGTTTCTGAATCAATATGTTTCAAACCTTTCACGATAGAAGTAATTTGAGGCGAGCAGAATGAAGGTGGGAACTATCTCATTCTATTACAATTAGATAATTCAGAACAACTAATGAGTTTATGGCCGTTAAAAAATTTAATGTGCTCATGCAGTCCGGGCGATGATTCTCATGGTAACCTTAGTCTGTGTAGCAGATTTTCAGATAAGGGCCACGGGTTAATGTAATCTACGAATTAATCCCAGCTCTGAAAGTAGAGATAGCGCTGTTTCTTGTTCTATGTATACTTTGATTAAGCATGTTGTGCGGTTAATTATGCTACGTTGCCCCAAGACGTTAGGCTTTTACGTTTCGCTAAATGATAATTCTATGAAAGTGTAATCTAAATGAAATAAGTTTTTAACGACCTCAAATAGTCCTTTAGTTTCTTCATTTATTTCCTGCGTTTATTAGTTTGTCTTTTTATAATAATAATAACAATAATAATAAAAAGTAATAAAAATATTATTTTTCAGAACTCCTGTTGAAAAAGAAAAATGTAACATTTATTCAGACACAGTTTCATTGAATTTCATTTCGGTATGTGGAGTATTTGTTATATGTATATATATATATTAATGCTTTTGAAATTTAAAAAAAAAATAGCTTACAATTTCGTATAACAAAAACGACCTAATCTCTTTATATGTGATCTTTTTTAGGGTTTCGTTCATCTCACGAAACTCTATTCGTCCCGCTACGTTGTCTGTCCGTCACAGAGCCGATTCTCAGAAACTATATAACTTACAGATTTGAAATTTTGTGTACTTATAGCTGAATACCTACTATAAAACTGAAAATCATAAAATTTAAAATCGTATTATTTTAATATAGAGATATAAAAAACCAAAAATCTAACAGCCTTTTCCTATTAAAGTTAAACATTTTTCGTTACATTCGTTATAGTACTTGCCAACAATTAAAAATCCACAATAAAATTCTTTCTACAATAATTAATTTTCTATTGAAAGATTTCCACGTGAAAAATGAAAATGAAATAAAAAGTTTCACTAATTGAAAAAAGATTAATATGACGTCATATTGGTAATAAAACGGAAATTTTCAAACATTTCTCAATAATACAAGGAGTATGAGTATGTGTAAGTACAGAAAGCAGGTTAATATGATGTAATTCGAGAATTAAAAAAAAAAATTAATCTGACGTCCTATTGGAAGTTTAACGGACTTTTTCAAATGTTTGCGAATAATACAAAAAGAATATCAATATGAATAATAGAGAAAGCAAGTAGATAAGACGTCAGCAAGTGATTATAACGTCATATGAGTTTGAGGAACGTATTGAATCATGATAAAAATACGATTATGGAAATATTGGCATATTTTAACATTTTGAAGGTCTCTCTCTATACAACATGTTTAATTTTGAAATTGATTTTTCTTTTTTTAATATCGCATTTTGTCCACATGACAGATATTATTATGACAGAGTATAATAGTGGGCTTCGCCCGCCGGTTCAGATTTGCGAAAAAACGAGAAAAATAGACCGGTAAATTTTTACTTTATAAAAAACATGATTTTTTTTTTATGAAATTTATTTGGATTTATTAAAGAAAGGATAAAGTGTTTTGAAAGGAATATTAAACGAAACCCTTTGTGCTATGTTCGATCACACTTACCCACTTGTTTCTGTTTCCTTTTTTCTTCCCTTTTTGAGGGATATTGAGCATGAAATTATAAAACATATAGGGGAAAGCAGAGTAAAACTGGGGACCTAGCGGTTTTCCTTTGTTAACTGAAGTCTAGAAGGGTGGAAAAATCGAAAACCCGAAAGTGATCGAAAAATCGAAAGTGTTTGGGGACATCTGGGCTAACCACACCTATTGCCACAAGAAAATTCTTCTCTTTTTGGGAAAAGGCGTTTTCTAGCACCATCTGAAATAGTTCCGATTTTGGGGTAGCAGGGTAAAATAGGGTACTAATCAGAAATTAAGTTTTTACACTTCCAGTAACAAAAAGCTTTATTGTAATAAATTCTGAATCAAAATTTAAAACATATATACATTTTTTAAGGTCAGCAACTTTTTAAAAATTGTTTCATGTAATGGCTTTCTCAGCTTTCAATTCTCGCGTCCGCTGCACTCTTAATGTGCCCACTCTTTGCAAACTGAACATTGTATCCATTCTTCACCACCTGTTGAGTGTACCGATTCATTTCAAAACCACGGGTACTCGGTTTTGCCCCAACAGGCGAACAAAAATCAACATGGTTGTTCTCCTGGACAGCTGGACGTGCACCTTCTACTTGGCACCTACGTGCACCTTCTACGTGCACCTACGACTCAGCTAATTGCTATTAATAATAATAATAATAATAAGACAAAAGGCTACTTTCAATCGAACAATTGTAGCATTGTTAGTTTCGACTATTTACAAAGCATAAATTATATCTTCGCACAATAAATATTACATTTTAAAAAGAATTAGTGAATTGCTGAATGAAAATTTTTCATTTGCCGAGTGAACAATGGCAACTAAATAAATTCAATCACCCAAGTTTCGGTATAAATTTATTTCAAACCTTTTACGACGGAAGTAATTGCAAGTGAGCAGAATAAAAGTGGGAACTATCTCATTTTCTTTTATTGGGCCACCTCAGCACATCTAATGAGTTTATGGCCGTTAAAATTTAATGTGCCCGTTCATGTCGGGCGACCATTACCATTGTAACCTAATAACCGATGTAGCAGATTTTAGATCTGCGGGCTATGTAATCAACAAATTAACTGTAGTACTAAGAGTGGCGTTAACGCTGTTTTGTATAAGCGTATTGCGTAGTTTATCGCTATGTTACCCAGCTTGTTCACTATCGTGCGATTCCGTAAATATTAAACGCATATGACTATTTTTTATACATAAAAATGTTGTTTAATAAGAAATAATAAATTTTTAATGACCTCACATATTATTGCTTCACGTACTTGTTTTTCTTTTCTGTTAATTGAAACGTTATATTTTCGGATCTAATTTGGAAAAAATAGAAAATAAAATAAAAGCATTAATTATGATACACTTTCGTTGAATCTAATTTAGTCGTGTGAAGTATTTGGTATTATGTTCACTTCTCAAAATTAATTACTTTCGTTCTTTTTTTTTCCCCAGAAATATTGAGCATTATTTATATTTTGCATAAAATAAAATGACAAAAAACTGGAATAATTCCACTCGAGTTTCTGAACATTTTTTCAGAATTCTGTGCTTTCAAATAAATACTGATATAACAATAAATAAAAAAACTCACTGTCAGAAATGGATACTCAAATTCCACGAAATTTTCTTCGTTTTTGACGAAACTGTTTCCAGGGAAATGCTCCGAGCTAATATTTTCTCAAATCGAGTAAATTAATTTCCTCACTTTTTTGAGGAAACAAATTTCGTCAAATTGCTTGTTCGAAAGTCTAAAAAAAGGTTGGTGGGGCCATCTATTGACAATTTTAGAACCATCTGTATTAGACAGGGGGGGGGGAATTACACGTCGCTGTTCTCAAGTCTTCAAAGGGATTCGAACGCGCGATCTTTGGTGTGGGAGGCCAATGCGCTGCCTACCTCGCCAGCGGGAATTTGCGTAAATTTGATTTTAAATGTATCTACGGGATGTTGATGTGTGTTTATATTTTTAGAAGGTAGATTGTATTTTTATTAAAGAAATTTCTTTTGTCCAATGAATGATTAGAATATGGTGTAGTTAATTTGTTGGTCAGAAATAATAAATTTTGAAGTGCATATTGGAGGAGAGTTTATAAATTTTAGATGATGGGATTAAGATTTTAACACGTTACTATTCACAGAGGGGAAAGGGATCAGTTATGGATATTTTAAATTTGATTGTTATATATATATATATATATATATATTAACGATTTTGTAACAACAAAAATAATCTGGCCGTGAATGGAGAAGCAGTTTCGTCAAATATTTGAAATTTTCCATTTCATTAAAAATCACTTAATTTTGAGACGATTGTCAAAAATGATGAAATATAGCTCAAAAATTGCTGAATCGTCAAAAGTGAGAGTTTTATTTTTGACAGTGACAAATATTTGAGGTTTCGCGTTTCGTCAAAAACCACGTGACTCTGTGAGGAAATGATTGTCAAAAATAACGAAATATAGCTCGAGGATTACCGAATCGTCAAAATTGAGTGTTTTATTTCTGAGAGTGCTTAGATCCCAATTTTACAAAGGTGAAATATTTTCACTGTTGAAAATCACCCCATTGTTTTGAAGAAAACGTGCACTTTCATTCATAAAGCTTAGCCATTTTTCTAATCCCGTAATTTTCAATAAACTGTCAATTTGCCCTTGCTGAAATTAAGGGATATAAAATGAAAAGATAAAAAAAAATGATTTTACTAAATTAAGTCACGTTCTGTTGAGACATAGTTTTATCGATATAAGATGACCATGAGCAATGAAATTAATTTCATTGAGATATGAGAAAATGTTCACCAGTTATCGTCACAGAATGATTGAAAATAAGGTTTAGGTACCAAACCCGTCTACCGATTTCTTCGAAAATGAATACAGTTCTTGCAACAGTGGCCTGTAACATATTCACTGAATGTGGGTTCAATCGAAACCATATTTTAGGCGCCATCGTGTCCATACATGCGGACATCAACGAAAAATCAACGAACTCTAGCGACCTGAAAATGTGGCGAAAATTGAATACATACGCATACATCCACACATACGTATGGAAACGTATGGTAAAAACAGTGATAATGCATTCAAGGAACCTCAAAATGTAAAAACACATCAATATTTCTATAATCTTGTTTTCATCGAGATTACAATACTCTCCTTATACTATATATGTACAGAAAGAAAGAAAAATCAATTCGCTAATTTATCTAACATCTTACTATAATTAATCACGCAATACCTGTCAATTGCTTCAATTTAAAAAATAAAGCATTTTCAACTAAACAATTATAGCATTGTTATTTTTAATTATATTACAAAAACTACGATTTTCGTACTGTAAATAATTGCATTTTGCGAAGCGTTTGTGAAATACTGTATGAACATTCTTCATTTGTCGAGTGAACAATGGAACGAAAAAAAAAAAAAAAAAAAAAAAAAAAAATTCAAACGCCCGAGTTTCGGAATCAATTATTTCAAACCTTTCACGATGGAAGTCATTTGGGAATCACGCAATACCTGTCAATTGCTTCAATTGAAAAAAAAAAAGGCATTTTCAACTAAACAATTACAGCATTGTTATTTTTAATTATTACAAAAACAACTATTTTTTCGTACTGCAAATAATTGCATTTTGCGAAGGGTTTGTGAAATACTGTTTGAACATTCTTCATTTGTCGAGTGAACAATGGAATGAAAAAAAAAAAATTCAAACGTCCAAGTTTCGGAATCAATTATTTCAAACCTTTCACGATGGAAGTCATTTGGGAATCACGCAATAACTGTCAATTGCTTCAATTAAAAAAAAAAAAGCATTTTCAACTAAACAATTATAGCATTCGTTATTTTTCATTATTACAAAAACAACTATTTTTTCTTACTGTAAAATGTAAATAATTGCATTTTGTGAAATACTGTATGAACATTCTTCATTTGTCGAGTGAACAATGCAACGAAAAAAAAAAAAAATTTCAAACGCAGAGTTTCGGAATCGATTATTTCAAACCTTTCACGATGGAAGTCATTTGGGGCGAACAGAATAAAGGTGGGAACTATCTCATTCCCTTTTAATGAGATAGCTCAGCACATCTAACGAGTTTATGGTCGCTAAAATTTAATGTGCCCGTGCAGGCCGGGCACTGATTCCCATTATAACCTATTAGTCGATGTAGCAGATTTTCAGATTAAGGCTATTGTATGTAATCAACAAATTAACTCCAGCGCTAAAGATAGGGATAGCGTTGTTTCGCGTTCATTTTGATTAAGCGCGTTGTGCGGTTAATCATAATCTTGCCTTGGATGTTGCTTTACTAAATGATAAGTATCTGACTTGTTAGTATGCATAAAAGTGTTGTCTAGTATGGAATATGTTTTTAATGACCTCAAAAAGATAGCGTCATTTTCAGCAATATTGTTACCTCATGGTGTTTGGTATTGAGGATTTTTTCCATACATTTCGATAATTCTAGTTTATCTAAAAAATCCCTGACGGCTCGGCCTACAGGCACAGGTAGATTTCGAAGACGCAGAACGTGGGGTGCCTGTTTGTCGGGAATTGCGGAAGAAATGACCTTTTTGCGATGATGCTGCAGTTGGAACCGCCTACTTCGAAACGAAACTTGTTTGCAGGCGGAGCCAGCAAGGATTTTTTTTTTTTTTTTTTTTTTTTTTTTTTTCTATAAGAGTTGGTCCTATAAAAAACATGTCAATATAAAAGTTTTAGATAATAGTAAGAGGATTTATAATATATTTAAGCGGATTTGAAATATTGGGAATTGACGAAGTTATGAATTTTTTTCTTCTAACCCCCCCCCCCCCCCCCCTTAAGGCAATTTTTAATTATATCAAAAATCTGTCATACATAAGTTTTTGGCCTGTTCCTAGAAGTAATAATAACTTTAAACGGATTCGATACGTATAATAATAAAGAAATTATGAGGATTTTTCTGTTTTCACAAAAAGCCCCCCCATTCCCCCCCCCCTGGTTCGATTTTGCCCATTAACGAACTTGACCGAGATTTTATGACCCTTGATTTTATATATCAGTTTCGAAAAGATGCGGGAGTTGGAACCGCCTACTTCGAAAAATAACTTGTTTGCAGGCGGAGCCGGCAGGGATTTGTTTTGTTTTTAATTTTTTTTTTGCTATAACGGTTGGTCCTATAAAAAACTTGTCAATATAAAAGTTTTAGATAATAATACTAAGAGGATTAATAATAAATTTACGCGGATTTGATATCTTGTGAATTGACGAAGCTATGATTTTTTTTCTCCTAAAACCCCCCTTTTTTCCCCCCTTGGGGCCATTTTTAATTATATCAAAAATCTGTCATACATACATTTTCGGCCCTTTTCCTAGAAGTAATAATAACTTTAAACGGATTCGATACGTATAATAATAAAGAAATTATGAGGATTTTTCTGTTTTCACAAAAAGCCCCCCCATTTCCCCCCCCCCCCTTGGTTCGATTTTGCCCATTAACGAACTTGACCGAGATTTTATGACCCTTGATTTTATGTATCAGTTTGGAAGAGATTTATGCAGAATTTTTCCAGTTATCGTGGTCAGAAAAAAGTGACATAGATAGATATAAACTTTTGAATTGGGGGGTGGTTTTGGGTTCTGGGAGTCATGATCGGCGTAGATCTGCAAAAATTTTTCAAAATTTCCAACTTAGGTGAGAATGTAATAGGTAGTATTTCTTACGAAATCTACCTAAAATGGAATAATGTAAATTGAGCTATTGTTAATGTTGAAATTTGCACCAATTTGTGTGATTCGTGTGTGTAGGTACTTAGATAATCCAATAGAAATCAAATTGTCTATTAAGTATAGATTATATTAGAAAAGCTACAAACTATATAATCAACAAATTAACAACACCTCTGAAATTGATGAAGTGCTGTTTAGCGTTCATAGCATTCATTTTGATTAATTGTGTTGTGCGGTTAATCGTTGTGTTTCCAAATGGGAGATCTCCGTGTACTTTTTTTTCTATTGCATTATTGGTGCAATATTTCCTACAAACATTGACGAAATATTGACTACAAATATTGACTAAATAAAGGCAAAATGTAAACACCCCAATATTGGGGCAATATTTCATGCCAATATTGCACCAATACTTAGGCAAGTTATAGTCAATATTAGCGGCTATAAATATTGCTAAATAAGGTCAAAATGTAAAAACTCCAGTATCGGGGTAATATTTCGCCAATATTGCACCAAAATGCAGCCAATATTGGCCGGCTACTATTAGGCGTTATTTTTTAAATCTCGTTTTGGAAACAAACAAATAAAACAAAACATTATTAAGGCACAGTTTCGTTGAATTTGAATTCGGCATGTGAAGTATTTGTTATAGTATGTTCATTTAAGAAAGTAAATTTCTTGCTTTGTTTGTTTTTCCTGTTTCTTTCTTTCTTCGTTTCCAAGGATACTGAGCATTACTCGTATTTTACATGAAATAAAATGAAAAAATATACATGAATTTGCTAATTTAACTAACATCATAGTGAATAATTAATTGTGGATAATATATGTCTCAACTAATTGCTACCAAATAAAAACAGAAAGTTATTTTGAATTAAACAATTGTAGCATTATTATTTTTAATTATTTGCAAAGCAAAATTATTTCTTCGCACAATGAATAATTGCATTTTGTAGAAGAATTAGTGGGAAACTGAATGAAAATTCTTCATTTTCGAGGGAACAATGCAACGAAAAAAAAAAATCCACCGCCTAAGTTTCGCAATCAATTTATTTCAAACATTTTACGATAGAAGTAATTTGAGGCGAGCAGAATAAAGGTGGGAAATACCTCATTCTATTTTAATGAGATAACTTAGCACATCTAATGAGTTTATGGCCATTAAAATTCAATGTGCCCGTGCAGACCGGGCGCTGGTTCCCACAATAACCTAATAGTCGATGTAGCAGATTTTCAGATAAAGGCTACGGGTTATGTAATCAACGAATTAACTTGCAGCGTTAACATTAGGAGAAGCTCCTCTGCGGTTAATTGTTATATTAGTGTGAACTTCAGTGTTGTGCGGCTTATTAAATATTTAGTGTATTACTACATCGTATGCATAAAATTATAGTCTAATATGAAATAATAATATTTTAACGACATAAAATATCCTGCTTATACTTGATTTTCTTTTCTATTAACCTTTTGATTACGGGGATATGGGACATTTGTCGTCCCAGCGACTATTTTTTATTTTATTCGTACTTCTATTTGAAAAATAATATCTGCCATACACTTATACTAGGATGTAACAGATGCAATAGTTAAACTTTTAACTCAGTAGAAGGTAGCACTACACAGGCTAAAAAACTCATTCTTCCTGTTTACGTACGCGGATCGTTTTCCTATCATCCTTTGCAATGTAGTCTACGTTGAGACATGAGATGCGTTGGTTGTAAAATACGGCTGCTAAAAAGCGGCGTTTCTGTTTCATTTCGCTCGTAAAGAATTAAGAATGTGGATTTCTTGTAACAGTAAGCGACTTGTAAATAATCTTTGTACATAGTCATAAGTCATATGTGATATCGTTGCTGTAATGTTGTTGAAAATTAACTGTTTTTAACGAGAATCCCTGAGTGCTCTCTGAGACATCAAAAATGTGTTCTCGATTAATTTTTAAATAGTGGAAGCTAAGCAAATAACTTCTATTCTATTATAAGGTTATTTTCAAGAGAAACCTTCCACAGAGAATTTTTTTTGTAAACTGTGGTATGATTGAATATAAAAATAGTCGTCTTTCGTGGCCCGTAATCAAGAGGTTAATTGAAACTTTTTTCCCCCCATCTCGTTTAGACTTTTTATTTTATTGCATTCTTTTATTTAACTTAACCTGGTTTTTCTATGTAAAGATAGAATTTTGTAATCGATTTTTCACCACTTCCTGATATGCTAGGATTAAATATATATATATATATATATATATATATATATATATATATAAATATATATGCACACACATGTGTGTTTCCTAAGGCAATACAACATTTTAGCATTTTTAGAACTTAATTAAACTACTAAATTAATTTTAAAGAATTTTTCCATTTTCCGGTCTCAAGTGATAAATCGCTAAATAATCTTTATGGTTATAACTGTTTACGAGTTACAAAAGCAGTGGAGTTAATGATGCGCCAAAACATTTTCGCCGAAATATATCAACTGGCTGTGAAAATGCAACAACGAAATATTTTAAACGCCAAAAGTAGAAAAATAAATAAATAAAGAGTGTAATAATTTTAAAATGAATACTTTTTTTTCTTAAGAATAGATTCAGATACATTCTTTTAAAATTTGATATCTGTGTACGAAGAATTTTTCTAGTGTTTCCATTTCTCAAAATAAATTCCTTTTTTATTCTTTTCTTTTTTTTTTTTTTTTTTTTTTTTTTTTTTCGTGTTTTTCTCCATGGATATTAAGCATTAGTTATACTTAGCATGAAATAAATTGTAAAAACAGAAAAAAAAATCTTTAATTTCATTCGGTAATTTATTGCATTAAATGTCTCAACTGTTGCAGAAAATAGTAAAAAAGGGATAAAATGTTATTTTTCAACTAAACAATTGTAGCATCGTTATTTTTAGCTGTTTGTAAAGCGTAATTATTTCTTCCCACAATAAATAATTGTATTTTGAGAAGAATTAGTGAAATACTGAATGAAAAATCTTCATTTGCCGAGGGAATAATGCAACGAAAAGAAAAAATTCAGCAGTCCGATTTTCAGAATCAATTTATTTCAAACCTTTTACTATGGAAGTTATTCGAAGCGAGCAGAATAAAGGTGGGAACTATCTCATTCTATTTTAATGAGATAATTCAGCACAAGTAATGAGTTTTTATGGCCGTTAAAATGTAATGTGCCCGTGCAGCCTACGCGCTGATTCTCATTATAACCTAATATAGTCGATGTAGTAGAATTTCAGATAAAGGCTACAAGGTATATGTAATCAACAAATTAACTCAAGCGCTTAAGATAAGCGTTTATTTTGATTAAAGTAGTTCTGAAATCCAAACTCATTCTGGAACATTTTAAAGTTCAATTTTGTTCGCAAACGCATGAAATTGACAGTTGCTCTTATTCAGAAACTGTGTAATCGAGCAGCTTTTCCATTTTTCTGCAAAAGCAGAAACTCTTTCAGAAAATGCTATATCAAAGTTTGCGTTTTGAACTGAATTCCCAAACCCGACAGCGTGATGAAGAAAAGAGAGAGAACAATCGCTTATAATTCAAGATGTAATTAATTTAACGAAAAGGGAAAAAAAACTGCTCGATTACAAATCACTTCAATCATCATGCCTGCAAGTGTGAAGCTTTTATGATTAAAAATGTGTCAGAAAGTAACCACCTTAAATAGCGAAATGTAGCAGTTTTGGACCACTACCGATATTAATTTAATTTGCTATGCAAAAATCGCATGTCTTTCTGAGTATTTTTCTGAAACTCGTATCGTGATACTGACTAGACTTTTCGAAGTATTGAGGATTTTTTCCTTTTGTGGCTTTTGGATCATCTTGTATTAATAAATTTATGATTTATTTAGTTACATTTCATGTCATTTAAATTAGCTCTATGAATCCATATTTGCATAATTAGCTCTGGCCGTCCAATATATATTACAGCTTATGCTAATAATATTCTCCATCGCAAATCGAAATCAATTTATTCCTCTCTCAGTGATGGAAATAATTTGGAGAACAGAATTAAGGTGAAAGGGGTCTCTTTTAATGGGTTAACTCAGCGCTCGCAGATAACGTTATGTCAATTAAAATTTAATGTGCTTGTGAAAGGAGCAGATTCTTATTATAATGGCATAGTCGCCATACGAAATTTGCAGATGAAAGCTGTGTAATAAGTGAATTAATTGTAACACGTAGAAATTGGCGCTGTTATTGTTGTCCGATTTAGGCTTTGAGCAGTAAATTACACTGTTCCACCTTTATACAGGGGGATTCACGGTACTTACGTATTATCCGTGCCAGTTTTAAGCCAACTGCGCCAGGCATGGAGCCAATATTACTAATTATAGTAAACCTTATATATTTTTTTCTTGTTACATCGTACATGCCTGGGAATAATCTATAATATTATTCTTTCTTATTTACTGTGCTATTTACCATTTATTAATTTGACTAAAATAATGTTATTTACTATTTTTAACAATGTTATAAATTTAATAAACATATATTACATTTTATTTATTTTATATTAATTACCATATTTAACTATGCTATTTGATAATGTTAAATTACTGCGTTTGGAAACATGAATGGTAACGATAAACAAGATTGGTACTTGGCAACCATTTTTGGCGATCAATCTCCTGGCACGGATTATACGTAAGTACCGGATTCACTACCAGTGTAACACATTTTAAGTGTTAATAGAGACCAATGCATCAAATACTTTTTGTATAGGAAATCAGAAGCGCAATCCACTTACTCAGTCATAAATACAGGTGTCTCGCTCCATGTCGAACATGGATTTCCGTTCGTAACTTTAACAGTAATGTAAATATTTTACGGATATTCTCGACAGACATACTTTCCTGTATATGTAATGTCACAACTTCCCGAGAATATCTGGAAATGACTACTATCTGCGTACAAACAACACTGATCAAGACGTTCCGTAATTTGGAATATACCGGATATTCTAAAATGGACTGACCTATTTTAAAATTCAGTAATTTCCAAACGGTGAAATATATTTATAAAATTCTTGCAGGAGAGTAATGTCAGATTCTGGAGTTTTTTTTAACTGCGATTCCTGATTTTAGTTCGAATTACCAGCAATAGAGGGCGACGCGAGCGATAGGAGTGCAATCCAAGCCAAAACTAAAATCACTCAGCATTGATGTGAAGGAAGGAGGTTTAATACATGGAGTGGGCCTCATTCACCAACACAATCTTGTTCTTAAGGCCGATTCTGAATAAGATTTTATTGGTGAATGAGTACCACTCCATGTATTGAACCACCTCTCTTCATATCAGTACTGGGTGATTTCTGCTTTTGTCTCGATTTAACGTCTGCAGCGCCATCTATTGCTGATAATTCGAACTAAAATCAGGAGTCGCAGAAAAAAAACCTCCTGACATCATACATTACTCTCCTGCAATATTTTTAGGGTTCCGTTCATCTCACGAAACCCTATTACTCCCGCTCCGTTGTCTGTCCGTCGCAGAGCCGTTCTCAGAACCTATAAAACTTACATAGTTGAAACTTAGTGTATATAAAACTGAATACAAAAAACCAAAATTCTAACAGCCTTTTTCTATTAAATTTCATTTTTCGTTATAGCAGTTGCCAACAATTAAAAATCCACAATAAAATTCTTTCTACAATAATTAATTTTATATTGCAAGATTTCCACGTGAAAAGTGAAAATGAAATAAAAAGTTTCACCAATTGAAAAAAAAAAGATTATGACGTCATATGGGTAATAAAACGGAAATTTTCAAAGATTTCTCAATAATAAAAGGAGTATGTGTATGCACAGAAAGCAGATTAATATCACGTCATTAGAGAAATAAAAATAAAATTAATCTGACGTCATATCGGAAGTTTAACGGATTTCTCAAATGTTTGAGAATAATACAAAGCGAGTATCAATATGAGTAATGGAGAATAGTAAATATATGAGTTTAAGGAACGTATTGTATCATGATAAAAACCTGATTATGGAAATATTCGCATATTTTAGGGCCATTTTCAAAATTCGCTTACATATGCTGTCCCAGAGCAAAAAGGAGAAAATTCAAACATACATTAATATTTAATGTTTAATTTGAGCTATGCGTTATATAAAAAAGACTATATTAAATATTTCTAGCATTAAAAATTAAAAAAATCAGTAAAAATTGTTGAGATATAAATCAGTATAAATGGATTAGTGTCAAATCCGTTACCATACAAAATTACTGAAAATAGTCATCTTTAACTTCTTTAAAGTTTCAAAAATCAACTTACTTTGAAGAAGTGACTTATGTCCCTACATTTCAGAACATGATACTTAACAATAATACTTAAATTAAAGTGAAATAAGAGACATTTATAACCACAAATTTTGACCACACAGAAATTTATAGAAAACTTTTTCTAATAATAACAATATATATTTATGTAAATTATTGAATTTTAAGAAAATTATATTTATATTTCTTAGTTGAAAGAAAATTAACAATAGAATGGTGAAAAAAATTATATTAATATTAAAATACATTAAAAAAATGTGCGGTATAACAGACTTGACATTTGGTAACGGATTTGACACTAATCCATTTATACTGATTTATATCTTAACAATTTTTATTGATTTTTTTAATTTTTAATGCTAGAAATGTTTAATATAGTCTTCTTTATATAATGCATGGCTCAAATTAAACATTAAATATTAATGTATGTTTGAATTTTCTTCTTTTTCCTCTGGGACAGCATATGTAAGCGAATTTTGAAAATGGCCCTTTTACATCTTGAAGGTGTACAACATGTTTAATTTTGAAATTATTTTTTTTTAATATCGCATTTAGTCCACATGACAGATATTATTATGACAGAGTATAATAGCGGGCTGGTTTAGATATTCGAAAAAGCGAAAAAATGGACCGGTAAATTTTTACTTTATAAAAAAACAGGACCTTTTTTTATTGTTGTTGCTAAATGAAATTTATTTGGATTTATTAAAGAAAGGATAAAGTGTTTTGAAAGGAATATTAAACGAAACCCTTTTGTGCGATCTTCGATCACACTTACCCACTTGTTTTGAATATCTGTCACCGTTTGGAAGTTATTGAATTTTAAAACTGGTAGCTCACAGTACATATAGGTCATTGATTTAGTTATAGTACACTTCCCGTAAAATCTTACCGTTTCACACAAAATAAATTTAGTCCGTTGAAAATGTAGATAAAATATTTCATTACTGTTAAAGTTATAAAGGAACTGGGAATAACGACTTGGAATAAGACAGCCTGTATGACTAAATAAGTGGGTTGCGACCCAGCTTTCCTGTCCAAAAATTTCTTCCTTTAGTGTGCTCTATCACCTCTTAAAGTTTGTTGCACTGGTAGTGAATGATCCTGCAGCAGTAAATGATTAATTTATAACATCGATTTTAAAAAAAAAGACCTTTCTATGTAGTTATATATCGGGTTTTAAGTTAGATTGTGATGGATTTATTCATCGGCAAAAGGGACAGATCAATATTAATGTTACTAAAATGTTAGCTAAATGGATTAACTATCGGATAACTTAGGAAATACTTTACAAACATTTACTAAATGTTCAACACAGATTTTTCATATTTTATGTTATATCTCGTGTACAATGGTAAAATATTACACTCTAAAACATTTTCAAAACTGAGTAAAAAATACTCAAATCTGAGCATAGTCAAAATGGCTCCGAATCAAAATGACTCAAGTTTGAAACATGTATATACTCATCTCTGAAAACATGCACACACTCAAGTATAAAACATCATGTGCTCCTATTTGAGTATGTCCATGTTTCAAAAATGAGTATGAACTGACATCTATGAGCTCATTTTTGAGTATTTCCATGTTTCAAAAATGAGTTTGAACTGATTCTAATCAATGCCCATGTTATTCTGAGTATTTCTGGTATTTCAGAATTGAAAGCATTGGATCGTCTTATTTGAAACAAAAAGTTTCATTACAAAATGAAAACATCGATTTACTCTTATAATTTTATGTGTTAAAATCTTAGCGAAACTGAATAAGATTTTAACACTTCACATAAAATTAAGTATATGTTTTAGAAAAAATTTGACAACTAAGAAAAAAAAGAGACTATTCTTTAAGAACAGTACAAAGAAAACAGAAGTTAAAAGTGTTAATTTCCTGAGGAGATATTTTAAAAATACGAATGCATCCTACACCCATAGAATTAACATTAGCGAAGGGAATTGTGAAGTTTACTAGCATTCGGTTTTTCCCTTCTGCACGCTCGGGAAAAAGGAACTGAGCATGTGCGAGCCTATTTGCGGAAAAATATAGCATTTTTGATAAGTTCTTAATTAATATTTCGGCTAATTATCAAAATATTAAAAGTCTAGCCACAAGTGCATCAGTACCTGCCTTGGACTATCCTCGTCCAAATTTTCAGGCTACATGCGGTAGATTTTTCTCGTCAGATCGCCAATAGACACACGCACACACAAAGCGAAACTTTCTTTTATTAATATAGATATTAGCCAATGCATTTGCTTAGAGTATATTGTTTTATGATATATTAATAAATTGATGTTTTATTTAGTTACACTTCTTGTCATGTAAATTTGATTCTATATTTGCGTAATTAATGCGTATCGTTCAATATACAGGGTGATTTTTTTTAAAGTTGTGAAAGTAAAACCCTATAACAAAAGAACTACTGATCCAAATGACCTAAAATTTCACCAGTATGCTCCCAAAGCAATGGGAATTTTTTAGGCATGGTTAAAAAAACTTAAAATCGCACCGACAGATGGCGCTGTACATGCAGTAAAGTCGGGAGACGAACTTGAGCCCGGCACACGCACATTGGCGATATACATGAAGTACGAACACCTCGTGTTCATTATTCTACGGAAATCCTCGCAATGACTGTGTCATTGACGGGCCGTGCGTTGTTAGTGAAACTGTATTATCAGAATAATGACAGCGCAGCAACTGCTCTTAGGAGATTTAGGACACTTAAGAATTTAAGAAAAGGTCCAATGACGACAGAGGGCCTACGGAAGATGGTTTCTCATTGTACTGTCCATTGTTTTCCTCCCACAGACGATTTTCTTTGTTTCTGCTACCTTACAGCGCCATCTGCCGGTGCGAATTTATTTTTTTTTTAACCATGACTAAAAAATACCCATTGCTTTGGGAGCATACTGGTGAAATTTCGGGTCATTTGGATCTGTGGTTCTCTTGTTATAGTGCTTTACTTTCACAACTTTAAAAAAAATCACCCTGTATATTACTACAGTTTATTCTAATAATATCCCCATCGCAAATCGAATCCAGTTTATCCGTGTCTCTGTTATGGAAATAATTTGGAGAATAATATAATAAAGGTGGAAAGGGTCTTCGTTCCAATTTTAATAGGTTAGCTCAGCGCTTCAGATATTGTTATGTCAATTAAAATTTAATGTGACAGTTGAAGAAGCAGATTCTCATTATAATGGCCTAGTCGCCATACGAAATTTTCAGATGAAAGCTATGTAATCAGTGAATTAACTCTAACATGTGGAGATCACCCTGTTTATTATTGATTGTGATTTAGGCTTTGTGCGATTAAATGGCAATGTTCCTCTTTTATGAGAGTAAATGATTAATAACGTCTATGCACTTTCTGCAGCAACATCTCGGGATTTATTTTGGGATTATTCATCGTCATATTATTTTTATCAAAAGGAAAGATCAATGTTATTATCGATAAAATATTATCTAAATATAGAATATGATAAGAAATAAGTATGAAATTTTAGAAACTGTTAATACAGATTTTTCACATTTTATGTTATCCTGTGTGATTAAATAATTACATTTAATGATATTATTTTAATGACAAAAATGTCTGTTTATTTCAGTATATTTGGTTTTAAGTTAGATTATGTAGGGAATATTTGCTGTGATATATTGTTAAATCATTATGATAGAAAAATACATATTTGACTGACATTAATATCATCATAATATTGGCTAAACGTATAATTAGATAAATTTATAAAAACTCACTGGAATTGTATAAAATTTTTAATGAATTTTTTATATGATGTTTTATGATATATTTTGTATATATTGACAATTTTCTGTTTATGGTGATAAAGGAAAAATGAAAAAGGGGAATTCTTTTTGTAGCGTGATCTGGCGTAATAAGTCAGATTACATTAACTACATGCTAACACATCAAGATGTTTATCTTCTTCCTGTGTGGAATTTTTGTTAGATTAGATGCAAATACACTTGTATGTACAATATTTTCATTTATTTTATAAAATGCATTAATTAATATATTTACTCGAGAGTATTGGTTTTATAACATTAATAAATTTCTGATTTATACAGTTACACTTGTCATTTAAATTTGCATTATTAATCATTTGAATTATGCATTATATTTGTGTAATCAGTTCTAGACGACCAGTATGCATTACAGTTTATTTTAATAATATTTACTCCCCATCGCAAATTAAAATCAGTTTATTCTTCTGTCTGGCGAGAAAAATAAGTTGCGGAACAGAATAAACGTCGGAAAGATCTCGTTCCCTTTTAATGGGTTGGCTCAGCGCTGAAAATAACATTATGTCAATTAAAATTTAATGTGGTGGAAGAAGCAAATTCTCATTATAATGACCTAGTTGCCCCACGAAATTTGCAGATGAAAGCTAAGTAATCAATGAATTAACCTAACACGTGGAAATCGTTCTGTTTATCGCTGATTGTGGTCTAGACTTTCGCTCATAATATATCCTCCTTTATGATAATAAATGATTAATTAATAACATTGGTGATAAAAAAAATGCCTTTCTCTGGCAATATTCCGAGCTTTAACTCAAATGATGAATGTGCTATTCCTCATCGTGTATTTTGACATAAAGGAAAGATCAATATTAAAGACGTTAAAATATTGACTAAACAGTACGATAACTTGGGAAAACATTTTATAAAATTTCACAAAAAGTGTTTCTTTCCGATTTGTCATATTTTTTGCAATATCATCTTGGGTATAAAATAATGATGCCTTTTTTATAATGATAAAAAAAAAAAAGTATTTCCATTGCTTATTCCCTGTTTTATTTTATATTATGTTAGAACTTTTCACTGTAATATTATTAATACTTAATCTTTATAGCGAAAGATCACATTTGACTATATTAGTATCTTTAAAATATTGACTAAGCATAGAAGGTAATTGAAATTTCATAAAATTTTTCAGTTATTTTTGTTTAAAACTGTTCTTTCTTTATAATAATAAATGATTAATTAATAGCAAATAAAAAAAAGTTCACATTATGTCTATTATATTATTATCTTAATAAATCTGGGTAGAATTCATGCTAGGAGCAGTTTCATTTCACCCTCAACAATGTTATTTTATGAAATGTATTAACCAATAATTTATCTTAGCGTGTTACTGATTTATTACATGTTAATAATTTTATGATATAGTCCGTTGAATTTCATGTCATTTAAATTTGCATTATCAATCCATATTTCTGCAATCATTTCTGGCCGTCCAAGTATATATTACCAGTTTATTCTAATAATATTCTCATCGCAAATCGGTTTATTAGTGTACCTGTGATAGAAATAATTCGGGGAACAAAATAACGGTAGAAAGGAAACCTTTCTCTTTGATTGGGTTAGCTTAGTGATTCGCATAACGTTATGTCAATTAAAATTTAATTTGCTTTTGGAAGGAGCAAATTCTCATTATAATGGTGTAGTCGCCACACGAAATTTGCTGATGAAAGCTATATAGTCGATGAATTAACGTAACACGTGGAAATCGCCTCATTCATTGCTAATTGTGATTTAGACTTTCGTTGGTAAATGATTATATCCCTCCTTTATGATAATAAATTATTAATTAATGTCATTGATGATAAAAAATAAAAATAAAATGCCTTTTTCTGGCAATATTCAGGGTTTTAAGTCAAATGATGACTGAACAATTTCTCGTCGTATATTTTGACATAAAGGAAAGAGCAATATTAAAAACGTTAAAATATTGGCTAACAGTACGATAACTTGGGAAAACATTTTATAAAATTTCACAAAACGTTTTCTACAGATGTTTCATACTTTTTGCAATATCATCTTGTGTGTATAATAATGATGCTTTTTTATGGTGATAAAAAATGTCTCTACATTGCTGATTCCGTGTTTTAATTTATATTATGTTAGAGCTGTACTACATGTTATGTTTACTGTAATATATTAAAAATCTGTATGGCGAAAGATCACATTTGGCTACATTATTATCTTTAGCCTTCTAAGCGTCCGGCAAAATTTTTCACGCATGTTTAACGACTCTTAAAATAATAAATATGAACAGTATTGGCATGGGGATTTATATTTAATAACGTTACACATCTATATTTCTTATGCATTGGAAAAAATTAACATTGATATAAAATTTTTGTTAATTCAGCCTTCGACTAAAATATTGATTAAACATAGAAGCTAATTTAAATTTCATAAAATTTTTATTTTTTAATTATTTGTGTTTAAAATTGTTCTTCCTGTACATTAATAAATGATTAATTAATAACAACTAAAAAAGGTTCACATTATGTCTAATTATTATTATTATTATAAATCTAGGTAGAATTCATGCTATGTACAGCTGTATTTCACCTTCAACAATGTTATTTTATGAAATGTTATTAACCAATACGAGTTTATTGATTTGTGATATATTAATAAATTTATGATATAGTTCGTTGCATTTCATGTCATTTAAATTTGCATTATCAAAATTTCCGCAGTCAGTTATCGCTGTCCAAGTATATATATTACAGTTTATTCTAATAATGTTCTCATCGCAAATCGGTCTATTAGTGTCTCTGTAATGGAAATAATTCGGGGAACAAAATAAGGGTGAAAAGGGAATCCTTCTCTTTGATTGGGTTAGCTTATTGCTCCTCATAACGTTATGTCAATTAAAATTTGATGTGCTTGTGAAGGAGCGAATGATGGTGTAGTCGCCCCACGAAATTTGCTTTATAATCAATGAAATAACGTAACAAGTTGAAATTGCCTTGTTCATTGCTAATTGCGATTTAGACTTTCGTTGGTAAATGATTATATCCCTCTTTTATAAGGGGATAAATGATTAATTAATAACATTGATGATAAAAAAAAAATGCCTTTCTGCGGCAATATTCCGGACATTAAGTCACATGATCTCTGAACATTGTATCTCTCGACCATCTCTCGTTGTATATTTTGGCATAAGGGAGAGATCAATATTAAAGACGTTAAAATATTGGCTAAACAGTGCATTAACGTTGGAAAACATTTTATAAAATTTCTGAAAATGTTTGCTACAGATTTTTCATTTTTTTTTTTTTTTTTTTTTTTGCAATATCATCTTGTACATAAAATGGTTATGCTATATTTATGGTGATAAAAAATGTATTTCTATAACTTATTCCGTGCTTTAATTTGTAATATGTTAATAACCTTTATGGCGAAAGATCATATTTGGCTATATTAGTATTTTTACAATTTTAAACATAGAAGCTAATTGCAATTTAATAATTTTTTTTTAATTATTTGTGTTTAAAATTGCTCTTTCTTTATAATAATAAATGATCAATTAATAACAACTAAAAAAGGTTCACATTATGTCCAATTATTATTACATATATAGATAGAATTCATGCTAGGTATATAACAGTATTTCTGCTACAGCAGCTCTGCTGAAAAATTTAGTATTTCACCTTCAACAATGTTATTTTATGGAATGTATTAACCATTAAACTATCTTAGAGTGCATTGATTTATGATATGTTAATAAATTTATTATATTCTCCGTTGTATTTCATGTCATTTAAATTTGCATTATCAATCCATATTTTCGTAATCAGTTTCTGGCCGTCCAAGTATATATTGCAGTTTATTCTAATAATATTCTCACCTGAAATCGGTTTACTAGTGTATTTGTGATGGAAATAATTCTGGGAACAAAATAAAGGTGAAAAGGGACCCTTTCCCATTGAATGGGTTCGCTTAGCGCTTCACATAACGTTATGTCAATTAAAATTTAATGTGCTCGTGAAAGGAACAAATACTCATTATAATGATGTAGTCGCCACACAAAATTTGTTATAACATAATCAATGAATTAACGTAACATGTGGAAATCGCCTTGTTCATTGCTAATTGTGATATAGACTTTCGTTGGTAAGTGATTATACCCCTCCTTTATGATAATAAATGATTAATAAATAACATTGATGATAAAGAAAAAGGCCTTTCTGTGGCAATATTCCGAACTTTAAGTCAAATGATGACTGAACTATTCCTCTTCATATATTTTGACATAAGGAAAGGTAAATTTTAAAGACGTTAAAATATTGGCTAAACAGTGCGATAACTTCGGAAAACATTTTATAAAATTTCACAAAATGTTTGCTGCAGATTTCTCATATTTTTTGCAATATCATCTTGTACATATAATGATGATACTATTTTTATAGTAATAAAAAATGTATTTCTATTATTTTTTTCGTGCTTTAATTTATATTATGTTAGAGCTATTTACTGTAATATATTAATAATCTTTATGGCGAAAGATCACATTTGGCTATATTAGTAATTTTAAATTTTAAACACAGAAGCTAATTGAAATTTCATAAAATTTTTAATTTTTAATTATTTGTGTTTAAATTTGCTTTTCTTTTATAATAATATATGATTAATTAATAACAACTAAAAAAAAAAAAAAAAAGAAAGAAAAAAAAAAAAAAAGGTTCACATTACATCTGTTTTTTTATTATTATAAATCTGGATAGAATCTATGCTAGGTTCAACTGACTATATTTAATGAAATGTATTAACCAATAAATTATCTTAAAGTGTATTGATTTATGATATGTTAGTAAATTTATACTATATTCCGTTGTATTTCATGTCATTTAAATTTGCATTATCAGTCGATATTTTCGTTATCAGCTCTGGCCGTTCAAGTATATTACAGTTTATTCTAATAATATTTTCATCGCAAATCGATTTATTAGTGTCTCTGTAATGGAAATAATTTGGCGGACAAAATAAAGGTGGAAAGGGACCCTTTTCCTTTTGAATGGGTTAACTTAGCGTTCCAGATAACGTTTTGTCAATTAAAATTTAATGTGTTTATTCTCATTATAAGGATATAAGGGCCATACGAAATTAGCAGATGAAAAATGCGCACTGTGTAATCAGCGAATTAACTCTAACACGTGGAGATCGCCCTATTTATTGATGGTTGTGGTTTAGGCTTTGTTCGGTAAATGGTTATGTTTTTCCCTTATTATAGTTAAATGATTAATTGATGACATCGATGATGAAAATGCCTTTCTGTTAGCAATATCCCGATTTTTATGTTGGATTATGGTGGTACTGCTCACTGTCGTATATTTTGACCCTGAAGTAATGTCGATATTAATGTCGTTAAAAATATGAGCTAAATATAGAACGTGCTTTATGAAAATTAAAAAAAAGAAAATCAATGTACATTTTTCATATTTTGTGAAATATGTTGTTATTATTATTATTATTATTATTACTATTATTATTATAATAATCTTTTTTGTGATGATAAATGATAACATTTAATATCATCGATAACAAAAATGTCCTTGCAAGCTGTATCCGGGGCTTTAGGTGAGATTATGTGGCAACTATTAATCGTCGTATATTTTGTTCTTAGAGAAAGATCAGTATTAATACCGTTGTAGTAACATGAACAAATTATATAATCTGATACCTTAGAAAATATTCAGATTTTCCATATTTCATGTAAAATGAATAAGTTTGTTGTTGTTGTTTATGATGATGGTTGTGAATTAGGCTTTGTTCGATAAATGACAATGTTCTTCTTTTAATATAGTATTATATGATTAGTTAAAAGCATTACGTTCATTTGCCATTTTGAGCGATAAAACCAGAATGTTCATTTTAATAGCTTAGTATTTTACAGATTTGTTCTTTGTGTTATTTTTTGATGGAAAATATTTAAACATTAAATTAATTATTCTTTTCTTTTTTCCATTCTAGGTAAGTGACATTTTGTGATTATGAATATTCCACTAATCAGGTAAACATTTTTTATACTTAAGAGAACTACAACTATTGCAAAATCGCATGTAAAACAGCTAACATTGTACCTTGTCATCGGATGCAATTTATGACCGTACCTTTTCATCGGAAACTAATGAAACAATTCTATCATTTTTGTTAAATAGTTTCGGCAGTAGCTGAACTGTAAATCGATCATTTGGCTAAAAAAAGAAACTGCAATAGTAATGTTAATTTAAAAATAACGTAGATTTCTTTTGCTGGCGAAATTGCGTAAATATTGTATTTTTATTTCTTTACAAACTATCAAATTATAGTTTAGTTACTGCCGAAACTATTATTTATATATAATAAAACTTATTGCATTTAATATAACTGTTTAATCTAAAGATAATCGACAGAAAATAAATTAACAAGTAATAAGAATTCGAAAGAGAAATATACCCAATATTGCTAAATGCGCCGATTTAAAAAAAAATAATGGAGTAAAAAAAACAATAACATAAGGTAATTTATTTATACAATAAAACTTGTTGTAATTAATCTAACTATTAAATCTGAAGAAAACTTTTAATCATGAGATAAAATCGACGCTAAGAAAATATGACCAAATATAAAAATACCTTAGAAATAACTTCAGTCCAAAAGTTTTAAAAGCACTGTATCGATCCTAAATAATAATGTCCAAGCTAAAAGAAATAACCAAATTGCAATGAAAAACTCATAAAGAATAAGATGTCTAATAATGTAAGACAATGGACAAAATTACAAAATTTCTAATGTTTCGTACATTACAAAAAGTAAGTGTGAAAAGAACATGAAAAAATATGTTTGAATAAATAAAAATGAGGAAAAACAATCCTTTTATTATTATTAGACTGTCTTTTAATTTTCCATTTGTTTCTGTATGCTTCTTCCTTTTTTTTTTACTTAAATTCGGTGCATTATACGGCATTAGTAGAGTTCTTGGTTATTCGCCAGTCTATTATATGAAATAATGCATTTTTTGCGACACGTGGATGTTCTTACCGACGGAAGATTAATCACTCACGTGTCGCTTTGTCATCATCGTATTTCTATCTTACATTCCTATTCCAATTTATGATTCAATCCTTCAAGTACACTTTTGCTAATTAATATTAAATGTTGAATAAGAAAAACAGAATTTTTATCTTCAGACTTTTTTTTTTTTTTTACACAAAAAGTTGAATTATTGATCAAGTCGTATGTTGTTTGTATTGTTTATTATAACGATTTACTGATTTTATAACATATAACAGCATCTTATATCATAAAGCTATTTCAAACGTAATTGAATTTTCTATTGATAATGGGAACATTTCTATAACGACTAGATCTATATGTTTTATTAACTATATTAAACTATAATTTCCACATATTTCTTAAAATTTAATGAAAACATTTCTATAATTATCATTTCTGTGTGTTTCATTAACTATATTTAACTATCATTTCCACATATTTGTTAAATATATTATTATAAACTAATTGTATAAATAATTTTTCATCAGTCACAATGCGCAATTTTGAAGATGTTTTTTTATTATCATCACCAATAATCAGTGCAATAGCAATAAAAACATAATCCATTGCAGAAGGAATTGTATTTACTATTAATAAAGAAAATATTTTCCTAACTATCATTTCTTTATATATATCAAATCATATAACTATATCGGTATAAAATAATTGTAAAAAAAGAAAAAGAACTCATCTATCATAATGCATAATTTTCAAAAGCCTTCTTTATTATTATCAACGATATTTACAATGAATTTGAATAAAGTTGTAGCATATTCATTAAAAAGGATTATTTATGGTTCAATTTAATAATGAATTATAAAATAACTTAGTAAGAACGGAAAATAATGTACGTATTAATTATGTAAATTGAAACGCTATAGACGTACTCTTTAATCATGGCAGTCACATAATTCTATATCGAGTGAAATAAATAATGTTTAATACCATTCATAAATAAAAAATAATAAGAATAATTTATTATTCCGTCTTTTATTCGAAACCAACTTGCCAGAAATTCTATGACTGAAATCATTTGAATGGGATAAAAGTTGGACCGTAGCATTCTCGTTTGATGAGAAAGATTCGGCGTGCCTTTTATGAATTTAAAATTTAATGTGAATATCCCCTATTCCGGAGAAAGCCTTTATTGCGTATTATAGCTGGTATTATACGTCTGACTGATAAAGAATCATTGTTCTCTTTCGGTATTCATTATATTATCTTCTGCCTCAAAAGCCCATATTAAGCTTAGAAAGAGAGGGAAAAAAATAACTTTAGTTAGTTTATACATTTTTATTAGAAACCATTGTATTTATTTGTTTTATTATGCAAATTTATACATTTTTAATAGAAAAATTAGAAAAAATCACTTTAGTTAGTTTATACATTCTTATAAACCATTGTATTTTTTTTGTTTTTTTATGCAAATTTATACATTTTTAATTGAAAAATTAGAAGAAAATCAGAAAAAATCACTTTAGTTAGTTTATACATTCTTATAAACCACTGTATTTATTTGTTTTATTATGTAAATTTATACATTTTAATAGAAAATTTCCTAATTTGGATGCACTGACACTCGTTATATCGCTCCTTTTTGGATATATCGTTCTATTTTCGTATCTCCCGAAGAAATAGGTTCTATTTGAACTTTTTTTTAAATTAGCTTTATAAATATGTCAGTAACAACAAAAAATTACTTATACAGTTATTTTATAATAATATATTTAACAAATATATGTGGGAATGATAGTTAAATATAGTTAATAAAACATACAGAAATGATAATTATAGAAATGTTTCCATTATCTTTTAAGAAATATGTGGAAATGACAGTTTAATATAGTTAATAAAACATACAGAACTAGTAGTTATAGAATTGTTCCCATTATCAATAGAAAATTCAGTTACTTTTGAAATAGCAATTATGTTATAAAATCATTATATCGTTATATTAAACAATACAAACAACATACGACTTGATCAATAATTCAACTTTTAGTCTGAGAAAATAAAAGCTTTGAAGATAACAATTCTGTTTTTCTTATTCAACATTTAATATAAACCCTCTTAAGCACAATATTCAATTTAGTGATAGTATGTTGAATACCAGAAATATTAAATTTCGTTAAAAGTAGTTTATGTCATTATTTTCAATTACAAGTGAATAATTTAATTACATGTAATGTAAGGAGATGAAATAAAGGTTTATTTATATTATACAAACAGAATTAAAGTTCGAAGTTTCAATCTTCATCGCTTGATTCAAATCTACCATCACTATCGCCTATGTGATCTTCAAAATTAGGAACATAATCAGTGTCCGTGTCTGACATAATTATTCTATAAAATCACTATCTATCAGAGATACAAACAAAACCGAAAGAGAAACACTACAATTGAGGGGGATCGGGGCAAGAAAGTGCCAAATCACATTTTTGGTGAAATAAATCTAACACTGTAATCTGTTGCTTAATATTGTAAATTATAATATCCAACATATAATTTGTTTCTAATGTCACTTGGTTGCAGCCTATGTGACAGGTTTCGTTTTTGCCCCAGATGTTTATGCCCCCAATGAAGATAGCTAATTTACAAAAAAACTTAATTGTAATATCATCTCAGATGTTACTAAGACATTGGCGAAAAAGGTTTAGGTTATATATCTTGATTTGAGTATTTGATCAAATTTTGAAACTGAATATCTCCGAAGTTCAAAAATGTGGCTTGGCGCACTCACTTGCCCCGGACCCCCTCAATTTACGAAAGACAACTGAACAGAATGACCAACCCACAAACAAATGAATGACGAAGAAATAAACAAAGCAGCGGGAAAACTAATGAGTTTTTTTGACACTCGAAACGCCATCTATTGGATGCGAAAATAATCATTGCTGTAAAGCCCGTACAAAACCAATCACAATAGCAATTAGCGACGCAAAAAACTAGATGCTTAGAACATATTGCAATCTGGACTTATAATGAGGACGTGCGCACATACGTCCTGGGTACTGCAAATGAAGAGGTCATGATGTACGCACATACGTCCTAGGTATTGCAAATGAAGAGTTCATGACGTACGCACATACGTCCTAGGTATTGCAAATGAAGAGTTCATGACGTACGCACATACGTCCTAGGTATTGCAAATGAAGAGTTCATCACGTACGCAGGTACATCGTGGTGCTTAAGGGGTTAATTATCTGTCATAAATTTTATTGTGAAAACTGTAATATGCATATAAACTAGAGCCTAAATTTTATTGCTTTAGTTAATCATCTTTCTTATTTTTTAGTAACCTCGCTTATTTCGCACTTGTTTTTTCTTTCAGCATGCTTGATTATAGCGAGAGGCTACTGTGTTATTTTCGGAATATTTTAAATATAATGCTAAATTAATATAATATTAAAGGCGTGGAATTATCAACATAATTTGGATCTATTTTCATTTTATTAATTTGAAAATTTAGTCTATCTTTTTAAATCACCATGTATTGGTTGACAAAAAGTTCATACATTACTAAAATGTTGCTTTTATTAAATGCAATGTAATGCAATGCAGTATTCGGTTTAAATTTACTAGAAAGTTGAGTTTAGTATAAAACATTTAAACATCTAAAAGTTGATTGTCTATCGGTACTATCGGTTATTACTATTAGAAAATATCGAGACAATCGATTATCTGATTATACTGAAAATCGGCAATATCTTCAATAGTCAGATTTAGAAAAATAGTAAATTCCCCGATTTTCAATTTTAACATTGAAGTCCATTGTCTATAGATACTATCTGTTGTCAGGAGTCGATAATATCGAGAAAATCGATTGATTGTTGTGGTCAAAAATCCAAAAACCTTGGTAGAAGTTAATCAGATTTAGGAAAATGGTAAACCAGTCTATTTTTTTTAAAATTTAACATTAAAAATCTCCGAAGATTCCACTATCTACCGATAGGATTGATTTTTATGAAAGGAACATATCGAAGCAATGTACTATTTGTTGCTATCGAAAATTAGAAATTGCCGGAAGATTTTGAAAATGTTAGGAAGATGATAAATTGACCAACATCTTTTTTAAATTTCTTTTCCATTTTAACATAAATCTCACAAGATTGTCTATCGATACTATCAGTTCTCAGAAGTCGGTAATATCGATGCAGTCGATGATTTGATACATAGAAAATCGGCAATCCCTGGCAGAGTGTAATCATATTTTTAAAAAGTGAGAAATGGGTTTACCGTTTTTTTTAATTGTAATTTATTTATTTGTTAATCTATCCTATTATAATTTCTTTTTTATTAATCAATTGAATTTTACTAAAGCATCTTCCAATAATCGTGTGTCGTTATCTTCTACTTCCATTTTCCGAACATAAGTTATTATCAGTTCGATATGCATGTAGAGTAGCTAAAAAATCATGGATTTTTTTCTTTTCTTCTTTTTAATCTTACACCATATTCATTTTCTCCATGAAAATGACTTTATATTTTTTTAACCAATTTTTTCGTACGTATTTTTCAATTCTCCAATACTAGGATAATCTCCTACGTTATAACTTGAGACAGAAATCGAAACCATTCGATTTTTAAACTAATAAGGAAATGGATCAAAGTGACATTTTGTTCGATTTTCTGTTAGAACTTCTCTCGTTTATGAAATAAGTTTCGTTAGTCAGCTGTCAGAAAAGAAAAAAAAAAGTCTTTAAAGTTCTTGTGTAGGAATTAAGAAAAAAAAAAAAAGGTTAATAATAAAGGCGTGGAGAATGAAAAGCTAACTGTTTTGAATACAATGAATGATGACGTGTTTAGAAGATTTTTTTTTTTCTGGTAAACATTTTCTTTGTATTAATAAAAAAAGTGTTTTCCAGGGGGTTTTTTTTCTTTTTCTTTTTTGAATAATTTTATTTGAAATCTGAGAATAGAACGAATGTGATAAAATGATGTAATGAATATATTATTTATTTATTTGTTTATTTGGAATATGTATTTGCACTACAGATTTATTCAATGTATTATACCTAATGTAATGTATGATATACCTAAATATTGATATAAACTTCTTGATTGAGAATTTTTTTAAACATTGTTATAGACTTTGAAACTTATTTTTACAGTGATGGGGGCGGCACAAAGTCCAAACAAATAAATATTGCAGATCTCATACGTTACTCAAACAAAAAACCTCAGTAAACAAGAGGTAGGTTACTAAAGTTTTAATTGTATTATTCCAAAATTAATTAGATCTAATACTTAGTACTCTTTTTCACGGGTAACTCAATGGTTATTAATTCGTAATACAACATTATTTTTATGTTTATTACCCTGTTTATTATGCTTTGTTTCAAAACATAAGCCGAAAAGAAAATCAAGAATTTGCAAAACGTGTTGTTCGATACTTTGGAAACGTTGCTGGAAGAGATAAAGCAATGACCGTTAACTATTTTTAAAATGAAGGAAAACAACGTTGTGTTACAAAACAATAATCTTCGAATAACCTGTAAAAGAGAGTAACAAATATAACATATAATTAATTTGGTAATAATAAAATAAAAATTTTAGTAATCTTACTTTATTTTTAAGCATCAACAATCTAACTTTGTCCAAAATATGAATTAAAAAGTTTAAATACGCATGACCTGTAATCTGTAAAAAGCTTCAAATCCTCAAAACGTATGGAACCAAACTGTGCGGATTAGTGGTCTTTTACTGTATATAGAATTTAGCCAGTATTGTACGCAGTTAAAGAAGAGGAAACTAATTTATAGACATACTTTAAAAAAAGAATTATGGAGAGATTTTGTATTGATATTATTAGGCAACCGCCACGTTGCTCTAGTATCTCAGGTAACATGCATTCAGGGGTGGGTTAGGGAAGAGAGACTTTAGAAGATTTAGTAAGCCGAAATCTTCTTTTCGGGCAATGAAGACATTTATAATTATTTAAAATAACCTGTGTTATATTTTCAATTAGTGTTTTAATTACCCCTCCCCACTTCCCCCCCAAGTTATTGGATTTGTCCTACAGCGACGATAGTCATATACAATGCAGCAATTCATGACTATAATTCTTCTAGGCTGAATATTATTTAATTACACGTAGCAAGTCATTGTGCTACATTTGTATTTCATAAGATCTTTCTATTTTTATTTTTATTTGGGGAGGGAGAGGGGGAGGGGGAGTATTTACTATTCCATTTTTTTAATTATAATGTATAAGTCATAAGCTAAAATTTTAATAATTATCATTTATAAATTTTAATTAGATCTTCCAACCGCCCTAAGATTCCTTAAAATGGATCAATTACACCGTAAATAAATTTCGTTGATTGCCAGTATAATTTCTGTATTTGTACGGAATTTTTTTCTCTTATGAGATGACTTCGTGAATGTGTCAGAAATTAGTGAATAAATATTTAAGAATATCCTTGATTTAATGATCTCGATGCCGCAGTGGTCGCCCGAAGTATTAAAAAAGACGACCCTAACACGTTCGGTTAGTGTATTAAACTTATGAATTTAGCTTTTAAATATTTCTGGTGACATCTTCCGTGATCGTGTGTGCCGTAACGTTCCGGTCAAGTGTTGAAAGGGATGTAGAGATTCTGGAGTCAGTTTCCAACTGTTTCGTGCCTCCTGCTCTGCAAATTCGCGGCTATAGTGTTTAAATTGTCGTTTTCGCTAAGGCTTTGAGATTTTTTGTATTTTTACACTCTAAAGAAATGTTTCGTATTTTGACAGAACAATTTCTGTATATTTACGGTTTTTGTATAATAATAATAGTAATAATCCCACAGCTTTACAGAAAATGAAAATTTAGCATTATCTGTCAAATATATTCTCAAATCCATACTTGTTGACACTTTCACAAAATCATTTTCATCCCGGAAAAAAAGAAAAAAAATTGTAAAAATACAGAAATTATACTGGCAATCAATGGGATATTGTTTTACAGTGTAGTTCTCGAGTTTTTGAGTATTGAAAGATTAGTTGATCGATTGATTTTTCCATGTTTTCTCAAAAACTATTTTAGATATCCGAATGCGACAAATTGCAGATTGTAGCCAGAAACACTCTTTGTATGCTCCTGATAAGTTTGGTTTTTGTAATGCAACCGTTTCTGAGCCTATTTCGGACAAACAGACACAAAAGATAAAATTTATAGACAAAATATTTTTTAAACGTTATTTCTGATTATACGTCGTCTAAATAGTCGAAATATATACAGGGTGATTATAATTAAAGTCCCACTTTCAAAATGCTGTAATAAATGAACCACTGGTCAGAATGACTTCAAATTTGAACTGAATATACTAGAAGAAGGGTAGAACTGTATGGCATAAGAAAAAAAAGTTCCAAAGTGTATCAATAGATGGCGCTGTAAGCGGCATACTATGCAAATTAAAAGACAACTCATGCGCAGTTAAAAACCGAATCATTGTGTGCTCTTTAAGCGGTTTTTGGCCCAAGGACAGTTAATAACCGATTTTTTCCCATCCAATGTGGTACGACCTTATCGTGGTGGATAGGATTTCCACTAACAGTACCACAACTGTTGACTGATTTGGAAGTCATTTTTTTCCATCTAACAACCGAAATACTCATGCACATTGAACAGTATGGTTGGTTTACTGTGCAACTCATGCCAAAGCCGTCGGATTTCGATTAAAAATGTCACTTGCAGCCGAATCCACTTTCTTTATGCCGCTTACAACGCCATCTATTGATACGCTTTGGAACTTTTTCTTTATTATGCCATACCGTTTCCCCCTTCTTCCAGTATATTCAGTTCAAATTTGAAGTCATTCTGACCAGTAGCTCATTTTTTTACAGCATTTTGAAAGTGGGATTTTAATTATAATCACCCTATATATATTTTCCTGAAAATCGCAGGCAGACACTCCAGTTTTATATATTAGTATAGATAAATATACATACTGAAACTTCTCTGCGAACTGTAACAAGAAAGATGGCCACAACTTTAAGATGCCATATTACACGTCAAGAAAAGTGATTTTTGTATAGAAATTTCGGTTGCAATAACTTATTCAATCAAAAATATAGGATATTTCACTTAAAGACAAACTAAGATTTTCTTGACCATAACTTTAATATTATGGAAGATATTTTAGCGATATTTTCAGCAGACTTATTTTGACTTCTGTGATGTGTTATGATGTTTTAAATCCCCTTAATTTTGTGAACATCTTTCTTATTGCAGTGCTTGTAAAACAGCGTCATTTTCATGTATTTAAAAAAAAAATAGTTCTTGTATGTTACGGGTACGACATAAAAGTTGCACTCTAATATTAATTATATATATATATATATATATATATATATTTAAAATATAAAAGTGATATTTTCGAAAACCGATACGGCTATATTAAGATAAAAAAAAAATTAAAGTTGCTTACATGAAGCGTTGAGAACCAGAGTGGTCTATCGCACATTTTTCTAAAAAATTAGTTTGAAGTGTCAACGCATTTGTAGTATGTCATGCCATCTATTGGCCGTATAGTGAATTTTATTAATTTCAAAACTATTCAAGTGATAGAACCTGTTTAACAGATGGTCCAACGTAACTCTTATATCAAGTTGCCAGTGCAAGAGTGAATCAAGTGGCTTGATTTCACTCTGGCACTATCAACTTAACCATCATATATTTGCTGAAGAAACTTGTTCTCCTCTGGCACTGGCAGAACTGGCCTGAGTTTGACAAAAATTTGCACAAATTCTGGAAATAATTTTTCTCGAAATTCGCAGCTGGCGATGTTGGTCCACTCTGGTTCTCAATGCCTCAAATAAAAAAGTATATAATTTAAAAGTTTGAGTTTCAAACCCTTTAAATACAAAGCTATTTTAGGTGTATGAGTGAAGTGTCACATTCACAATAATCCGTTGGGCATATTTAAAATTTAAGGTTTTTAAAAAATAAGATCAAATTACCTTCCCTAAGCTCTTATACTTAAATAAAACCGAATAGAAACAACAGCAACAAGTATACTCTATTACAATCACTTGGCTGATGTTTCCCATAAGTATTTTAACTGCTCGAAGTTATTAAATTTGTTCGACAGTGACAATAGTCACAAACGAGACAGCATTTCTGAACATGACTATAATTCTTCTATTCGTGATATTTTGAGTTCGGGCAAAACTCCCCTAAGACGAAAACTTATATAGTTTGATATTCACAAAATATTTCAATATTAATGAATGAAAAGTTATGCTGTAACACGAAAGGAAATCTATCTTTGCAAGCAACTTTAATCCCTGGATGTTATATAAACACAACACCTTCATTTCGACGACTTCATCTTTTTAAACAAATATATAATATAGTAGACGGCGGAAATAAATTCTGTGAAATATCTCAGAGGTAAAGTCACTTCTATGAACGAGATTTCAAATTTAATAAGAGGGTGCAATTAATATTGTGCGGAGGTGCGAGTATTTCTCTGATTTAGAAGGTTAATTTTTGGATGTTAATGCATATACGGGGAGAAATAGGTAAGAAGAAGTTACGTCAGTAGAATTTTGATCAGTAATTTTATTTTATTTCATGTGAAGGACTTGTCACTGAATTGGATTCTTTGTTGAATCATTCACACCAATCGTTCACAATTCTTAATGGGAATTAAAAAATAGAAGGTATTCATTAAGTTATAGTTAAGTGAGTTTTTTAAAATCAGCATCCCATTCCGAATCGAATCGCTGACGTATATCGCTTGTCATTTTTGGCGAAATTTATTATGTAAATTTAACGTGATTATATATTTTTGTTATGTTATTTTTTTTCTTCTTAAATGGTACTCGTAAAATTTAACCCCATACTTTGAATTATTCATATTATCCATCTATCTACTGCAATTTTTACTTAACAAATTGGAAAATGTTATCAAAACCCGATTTGCCTATTCTTTTTTTAAAAATTCACATTTGCATAAGTGCCATAATTTTTTATTTCAAAATTATAAAATGAGTCCGTATGCAATGAAACAATTTAAGGGAAGGGGTCTACTTTTTAAGGTTTCGTTCATCTCACGAAACCCTATTACCCCCGCTCCGTTGCCTGTCCGTCACAGAGCCATTCTCAAAAAGTATGTAACTTACAGAGTTGAAACTTAGTGTATAAATCTGAATAGCAGCTGTGAAGAGCTCAAAATATTAAAATTTGAAAAATTCGTATTATTTTAATAAATAGAGATAAAAAACCAAACTTCTAACAGCCTTTTCCTATTAAATTGAAACATTTTTAGTTATAGCCGATGCCAAAGATTTAAAATCCACAATGAAATTCTTTCTACAATAATTAATTTTCTATCAGACGATTTTCACGTGAAAAATGAAAATGAAATAACAAGTTTCAGCAATTCAAAAAAAGATAAATATGAAATAAAATTGATTGACGTCATAGTCGTAATAAAACGGAAAATGTCTAAGATTTCTCAATAATACAAGGAGTATGAGTATGTGTAAGTGGACAAAGCAGATTAATATCACGTCATTAGAGAATTAAAAAGAAAATCTGACGTCCTATTGGAAGTTTAACTAATTTTTCAGATGTTTGAGAATAATACAAAGCGAGTATCAATATAAATAATAGAGAATAGTAAATATATGAGTTTGAGAAACATATATTGAATCGTGATAAAAATATGATTATGGAAATATTCGCATATTTTAACATTTTGAAGGTGTACAATTTGTTTAATTTTGAAATTATTTTTTTAAATATTGCATTTAGTCCGTATATATTATTATGACAGAATATAATAGCGGGCTTGGACCGCTATCCGGCTGGTTTAGATATTCGAAAAAAGGGAAAAATAGACCGGTAAATTTTTACTTTATAAAAAACATGATTTTTTTTTTTTTGTTGTTGTTGCTAAATGAAATTTGTTTGAATTTATTAAAGAAAGGATAAAATGTTTTGAAAGGAATATTAAACGAAACCCTTTGAGCGATCTTCGATCACACTTACCCACTTATTTAGATTTTGCATTTTTTGAATCCTTCATTTCCGTGCCCTAAAGTGGTGTGACATTCAAATTCCTTACAATATTTTTTACTCATTGAGGTGCGACATTGTGACATTGATTTAAAACTTTAAACTTGTTTTTTCTCGAAACCATATTTTTCAAACTGGTCGCCCATTTTTCTCGAGAACTATTCGACCGATTTCCTTTTTTATGTAAAAGAAAGCGAATCGTTTTTGCTGGAACTTATACCACCAAAAATTATAATTTTCATTGATTCAGTATTTTTTTTTTCATCTTACAAAAGGTTAAAAAAAAGGGGCGAAAAAATAAATTGTTTTGTTCCCATTTTGTCAAAAATCAACTTTTTAAACTAAATGTTGGTATAAACTCCGGAGGATTTAATGCCTTTTCAGAATTTGGCGACCAAAATTTTTCAGATGCTTGTGACCAGTCGCCGGATTGGAAGTTCACGGCGGGTTCTCCTCGTCGCACAAAGGGTATTATTCATTTTTTTTTCTTTTTTACACACAAAAATTTAAATTTATAATTTTATATCAATAAATATAATGCGAAAAGTCCGAAGGTTCTATCTCTTTTCTTTGTAAATGAAAAAAATCATAAACATGTGACTTTTTGGCCAAAGAAGTCGAACATCAGCTTAATAGTTAAATCGAGGATTGATCCAAAGATCATCAGCCACATGACCCCGCCCCCCTTTCTCCTGACTACTCCTTCTGAATAAAAAAAAATCCATACAAAACATATTTTATTGTGTGAAAATGTCCATTAGTATTTAGAATGTGCTTTATTAAGAGGTTTGTCCCCTTTCCCGCCCCAAAATTCGTGCTTGGATCTATCTGACGTTGCTTCAAACATCGTAAGAAGTTACAAGTTTCTGACAGTAATGTTTATGTCTATTTTTAAACTTGTGAAGATCGATCAAACTCAGTGGTTTTAATGCTAGTTTTTTACAAATAGGAAAAATGAATGTACCACAAACCAGGGCTGTGGAGTCGGAGTCAGGCCTATTTCTGGGACAAAAGAGTCGGAGGCGGAGTCACTAAAAAACAGGCTGACTCCGACTCCAGCTTGTTTCTTAGATAGTTTGAACTGAAATTAAACCAATTCTATGTAATTTAAAATTTATAAACTGAATTATTATTTTTATATTTGGACTATATATATAAAGAAACCCAGATTAAACAGTCCCAATATACAGTCCAGAGTGTACATGTACAGCATATATGAAAACTGTTTCTAATTGAAATTTCTAGCTTATATTTTATGTTTAGTATATAGTTCGTTACAAGATATTATTTTTCACAAAAATATAATAATTTTCACAAAAATAACCTTTACTTTTCACAAAATGGACCCTTAAAAAAAAAAAACTATCGACCTCTGGGTTTATATGCACATCATATGCTTCAAGGTCAAACAGGAATGTAACAGCAGGTTCCAGTGTTGCCAGTTGAGTTTTTTATTATTATTCTGATTGCTTGATTGCTACCACTTTTTTTTTAAATAGTAATATTTCCTTTATTTAATGACAAATTTAATAAAGCGACTATTACTATTTCAAAACAAATGGCAGCAATGAAGCAATCTGAATAATAGGAATCAACAGGCATTACTAGTACTTTAGCCATCTCGGTGTCGGAGTGGGTTCCTTTAAAATTTCAGGAGTCAGGGTCGGAGTCGGTTTTTTTCCCACCGACTCCGGAACCCTGCCACAAACCTTGATGTTTCCAAGTTTCATAATCCATGGATTGAACAGGTTGGCTTTGTAAGATCATTTTGTTTAATGTTTTCTTACTTAAAAAAGAAATTGCGGTCATAATATTTTTGAAAGCGTTTCCGAAGTCTCTTCACCTACAGCAGTTTGCCCAAAGCGTAATTTTACCTAATAAAATCGTAGATAATAATTTATAACACAATATTTTTTAATTATTAATCAATCCAATAATCCAATATTTGCTCACTATTGCTTGCCCAATACTGTGCTTGTATCAGTTTACTAATATGAAATACGACATATTTTAAAACCTTATATTGTTTTTTTTTTTTTTTTTTAATAATTACATTGAAAATATGATATACAATGAATACAATTTTGTTCAGAAGCACAAATATAGAATTAGCAGTAAAAATATTTTTTTCGTTGCTATAAGTATTTATAGTATTAAGTAAGACATACTATTAAAAAAAGAAAAATCATTAACATAAATAACTTTATTGATGATGGTCCGCAACTGTCAAATTTTAACATCACTTTCGGGCGATTAAATTCGAGTAAAAGTTCGAAAAGGGCAAAAAAAAAAAAAAAAAAAATCAATCACAAATTCCTCGCTTGGATGTCACAGAAATGATAAATTATTTTCCAGATGAGTTTTCGAAGAAGGAAAAAGTTTCATTTGTATCGCCGTTATTCAGGGTATTTCTTAAAGGAATTTCGTTCCGCATTAAGATGTTAGTACGTTGCTATATCTGAATTATCTAGCTTTTTACATTTTCACATTCTAAGGGAATTGAAAGAATGTGGAGAAGAAAAAAATAGTAAATCCTTTTATTTATTTTTTATTTTTTTAAGAAGCATATAAAGATTCAAAGAGTGATAGGTATTTTTTCCCCCCATTTTACTGCTGATCGCAAAATGTTATCTTATTTGTAAAGTTTTTTAAAAATATGCATAGTTTAACTCAGTTTTAGAAATGAAATTCAGAAACTTCGATGAAAAAAAATTACGAAATTCCAGGCAAGTCTATAATGTATGATTAATGATAGCTGTATTTTATTTTTCCGATTTTGTGCATTGTATAAAATATTTTAGCAGTATTAAATTATGTTACTCTATTTTTTATATATATATATAATGCTTTAAAGGGTTAAACCGTTGTCAACGAGCTAATGTATCAAATTGGCTTCAATTGGAATTTTACTTTTTTATTGTATGTTAATCCATTCCCTGACGCAATAACTTTTATTAAAATTTTTGCTTCATACTAATATTTTATCATAATATAGATCATATGCAAAGAAAAAAATGCTTTATCAGTTTAAAAATTTATAAAATGGTACAGAAATGCACAATCGATAGTAAACAAAAATTTTTTTTTGAAATAATTAAATATTGATAAAATAGAAAATCGTATTTTTTTTAAATAGAAAAAAAAAACATTATGGAAATTAAAATTTTAATTATATATGAAATATTTCAAAGCACCTTAGTATCATCTACAGTCACGTTGCACATTTTGCAAAGAGTCATAAAATTCAAAAGTCATAAAATGCAAAAAGAGTCAAATTTCACTTTTTTGTTAAACATAAAAAATTGCGACACTTTTTATGTTTAAAAAAGTGTTTAAATATTTTCCTGTGTTGCAACTGAAAATTTAGTTAAAATAAGCATTCTAGTTTCAACAAAAATATTGTTTTTATATATACAGATCTCTACATATTCGGAAAAATCAGTCTGCTAAAATTTCTGGTCGCTAGTAAAATATATTTACTCCCTCTTCGCCATTGTCAGTTTTTTGTATATTTTTAAAATTTAATTATGGATTTTTCAAAAAACACTAACTTTTTTTATGAATTGATTGAGAAAGTACAATCATCACCATAGTAATAATATATCTTGAATAACGTTAACTTTTCTACTCAACTAATAAATTTATTTAGAAAGTTAATATAAATTAAGTTTCTCGACTAAACTTATCAAAATTATAATTCTAAAAAAATAAAAAATAAATGTAGGTACATTATACAGTTTGGCTGAATAAAGTAAGCAACATCATAAGAAAAACATATTGTTTTTCATTAAAATCATTATTTTTTTTATAAGAAAATTATTTTGGAAGAACTTACCTATACAAACCACTGATCAATATCATTAAAGTGTCAGTTTTAAGGCATTTTATCTTATATAAGAGTTTTAGAAAGACCTTTTGGTCATTATTCTTCAAATTTTGCTTTTTTTAAATGTTTGCTACTTAACCACTAGCTTATGCTCTTGTGTGTATCTGTATTTTATTTTTATTTTTAAATCCAAAGTACCACGTATCTCTACCTTTCTCTGGTTTGTAGTCTATCGAGTAGCGTTTTCCATTACGATTCTTGTCACGTGACGACATGTTTCTCCACCCCCCTTTCTCGAGCTGCCGCGTCGGGAATGCGGTTCAAAACATCCACTTTGACAGTATTTTCTGAAAGATATTCCGTCTTTACCGAAAAATGGAAAACGTCCTTCGATTACATAGTGTCTGAATAAGAATACGTTACATGCGTTTCCCAGCAAAAACGAATTCAGAGAAATGTGTTGATGCTTTCAGTCGCCAGTTAAAATATTTTGGTTGCCAATGGCGACCTTGCGACCGCATTTGTTGCGCCTTGTATTTATTAGATGCGCCATAAATTCATTAAAATTTTAAAAATTTACTAAAAAGGAACAAATGATGCTAAAAAATTGCGGTTTACATGAATGGAATTAGAGGGAGATCGGATTTTTTTTATAACAAAAAATAACAAAAAAGTTGGGGTTCAAAAAAATTACCGATAGATGGCGTTGGCATGCATAATATGAAACAGATGTATGCAAATTAAGTTAATATTGAAAGGCCCGTTTCTTCGAAGCGTCTGACAAGCTTCAGTATCCCAGCACACGAAACAGGCCTTTTCCTCGTCTTGAGTCCTTTTGCCGTGCGGAATTTTCGTAATACACCAGTTTCTGATTCCTTTTTCTTGTAAAAGAGCTTAACCAACAAATTCTTGATTTGGTAACGGTAGCATAGTGCTGGCATCAAATGAAGAATCTACGTACCTCGATGGGTTTTATTGACAGCCTGGTTTGCAAAAATACGTTTCATATTATGCGTGCAGCGCCATCTATCGATAATTTTTGAAACACAACTTTTTTGTTATTAAAAAAAATATGATTTCCTTTAATCCCATTCATGCAAACCACATTTTTTAGCATCATTTGTTCCTTTTTAATGAATTTTTAATAAATTTATGGCGCACCCGGTATATAGGGGGGATGGGGGATGAATGGGACATTTTCACAAAAATATTTATTTTAAATATTTTATATAAGTTATTATCAATATTATATATCACATGTCAAACTTTAAGTGTTTGACTACATCTTATGCACAATATTTGTTCAAGATTATTATTATACAGATATATAAATTAAATTTAAAAAAAAGTTCTTCTATGTCCCAATCATCCCCACAGCAGGGATGAATGGGACACAAACATTTTCCTCCCCGTATTCAATGTTAAGACCCTAACAGCTGACAAAAATGCCGCCTTGGCAAAAGCTGAGAGATTATAAATTGTAAATGATCTCCAAGATTATTTGTTAGTCAATGATCTTGGACTCATCTCAGCTTTGCCTTAAAAGACCCATAAACGGTGAACTGAAGACGATGGCTACAAAGAGGATGAAATGTTAAAAGAATAATTACTATAAAGTATTAATTTATCAACCTATATAATATTATTTAGTTAATAAAAAAATTTCAGTATCCTCTAGGGACGAATGAAGCAGTCCCATTCATCCCCATTTGAAATGTCCCAATCATCCCCATGATGCATATATTCAATTGTCAGCTATTTTGTCTCAGAAATTATTTTGTCACAATGGTTAATATGCATTCATTTTAATTACCAATATTGAGCCTTTAAATAAAAAACTACAACATATCTTAATTGTTTATATTGCATAAGATATTTAAGTAACTTCAAATGAAAAAAAAATTACTTTTAAGCAGAGTTTTCAGGAAATGCAAATTTGAAGAAAACTGAAAACAGCCATGTGCTCTTGCTTTTGGTTTTGAAGAACACTATGGTAGTGAAATCTATGAGGATAGGAAGCAACTAAAAAAAAATGTTTTATGCCTGAAATATTGAGAGCGTCAAATCCATCCCTTGACCCATTCATCCCCCATCTCCCCTAAATGACCATCAGCCGGGAATGGGTTGAGGAAAGTTGCCTCTTGCAAAATAAGTCATAAAAAAATATTTAAGCTTAATATGTGATTTACTATTTAATCAAACGATTGTGCTAGCATGAAATAGTCTTTTTTTTTTTTTTCAAATTATTAAATGAAATTCTTAATGATTTAGGCTGTTATGTGTTGAATGTGTTTCATCTTTTCTAGTAACAGAGTGGTTGTTATATTATTTTAGACAACGGTCAAAATGTTACTGTTACAAAAAAAAAAAAAAAAAAAAAAAAAAAAAACATAGATCACTTGTTGTTAAGTTGTTTTCGATTGTTTATGGAGTTTTTGAATTTTTTTTCTTTTCTAAATTATCCAGTTGAAACCATTAAAAATCTTTCTCATCTGCATATTTCATTGACACACTCAGTGCCAAAAAGTGCCTTTTAAAATGAAAATTAAAAAGTACTTTTTAATCTATGTCATTTTGGCAAGTAATTAAAATCTAGTAATAAAATTGAAGTGTATAGACATTGAAATTTTATATTACTTTAAACTTTCCATAATCATATAAAGACATACTATTGAAAAAAAAAAATGAAATCATTAACACAAATAACATTCTTTATGTTCCATAACTGTTAAATGTAACCTCACTTTCGTGTGATTGAATTTAGAGTTTCAAAAGAGCGAAAAAAATTAAATCAATCGCAAATTCCTCGCTCGGGTGTCAAATGATAAATTAATTTCTAGAATAGTTTTATAAGAAAGAAATGTTTCTTTTATTTCTTCAGTATTCCGGGTATTTCTTAAAGAATTTCGTTCCGCATTAAGATGTTAGTAGGTTGCTATATCTGAATTATCTAGCTTTTTGCATTATCATAGTCTAAAAAAGAAATAGAATGGATGTGGAAAGGAAAAATAGTAAATCTTTAATTTCTTTTATAATGAAGCAAAAATAATTAAAACTCGAGTTTAAATTTACCGTTTTAAATGTCACATTGACACCTGGGTGTCTATCCCTGATATCGACTACTTTTGCAATCCCTGTATCTAACAAAATTAATCTAAAAGAATAAAGTATTAAGTCTTTGTAGATAATATTAAACGAATTATGTTATGATTTAGGCTGTAATATATAGGATTTTTTTTCCTTTTTTTATTGGTCGCTGCTCTTTTTACACTGTCTAAAATTAGCAGCAAACTGTCCAGTCATTTGACCGTTTTTATAGTTAAATTACGGTTATGTAACCATTTTTTATAAAAACGGTCAAATGACGGGACAGTTTGCTGCAAATTTTTAACAGTGTAGGCAGCGGTCAAAGTGTTGTTACCAAAAAATAGATACCATTCATTGTTAACTTTTGCAATCGCTTATAAAGATTTTGAATTTCTTTTGTAACTTACTGTTGTAGAGATATGTACCCCTTTGGTAATGTGCAGGGAAGTTACCTGCTAAAATCCCTTATGCGTCAATCAGTTGGGGATATAAATAAAATTGTAGTGATCGCGGATTCTAGATTGTTGTTTAGGAAATGTTATGCATTTTTCCATAAATTGCTAAAAATAATAAATTCTAACTTAATTCCTAAAATAATTTTAAAGTTGACAAAGCGTCGTGTAAATTTCGTACTAACAAAAAGACCATTGTGAATTCTCCAACTAGCACACATTTACCTGCTAAAATATATTAAAATTAAAAGATTGAGATACCACAAATAAATTCACATTACTTAAAGAACTAAAATAACTTCTTAAAACACCATAAAAACTTTAAAATGCTCTAGGCCTTTCGAAAGATCTGAGTCTTTCTTCGTCAGGCGCAAAAAGACGTGCGTCTACTATGAAAGCAGCAGCAAGACTGAAATGAGAGGTAAGGGAGAGGAAACAAGCTGATGCAACAGCCAATAGGAAAGTAGAAAACAACAGCCAATAGGAAAACAGACAACAGCCAATCACAGAAGAGTAAAACAAACAATAGAGAATACAAAATAGAATGGGAATAAGGAAGTGAAAATAATAATAATAATAATAATAATAATAATAAAATAAATATATAAAATAAAATGAATAAATAATAAATAAATAAATAAATAAATAAAACTTAATTTGGAAAAAAAAAAGGAAACACACTTATTTTATTTCACATTACTTAATTAAAACTAAACAAATTTATTTAGAGAGACGTTAAAAAAATAATAATAACATTACATACACTAATAAAATACACATAAAACTATTTACAATCAATTTTACTCTTACAGGTCATTTAGCGACCTGCTAACACAATTTTTATCATAAAAATATTTATAAGCGTTATTACGCTTACTGTTTGATTTAACATTTTAATTTCATTTAAAAGAATAATTGGCAGATGGCTGATTAATGAGAATAGAAATATTAATTACAAAAATCTACCCTCATCCGAGTTCAAGCCAAATCCCTAAGTTAAATCTCATTTTCATTATGAAAATGTCATACAAATAAATCTTGAATTCAAAATAGTACCTTGACCTTCGATTTACCGTCTTATAGTTGCGACATAGTTGGATTCACGTCGTTGAATTTGTCCTTGTTAAATTTTCTACCGACACGAGCAAAGTGCCCGCTTTTTGTCTGTGAATGCTTTTAGAAGCATAACTATTAAAACATCAGCAAATATGAGTTATGTGCTATTAATTGCATAAGGAATAGTAACACTTACTCATCGCAAGTTTTAGCTTAAACTTAGACTAATACTATGCTCTGTGTAATTTCAATTGGCTTCTCAAGGATATACGTCCTTCCCATTTCATTCCTTAGTTGTCATGGTACTCGAAGACGCGAGCCCCTGGTCCCGTTTTTCCCACTGCTATAATTGAAAAAAAAAATCCCTGACGGCTCGGCCTACAGGCATAGCTAGATTCAGAAGACGCAGACCGTGGGGCGCCTGTTTGTTGGAAATTGCGGAAGAAATTACCTTTTTGCCATGATTCCGCTGTTGGGACCGCCCAATTCGAAATCTAATTGTTTACAGGCCAAGCCGGCAAGGACTTTTTTGTGCTATAAGGGTTTGTACTATAGAAAACTTATCAATATAAAAGTTTTAGATAATATTAAGACGATTTATAATAAATTTAAGCGGATTTGATGTCTTCTGAATTGACGAAGTTATGAATTTTTTTCTTCTAACCCCCCCCCCTCCCCCCCTCCCCCTTGGGTCCATTTTTAATGATATCAAAAATCTGTCATACATAAATTTTCGGCTTTCCTAGAAGTAATAATAACTTTAAACGGATTCGATACGTATCAACGAACTTGACCGAGATTTTATGCCCCTTCATTTTATGTATCAGTTTGGAAGAGATTTGTGCAGAATTATTGCAGTTATCGTGTCCATAAAAAAGTGACATAGATAGATAGATGAAGTTTTGAACTGGGGGTGGTTTTGAGTACTGGGAGTCAGGATCGGTGTAGATCTGCAAAATTTTTTCAAAAATTTCAATTTAGGGAATAATGTAATAAGGTAGTATTTCTTACGAAATCTAATGCGTAATTTTCAATAACATTTTCGAACATTTCAAATAATAACTTCAAAGACCGTGCAATTATAGAGTATTCTCATTTGTTTTTGATAATGGCTCCGAGTGAGATGAAGCTGGTCAACAATCTAATAAAAGTTATTTTACCGCATATTATGTTTTTAGTTTACACCTTTTAGCATTTAAAAGAAATACATACGTAACATTATTGATGTTTCGTAACTGTCAAATGTAACATCACTTTCGGGCGATTGAATTCGAGTAAAAATTCCGAAAGGGCGGAAATAAAAATAAAATCAATCACAAATTCCTCGCTCGGATGTCACAGAAATGATAAATTATTTTCCAGATGAGTTTTCGAAGTAAAAAAGTTTCATTTATATTTTCAGTATTCTGGGTATTTCGTAAAGGAATTTCGTTCCGCATTAAGATGTTAAGGTTGCTTTTCTGAATTTTCTAACTTTTTTTATTATTTTTTTTTATTTTGACATTCTAAGAAAATTTGAACGGACGAAAAAAATCGTGAATCCTTTTAATTTTTTTCAAATGAAGCATATAAAGATTTGAACATTGATTTGTGAAAAATAAAATTCATTTTTTAGCTGATCGCATAATGTTATCGTAGTTATGAAGTTTTCAAAAGCATGCATAGTTTAATTCAGTTTAAGAAATGAAATTCCGAGAATTCCAAGCTAAAAAAGTTACGAAATTTCATGCCATATTATAACGTATAATCGGTAATACTACCATAACATTAAAAATATAAATAAAGTTTTTTTTATTAATATATATATTTGTATAATATATGTTAATAATATATGTATTTTTATTAATATATATATATATATATATATATATATATATATATATATATATATATATATATATATATATATGCAGTTCTAAATACTTTTTAGATTTGTTCGTAATTATATAAACACGTAGCACCCATAGTAGATTCGTCTGGTTCGTCCGTCCGCATTTAACAGCGCTAAAACTACCCAATCGAATGGTTTAAAATTTAATATATATAATCGTTGTAGAATTTTTTCGAGTCTTTTCAAATTTTATGAAAATCTAATCAAAACTTAAAATGATATTAATAAAAATATTTATTATGTAATTTGAATATTTAAAAAATCGGTACTTCCTTGTTATAGCAGCTTGCGAGGATTAGTCGTCAAGCGAGCGGAATGTATCGCCAAGTTATCTGACATATATGACGTTATGGTTATATATGACGTACATGACATTTTATAACCTCTCTGACCAAGTTATAGTCACATTCTTCATTCTATTAAATCCTATGATAAGTAATTAATTCAGTAATATGCCATGATAGATAATGATTCTAAGTTGCCATAGTGATTACGTTGTATTTAAGATGGAGTCCTATTATTTCCGTATTACCGAATTTGTATACTAAAATTGTTTAATTATAGCAATCCTATAATCTACTGAAAGTTTTTTTGAATTGATGTTTCCGGAGAAATAGATATTAAATGGAAAAAAAAAGTCTGAATATGGATTTCAAGTTCTGAAATTTTCAAAGCTAGGCTTAAGTTTCCCCACAGGAATTTTCAGTAAATGTCCACAAAAGATAAAATGTTGCCAATTTAAAATGTACTTATTTTATAGCGGATATTAATCATATCATAACAGACGATATAACTAGTTTCATTTCACAGACGTTCTTAGACAAAACTAGTTTTATTTCGCTGAAACTAGTACGAACGCACCTCATTTGTCACGTTTGACGTACAATTTCCCACTTGTATTAAATTTGTCTTCGTTAATAAAATTTTAGAAATGAAATTCTGAGACATTTAAGAAGAAAATATCACGAAAAACATTTTAAAAGTCTTATTTAACGCCGTAAAATTTAATTGACAAACAAAGAGTTAACTAACTAGCTTCAGCTAGAATTTTACTCGCATTGTTCATTCTTTAATCGTTGCCTTTAAATCATTATTCCTGGAAATTTTTCTTCCCAAAATATTTAGGCCTATCGCAAAGTACACAATTAAAAAAATTATTAATAATTAAAATCTTTTCAGCAAAAATAAATCTTTTTAAAAAATTTGTAATGAAGAATTTTATGTTTTATATTATATGTGTTATCTTTTTATGTGTTTAAAATTTTGTCAGTAGACGTGATTAAAGTTTTGCTAGTGTTTCAAGAAGTGTCGTTTCACCAGGTAACTTAAAACTTTATTATAATGAATTTTACACTTTTAATTTATCAATAATTATTATTAATGTTACACATAAATATTTACATATTCATTTATGGAAGAATATATATATATATATATGTGTGTGTGTGTGTATGGTTATTGTTGTTGTTTTTAACACTAGAACGACCATGAGCGGTCATTTTGACCGTTACCAAATGAATTTTCTGATTCGAATCAGAAATTTTATTTTTAAAATAAATTAAATAAATATACATTAAATAAATAATTTTAAATAAAAATTCTGGAGTGAAATAGTTTATAAAACTTAAGTAAAATTTCTGGTCTAGTGTTAATTCATTTTCAGAAATAAATATTTTCAAATTCAACCATGTGTTCTTTCCCCTTCCCCTTTACTTTTTTCTAGATTCTAGAAATTAATTAATCAAATTAACTGTGATAATCCTAGAACTGACATCATCATATGGAATGTTGATTACGTTCGTTTTATTAAGTTTTAAATCTCGTCCACAGATGTGACTGAAGTTTGTCTAGAACTTCTCTGAACTTATTTCCACCGGCTAACTCCGTGCATAATATTTATTTAAAAGGTGGAATCCTGTCGAAGCGAGGTCTTATGTTTATCTATCCCAGGATTAAGGTTATTGGAAGATAGATTTGCTTCGCGCGACAGCATGTAACTCCTTAATGTATCTTTGCAGGCTAAAGTTTTGGGGAATGTCCGATTGCATAAATATCTTTCTAATGATTTCTCAGAGCCTTAATATTGTGACTTCTCGAATTTACAAGCATATGTCCGTAATTTGCCAGGGTAAACGTTAATTTTCGTTGCATATTAATTATGATTTGCATAGCATATCGATTTTATGTTCAAATACGTTCGGAGTGGTTTGTTGACCTTCGTTTCAATTTCCGGTAACAAGGTGATTCAACAGATGTGTTTCATCTACATTTGATATATTGAGGTAATTGTTGAGTTTCTCTGTTGTAACAGTATCTAATTAGTTTAGGTTTATAATCTGTTAAATTATATGGTAAGCATTCGATAATGTGTATTGTTGCATTTCTGTTGGCTGTTTCATCGTTATGTATCTTCAATAATATACTTTGAAATATTATAAACGCTTTGAAATTGATTTAACCCTTTATAACTCAACAACTCCGATTTTAAAATTATTTACTCAGGTGTTAGAAAACATCACCTTAAGCACGTGAAAAATAATTTTTAAAAATTAGAACATTAGATCATAAAAATAATAAAAAATATTGAGTAAAAGGTGCTTTTTTTCATATCTATAACAAACAGAAAGTTACATATTTCGCCTAAATATTGTCAATTTTCTAATACAAAATTGTAAAATATGCGAACTTACTTTTGTAAAAAAAATATTTTTGAACGTCTCCAGCCTTTTTAATTTCACAAAATTTTCGAAGTTCATTTTAGGAATAACGATGTGAAACTGCTCAAATGATAAATAAAACTTTGTCATGAAAAATTAACTCCGTATTGCCGCTAATTGTTGTGTTGAAAGATCAATAAATAAAATCGTCTTTTAAAGCCCACTGTATAAGTAACATTGACTTTTGGATATATTGCAGATATGCAACACGGTGATACAAAGGGTTAATTGCGAAATCGATTTGTTTCGAGACATTTTTAGTATAAGTTATTGTTTTCAGTAGTTAATTTAATTTTTTTGCTAGTAATTTCACACCTAAATTTAATTAAAAAAATTATGAAGATTTTACGTAAAGAGTTAGATATTTACGTATTACTTACTCTCTTCAATTATTCCTAGTGTTTCCAGAAGTTGTCGTTTCAGTGAGTAACTTAAAACTTTATTATGAGGAATTTTACATTTTTAATTTATCAATAATTAATATGAATACTACACATAAATAGTTACATATGTATTTATGGAAGAATATATATTTCTTTTCGTTTAATTCATTTTCATTGCTTGAAATTCAACTTTGTTTTTCAACCTCTTCCTTTAAATTTAGTTTAGATTCTAGAAACTAATTTATCAAATTAACTAACTACGATAATCCTAGAACTGAAATCATCATATGGAATATTGATTGTGTTCGTTTTATTAAGTTTTAAATTTTGCCCTCAGGTGTGATTCAAGTTTCGCTAGAACTTTTCGGAACTTATTTCCGCCGTCTGACTCCATGCATAATATTTATTTAAAAGATGGAATCTTGTCGAAGCAAAATCTTATATTTATCTATCCCAGGATTAAGGTTATTGGAAGATAGATTTGCTTCGTGCTACACTGTGTAACACCCTAATGTACCTTTGCAGGCAAAAGTTTGGGGGAATGTCCGATTGCATAAATATCTCTCTTTTCTGAGAATGATTTCTCAGAGCCTTAATATTGTGATTTCCCGAATTTACAAGCGTATATCCGTAATTTGTCAGGATAAACTTTAATTTTCGTTGCATATTAATTATGATTTGCGTAGCATATCTATTTTATGTTCAAATACGTTCGAAATAGTTTGTTGACCTTCGTTTCAATTTCCGGTAGGGTTCGATCCCAATCGCGCCCGTCGGCCTAATCGTTCGGAGTTTTCGTGGTTTTCTTCGAGCCGTGGATTTCTCCATGCGTAAATACGGATTAGGTTCCCTTAGAAAGACCCCCACGAAGGGCACCCCCCCCCGGGCCTATATCCCTAGTGTAGATAATTGGCCGTCAATACTCAACCCAACCCTCAATTTCCGGTAACAAGGTGATTCAACAGATGTGTTTCATTTATATTCGATATATTGTGATAATTGTTGAGTTTCTCTGCTGTAGCAGTATCTAATTAGTTTAAGTTTATAATCTGTTAAATTATATGGTAAGCGTTCCGTATTGTGTATTGTTGCGTTTCTGTTGGTTGTTTGATCGTTATGTATCTTCAGTAATGTGCATTGAAATATTATGAACGCTTTGAAATGGATTTAACACTTTGTAACTCAACAACTCTGATTTGAAAATTATTTACTCACGTGTTAGAAAACATCATTTCAATCATGTATAAAGTAATTTGAAAAATTTAGACCATAAAAATAAAAATATATATTGACTAAAATGTGCTTTTTTCATATCTCCAATAAAAAGAAAATTACATATTTCTCATAAATATTGTGATTTTTCTATTACAAAATTGTAAAATATACGAACTTATCTTTGTAAAATATTTATCTTTGGACGTCGCCAGCCTTTTTAATTTTTTAAAATTTACGAAGTTCGTTTTAGCAATAACGATGTGAAACTGCTCAAATGATAAATAAAACTTTTGCATGAAAAATTAAATCGCCTTGCCGCCGTCTGTTGAAAAGTCTATGAACAATTTATATTAACTTCTGTCTTCGAAAATTGCAGCAATAAATAAAATCGTCTTTCAAAGCCCACTGTATCACTAACATTTACTTTTGTATATGTTGCAGATATGCAACACGGTGATACAAAGGGTTAATTGCTAAATCGATTTGTTTCGAGACATTTTTAGTGTAAGTTATTGTTTTGAGTAGTTAATTGAATTTTTCACACCTCAATTTAATAACAATTTTTATGAAGATTTTATGTAAAAAGTTAGATATTTACTTATTACTTTCTTCAATTATTTTTAGTGTTTCGGGAAGTTGCCGTTTCAGTAGGTAACTTAAAACTTTATTATGAGGAATTTTACACTTTTAAATTATCAATAATTAATATGAATGCTACACATAAATAGTTACAAATTTATTTATGGAAGAATATATATTCCTTTTTGTTTAATTCATTTCAAAAATAAACTGTTTCAAATACAACCATATGCTCTTCTACTTCGTCCTTTAACTTTTCTCTAGATACTAGAAACTAATTAATCAAATTAACTAATCTTATCCTAGAACTGACGTCATCATAAGGAATATTGATTACGTTCGTTTTATTAAGTTTTAAATCATGTCCACAGATGTGACTCAAGTTTCGCTATAGAACTTCTCGGAACTTATTTCCGCCGGCCAACTCCATGCATAATATTTATTTAAAAGATGGAATCCTGTCGTGGCGAGGTCTTATGTTTATCTATCCCTGGATTAAGGTTATTGGGAGATAGATTTGCTTCGCGCTACAACATGTAACCCCCTAATGTATCCTTGCAGGCAAAAGTTTTGGGAAAATGTCCGATTGCATAAATGTCTCTCTCTTCTGGGAATGATTTTTCAGATACTTAATATTGTGATTTCCCGAATTTGCAAGCGTATGTTCGTAATTTGCCAGGGTAAACGTTAATTTTCGTTGTATATTAATTATGATTTGCATAGCATATCTATTTTATGTTCAAATACGTTCAGAGTGGTTTGTTGACCTTCGTTTCAATTTCCACTAACAAGGTGATGCAACAGAAGTGTTTCATCTCCATTTGATATATTGAGATAAGTGTTGAGTTTCTCCGCTGTAGCAGCATCTAATTAGTTTAAGTTTATAATTTGTTAAATTATATGGTAAGGAATTCCGTGTTGTGTATTGTTGAGTTTCTGTTTTTTGTTCGATCGTTATGTATCTTCAATAATACGCTTTGAATTATTATGAACGCTTTGACATTTATTTAACCCTTTGTAACTCAACAACTCCGATTAGAAAATTATTTACTCACGTGTTAGAAAACATCATTTTAAGCATGTAAAAAAATATTTTTAAAAATTTAGAACATAAAAATAAAAATATGTATTGACTAAAATGTGCTTTTTTCATATCTCCAATAAACAGAAAATTACATATTTCTCATGTATATTGTCAGTTTTCTATTACAAAATTGTAAAATATACGAACTTATTTTTGTAAAATATTTATTTTGATGTCTCCAGCCTTTTTAATTTTACAAAATTTACGAAGTTCATTTTAGGAATAACGATGTAAAACTGCTCAAATAATAAATAAAACTTTGGCATGAAAACTTAAATCGCATCGCCGCTGTCTGTTGAAAGGTCTATGAACAATTGATATTAAATTTTGGCAGCAATAAATAAAATCGTCTTTCAAAAACCACTGTATAGGTAAAATCTAGTTTTAGGTATGTTGCAGATATGCAACGCGGTGATACAAAGGGTTAATAGCTAAATCTAGTAATTTCTAGTAATTTCACACTTAAATTTAATTGAAGATTTTATGTAAAAAGTTAGATATTTACTTATTACTTTCTTCAATTATTTTTAGTGTTTCGGGAAGTTGCCGTTTCAGTAGGTAACTTAAAACTTTATTATGAGGAATTTTACACTTTTAAATTATCAATAATTAATATGAATGCTACACATAAATAGTTACAAATTTATTTATGGAAGAATATATATTCCTTTTTGTTTAATTCATTTAAAAAATAAACTGTTTCAAATTTAACCATCATATGTTCTTCTACTTCGTCCTTTAACTTTTCTCTAGATTCTAGAAACTAATTAATCAAATTAACTAATCTTATCCTAGAACTGACATCATCATAAGGAATATTGATTACGTTCGTTTTATTAAGTTTTAAATCTTGTCCACAGATGTGACTCAAGTTTCGCTATAGAACTTCTCGGAACTTAAACTTATTTCCGCCGGCCAACTCCATGCATAATATTTATTTAAAAGATGGAATCCTGTCGTGGCGAGGTCTTATGTTTATCTATCCCTGGATTAAGGTTATTGGAAGATAGATTTGCTTCGCGAGGTTATTGGAAGATAGATTTGCTTCGCGCTACAACATGTAACCCCCTAATGTATCTTTGCAGGCAAAGGTTTTGGGAAAATGTCCGATTGCATAAATATCTCTCTCTTCTGGGAATGATTTTTCAGATACTTAATATTGTGATTTCGCGAATTTGCAAGCGTATGTTCGTAATTTGCTAGGGTAAACGTTAATTTTCGTTGTATATTAATTATGATTTGCATATCATATCTATTTTATGTTCAGATACGTTCAGAGTGGTTTGTTGACCTTCGTTTCAATTTCCAGTAACAAGGGTGATGCAACAGATGTGTTTCATCTACATTTGATATATTGAGATAATTGTTGAGTTTCTCTGCTGTAGCAGCATCTAATTAGTTTAAGTTTATAATTTGTTAAATTATATGGTAAGGAATTCCGTGTTGTGTATAGTTGAGTTTCTGTTTTTTGTTTGATCGTTATGTATCTTCAATAATATGCTTTGAATTATGAACCCTTTGTAACTCAACAACTCCGATTTGAAAATTATTTACTCACGTGTTAGAAAACATCATTTTAAACATGTAAAAAAAGATATTTTTAAAAATTTAGAACATAAAAATAAAAATATGTATTGACTAAAATGTGCTTTTTTCATATCTCCAATAAACAGAAAATTACATATTTCTTATATATATTGTCAGTTTTCTATTTCAAAATTGTAAAATATACAAACTTATCTTTGTAAAATATTTATTTTGGATATCTCCAGCCTTTATAATTTTACAAAATTTACGAAGTTCATTTTAGGAATAACGATGTAAAACTGCTCAAATAAAAAATAAAACTTTTGCATGAAAACTTAATTTTATCGCCGCTGTCTGTTAAAAGGTCTTGTAACAATTGGTATTAAATTTTGTGTTCGAAAATGGCAGCAATAAATAAAATCGTCTTTCAAAACCCACTGTATAGGTAACATCTAGTTTTAGATATGTTGCAGATATGCAACGCGGTGATACAAAGGGTTCATCGCTAAATCTCTCTCTCTCTTTTTTTTTTTTTTTTTTTTTTTTTTTTGCGGGACATTTTTAGTGTAAGTTATTGTTTTGAGTAGTTAATTTAATTTCTTTCTAGTAATTTCACACTTAAATTTAATAACAATTTTTATGAAGATTTTACGTAAAAAGTTAGATATTTACTTATTACTTTCTTCAATTATTTTTAGAGTTTCGAGAAGTTGCCATTTCAGTGGGTAACTTAAAACTTCACTATGAGGAATTTTACACTTCGTATGTTAATTTATCAATAATTAATATAAATGCTACACATAAATAGTTACAAATTTATTTATGGAAGAATATATATTCCTTTTTGTTTAATTCATTTAAAAAATAAACTGTTTCAAATTCAACCATATGTTCTTCAACTTCGTCCTTTAACTTTTTCTAGATTCTTGAAACTAATTAATCAAATTAACTAATCTTATCCTAGAACTGACATCATCATAAGGAATATTGATTACGTTCGTTTTATTAAGTTTTAAATCTTGTTCCAGATGTGACTCAAGTTTCGCTATAGAACTTCTCGGAACTTATTTCCGCCGGCCAACTCTATGCATAGTATTTATTTAAAATATGGAATCCTGTCGAAGCGAGGTCTTATGTTTATCTATCCCTGGATTAAGGTTATTGGAAGATAGATTTGCTTCGCGCTGCAACATGTAACCCCCTAATGTATCTTTGCAGGCAAAAGTTTTGGGATAATGTCCGATTGCATAAATGTCTCTCTCTTCTGGGAATGATTTTTCAGATACTTAATATTGTGATTTCCCGAATTTGCAAGCGTATGTTCGTAATTTGCCAGGGTAAACATTAATTTTCGTTGTATATTAATTCTGATTTGCATAGCATATCTATTTTATGTTCAAATACGTTCAGAGTGGTTTGTTGAACTTCGTTTCAATTTCCAGTAACAAGGTGATGCAACAGATGTGTTTCATCTACATTTAATATATTGAGATAATTGTTGAGTTTCTCTGCTGTAGTAGCATCTAATTAGTTTAAGTTTACAATTTGTTAAATTATATGGTAAGGAATTCCGTGTTGTGTATTGTTGAGTTTGTTTTTTGTTTGATCGTTATGTATCTTCAATAATATGCTTTGAATTATTATGAACGCTTTGAAATTGATTTAACCCTTTGTTACTCAACAACTCCGATTTGAAAATTATTTACTCACGTGTTAGAAAACATCATTTTAAGCATGTAAAAAATATTTTTAAAAATTTAGAACATAAAAATAAAAATATGTATTGACTAAAATGTGCTTTTTTCATGTCTCCAATAAACAGAAAATTACATATTTCTCATAAATATTGTCAGTTTTCTATTACGAAATTGTAAAATATACGAACTTATCTTTGTAAAATATTTATTTTGGATGTCTCCAGCCTTTTTAATTTTACAAAATTTACGAAGTTCATTTTAAGAATAGCGATGTAAAACTGCTCAAATAATAAATAAAACTTTGGCATGAAAACTTAAATCGCATCGCCGCTGTCTGTTGAAAGGTCTATGAACAATTGATATTAAATTTTGTGTTCGAAAATGGCAGCATTAAATAAATCGTTTAGAGTTCCGAAAAGTTGCCATTTCAGTGGGTAACTGAAAACTTTATTATGAGGTAAATTTTACACTTTTAATTTATCAATAATTAATATGAATGCTACACATAAATAGTTACAAATTTATTTATGGAAGAATATACATTCCTTTTTGTTTAACTGTTTCTGTTAAACTGTTTCAAATTCAACCATATGTTCTTAAACTTCGTCCTTTAACTTTTTTCTAGATTCTAGAAACTAATTAATCAAATTAACTAATTCATCCTAGAACTTACATCATCACAAGGAATATATTGATTACGTTCGTTTTATTAAGTTTTAAATCTTGTCCACAGATGTGACTCAAGTTTCGCTATAGAACTTCTCGGAAGTTATTTCCGCCGGCCAACTCCATGCATAATATTTATTTAAAAGATGGAATCCTGTCGAAGCGAGGTCTTATGTTTATCTATCCCTGGATTAAGGCTATAGACTTGCTTCGCGCTACAGCGTGTAACTCCCTAATGTACCTTTTCAGGCAAAAGTTTTGGGGAATGTCCGATTGCATAAATGTCTCTCTCTTCTGAGAATGATTTCTTAGAGCTTTAATATTGTGATTTTGTGATTTCCCGAATTTACAAGCGTATGTCCGTAATTTCCTAGGATAAACGTTAATTTTCGTTGCATATTAATTATGATTTGCATAGCATATCGATTTTATGTTCAATTACGTTCGGGGTAGTTTGGTTGACCTTCGTTTCACTTTCCGGTAACAGGGTGATTCAACAGATGTGTTTCATCTGCATTTCATATATTGAGGGAATTGTTGAGTTTCTCTGTTGTTAACAGTATCTAATTAGTTTAGGTTTATAATCTGATAAATTATATTGAAAGCATTCCGTAATGTGTATTTTTGCGTTTCTGTTGGTTGTTGGATCGTTTTGTATCTTCACTAATGTGCTTTAAATATTATGAACGCTTTGAAATTGATTTAATCCTTTCTAACTCAACAACTCCGATTTGAAAATTATTTACTCAAATGTTAGAAAAAAAAACATTTTAAGCCTGCAGAAAATAATTTTTAAAAAATTAGAACATAAAAATATATTGACTAAAAGGTGCTTTTTTCATATCTACAACAAACAGGAAATTGTATGCTTCTCATAAATATTGTCAATTTTCTTATACAAAATTGTAAAGTATACGAACTTATATTTGTAAAAAATCTGTTTTTGCACGTCTCCAGTCTTTTTAATTTTACAAAATTTACCAAGTTCATTTTAGAAATTACGATGTGAAACTTCTCAAATGATAAAATAATACTACTGCATGAAAAATTAACTCCGCATCTACGTCTGTTGAAAAGTCTATGAACAATTTATATTAACTATTGTGTTGTAAGAAAGCAACAATAAATAAAATTGTCTTTTAAAGCCCACTATATAAGTAAACATTGACTTTATGTATCGTTTATGCATTATTTATTTTCTTATAATCATTGTTAAACATGATATAATGCGGTATTTTATTTTTGGGGCAACACTGATTTGAGAAAACCTATCATTTTATTTATGAAAACAATGCTGATTTCATTTTTTAATTAAAAAAACATGTTTTAACGAAATGTGAGTGTACTGTGTCAGAAGCCGCTTCAAAAACCTTTCGAATGTTATCTCATTCATTGTTCTGCGTTTTGCAGATGCATAGAAAAAGGGTTGTTGACAAGAGAAATAGTATATATGAAGTTACATATTTAGTTACACAATTTTTTTTCTTTTTTTTTCTTTGTCTTTGGATATTTCTTATATCTGGAGAAATTATTGCTGCAGCAGTTATCTTAAAAACTATTTCCGGTAGTTTTTACTCCTTAATTGATTAATAAGTTAATATGAATGCTGCATATTTATTCACAGAAAAATTGTTTGTACCTATACCATTTCAAAATTGCAATGGTTGGATTTCAATTACATGTTCTTCACTTTTCTCTTTTAAAATTATTCCACATTTACATAATGAATTAATCAAATTAACTGAGATAATCCTAGAACTGACATCATCAAATGGAATATTGATTACGCTCGTTTTATTAAGTTTTAAATCTTCTCAACAGATGTGACTGTAGTTTCGCTCGAACATTTCGGAGCTTATTTCCGCTGGCTAACTAACTCCATACGTGTATTTATTTAAAAGATTGAGACTTGTCAAAACGAGGTCTTGTGTTTATCTACTCCAGGATTAAGGTTATTGGAAGATAGATTTACTCCGCTGTGCAGCATGTAAGTTCTTGTAATGCATGTTTCGAAAGAAAACTTTTGAGGAATGTCAGATTTCATAAATATCTCGCTCCCCGGTGAGAAAAATTTCCCCGAGCTATATTATCGAGATTTCAAGCTTATGGCCGTATATTGCCAGGATAAACGTTAATTTTAATTGTAAAATAATTATGATTTGCTTAACGGATCGATTATGATGTTCAAATACGTTCGGAGTAGAGTCCTACGAAAACAGGAAATTCTGCTAAAAGTCAACGCGACAGCAAAAAAATTAAAATTAATAAATACAAATTCGTCAACCCGACTCGACCCCGATGCACTTCAACCTGGAACGGGCACGAACCCGATATATTCAAACACAAACCCGAATCAAAGTTTAAGAAAATTAGTCCATATTAAATACAATTATGTTCTACAATTATGTCTGTATATCAATTTTATCTTGTTTGTATGAAAATGAACACACATGCGGAATGCAGTTATTAATATTCAAATATATAGTTTTTTTTTTGTTTTTTTTTTTTCCCCCCCTTAATATTTATGACTTCCTTTTGAAAATACAGATCACCCGAACTCGTTCGGAAAGAATGAACACTCAACCCGAAAACGACACATTTAAAATCATCCCGATCCGCACCGAAAATTTTCAGCGTCAATCCGACCCGACCTAAACCGCGGATCGTGTGGGGTTCGGGTAAAATCGGTTTCCCCGACCCGATGCATGACTCTGTTCGGAACGGTCTGTTGACCTTGGTTTCACTTTCTGGTGACAAGATGCTTCATCTTTTTTTTCTTTTTTTAATACTCGTTATTATAGTTACTTTCTTTGCTGTAGCAATATTTTATTACTTAAGGTTTATAATATGTTACAATTATTGTAATTACTCCGTAAATGCGCATAGATCATTATAGATTATTATTATTTGAACATCACAAATTTTCCATAGTGGGCTTTGAAATATTGTGGACACTGAGAAATTTATTTGAGTGACTTGTTGCTTTTTTCGCGACATTCTACTCTTTTTTTTAAGTTACTGTTTGAGAACAGTTATTTTAAAACTTTTTCTAGTAATAATTTTACACCTCAACTTATTGAAAATTACTTTGAATGTTATACCACATATTTACGTGTACACTAGGCCAAAAAATAAATTCCATACATAATAATCTAGAAATTGTCTTAGGAAAAAAAATAGAAATTGATTGGAAAGTCGTTTTTATTTTGAAATTGTACAAACTCTGAAATTTTCTATACGAACGCCTAATTTTGGCATGATATTTGGCTTTTTCAGTAAATTTTACCTCAGGATACTCAACGGGAAGTCATTCAAAGTAGTTCAGGAATTATGACTTTAAAGTTTGGAACTCCTACTTTTAAATTCATCTGTAGTCGTTGCGAAACAGATTGTAATGTTAAGCATAACACAAAAACTACTTGGCAGAATGAGCTGCAATTTTGGATTCGCATGTTTGAAGCTTCCAGAAATCTATTTTTGTTTTTAAATCTAAGATTACAAAATTACAATTAATTTTTTTTTTCGAAAATTAATTAAAAAATATATGTGAGTCGTGATTACGGATTCCCATTGCACGCACTTAGCAACAGTCTTCAGCAGTCTCGCTCTGACGTATTTGCTCCAAAATGGAGCAGAGTTATCTCTTATTTCTTTATGTCCGAATAGCGCGTAGTCAGTGTAAGTTCTTTATGTGAAATGGAGCTGATTCAGCGTGTGTTAGGAAGAACGTATAATTCTAATGTACAAAGACTTCACTTTCGAGCTAGCTTCCACGCGGGACACACTTCAAAGACGATGTCCAACTATGAGCCTAAATAATGTTGCTTCTTTAATTGTAAATAGTGTATATTTAGTCTAGATCTTTATGTTAAATTAATGTAAATTATGAAGAAGTCCTTGTCAGTTTCTTTAAGAACACAAGTCAGCAGGGCACTGTTGACTTACATATATACGTTTTCGAAACAAATATTTATTGTATTTTTAATAGAAATGGATTTCTAGAAGCTTTTAGTATGCGAATCCAAAATTACATCTCAATACGCCAATTAGTTTTTGAGTTATGTTTAGCTCTCGATTACTATCCTTTGTTCTGTAAGATACACAATCATTTTTTTGTCAGTCTAACGTTGTCTATAAAGTGTATTACGTCATGTGATCTCACAGGTACAACGATGTCAATAACGTAAGTTTTTTGAGGATACTAATCGAGGGTTAAAAGAATAAATGCATTGCAATCTGTTTTGTAACGATTAAAAAGGAATTAGGCAAAACTTATAAGTTCCAAATTTTAAGCCTTCGTAATTCCTAAACTACTTGACTGCATGACTTCCTGTTTGGCATCCGAAGGTGAAAGTTTACCGAAAGTAACAAATATGATGTCAAAATAAGATGTTCATATTGAAAATGTCAGAGTTTGGTACAATTTTACTATGAAGATGACCTCCTAAGCTATATTTATAACATAAATTGAAGGAAGACAACATTTCCAGTCAAATGGTTATTTCCGTTTGTTTTGTTTTTTTCCCCCTCGATCAATTTTCTCATTAAAATGTATGTGATGCATCTTCTATTTTATTTGGCCAACTGCACTGTATTTGTGTTTTACATTCTTCGAATATTCTAGTATTTAGAGAAATTATCGCTTCGTCATTCAAATTTAAACTTTTCTGGTAATTTTTACCACTAGAATTTTTTTTAATTATTATTAGTTACTATTATTTTTATACATTTGTTTACCGAGAAATATTTTGCTCCATTTCAAAAATCTACATTTTGAGTTACAATCACCCTTCTCTTTTCGAAAAATTCAAAATTTTAGGAAATAATTAATCGAATTAACTAGCATAATCCAAGAACTGACATCATCATATGGAATATTGATTACGTTCACTTTATTAAGTTTTAAATCGTGTCCACAGATGTGATTCAAGTTTCGCTAGAATTCTCTGAGCTTATTTCCTGTTGGCTAAATTCGTACGTGTATATTTGTTGAAAGGGGAAGTCTTATGTTTAGCTATCCCAGTATTAAGGTTATTGGAAGATAGATTTACTCTGCTGCACAGTAACTCTCTAATATGTATGTATCTCTTCAAGGGAAAGTGCGGGAGAAATTAGATTGCTTAAATATTTCTCTCTTGTGTATTCTTTTCTAATGATTGTTTAAATACTTCGTTTGAAGAAAAGAGCTATTGAGTTTCTGCTTTTAAAACTAGTCCCTTTTGTGACACTTCTAATTTTTGTAGGAGTTGTGATTTCAGAATAGTTCACTAACACATTTTCTTAAAAGTAAATATATATATATGTCTGTCGGATTCCACTTCTCCGTCCACACTAGAGGTCTGCACGGGGCGAAATTTCCAGGCCCGAGCCCGGCCCGACCCATACAAAAAAATTTGGCCCGGCCCGGCCCGATACAAAAATTAAAAGTTCGGCCCGAGCCCGGCCCGGCCCGATTTAAAAGTTAAAAGTTCGGCCCGAGCCCGGACCGGCCCGAAAAAAAGTTAAAATCTCGGCCCGAACCCGGCCCGAGTAAATTTCTACAAAACATAATTTTTACGTCGATTTGGTTAAAAATTTGCCTCGTAGGAGGAGATCTAACCAAAAATTTCTATCTTAGCCTTTTTTTTTTTCATGTTTATAATCTTCATTTTTATCGAGGTGCCGCAAGCTGGAATGTTTATTTTTTTAATAAATCTCTATTTGTTGTATGTATGTGTTTAAGTTATCATCAATATTGTTAATCCATTTATTGAAGTGTTAAAAATCAGAAAAATGCTATGCAGTAAAATCTTCTAAAATGGAATTGCATAGGGAAGAAAAAAATGAGTTATAGACAATTTGCCTTCTTATCAGGTGTAAATGTATTATATATTCTTTTCTTACATATTAGTATATTCATTTTTAATGGATCAACACATTTTTCAATTTAAGACAGGATTCCGTCATAAGCAGGTTCTTTTTCACACGTTTTACTATATTTTAATTTAGCCATATTTTAATAAGTGTATAAATCTACTATTCTTTAAAAATAATAAATTTTAATGTTTAATTATAAAATAATGGCGATTTAAAAATGTATGCATGTTTTGCAATGATTTTTATGCCAGATCTTATTTTACTGACCTTCGAAAGGACCAGGCACGTCGAGATAATGACTTTCATACGGATCAAAACCAGGACTAAAAATTTTGAGGCGTGAAGACTAGGAAGAATGAAACCAGTACCGGCTCTGTACGGAAAAAATAATTTAAGGCACGGCCTTATACTTCAAGAAAAAAGTAAGGCCCGGCCCGTAAAGAGTAATCACTCGGACCGGCCCGGTCCAAGTATTCAGAAAAAAATATGGCCCGGGCCCGGCCCGTGCAGATCTCTAGTCCACACAACTTCGAAATAAATCCGGTCTTTTGATATGCTGCCACCACCGATATGAATACGTGATATCGGGCACGATACTTGATGTATATTCAAGAAAAACCTAACTCTTTAAATTAAAGTTAAAGTAACTATTTATTAACAATATTTACACTTAAACTCGGATGTAAATTATCCGGTTTAACACTAAATCAAAACAATTACAGAAAACGCTCTACGTATACCGTTAGACTACGTCAATTCATTCCGCACTGAGATTTCTATTCATCTCACACCCGCTCTCTCTTTCTTTCGAGAGATACCGTTAAACACACGTGGCTCAGATCGTCAACTCTCAACGACCTTACACCTTCACTACCACGTTCGAACTAACTTCACCTCTGGTCATTCCCCAGCGCACCCGCTCTCTCTCTACGGGGCTGCTGTTTTATTTCCAAGGGTCGCTTGACAACCGTTCCTCCCTCTTGACTGATCTGTCTTCCTAAATAAAAGGGTGCACTATCTTTCTTATCTACCAAAGACCACATTGCAATGGAAATACCTCTTTCATTATGTCCAATTCGCTACCCTTCGGATTAAGATTTTTCTTAAACCAGACTCTAACGGTACACAATAGATACAGATACAATACGCTAATCCCTTAAGAATAGCTTTCATCTCTTGTAGCTGTGAGAGAAACCTGACAATATCTAAAAGTGATTACAGAGTAAACATAAGGGTTTAAAAAAACCTTTTATTAAACAGACCTACTGGTTTCGTACGCACAATAACGGTGACATTCCCAAGATCAGTAATGATAAAATAAAATATATTCGCAAAAAATTTTGAAATAAGAACTTGATAATAAATTTTATCAAGCTCATATTTAAAAATTTTTTGCTAGTATAGTTTTTTTCATTACTGATATTGAGAATGTCACCGTTATTGTGTGTACGAAACTGGTAGGTCTGTTTAATAAAAGGTTCACAACAAATACAAGGTTACAACAATTACAAGGTTAAAACAATTTTAGCTTTTACTTATATTTTTCTGCGTTAGATGGCAGCACTACACAATTTATTTTCTATTATCATTTTTTTCTAAGCAATGTTTGAGCATAGGTATAGCAGCTTTTTCGGGTTAATGATGACTGGCTGTTTGTCAAGTATACTTATAATCTTGTTCAATCTGCAGTAAAATTTGTCTTTTTTGGCGAGTCTTGCACATCATTTAATGATCTAATTTCTATTTAAGTTGAATAATTGTTTATTTATCTAATTTCTATTTAAGTTGCATATTTATTCATTTATTTATTTTGTTATTTGAATCTCATGTAGGTTATTAATTTTCTTGTTTCATATATATATAATGTTATTAGGGACTTAATATTGTCGATTTTAGGCATAATGCTGACAATATTTTATGAAATAACATATATTTACTATGAATATTCTTATAAAGCCCTTCTGAAGATTCTATAAAATATTCATAGTTTTCCAATTTTTGCTTTTTCATCCTATTAAGTATAATTCCTACAGTGTCCATTCCATTGATTTTTATAATGTCTTATTCTTTGTTTTTCACATGTGTTTTCATATATATATATTAATAGTAATAAGTTATTTTCTTATATAAATCTATAACACATTTCCTGTTAATTTTACACATTAATTTCACACATTAATTTCCTAACAATTATTATGAATGTTCTAAGTTGAAAGTTACATATCCTATGTACTTTATTTGTGTCTTACTTTTTTTCAAATAATTCTACCATTTTCTGAAGTTATTATTATAGCACTCAAATTAAAACGTTATTTGGCAGTTTTTACTCCTTAATTTATTGACACCTATTACGAATGTTATAAATTTCATCACTGAGTAAAATTGTATTTCTTGTACCCTTTCAGAAAGAAAAAATAAATGAATAAAAAAGTGTCATTTTGAATCGTACCTTTCTGCTGAACAATTTTCAGATTTTTGAAAATAATTAATTAAATTAACTTTTGCAATAATTCTGCAATTGAAATCATATCAATGGAATCATTGGAATACTCATTGCGTTTTATTAAGTTTTAAAATCTTGTTCACAGATGTGACTCAAGTTGAACTAAGAATTTCTCAGATCTTATTTCCGCTGACAAACTCCGTTCGTAATATTTATTTAAAAGATGGTCCTGTCGAAGCGAGGTCTTATGTTTATCTGTCTCGGGATTCATGTTATTGGAAGTTAGATTTACTCCGCTGTACATCATGCAACTCCCTAATGTATCTTTTCAAGGAAAAGTTTTGGGGAATGTCCGATTGCATAAATATTTCTCTCTCTTCTGGGAAAGATTTGCTCCCAGCCTTATTATTGAGAATTCCCGAATTTACGAGCCTATGCCCGTAAGTTATCAGGATAAACGTGAATTTTCGTTGCATAATAATTACGATTTGTTTAACGAATCGATTTTGATGTTTGGGATATGTTCGGATGCGTTTGTTGACCTTGGTTTCACTTTCTTGTAACAAGGTACTTCAACAGATGTGCTTCATTTATATTTTGGTGCCATTGGATAATAGTTGAGTTTCTCTGTTGTAACAACCTATAATAAGTTTGTGTAAATCAAATCATAGACCACAATTCTTTTTTTTTTTTTTTTGAAAATATACATATTTTGAATATGGATTTCAAAAACAATATGAATTGTGTAACCGTAAAATGTTAACACACATTGACTTCCAGAACCTTCAAGTATGCCAATGTCAAGTGGTTTTTGAGTTATACTTTAAAAACTGTGTGTGCGTTGCAATCTGTTTTGCAAGGATTAAAAAGACTTTTAACATTGAGTTCCAAATTTTAAACCTTCATAATTCCGAAACTGTCATACCGAATGACTCCACGTTTGGTATCCGAAGATAAAATTTAGTGGAAAAGCCAAATATGCTATCAAAATTACGTGTTCAAATTGAAAAGTTTAAAGTTTGGTACAATTTCTGTATGGAGACAATCTCCTAAGCATATTTTATTTTAAACATAAATTGAAAGAGGAATAAATAAATAAATTCAAGTTGATATATATATATATATAAAAGAAATTGCTCTATACATTTTAATCTCCAAATTGAATATATATATATATATATATATATATTCAATTTGGAGATTAAAATGTATACACTGTAAAAAATTTTGGGCTATGTTGCACCAAAAAGTGGAGCCAATTTGCTGGCTATAAAAAAAGGTGCAAAACTGTACTACATTTTGGTGCTTAGACTTGCACCAAAAAGAAGAAAAATTTGCACCATAAATAAGGGTTTTGAAAAAACCAAGTATTGAGAAAAGGTTGCACCAACAATAGGGATTTTTAAAAGAACCAAATATTGAGAAAAGTTTACACCAAAAATAGGGATTTTTAAAGAACCAAATATTGAGAAAAGGTTGCACCAAAAATAAGGATTTTTAAAAGAACCAAATATTGAGAAAAGGTTTCACCAAAAATAAGAGTTTTTAAAAGAACCAAATATTGAGAAAAGGTTGCACCAAAAAATGGGGTTTTTAAAGCACCAAATATTGAAAAAAAGTTGCACCAAAAATAAGGGTTTTTAAGAGAACCAAATATTGAGAAAAGGTCGCACCAAAAACTGAGGTTTTTAAAAGCAGCAAATATTGAGAAAAGGTTGCACCAAAAAATGAGGTTTTTAAAAGCAGCAAATATTGAGAAAAGGTTGCACCATAAAACCCCTGTTTATGGTGCAATTTTTTCTCAATATTTGATTATTTTAAAACCCTTTAGGGCAATTTCTTTTAGATAGATTTCGTAAGAAATACTTCCTGTTACATTCTCCCCTATGTTGGAATTTCTGAAAAAGTTTTGCAGATCTACGCCGATCATGACTCCCAGAACCCAAAACCACCCCCAGTTCAAAACTTTATCTGTCTATCTATATCGCTTTCTTATGGACACGGTAACTTTAATAATTATGCACAAATCTCTTCCAAACTGATACATAAAATCAAGGGGCATAAAATCTCGTTCAAGTTCGTTAATGGGCAAAATCGAACAAGGGGGCTTTTTGTGAAAACAGAAAAAACCCATAACTTCTTAATTATGATACGTATCGAATCCGTTTGAAGTTATTATTACTTCTAGGAAAAGGGCCGAAAATTTATGTATGACAGATTTTTGATATTATTTAAAATGGCCTCAAGGGGGGGGGGGGGGAATAGGGGTTTAAGAAGAAAAAATTCATAAATTTGTCAATTCACAAGATGTCAAATCCGCTTAAATTTATTATAAATCCTCTTAATATTGTCTACAACTTTTATATTGAGAAGTTTTTTTTATAGGACCAATCATTACAGCAAAAATAAATAAATAAATAAATAATCCCTGCCGACTCCGCCTACAGACTGGGGTAAATTTCGAAGTGGGCGGTCCCAACTACCGCATCATGGCAGAAAGGTCATTTCTTCTGCAATTCCCAATAAACAGGCGCCCCACGGTCTGCGTCTAAAGTTAAAATTATTAATTTTCTCTGACGATATTTTAAATCTACGAATGTATTCTACGTCCATAGGTTTAACATTAGCTAGGGGAATTCAAGCGTTGACTGAGTAATAGCCTTAACATATGCACTTCACATAAATCGTCGAATTAACAACCACCTTCCAAAAAGAGTGGTTGAAAAGTGCATCTTAGTTTATTTGTAATTCCCTTACATCTTGGTAAAAAGCATAAAAAAAAATAAAAAAAAACATCGCGTTCCGGTCCTTCATCTCGTTCTTCCAGGCGATGCGGTCTTGTTCTTTCTGAAGAAACGGGTTATTCTGATGAGTTTCTTCTTCCGAAAGTTATGGACTATATTAAAATAAAGACGGTTCAAAATGCCGCTGCATAAAGCTTGCGGAATGCCGCCTGTCAGAATTTGACATATTTTCTGAGTTTGTTCGTTCCATCGAATTTTTGAGTCGAATGCCAGCCTGGTAATTTATATTCTTTGTCACAAGAACATTTTCGGGAGATTTTCTCATAGAAGTAAGAAAAGATTTTCTTTGGAGAAAAATCACCGGATGATCGATTCAATATGATTCGATGATCCCTCCGATAGATTTATAATTATCCATGTAAGTATTTGTTATCAAAATGACATGTGTTTTGGAATGAACCGGAAAATGTAGTCTTTCCAAAGTCATTTATTTAAGTTAGCTTTGTTTTTCGTAAAGTGCTTAAAAGTTATTTTAACGTCGTGATTTTTTTTTCTTTCTTTTTTAATGAAATGTTCATGCAAACTTCATAGTCGCACGTTTGTGTAAGTTCTTATAGTAAATTTTCAAGTTGTACTATATTTCACTACAATGATTTACATTATATTCAATGTAAAAAACAGATTATCAAAAGTTTCTGGGAGTTATGGGCTATAAAATACGGTTTAAAGTACCGCTATGTAAAATAATGTAATCTGTCAGATTTTGACAAATTTTCCTCCGCCGAATTTTTCCTTCCAATACCAAACTGATAGATTATTATACTCTTTGTCGAAAAAACGGTGTTCTGATTTTTTTTTTTTTTTTTTTTTTTTTTAAGACAGAAGATTAAATCAGTTTTTAAGATCTAAATTTCTGTAATCTTTTGGAAGTTCCTTATATAAGTTAGCTTTGTTTTTCATAAAAATTTAAAAGTTATTTTTTAAACTCTTGACGAAAATCAAACGTATGATAATTATTCATTAATTATTCGTGTAAACAAGTTATTCATCATTAAAAAAATGACTTATGTTAATTTTAGTAGAAGGGAATAGAATGTTTTTTAATGTAATCTTTCGAAAGTTATTTAAGTTAGCTTTGTTTTTCATAAAGTGTTTAAAATTTATTTTAACGTCGTGATTTTTTTTTCTTTTTTTTTTTTTTTTTTTTGTTTAATGAAATGATCATGCAAACTTCTTTTCACGTTTGTATAAGTTTTTATAATAAAAATTTTTAATTTGTATTGTATTTAACTACATTATGGTTTAGATAATTATATTCAGTGTAAAAACAGATTATTCTGAATAGTTTCTGAAAGTTATGGGCTATATACTGGGCTATATAATACTGTTATATATAAAGGAATGTTTTTGTTTAATGAAATAATGCAAACATCTTAGCCACGTTTGTATAATTTTTTATAATAAGAATTTTTAATTTGTATTGTATTTAACTACAATATGGTTTACATTATATTCAGTGTACAGATTATTCTGTTAAGTTTCTGAAAGTTATGGGCTGTATTAAAATAAAGGCTGTTAAAAATACTGTTATATATAAAGGGATGTAATCTGTCAGATTTTGATATATTTTCCTCCACTGATTTTTTCAGCCGAGTGCCAACCTGTTAATTTATATTCTTTGCCACACAACATTTTCAGGAAATTTTCTTAAAAGTAAGAAAAGATTTTCTTTGAAGAAACTGAACGGATGATTGACATTTACAGGCCATAGATTTTTAATTATCGATGTAAATAAGCTATTCGTTATTAAAATGGCACATTATAGAAGGAACCAGAATTTTGTTATGTAATCTTTCCAAAGTTCGTTAAGTTAGCTTTGTTTTTCATAAAGAGTTTAAAAGTTATTTTAACTTCGTGTTTGTTTGATTGTTTTTTTTTTTTTTTTTTTTTTTTTTTTTTTTTTTGGGGGGGGGGGGTTGGAGGGGGGAGATGATCATTCAAACTTCATAGCCACGTTTTTATTGTAAGAATGTTTAAGTTGTACTATATTTAACTACAATATGATTTACATTATATTCAGTGTAAAGACAAATTATTCTGATAATTTTCTGAAAGTTATGGGCTATATTAAAAAATAGGCGGTTAAAAATACTGTTATATATAAAGGGATGTAACCTGTCAGATTTTGATATATTTTCCTCCACTGATTTTTTCAGCCGAGTGCCAACCTGTTAATTTATATTCTTTGCCACACAACATGTTCAGGAAATTTTCTTAAAAGTAAGAAAAGATTTTCTTTGAAGAAACTGAACGGATGATTGACATTTACAGGCCATAGATTTTTAATTATCGATGTAAATAAGCTATTCGTTATTAAAATGGCACATTATAGAAGGAACCAGAATTTTGTTATGTAATCTTTCCAAAGTTTGTTAAGTTAGCTTTGTTTTTCATAAAGAGTTTAAAAGTTATTTTAACGTCGTGATTTTTTTTTCTTTCTTTTTTAATGAAATGTTCATGCAAACTTCATAGTCGCACGTTTGTGTAAGTTCTTATAGTAAATTTTCAAGTTGTACTATATTTCACTACAATGATTTACATTATATTCAATGTAAAAAACAGATTATCAAAAGTTTCTGGGAGTTATGGGCTATAAAATACGGTTTAAAGTACCGCTATGTAAAATAATGTAATCTGTCAGATTTTGACAAATTTTCCTCCGCCGAATTTTTCCTTCCAATACCAAACTGATAGATTATTATACTCTTTGTCGAAAAAACGGTGTTCTGATTTTTTTTTTTTTTTTTTTTTTTAAGACAGAAGATTAAATCAGTTTTTAAGATCTAAATTTCTGTAATCTTTTGGAAGTTCCTTATATAAGTTAGCTTTGTTTTTCATAAAAATTTAAAAGTTATTTTTTAAACTCTTGACGAAAATCAAACGTATGATAATTATTCATTAATTATTCGTGTAAACAAGTTATTCATCATTAAAAAAATGACTTATGTTAATTTTAGTAGAAGGGAATAGAATGTTTTTTAATGTAATCTTTCGAAAGTTATTTAAGTTAGCTTTGTTTTTCATAAAGTGTTTAAAATTTATTTTAACGTCGTGATTTTTTTTTCTTTTTTTTTTTTTTTTTTTTTTGTTTAATGAAATGATCATGCAAACTTCTTTTCACGTTTGTATAAGTTTTTATAATAAAAATTTTTAATTTGTATTGTATTTAACTACATTATGGTTTAGATAATTATATTCAGTGTAAAAACAGATTATTCTGAATAGTTTCTGAAAGTTATGGGCTATATACTGGGCTATATAATACTGTTATATATAAAGGAATGTTTTTGTTTAATGAAATAATGCAAACATCTTAGCCACGTTTGTATAATTTTTTATAATAAGAATTTTTAATTTGTATTGTATTTAACTACAATATGGTTTACATTATATTCAGTGTACAGATTATTCTGTTAAGTTTCTGAAATTTATGGGCTGTATTAAAATAAAGGCTGTTAAAAATACTGTTATATATAAAGGGATGTAATCTGTCAGATTTTGATATATTTTCCTCCACTGATTTTTTCAGCCGAGTGCCAACCTGTTAATTTATATTCTTTGCCACACAACATTTTCAGGAAATTTTCTTAAAAGTAAGAAAAGATTTTCTTTGAAGAAACTGAACGGATGATTGACATTTACAGGCCATAGATTTTTAATTATCGATGTAAATAAGCTATTCGTTATTAAAATGGCACATTATAGAAGGAACCAGAATTTTGTTATGTAATCTTTCCAAAGTTCGTTAAGTTAGCTTTGTTTTTCATAAAGAGTTTAAAAGTTATTTTAACTTCGTGTTTGTTTGATTGTTTGTTTGTTTTTTTGTTTTTGTTTTTTTTTTTTTTGGGGGGGGGGGGTTGGAGGGGGGAGATGATCATTCAAACTTCATAGCCACGTTTTTATTGTAAGAATGTTTAAGTTGTACTATATTTAACTACAATATGATTTACATTATATTCAGTGTAAAGACAAATTATTCTGATAATTTTCTGAAAGTTATGGGCTATATTAAAAAATAGGCGGTTAAAAATACTGTTATATATAAAGGAATGTAACCTGTCAGATTTTGACATATTTTCCTCCACTGATTTTTTCAGCCGAGTGCCAACCTGTTAATTTATATTCTTTGCCACACAAGAACATTTTCAGGAAATTTTCTTATAAGTAAGAAAAGATTTTCTTTGAAGAAAACTGAACGGATGATTGACATTTACAAGCCATAGATTTTTAAATATTCGTTATTAAAATAGCACATTACGGAAGGAACCAGAATTTTGTTATGTAACCTTTCCAAAATTACTTAAGTTAGCTTTGTTTTTCATAAAGAATTTAAAAGTTATTTTAACGTCGTGATTTTTTTTTCTTTTGGGAATGATCGTCCAAACTTCATAGCCACGTTTTTATAGTAAGAATGTTTAAGTTATACTATATTTAACTACAATATGATTTTCATTATTTTCAGTGTAAAGACAGATTATTCTGATAAGTTTCGGGAAGTTATGGGCTATATTAAAATAAAGGCGGTTAAAAATACTGTTATATATAAAGGAATGTAATCTTTTAGAATTAAAAAAAAAAATGCACTTTTGACGAAAATCAAAGGTATGTTTGGCATTTAGGTGCGATAGTTTTTTAATTGTTCTTGTAAACAAGTTATCCATCCTTAAAATGAATTATATTAATTTTAGTAGAAGAGAACAGAATTTTTTTATGTAATCTTTCGAAAGTTATTTATTTAAGTTAGCTTTGTTTTTTTTATAAAATGTTTAAAAGTTATTTTAACGTCGGTATTTTTTTTTAAAGTGAAATGATCATGCAAACTTCATAGCCACGTTTGCATAAGTTCTTATGGTTCGAATTTTTAAGTTATTTAACTACAACACAGTTTAGGTTTACATTTTATTCTATGTAAAAACAGATTATCCTGATAAGTTTCTAAAAGTTATGGGCTATATTAAAGTATAGGCGTTTAAAAATACTGCTATATATATAAAGGAATGTAATGTGTCAGATTTTGACATGTTTTCCTTCACTGAATTTTTCAGCCGAGTGCCAACCTGTTAATTTATTTTCTTTGCCACACAAGATCTTTTTTAGGAAATGTTCTTAAAAGTAAGAACATTGAACGGATGATTGACATTTACCCGTTATAAATTTTTAATTATCCATGTAACTAACTATTCGTTATTAAAATGACTTGTGTTCTGGAAGGAACCAGAATTTTTTTATGTAATCTTTCCTAAGTTATTTAATGTAGCTTTATTTTTCATACACAATTTAAAAGCTATTTTAACGTCGTGATTTTTTTTTCTTTTAGGAATGATCATTCAAACTTCATAGTCAAGTTTCTGGAAGTTACGGGCTATATTTAAACAAAGGCGATTAAAAACACTGCTGTGTAAAGGAATGTAATCTTTTGACATATTTGACATATTGTCAGATTTTGACATATTTTCCTCCACTGAATTTTTTGCCGAGTGCCAACCTGTTAATTTATATTCTTTGCCACACAAAAACCGTTTTAGGAAATTTTCTTAGAGGTAAGAAAATATTTTCTTTGACGAAGACTGAACGCATGATTGACATTTACCCGTTATATATTTTTAATTATATATGTAATGTAAGTAAGCTATTCGTTATTAAAATGACTTGTGTTTCGATAGGAACCAGAATTATGCTATACAATCTTTCCAAAGTTATTTACGTTAGCTTTGTGTTTCGTAAAGAGTTTAAAAGTTATTTTAACGTCGTGGTTTTGTTTTCTTATGAATGATCATTCAAACTTCATAGACCCGTTTGTTAAAAACAGATTATTCTGGTAAGTTTCTTGAAGTTATGGGCTATATTAAAATAAAGGCGGCTAAAAATCATCGCTGTATAAAGGAATGTAATTTGTCAGATTTTGACATATTTCCCTCCACCGATTTTTTCAGTCCACTGCCAACCTGATAGATTATTATATTCTTTATAGAAAGAATGGTGTTCAGATTATTATATTCTTTATCGAATGAACGGTGTTCCTTTTTTCTTTTCTTCTTCGTTTTTTTTTTCTTTTTTTTTTTTTTTTTTTTTTTTTTTTTTTTAAAGAGAAGGAGAAAAAAAGAAGAATGCACTCTTGGTGAAAATGAAACGTATGAATTGGCATTTAGGCGCGATAAGATTTTTAGTTATCCATATAAACAAGCCATTCATCATTAACATGACTTATGTTAATTTTAGTAGAAGGGAACAAAATTTCTTGTTAAGACCAAGTTTACTTATATTTAATTGCCTGAGAAATAGGTCAACTTTGGAAAAAATTTTTAGACAATAGACAAGACTTACCAACATTTTTTTTTTTTTCTCAAATGTTTATTAATCTTTTAAGAATTGGATAATATTTTTTATTAAAAATTTTCAAGATGGAGTCCATTATGGCGGCCTGAAGAATTTCGGGTTTGAAAAACACGACCAATCTGCGTAGGTTCCAGCTTATTCAAAACATGGTCTGAAAACAGAAATCCATATCTTTATATTAACATAATTATTAACATAAATAACATCGATAACATAATATGTTAACATAATTTCTTATGGAATAAACCTAAATAGCATTGTAAATGCTTAAAAAATGACAAAATGGCCGACACTTGAAATGAATGTTTTTTTGCCTTTGACCTGCTGCAAAAAAATATTTAATATAGATAATTTTAACATATTATATGTTCATTCTATGGTCAAAGGTGTTTACTCTGCTGGAAAAAAAATTCAAGCCAATTAGTTTAACTCTTAAATGCATAGGGTATGCAATTGGCATCACTTTTTATTTAACTTTTAATGAATAAATCTAGTTTTTCGCAACCACTATATTTATATAGAAATATTAATCCAGTAAAAATAACATAAATATGCTACAAAATAAAGTTAAAAATCTATCTTAAAATTTCTGATGTCTAATTCTTAATCTATACTTAATATTATAAAGGAGTAAAGATTGTTTGTTTGTTTGTTTGTAGGGGGTAATCTCTGGAACTACCGAACCGATTTCAAAAGTGATGGTGGCAAATTGATGGCGACAACCCCTGCTCCAACATAGGCTATATTTTATGTCGGTGCCACTAAACCCAGGGGGTGCAGGAGAAAAAAACGTTCTAAAATTGCGATTTTTTAGCTATCAAACTGGCTATCAAGCCCTGAGAGCTTGCCAGCCGGTTCTGTATGTATGTACGTACGTAATGCGATAACTCTTCATAGAAATATCCGTTTTCCTTCAAATTTTGTTTATAGGTTCACTGTGTTAAGGCGCTTCCCTGATTAGTTTTCGGGATTGATTGGTTAAGTATAAAGGGGGGGGAACGGGAGGCTAATTCCCCCCCCTTAATTTATATAAATGGGTTTTTCATGCAGAATTATTCCGTTTTCCTTCAAATTTTGTTTATAGGTTCACTGAGTTAAGGTGCTTCCCTGATTAGTTTTCGGGATTGATTAGTTAAGTATAAAGGGGGGGGATCGGGGGGCTAATCCCCCCCTTAATTTATATAAATGGGTTTTTCATGCAGAATTATTCAGTTTTCCTTCAAATTTTGGTTATAGGTTCATTGGGTTAAGACGCTTCCCTGATTACTTTTCGGGATTGATTGGTTAAGTATAAAGGGGGGAACGGGGGGCTAATCCCTCCTTAATTTATATAAATGGGTTTTTCAAGAAGAATTATTCTGTTTTCCTTCAAATTTTGTTTATAGGTTCACTGTGTTAAGGCGTTTCCCTGATTAATTTTCGGGATTGATTGGTTAAGTATAAAGGAGGGAACGGGGGGCATATCCCCCCTTATTTTATATAAATGGGTTTTTCATGCAGAATTATTCCGTTTTCCTTCAAATTTTGTTTATAGGTTCACTGTGTTAAGGCGCTTCCCTGATTAGTTTTCGGGATTGATTGGTTAAGTATAAAGGGGGGGGGAACGGGGGGATAATTCCCCTCTTAATTTATATAAATGGGTTTTTCATGCAGAATTATCCCATTTCCTTCAAATTTTGTTTATAGGTTCACTGTGTTAAGGCGTTTCCCTGATTAGTTTTCGGGATTGATTGGTTAAGTATAAAGGAGGGAACGGGGGGCATATCCCCCCTTATTTTATATAAATGGGTTTTTCATGCAGAATTATTCCGTTTTCCTTCAAATTTTGTTTATAGGTTCACTGTGTTAAGGCGCTTCCCTGATTAGTTTTTCGGGATTGATTGGTTATGTATAAAGGGGGGAACGGGGGGATAATCCCCCCTTAATCTATATAAATGGGTTTTTCATGCAGAATTATTCTATTTGCTTCAAAATTTATTTATAGGTTCATTGGGTTAAGACGCATCCCTGATTAGTTTTCGGGATTGATTGGTTAAGTATAAAGGGGGGGAAAGGAGGGGGCTAATCCCGCCTTAATTTATATAAATGGGTTTTTCATGCAGAATTATCCGATTTTCTTCAAATTTTGTATATATATTCATTGTAATTAGAGATTTACCTGATTAGTTTAAGGGGTTCATTAGTTAACTATGGGGGGGGGGTAACGGGGGGATGACCCCCCCCCTTAATATATTGTTTATTTCTTTATTTTTCGATGGGCTTATTTCAAATTCTTTGAAATAAGAGTATAATATACAATTAGTGTGAATAGTCTGTGAACTCAATGCCCTCAGTTTAACTGGGCAGTTTAATTTTTATTTTTTATACTGAAGGAGCTAGAAATTTGAAATTTGTCATTGTAGTTACTTATAAGATGTAAATGCTCTCTAAGAACAAAATAAAAAAGAAATTGAAATTTAAAAGGGTGAAATGAGCGAAAAGCGTTCTAAAAACAGTCTAAATTACAATTTCTATGAAATCTCTGGAACTACAGAACCGATTTCGAAAGTAATGGTGGCAAATTGATGGGGACAATCCCTACTCCAACATAGGCTATATTTTATGTCGGTGCCACTAACATCAATGGGGTACAGGATCGAAGAATGTTCGAAAATTGCGACTTTTTTATACTGAAGGGGCAAGAAATTTGAAATTTTAGCATTGTAGTTACTTATAAGATGTAAATGCTCTCTAAGAATAAATTTAAAAAAAATCGAAATTTAAATGGGTGAAATGAGCGAAAAGCGTTCTGAAGTCATTCTAAATTACAATTTCTATGGAATCTCTGGAACCACGGAACCGATTTCAAAAGTGATGGTGGCAAATTGGTGGTGACAATCCCTGCTCCAACAGCCTCTTTAATAAAAAACTATGCGTTGCTGACGACTGGGTTTTTCGCTAATTGTTGCACCAGATTAATCTCGGAAAATGAAACATTTGAAGTTACTGAAAAAAATGATAGCTCAAAAAGTATTTGTCAGAAAATTGTTAGACAAACTGCGTTTGAAAGGTGAAAAATTGTATTTTTGATGATATAAATTTCAAATCTAATGATTATGCCGTTTTTCAAATATGGAATTTCAAAAATTACCAAATTTTCCAATGGAGTACCATAGCGAAACCTTCATGCGTAAAAAGATAATGATATGGGCGACGTGTCCTGACGTGTATATTGGCTATAGCACGAGTCACAAATTATAGTAGCCTTATTATTCTGTTAAAATATAAAAGTTATTTATGAAATGTCAATATTTTGTTTGATTAAAGGTTCGTTAAAAGAAATTGACCAGCGTAGCGGGCGTAGCTTGCTAGTATAAGTATAAAAAAACAGAATTCTAAAAGAAAAATTCATGCACTGTAGGATTAACGTTTGAGTCGCTAGAACACTGTTCATTCCATCGAATTTTTCAGCCGTCGACCTGATAATTTATGTTCTTTACTACAAAAACATTTTCAGAAAATTTTCTTAAAAGTTAAAAAAATTATCTTTGAAGAAAATTGAACGAATGGTTGACATTTACACGCGATAGATTTTTTATTATGCATGTAAGTAAGCAATTCATTTTTAAAAATAGCTTGTGTTCGGGAGGAAACCAGAATTTTGTGTTGTAATATTTCCAAAGTTATTTATTTAAGTTAGCTTGTTTTTTATAAAGAGTTTGTAAATTATTTTAATGTCGTGATTTTTTCTTCTTCTTTATATATGAATGATCGACAGACTTCATAGCTACGTTTGTATAAGTTTTTATAGTAAGAATTTTTAAGATATACTATATTTAGCTTCAATATAATTCACGTTGGACTATATTAAAATGGAAGCGGTTAAAAATACTGCTGTCTAAAGGAATGCAGTCTGTCAAATTTTAACATATTTTCTTCCACCGAATTTTTCAGTCATGTGTCAACCTGATAATTTATATTCTTTGTCGCAAGAACATTGTTCAGAAATTTCCTTAAAGAGGGGGGGGGGGGGGGGGAGCACACTTTTGACTAAAATTTATTGGACGATTGGCATTTAGGTGCAATAGATTTTTAATTATTTATGTAAATAAACTATTCATTATTTAAAATGACACATGTTAACTTGAAGAATTCAGAATTTTCTAATGTAATCTTTGAATAGTTGTGTGTTGTTTTTCATTAATTCATGGACTCCACACTTCGGTTCAGCACCCGCACACTCCACACTATACTAGGGCGATGTGGGATTCCGTAATTTCACCTGTGTAATAACTTTTTTGACAATATAGCGATAATGCACTATAACACATGATTCCTATACGAAATTTAATGAGAAATCGAACTGTGATATTTATTTTTATCCTAGTGCGATTTGGGATTCCGTAACTTCAACTGCGTAATAACTTTTTTGGCAATATAGCGATAATGTACTATAAGACATGATTCCAATACGAAATTTAATGAGAAATCGAACTGTGATATTTATTTTTATCCTAGTGCGATTTGGGGTTCCGTAACATCAACTGCGTAATAACGTTTTTGACAATATAGTGATAATGAACTACAACACATGATTCCTATACGAAATTTAGTGAGAAATCGAACTGTGATATTTATTTTTATCAAAAATTTTACTCTGTTAATGAAAAATGCAAACTAATGAAAGCATGTTTTCAGAAAACGCCGACATTTGAAATTTTGGTCAGTGGGCAATTATTTGGTAACGGAATTGCGGTTCAGAGCAAATTTGTAAAATTTTATTGAAACTACATAAAGTTAATTCTTTTTAAGTTTTGTTTTCTGAAAGCACATTACTGAGAAATCAAAATAAACACTTACAACAATTAAAAATATATATAATGATATTATTTGGAAATTTTTAAAGGCTTGGTAACAGAATTAAAGGAAATCCATTTCTTGTATTTAAAAATTTCTAAATAATATCCTTATATATATTTTTAATTGTTGTAAGCGTTTATTTTTATTTTTCAGTGTGCGCTAATTGTCCTTGCAAAAAAAAAAAAAAAAAAAAAAAAAAAAAAAGTTTACGTAATTCCAATAAATTTTTAACGATTTCCTCTGAACCGTATTTCCGTTACTAAATAATTGCACCAGTGCAAATTTGCACTAGTATGGATTCACGGTTTAAAAGTAGAATTTATTTAAATGTGATATATTATTTTATGCATGCAAGTTCACGTTTTTAACCGTTTGCAAATCGTTCAGACTTTATTGAAATGCAGGTATTATCCATTGTAATATATTTTTTTAGGGAATACTATATTTAACTGCAATATAATTTTCATTATACACTGAAAAAAAAATGTTGATTTTACAGTACAATACTGGCACCCCAGTTGCCAGTATTATATCGTAAAATTAACAGCGCGGCAGCGTATTACTGCTTATTTTACTGTTAGTTTTACGGTATAATACTGGCAGCTGGGGTGCCAGTATTATACTGTAAAATCAACAATTTTTTGCAGTGTAGTCAGTGTGTTTAGTTTAAAATCAAGTCAGTCTGACACATTTTCGAAAATTATGGGTTATATTAAAAATAAAAGCTGTTAAAAATATTGCTTTATGAAGCTTATAGAATGGTGCTTCGCCTCTCGTATTTTGACATATATTTTCCTCCGCCGAAATTTTCTGTCGAATGCCAACCTCATAATTTACATTTTTTGACACGAGGAAACTGTCAGAAAATTTTCTTAAAAGGAAAAAAAAAATACAATTTTGACGAAAATTGAACGAACGATTGGCATTTAGGTGCGGTCGATTTTTAATTAACCATTTAAATAAGCTATTCATTTTTTTTTTTTTAATGCGTATGTTAAATTTATCGGAAGAAACTAGAATTTTGCAATGTAATCCTTTAAAAGTTATGGTTGCAGTTAGCTTGTTTTTTTTTTTTTTTTTTTTTTTTTTTTATAAAAAAAGTGGAAATTATTTAAGTGTGATATATTATTTTATGCATACGAATTTTTATACACATGATGTACTTTTAACACGTTCACTGTCGGGTTAAAATCACCGGAATTTCATTTTATTTAGAAAGTTCGAATTCATACCAGAAAATACTAATAGCCATATTTACTTTATTTAATTACAGACATTTCGTGATTACATAAAATAAAAATTCTTCTTTCGAAATTTCCGGTACGACTTCGTAATTTTAGATTGAATAACCACGAGTATATTCGTAGTTGGCAGCGAATGGGTTAAGAAACCTTTGCAAACCATTCAAACTTTATTAAAATATTTACAAAGGTATATGTATCGTAATTTTTTTAGGGAGTACTATATTTAACTACAATACATTATAGGTAATTTATTGAATATCAAATCAGACCATTCTGGTAAATTTCCGAAAATTATGCGACTATCTACTGTAGATATAAAATGCAAAAGGAAATTTACATTACGAACGTTTATTTATAACTCACGTTCTGCTAAACGGACTTTTTACGGGACTTAATGGTCAAATAGGTAATTGTTGGGGGAGGTTTAGTGTATAACGCATCGTTCTACTTTACTTAGTTATTAGAGCTATGGGAGAAAGTTCTATATTAGGCCAACCCGATTAATTTCATTCCGAACTCTTATAACTGTACTACTAAATGGATTTTTATGGATCTTGCATTATCAGTTAGGGAAGGTTTGGGTGAAGTTTTTAGTGTATAAACCGTAAAAATTTTTTGTAAAATTAGCGGAGCCGCGGGTAAATAAAGACGCATAAAAACACTGTATAGTACTTACGAAAATTTCCCTTTCAAATGTTGACATATTATCTCAATCGAATTTTTCAGTTAAGTGTTACCTTTATAATTTATATATTTTGTCACAAGAACATTTTCAGAACATTTTCTTAAGAATGAAAAATAATAATTATAATACCCTTTATACGGAAATTGACCAGAAGTTTGACATTTAAGCGCGATAGATTTTTAATTACTCCTCACGTAATTCGTTATTTTAAATGACGTATGTCAATTTTAGTGGAATGAATCTAAATTTTCTAAGGTGATCTTTCAAAAGTTTTTTGTTGGAATAGCTTGTTTTTTATAAAGAGTTTTGAAAGTTACTTTAGCGTGATATATATTATTTAGTGCACGATCGTTTAGACTCCATTGTCATGTCTATGTAGGTTTTTATAATTAAATATTTTATGTGCACCATACTTAACTGCAATATGATTCACATCATGTTCAATGTAAGAACAGATTTTTTGGATCCGTTGCTGAAAGTTATGGACTATGGACTACACCTGGGACGGCGTGTCATAAGTGGCACGTGATAGAATGTTATCGGCACGGCATTGGTTAAAATTCATAAACAAAATTGAATGAAATTAAACAATATACAGAATTTTAAACAAACTGAGCTTTTCTCATTTTTTTATTTATTTTTTCCGAAATTAAAGAAATTGAAATGAAACTTATATAATTCCAATCTATTTCAATATGGGCTCAATAATTCATCAAATTTATATCTATCATCTTTCAGTGTTTCTTTTTCTTCCAATGAAATAAAAACGGAAATTTTATTCAATAAAAGCTATCATTAAATGAACGCATAGAAACAAGAAACATTTCTATACTAATTATTTTTTCAGCAGAGCTGAAATAGCCTGCCCTATAAGAGAGAGAGGATGCTATACCAGATGTCGTCCGGATGGCTTAATTGGTAAAGCACTTGGTGCGCTGTACCAAGGGATCCGGGATCGAACCCTGGTCTGGACATTTTTTCACTCTATTGGTTGTACGCTGTTTAGTAGTGATAATTCACATCCTTTGTATTCAAGAAACATTTCATTAACCCCTTCGCGACGAGAGTCTTTTACAGAATTTTTAATCTTTTACCACCAGTTTCTCAAAACAGAAATTTTCGCCTAATTGAATGGCAGAAATGCTGTCATTGAATAAGGCAAAGCTTACAATAAAAAGTAACTGGTGGGAATAATCGAGGATTCTGAGCATCCTATGCGTCACGTATACGTGTCGCTCGTCCCCAAAGGGTTAAATTATGTTGCTGGTTCAAATTGTATTTTTAAGACGGGAAAAGGGAAAACGGGTGGTTGGCAGGTATGCAAATTAAGAGAAGATTTGGAGACTATCGAAAAGAAGGATCATCAGACATTATAAGCAAAAATGCCAATAATGAAACTGGCGGCTTGGTATAAAATTTACCAATTTCCGAATTTCTCCCTATACCTATGTCTGCGAGTTATTATTTATGGAAATGAATAATATGAAAAAATGAAACAGAATACTCACTTGTCGGATGATTCAATTGAGCTTGATTTGGTAACTAGGCATTAATACGGTATTAATTGTTTGGCATCCAAGATTCAAAAATGGAAATCACATTAATTTTTTTTATTAGTTTCTGAAATATAATTGTTAGTACTATAATTATTGCCGTTGTACACCTACATATGTGTTACCCACATATTTTTTTAATCCTAATAAACAAAAAATCAATTAATTTTAATCCACTTTTTCTTCCCTTTGCTATTGGCAGTTATGGTCACTTAAAATCTTAAAGAAAAAAAAATTGGCACGGAGATGCGAAAAGGTTTGCCGTTCCTGGACTACATTATAAAGACTGTTAAAAATACCATATAGCACATACTATATATTGTCGTATAAAACTCACGAAATATCGCCTGTCAAATTTTGACATACTTTCCTCCACAAATTTTGACATATTTTCTACCATACATTGTGCAGGTTTTTCAAGTTTTCCAAAGTTTTTTGTTGGAATTAGCTTGTTTTTATAGCGAGTTTGAAAGTCATTTTTACGTGATGTATATTACTTAATGTATGATCGTTATAAAAAGTTTTGAAAACTTTATTGTCATGTCTGTGTAGGTTTTTAAAGTCTGAACGATAAACTAATTCCAACAAAAAACTTTGGAAAACTTGAAAAACCTACACAGAATGAGACAATGAAGTCTGAAAAAGATAGAAAAAGACGTAATAAAGGAAAATGAAGAAAAAGACAATGAAGTCTGAACGATCATACATTAAATAATATATATCACGTTAAAATGACTTTCAAACTCTTTTGTTGGAATTAGCTTGTTTTTATAAAGAGTTTGAAAGTCACTTTAACGTGATATTTAATGTATGATCATTCAGACGTCATTGTCGTGTCTGTGTAGGTTTTTCAAGTTTTCCAAAGTTTTTTGTTGGAATTAGCTTGTTTTTATAAAGAGTTGGAAAGTTGTTTTAAAGTGATATATATTATTTAATGTATGATCGTTCGGACGTCATTGTCTTGTCATGTCTGTGTAAGTTTTATAGTTAAATGTTTTTTGTACACCATACTTAACTACAATATGACGTACATTATGTTCAATGTAAGAACAGATTATTTAGACTCGTTGCTGAAAGTTATGGACTATGGCTACGCCATAAAGACTTAAAAATGCCATATAGAGTATTATATAAATATAACAAAGGATGTGAATTATCACTTTACTACACAGCGTACGACCAATAAAGTGGAAAAATGTTCAGACCGGGGATCGAACCCTGAACCCTTGGTATCACGCACCAATGCTCTACCATTTGAGCTATCCGGACGACACTAGTGTTTCTCACTCTTATATGTTGGCAAGACTGCAACATTGCAGCACAAGATGTTAAATCAATCCTGAGCACACATCTTCAGGGGCATGCATGAGACGAATTAAATCCCAGTATCAGTGAATATATATATCTAATTAAAGTTTTCAGCAGAGCTGAAATTACGCTGGAAATTTAATGAATATAACAAAGGATGTGAATCATCACTTACTATATAGCGTACAACCAACATAGTACATATAACAGTGAGAAATGCTAGATTAGATGTCGTCCAGATAGCTCAAATGGTACAGCATTGGTGTGTGATATCAAGGGTTCCGGGCTCGACCCCCGGTCTGGACATTTTTTTTTACTCTGTTGATTGTACGCTATATACTGAGTGATAATTCACATCTTTTATTATATTAATTTCTAGTGTAAATTCATCTCTGCCGAAACGTTTAATTAGAGTATTATATTATCGTATAAAGCTCACAGGGTGTCGCCTATCAAATTTTGACATATTTTATTTTCCTTCGGAAATTTTGACATATTTTCTTCCACACATTTTTTCCGTCGAGTGCCCACCTGATAATTTATATTCTTTGCCACAAGAACGTTGTCAGAAAATTTAAGAAAAAAAAACCACTTTTGACGAAAAGCGAGCGGATGATTGGCACTTACGCGCGATAGCTTTTTAATTATCCATGTAAGTAAGCTATTCATTAAAAATAACCAATTTTAATATTACAGGAAGAATTCAGAATTTTCTAAGCTAATGTTTGGAAAGTCATGTAGTGGAGTCAGTTTGTTGTTCATAAAGAGTTAGGAAATTATTTTAACATGATGATATTTTATTCTTGTATGCTTCAAATTTTTATGCCGGGTGTGTTTTCAATTTTCTGGTAATCCGTTCAAACTTCATTGGCATCTTTATAAAGGTGTAACTAGCGAAAAGTTTTTAGGAGGTACTGTATTTAACTACAATATTATTTATATTATAGTCAGTGTAATTTCTTTTTCGCTGTTGATGTTTTGTTTAAGCATAATTCAATGAGTAAGTTATAATTTTTTTGTTCTTAATACATTTCTATCTATTTGAAAAATAAAGAACTACTGAATCTATTTCTATACTTTTCTTTTAATAGTTTTGGCATTAGCAGAACTATAAATATGGGTCTAACTACCGGCTACCTCAGGATTTTTTTTTTTCAAAAGAGTCACACAAATAGGCCTAATTTCGCTAATTAAGAGAGAATAATATTGTTTTAATAAATTTTATTGATTAATAACATTTAATATGTACAGAAACAACGTGGATTTTTTTTTTCTCTGACAATCTTCTTGCCATTCTGTTCCTAGCTTTGTTTTTTAACGTGTTAAAAAAATGGTTGCTGCTTGATATGTATACTTTATCTACAAAAATCACAAACATAGTCATCATTATCTGCGTCGGTGCGATGACTGTGAACCCACATACTTGCATTCTGAGCATCGAACCCAGAGTTATTCCTTCTTGTCCGCACAGAAAGCATCCTCGCAAATGACTATGGGTGGCCGGTATTTGGATCACTTCTATGTTTAAGTTAAAACCGATATTATTCATTCATATAGTAAAATACTAATAACATGCTTGCGGCATTTGGTAGCTAAATATGTCTAGGAAACAATTTGATCGTCAATTCAGACCAAATATACGGTCAGTGTTATTATTAATTTTTTTAAATCAGAAACACATGCCTGAAAAGGTTCTCAGATTTCGTCATATCGACACTTTTATTCTTACTGTTTATAAATTACACAGACTTCAGCGAAGTACTTCTCGTGACATTCTTCTCTCAATCTAAGTACAAACTCTGCCTATCGCCGCTAGGCTGCGCTGCGCTCAGTTCTCAGAACACCTACTAGCCGGTGTTTGGACCTCCTTCTGTAATACTTTAAACCAGAAAATATGTTTAATTAAATGTGCTTCTATCTGGTAAGTAATTTGAAATTAACTTAATTTCATTCATTAAATAAATTTCTGGGGCGAAGTATTTTATTTATTTACTAGCTGATCCGCCTGGCGTAGTCCGGACCCGTGATAATAACCTTAAATATACCTAAAATCAGTGTTGAATGATTATATATTTTTAAACGAAAATATTTCTAAATGAACCTAATGTTGGGCGCCACACTACCTTCGGCAGTGTACTCTCTCGAATTTGTATAATTTTAAATTTTTAAATGAAAATATATCCAAACGAACCTACACTTCAGGGACATACTGCCTTCGGCAGCGTACACCGCGAGTGCTACGCATGCTCCCATTTGTTTTTGATTTTATATTTTTAAACCAAAGACCGGCATAGCCCAGGCCCGTGATTTAAAATAAGTCGGACATTGACATGTATGTAACATGCGATTTCGCAACTGCTTTAACCCTTTTAGTGGCCAAACATTATTTATGTTCGCAAAATTCTGAAATGATTGAGCGACACCAGAATTTAAAAACAAATTTATTTGGATATACGTAAAAGCTTTTACTTACGTACTTAATTAAAAGGAAAATTTTCATTAATTCTGGTGTCAATGTGGCATTTATAGGGATTAAAAATTAAGTAGTCCAAAAATGAGCCACGGACCTTGAAGGGATTAACCCCTTTATGTACACAAATCTAAACTGCATAATGCGATTATAAAGTTGTAAAATTAGCATAATTATTACGCATGCAATGATTTTCTCTCGTCTTTTAATTCCTAAACACATCAGTAACAAAATATTGTATTTCGTACATTATATAACTATTCTTCTTTTGTTAAATTTTATGTTATGGATTAATTATAGATGTCCGAGCATATCCGTGCAAAAATTAATTATATTTTTCCAAACATTATTTGTTACTGTTATAACTCGTGTCTTCTGTATTAACCCGCCCTACCCCCCCCCCCCTCCTTCGATGGAATATGCCGCTATATTTTTAATTATGCTTCCCATGCTTGCTTTGTGAAAGAACATATTAAATAAAATTCGTGGAATTATCGAGAGAAAAATGTCCTTTTTTTTATTCAAATTCTTTTTCAGGCTTTATGAGGTGAACTTTATAAAATAAACCCAGTTCTTTTCATCTTTCGATTTAATTAGTTTAAAAAAAAAGAAAAAGAAAGAAAGAAATGTTTGAAAAATTAATGTTGAATGATTTTTTAAATAAGCCAGTTTCAGACAATATTTCAAAGATATACTTACTTAAACATTTTTATGTACTCATGCTTTTTTATAGAATAATCATAATTATGCGAAATAGGCAAAAGACACTAGAGTTTGTAGCTCTTGATCCAGAATTTTTTCTTAGTGAGTATTTGATGTTTTTAACACTTTCCAACATAGTTGAAAAGTGTTTATGAATTCGGTTTGTCTGCCTGTGTACCGGTGCACTAACTCGCGTAAATATAATCGGATTATCATGAAATTTACATATATTATTGGGGTTTACTATGGCATGTTTGGTATTGAAAATGAAGTGTGTAACCATTCATGGTTCATTTACAGGAACACTCGAAATAATTGCTTACATGCACTATATATTCGTCAACGTCAAATTCTTGCCAAGCTTGGCGACAGTTGGCGAAATATCGCCAAATTTGGTGACAAAATTACGTTGTTGTATATGAAGCCAACTTGGCTATGTTTGTCTGCTTTGGCGATATTCTCACTCAAATTCAATACTGGCGTGAACTGGTATTGACTCTTCTGTAATCAGGTTCTGCGCATTTTAGTTTCGTTTATTTTCAGTAGAATGAGCTAAAATCTCAAAACCAAGCAATAGGGAGGCTATATTTTCCTGCCGGTACGGGCCAGAAGGACTTTTCGTAGTTTAATATAATGCATCGGCTGCTCGCATCCTGGTAACCCGACGATTCGCAAGCAGCTGACGTACAACAAAATAACAATATATATATATATTTTTTTGCGCTATGATAGCGAATTTTGAAGCATTAACATGTATAAGATAGAAGAAAGTTTTGGGATTGGCATATCCGACTAGCTTTATTTTTGTGGTAACATTCATTGCAGAAAAACTTTTCATTTCATTTATGAAAACAATGCTGATTTAATTTTTAATTAACTGCAATTTTTAATCATAAAACATGTGTTTAACGAAATGTGAATGTACTGTGTCAGATTCCGGTTCACCTTATTCATTGTTGTGCGTTTTGTAAATTTACAGAAAAAATGTATAATCTCAAACACTGGATCCACTTTAAGTTGTGAACTTACAAGGAGAGGACCAAGCTTGGTAATTACAGATTTTGATTATTTTTATATATGTTGTAGGGTAGAAGGCCCTTAGTCTCAGGTTCAACGGATTTTATATGACGCTCCTTAGTTCTCGAGAAATAGGGGGTCTAATATTTTAACACAACTTAAAATACTTTGTAACGAAATTACTGCGTAGGTTGTAGCTCAGTTGTTATGGCGTCTGCTTGTTGATCCGCGGGACCGGGACGAGCTACTTTTTTTTTTTTTTTTCATTTTTTTTTTTTTATATAAATATACTTTTAATTATTATTATAATATTGTGCATTAGTTATGTAAACCTATTTATTTTTTATTTGTAACTAAATCCTTGTATAAAACATCATTAAACAGTTAATTTTTTTAATCACTTTTGAAATGTATTTCATATATGCTTTATTGATGCAATGATATTGAACAATTGTGTCAATTCGTGATTTTAAAGAAACGTGATTTATATATTGCCTTAACAAGGGAAGTCAATGCGATGATAATACTACTTTGTTGTTAAAGTAAGAAGTATAATTATATTAAAATTTAACATAAGAATTAAATTACAACATATTTTTTTGCCTATTAAAGTTTTTTTAATTTGTTACGTATGCTTGCGCTTTGAATTAGTTTATAAGTAATAAAATAAGGTATGATTTTGTAACGATTTTGTAATTTTTACTAGTCAATAATGGATCCATTAAAAAAAAATCTTTAAATGATGAGAAATGTTTAATAAGGGCTTAAAATTCAAATAAATTAAATTTAAATATGTTAACATTATAATTAATGTACTATATTAAAATTTTTAATTGAGATTAATAAATAATAATTACAAGTATATTTATAAAACAAAAAATGAGAAAAACAAACGTAGCTCGTCTCGAACCCGGGCTCGCGGATCAACGAGCAGACGCCATAACAACTGAGCTACGACCAACGCAGTAATTTCGTTACAAAGTAAGTATTTAAGTTGTGTTAAAATATTAGATCCCCTATTTCTCGAAAACTAAGGAGCGTTGTATAAAATTCGTTCATCTGAGACTAAGGGTCTTCTACCCTGCAACATATATAAAAATAATCAAAATCTGTGATTACCAAGCTTGGTCCTCTCCTTGTTATTGGTAAATGTTGGTTTAACTAGATGTGCTGTTTGAAAAGTCTAAAAAATTATTTTTTAAAAAGAAAAACGCTAAAATACATTTCGATGTATGCCTTTATCAAGCTAATATTAAAAGTTTATAATCGGTAGCCTGAAATATTTTCCCAAATTTTTTCTTCGTCCCACTTTTATGCTTGTTCATGTCTGAACTTTGTTATAACATAATGAAATTGGCATTACTTATTACACATCCAATGATTTTCTCTCGTTTTTTAGTCCATATTCGCATTAACATCAAAGCACATATTTCTTTTCCACATTTTATAATTCTTCGTCCTTTGTTAATGTTAGAGATTAATTATAGATATCCGAGCATATTTTCCTACAAGAGATTCATTATTTTTCTCCAAATATTCTTACTCCTATAACTTGTGTCTTCTGTATTTATTTTCCCCCTAATAGAACGCGGCTATATTTTTAATTATGCTTTCCAAACTAGCTTTGTGAAAGGACATATTAAATAGAATTCATGGAATTATCGAGAGAAAAATGTTTTCTTTTTTATTATTCAAATTCTTTTTCAGGCTTTATGAAAAAACCTTATAGAAATACAGTTCTTTTCATCTTCCGATTTAATTAGTTTAAAAAGAAATGTATGAAAAATTATTATTGGATGATTTTTGAAATAATCCAGTTTGAGGCAGCGTTTCAATGTGCTGATTCTAGCTTACATGGAAATTTTACTTATTTATGTCTACATGCTTGCCCTGATAGAATAAGCATAATTATAATACGAAGGCATAAAAGCACACAATTTTGTAATACTGATCTGGATAATTTGTTTCTTTTCTTTATTTTTGATGCATGTTTAAGATTCTGCAGTTCTACCTGAATTTAATTATGTTGTTTGACATCACGTACGTTAGAGAGGGGAAACTATAGTACTTCGTTTAATTAGGTTCTGTCATCGTCTTACAGCTTTTTGATAGTAAATTTCGGTAATCATTAGTGTATAGAATTTTGTAAAAAAAATCACTTGTTATCATTAACCCTTTGTATCACCGCGTTGCATAACTGCAACATACCCAAAATTCAATGTGACTTATACTAAGCCAACTTGGCTATAGCTGACTAATTTCTCGAAATTCCTATTCAAATTCGGTGTTGACGGAAATTGGGAGTCTTCTCTAACCGGGTTCCATGCATTTTAATTCGTGTGTTTTCAAGTAAAATTCACTTCTTAAAAACAAGGAATAGGGAAGCTACCATTTCCTCGCGGTACAGGCTGGAAGGACTTTTTATTTTATTTCTTGCCGAGCGATTAATTTATAGTTTAGCTACTGCTAAAGCTGTTTAAAACTTTTGTGAAATCGCATCAGTAGTTCACAACAAAAAGATACTTCAGTATCGGCTGCTTTCCCATAACATTTTGAAACTGTCGTTGCCTGTCGTAAACTTCAACTTTTTAAAATGAAGAATCCCATCATATTGCATCTCTAAAATTATTTCGAACCACTCTGATGGGATGAGGTTTCTTACATTTTGTAATTATTATTATTATTTTGTTAAATTTTATGCTATAGAATAGTTGTAGATGTTCAAACATACTCGTAGTAAAGATTGTATTTTTCTGAACATTATTTATTACTTTTAAAGCGTGTGTCTTCTACCCCCCCCCCCCCCCCCCACACACACACACGGAACGCAACTATTTTTTAATTATGTTTTCGAAACTGCCTTTATGAAATAACGTATTGAGGATTTTCTCCTCTCAAGCGAAAACACCTGCTCGCTAATGTTAATCCTATGGGGCAGCATTTCAATATTTTTATTTTTTGCATTGGATAGCTGAAGTCGATCTCTACAGCGCCTCCCTTTTACTTTTGCGATTTTGTTTGCGATTTTTTGGATACTTTCCCTTTCGAAACCGGTTCCGAAAGTAAAGTAAAAGTATCTTCGTAAAAAAAAAATCCGCAAAGAAAATCGAAAAAGTAAAAAGAAGGTGCTGTAGAGGTTGGTCGTAGCTATCCAATGCAAAAAAAAATAATAATAAATAAATTTAAACGACATGTTGTAAAATAACTGTCCCATAGGATTAGCATTAGCGAGCGGGTGTTTTCGTGTGGCAGTAAATGACTCTTAAATATAATTCATCTATATCTTATCATATATATCTTGTTCAAATTTTCAATCATTAATAAAATGTTTTCTATTCATCCACTCAAGTTCAAATAATTTTTTTTAAACTTGTAGTGGATGACACTTTATGTTAATACAGTTTTTTCAAATATTAATTCATTAATTAAATTTAATTAATTAATTTTAGTTTTAAATGGGAGATAAAAATTCCCCCCATTGTTTTCATAAATGAAATGAAAGATTTATCTCAAATGAGTGATGCCACAGAAATAAAATACCGCAACGATGATTATAAAATAATGTTCAATGAAGATAACGTGGGACACTAATGCTGCACGGGTTTATGTTATATATTTATGATTAAAAAGTAGGAATTGACTTAAAAAAAAAAAATTATATTACTTGTTTATTAAAATTCTTTTTCGGGCTTCATTGAAAAACTTCAAGAAAATGCAGTTCGTTTCATCTTTCGATTTAATTAATTTATTTAAAAAAATTATGTCCATTAAATTATTGAATAATTTTAGAAATAAGTCACCTACAGGCAATATTTGAAAAGTAAGCTAACATACATAAATGTTTTGCATTTTTATGTCTTCATGCTTGTCTGATGTAATTAGCATAATTATACAAACCAAGCAAAAAGCGAAAGATTTTGTGATTCTTGGCCTGCAAAACTTGCCTATTTATTTTTTTTATGCATAGATTTTCTCAATTTAATTAAGTCATTTGAGTTATATAATTTATTGGAAAATTAGTTCTATTTTACGTTTAGATAACACTCCACTTCAAATATAACAAACTGCATTACTGCAGAGTTTGCCATAAAACTAAATCAGAAGAATATTATAAAGCAAATAAAATATTTATTTATTAAGTTTAACTGTTTTCTTAAATGGTTCTAATTCATTAGAAAAACAACGAATTTTTCTTCAAATGTTATTTGAAGAAAGTTAAAAAACAGTTTTATTGACTTCTTGAGTTATAAAAAAATAATGATAAAATAAAATAAATATATTACTTCATCTTACAAATTTGAAAGTATTATTATTATTTTTTTTTTAGTTGTAAATTTTTGTTTTGCTAAAAGTTTTTCTCCAACGCCTGTTTATTTTAACTGCATAAATTTATAGGCAAGATTTTATTCTAAAATTCGGTTTATTCATTTTGTATTTAAATTTATTATCTGCTAAAGAAGATTGATTTTATGTTATTTTTCTTGGTATTTATCTGTATATTTTGTAATGCAAAACGAAAATATTTATTTTGGCTCCTGATATTTTCCCGTCATTTTTACTTTAGTTATAATATCAATTTGAATTAAAAATTCAGAAATCATTAATGATTTCTCACAAGTAAAGGTACTATAAGTCTGTGGCGGCGAATTTCGATTTTTATAGCTCATTCGATTCGTCTCATCGAACTTAGTAATATTAATACCTCGCATATCGGCTATTGAATTTTTATAAAGACAGGGGGCCGGGTCAAAGTTCAAAATTTCGTTCAGTGAAAAACAGATATGCCTTCACAGAAATAAGTGCCATTTAAGTTTACTAATTGTTTTTACAGTACTACACATTGCCAATAACTACTATAAGGTTATATTATTGCTGTTATTATAAGAATCTGTAATTGCAGATAAAATATTCGTATGCCACTTGACAGGCAGGTTCTCGCAAGTATGTATGTATTGAATGCGTCGTCGAGTCAGCTGAAGAAGCCTTTGCACATTGTGCTCACTGTGAGAAATATTTTTGTTTTACTCACTTCTTCGGAATGAACAATGTGCAAAAATTGACTATCATCAATGCATGTCAGTGTAAGAACCATAAATAAATTTAAATCTTATTCATTTCTTTGACGGCAACTGGTTTCCAATGAACGGAATTTTAAAATTTGACCCGGCCCCCTGCCATTATAAAAACTCAATAGCCGATATGCTAGGCAGCAAATTACTTAGCTCGATGAGACGAATCGAATGAGCTATACAAATCGAAATTCGCCGCCACAGACTATACTACCTATACTTGTCAGTTTTACTCTGGCAATCCAAAATGGTAGAAGAGGAAGCTTTAATCTACGTAAACAGCGACTTGTTAAAATTAAAACAACTCAATAGCCGATATGCGAGATAGCAAGTGACTTAGCTCGATGAGGCGAATCGAATGAGCTATAAAACTCGAAATTCGCCGCCACAGACTATAGTACCTTTACTTGTCAGTTTTACACTGGTATTCCAAAATGGTACAAGTAAAGGACACTTTAATCCACGTAAACAGCGACTTGTTAAAACTAAGATTTGCTATAATTTCGCATATTACGCAGGGCTCCCAAATGGTTTACTTTTTGAATACCCGTATTTTCATAGAAACATTTTATTTTTAGATTTTTCTTGCAAATTTTGATAAAACCACCTTCGGAGATAAATTTTTCCGAAAATGTAGAAACCTACCAGGAAATTTTCTGTTAAAAAAATATTGGTAATCAGTTGGCGGACCATTTGGGAGTCCTGTATCATACGCTCAATACAGACGCTCCCTAAAACCATCTCATTTTGTAATTATTAAATTATCTTTTTTTTTTTTTTTAACCATTGGGAAAAGGGTTGTTGTTTTCGGTCGAGAATGGACCAAATGATGTTCGCATTTTACTATTTTAACCATTTTTAACGAAATTCTGTAACTTTAGAAGAATTTTTTAAGCGTTTTTAAATAAATTCTGTAACTTTAGAAGAATTTGTCTTTGAATAGGCAATAGAAATGCATAAAATCGTTACAAAAAGGATAGATGCAAATTATCAGATATGAAAAAAAAACGAATTCAAAAATTGACGTCAGATGAGAAATCGTCTTTTAAAGCAAAAAACCTGGTCTTCAACTTTAATTTCCTCAAAATAACTTTAGCTCAGACATCAATTTAAACAAGAGTTAGAGCAATACTTAAATTTTGCTTTGTGATGGTCTACAAATAGAAATTTTACCAAACTTTAAAAATTTCAATGCTAACACCTAAAGTTGGCATCATATTTGGATATTTCGGTTTTTTTAATTTTATGTTGGATATTAATTATAGTTGTTCGAACAAACTCGTGTTTTAAAATTAATTATGTTTTCCAAGTATTATTTGTTACTGTTATAACTTGTGTGTTCTTTATCCTCTTGGTTGGTGATTTGTCTACATTACACTGATGGGGAAATGTGGTGAAGGGGAAATGTTCGAATCAATTTACACAGCGTAGTTGTTAACCCTTTATGTTTGAAATTTTGAATTGATGGAAATTTCACCCTCTAAGGCATTTTCCTGAATGTTTGAAAATACGTTAGAAGATTTTTACATTCGTTAAATAACCAGAAGATACAGAACGGGCTTTCCGGGTTACACCAGACCTTGCCACTGACCAGAGTACAGGACATAGGTGAAAAGCTTTTTATTTTATTTTTTATTATTTTATTATTTTTTGAAAACTCTAATAGGTTTTCATTTTAAATTACATATAATTTTCAATTGCATCTAATATATATATACAGGGTGGTTATAATATAAGTATATCTATTTGGAGCTGTCTGTAGCTCGAAGGAATGATCCGAATGAAACCAAAATCTTTATACTTACTATTTGAGAAGGGGGAAGCAGAATGGAATAATAATAAAAAATAATTTCAATAATCACCGACAGATGACGCTACTGAGTGTGAAATGTAATGTGTAATACAAGAACAAAAAATTAAGTCGCAGACCGAATGGCACACCTAATTCATTGGAAAATGTCACAGAGAACGTGGTTACTCTTTTGCATGGCGGTGCCGCGATCATGTTCAGGTTCCTCCACATGATCATTGTGCTGGAGGACACAAACCAGGCTGTGCTCAACTGTGGAATGTAATGCATCAGGAGTGATGTTTCGTACATGTTATGATATGCAGTAAAGTCATTGAGGTTTGTGACACCTCCACGTTACACAATATTACACATTACATTTCACACTCAAAAGCGCCATCTATCGGCGATTATTTAAATTATTTTTTTTATTGTTCCATTCTTCTTCCCCCTTCTCGAATAGTAAGTGTACCGATTTTGATTTCATTCCTGTTATTCCTTCAGGCTACAGACAGCTCCAAACAGGGATACTTATATTATAACCACCCGGTATATATATATATATATTATTCTGCCCACGTTAACAACACCAAAAAGCATTTTTAATGAAAAATATCAATTATGTATTCAAATAAAGTTTTGAAATTTAATAAAAGCGATACTTTCTTATTACCCGCATGCCAGATGTTAATTGCCGAAGAAATGGCCAAAGATTCCACTATTTATAGCAGTTATTTTGATTCCGATTATTTCAGTGTTTAAGCACGTAGTTCGATTACATGTCTGGTAAATTTGTGGTTTATTTATATCATTTTATTTATTGGTGAAGTGTTAATTTCGTTATTGACTATTTGCCAGAAACAAACATCGAACTTTTTAGAATGTTTTAAATGGAAGCTAATTAATCTTTCGTCTCTTAAATGCTAAAAGGTTTAAACTAAAGCATAATATAATGCTATCATTTAATTTTCATGTAAATTATAGATGAAAATTAAATGATGCATTTCAAATAATAACTTCAAAGAAAAAAAATAAAAAAATGCAGTAAAAACAAACTTTATTGGTCAGCTGTTGCCGCCACCATATGACGTCAGCGTTTTTGTTTTATAATATAGATTTATAAAATACCGACGAGACAGTTAAAAAGATTTAAAAGAAAATATTTCCATCATATTTGCTTTTAATGATTTTTCTTTTTTTTAAACCTTTAAAATAATTTATAAGATTGCATATAGGTGTGACCAGCGCAATATAATATATTACATTTAAAGTTTGGTTTCTATGTAGGATCTGTGTATGGCATTTATTTTTCTTTCTTTAATTTTTTTTTCTGTTAATTTTCAACTAAACATTAGTATTCATGTTTTTTGTGAAGTTTTATTGTACTATTGAAATAGATTGTAACTGTAAATAGATGCGATTAGAATAACATAAGATAATCGGTACTTAAGGTTAGCATTTTTTTCTTAATAAATTATATTAATATAATTTATTTTTATTCGTCGTTCAAACAGGCGTTAACCTTAATACTTAAAAAAAATAATAATAATAATAAAAATAATAATAATTTACTATTGAAATAAACTGCAGACTGTAAATAAATGTGACCATAGAATAACATAAAAAAAAATGGGTACTTAAAGTTATGACGCATCTTTTTCTTATTTAATTTATTTTTAGTCACCGTTCAAACAGGCGTTAACGTTTTACTTACCCATCATACGTAGTATAGGGTAAGTCTTGTAATCGTTTTGAAAATCGAAAATTTTTTTTTGACGGATTTACACGTTTCAGACACTGGAGATTCCGAAAAACATATTTTTAGAAAAAAAAAAATTTGCCGTCCGTCTGTGTGTCTGTGTGTGTGTCTGTGTGTCTGTAAACGCTCTATCTCCCGAAAAAATTGAGATAGAGACTTGCAATTTGGTATGTACTTAGTATGTAATAATGGGAAGAAGCCTATTTCATTTCAATAACCTCGATTAACCGGAACAATTTTTTTCGGACTCTCGAAATATTCGTTCTGATGAAAGGTATATAAAAATTTTCGAAATTGTTTATTTTAAGAAATGAATATAAAAGACAATAAAAAAACATAAATTTTTAATAAAGCAGGAAGTCGATCGGATAATTAGTTGCCGAGATATTTGGAATCCTATTTTCCACACTCTTCGATTTTTCATGACCCTGTATTTCATCCAAATTTCACTTCAAAGATATATTTTAATTGGAAATTTGACGCTTAATCAGATGCAATAAACCGCTAGTTAATAGGATTATTATTTTTGGAGTTATAAGGAAAAACCTCTTTCAAGCAATTCAGTAATCGAGCCTTTAAAGTTTGTGACGTCATCAAGCCACGATTTTATTTGAATTGCAATGCATTTTATAAGTAGTTTACACATTTTTATTTTAATATTTTACATTATGCATATCCATGATGGGTAAGTATTACGGTGGCCCCCAACGACTAGTTTTATTTTTAATGAATTTATTCTTGATATAGACTTTAGATTGTAAATAAATGTGACTATAGAATACATAAAACAATCGGTACTTAAGGTTTGATTGTGTGTGACGCATTTTTTTTTATTTTTTTTACCTGTTTGTTATTTCTAGTCGCCGTTCAATATTAATCCTTTTTAATGAAATTTGATTTTTAGGGTTTTGTTCATCTCACGAAACCCTATTACTCCCGCTCCGTTGTCTGTCCGTCACAGAGCCACTCTCAGAAACTATGTAAGTTACAGAGTTGAAACTTTGTGTATATCTAGTTGAATACCAGCTATGAAGCTCAAAATATTAAAATTTGAAAAAAAATCCTATTATTTTAATAAATAGAGATAAAAAACCAAAATTCTAACAGCCTTTTCCTATTAAATTTAAACATTTTCCGTTAAAGCGATTGCCAAAAATTAAAAATCCACAATCAAATTCTTTCTGCAATAATTAATTTTCTATTGAACGATTTCCACGTAAAAATTGAAAATGAAATAAAAACTTTCACCCATTGAAAAAAATATTAATATGAAATAAAAATGATCGACGTCATAGTGGTAATAAAACCGAAATTTTCAAAGATTTCTCAATAATACAAGGAGTATACAAGGTATGTGTATGTTTAGAGAATTAAAAAGAAAATCTGATGTCATATTTGAAGTTTAACGAATTTTTCAAATGTTTGAGAATAATACAAAGCGAGTATCAATATGAGTAATAGAAAATAGTAAATATATAAGTTTGAGAAACATATTGAATCATGATAAAAATCCGATTATAGAAATATTCGCATATTTTAACATTTTGAAGGTGTACAACATGTTTAATTTTGAAATTATTTTTTTAAATATCGCATTTAGTCCGCATGACAGATATTATTATGACAGAATATAATAGAGGGCTTCGCCCGCTATCGGGCTGGTTTAGATATTCGAAAAAACGAAAAAATAGACCGGTAAATTTTTACATTATAAAAAACGTAACTTTTTTTTTTTTTTTTTTTTTTTTTTTTTTTTTGCTAAATAAATGAAACTTATTTGGATTTATTAAAGAAAGGATAAAGTGTTTTGAAAGGAATATTAAACGAAACCCTTTGAGCGATATTCGATCACACTTACCACTTGTTTTATTATTATTATTGAAATGGACTGCAGACGATAAACAAATGTGGTCATAGAATAACATAAAATAATCCATACTTAAGATTGTGTTATTGCAATGATTCGTGTAAACGCATGTTCTTAAATTTTTATTTTAACCAAACTGTTCGTAATCATCTTTTTTTAAATTTTAAATGAAACGTTAATTTATTATAGAAATAGACCGTAGACAGCAAATAAATATGACCAGAATAACATTGTGTAATCGATGCTTTTGCATGTGCTATATGCGATGATTGATCCATGTGTGACGAATGACTTTTTGTTTTCTGTTTTATTTTATTTCCAACCCTGCCCGTCAACGATTTACTAGTTAGTCATTATTCAACTGTTTTCCAACCCTTTACGGTTTACTGGTTAGTGTTTATTCAGCTATTTCAAAATACTTCTATAAGATTCCTGAACGGTGAACCTGCAAAGAAAAATGATATAAATATTTTCTCCAAACAAAAATGTTAACTCATTAAATTTAATTGCATTTCTTTCGGATTTTTCAGTATATTTGTAAGAAATTGCTCCTAATTTGCTCTGCGAGATAACTGATAAATTGCTGTTTTGAAATTTAATGATCATGATGTAAAGTTAAGACTGCAACGTTGTGGGGAAAAAAATAAAGATAGAGTCAAAAAACTTAATTTCTGTGTTTATTCAAGGGATAAAAGTCCACGATTGCGAATGGAAAGACTAATTTTTCCATTGCTTATTAGAATTTATCTTTCTAAACTTGCTTATTTCGAATAAATTGAAGTGATTAAGGGTAAATTATTTTCCCTCTGATGTTTGTTTCGGTTTGATAAGGAATTGGATGTCATTAACTACACTCCATTCGGATTCATTTTTCTTTTATTAATTTAATCTCGTAAGTTATTTAGTCTTTGATATTTCCCCAATCTAATGAAGACTATTTTATTAAAGAGAAGGGTTATTTTATACGTAATAAATTATCTGTTTTGAAGGAGAAAAAGGTTATTCTCCCTTAATTTTTTTATGTAATTTTATTTATTAGATGGCTCTTTATGTATTTTTTACTTTAAAAAATGGCTTTTAGATTTTTGTCTTTTTATTTTTAAAATGCTTTGAAATTTCAAAATAAAATAATTGGACGTTTTGGCGTAAAAAGATTGTTAGAGATGCTTGTGGCTTTCAGTTGCCGGAAAAAGGCCGTGTCATTTATGATAAAAGCGTCTTGGTTATGGGAAAAATCATTTTTGTATCGTGGATTAAGATTATTGTAGATACCTCATTAGTCGCAAAACTTTAAGTTGTATATAGGCCATTTTCTGAAATGTGGCTGCTTTTTTTAATTGAGCGCAAATGAAATCTCCCCAAAATAGATTAAAACCAACCTTACTCGAGTTTAAAATCTTATGATTTTTTAATATGTAATTTATTGCATTAGATTAATTTCATTTTATTGTATAGTACATATATAAGTGGATTCAGATCCTTGCTTCATATATTAAAATTTTGAAGGAATGGTGAAAAGAAACTTGTGAAAATCATTTGTACAAAAATGGTTATGCTTATATTTTCAATTGCTAAATACATTTTTAAATACATTTCCATTAATATAGTAACAAAAAAAAATATTTCCTTTTTATTAAATTTATAATAGATGAGGGAATGATAGGTAATAAAAGTACTCTTACTTTGATCTAATACTTAAAAGCCACGTGCTAGCAATTGAAGCATATACTGTTGAGCAAAACCAAGACGCTTTTATTACTTTACCCCTATTTACAAACTACCCTCGACCTTTATCATGCATGTGCTGCCACCCTCTTTAATAAAAAGCTACACGTTGCTGACGACTGGCTTTTTCGCTAATCGTTGCCACAGATTAATTCTCGGAAAATGAAACATTTGAAGTTACTGAAAAAAAAAATTAATAACTCGAAAAGTATTTGTCAAAAAATTTTTATACAAACCATGTTAGAAAGGTAAAAAATTGTATTTTTCTTTATATAAATTTCAAATCTAATGATTATGCCGTGATTCAAAAATTACCAAATTTCCCAATTGAGTACCATAGCAAAACCTTCACGCGTAAAAAGATAATGATAACAGCAATGTGTCCTGGCGTGTATACTGGCTACTATAGCACGAGAAATTTTGTGGAGGACTTGGAAACAGTTATATTTATAAACGACTATTTTTTTTATGTTAACGGAACCGACGCGAAAACCAAAAAAAGCGAAAAGAAAACATATTTATTTTACAACCAGATCGCAATGTTGCTGACGTAATTTTTACACCGTCTGTAAAACGGTTATATTTATGACCATTAAAAATTTCAACGGGTTTGGACAACAAAAGCTATTTTTTTTGTTTGAAACGATCCTACGTGAAAAAAGAAGAAAATGTATTCTTATGATTTTGCGATTTTGTCATTAAAGCAGGGCTCGAAATTTCCGCTCGCCAACTCGCCATTGGCGAGCAAATATTTAAGGTTGGCGAGTGAGTTTCGTCTTTTGAAATGTTGTGCTTCAAATCAAGCTGTATACGCTGAGATATCGTGCCTCAATCTAGCGACACACGGAAGTGTTTTGAAATCAAGCGACGGCATTTATCTTCCAAAAGAAGAAAAGAATAGATCAGTTTCAACTGACGTCATACCCTAGCAACCACCTTAGCAACTAGCTTTGTTTTTTGTTTGCCCATCAAAAATGGTGGATTGTGATTGGTTGGCTCGGAATACAGGCTACAAATCGACGATTATGATTGGTTGGATAACGTTTGGGGGCAGGTGATCACGTGGTTGAAACTGATCTATGCGGTGTCACCCTCTTCCATTTCTCTATTACGGAGGAACGAACTTTCCCCGCGCAAGCGCCAAGTCTGCTTTATTCGCTTCCGAGACCGAATCTGATCGCTCTTCACTCCTGCGCGAAGTGAATCAGGTTTCGCCACCTAAGCTCGGTTGCTTGAAACACGATAAAAGTTATTCGCTTTCTCCCGAATTTTTAACATTTTAAAAATTGTTCATATTTTTCATGAATGTAAAATATTCTGGATTTAACAGACAGCTCCTTCTAACAATGGTCAATTTAAATTCAGTTTGTCATAAATAGTTCATTTTCTGGGTAGGTGTGGTGGCCGACGTTACTGTCTGAATGAATAATAGTGGCGAGTAAAAATTTTAGTTTGGCTAGTATCCTTTCAACTGAAATTTCATGCCCTGCATTAAAGATATGAATTCATACAAAATCGGGTTAAAGATATAAAATACAAATTTGATATTTATTTAAGGTTTTATCACGGGCCCGGTCAACGCCGGGTGGGTCAGCTAGTTTACTGAATAAATAAGGACAAGTTTATAGTAATGTGAGGGAACGGTGTCAATTACTAGGGACAACAATAAAAAGTGTCCTAATTTCTTTCATGCTAAACATTTATTTAAGTATATTTAATGGATTATATATATATATATATATATATATTTTTTTTTAAGTTATAAACACACATTTTCTTTCCTATATGTGTGAATGGGGACATATTGAGGGGCATTTGATTGATATTGACATTTAAAAAAAAATATTTTTAATATTATATTTCAGCAAACAATCACAGTTTATATGTATAACTGATTAATATTGTTAGTTTAAGTCATTTTAGTAAATATGGCCAAAATAACATTAAGTAATCGATGCTTATGCATGTACTATATGCGATGACCCCACATGTGACGAATGACTTTTTGTTTTCTGTTTTATTTTATTTCCAACCGTCCGTTCAGCCATCTACGATTTACTAGTTAGTCATTAGTCAATTGTTTTCCAACCCTTTACGGTTTACTAGTTAGTGTTTATTCAGCTATTTCAAAATACTTCTAAAAGATTCCTGAACGGTGAACCTGCAAAGAAAAATGATATAAATATTTTCTCCAAACAAAAATGTTAACTCATTAAATTTAATTGCATTTCTTTCGGATTTTTCAGTATATTTGTAAGAAATTGTTCCTAATTTGCTCTGAGAAGATAACTGATAAATTGCTGTTTTGAAATTTAATGATCATGATGTAAAGTTAAAACTGCAACGTTGTGGGGAAAAAATAAAGATAGAATCAAAAAACTTAATTTCTGCGTTTATTCAAGGGATAAAAGTGCACGATTGCGAATGGAAAGACTAATTTTTCCATTGCTTATTAGAATTTATCTTTCTAAACTTGCTTATTTCGAATAAATTGAAGTGATTAAGGGTAAATTATTTTCCCTCTGATGTTTGTTTCGGTTTGATAAGGAATTGGATGTCATTAACTACACTCCATTCGGATTCATTTTTCTTTTATTAATTTAATCTTCTTAAGTTATTTAGTCTTTGATATATTTCACCAATCTAATAAAGACTATTTTATTAAAGGTATTTTTTATGGAGAAGGGTTATTTTATCCGTAATAAATTATCTGTTTTGAAGGAGGAAAAGGTTATTCACTCTTAATTTATTTTAAGTAATTTTATTTACTAGATGGATCTTTATATTTTTATTACTTAAGAGAATGGCTTTTATTTATTTTATTTTATTTTTTTAGTTTCAGAATGCTTTGAAATTCCAAATAGAATAAAATAATTGGACGTTTTGACGTAAAAAAAAAAAAAGTGACAGAGTTGCATGTTGCTTTCAGTTGCCGAAAAACGTCACGTCGTGTCATTTATGATAAAAGCATCTTAGCTATGTAAAAAAAAAAAAAAAAAAAAAATCTGTTGTATCAATTGTTCTGTTGTGGATTAGGATTATGAAAGATTCTTCATTAGAATGAAGAACGAAGAATTAGAATGAAGAAAGATTCTTCATTACTTCAAGTTGTATTGTATGTAAATACTAGCAAGCTACGCCCGCTACGCTCATCAATTTCTCTTAACGAACTGTTAATCAAACAAAATAATGGCATTTTATAATTCACGCTTATATTTTAACAAAATAATAAGGCTACTATAATTTGTGACTCGTGCAAATATACACGTCAGGACACGTCGCCCTTATCATTATCTTTTTACGCATGAAGGTTTCGCTATGGAACTCCATTGTGAAATTTGGTAATTTTTGAAATTAAATATTTGAAAAACGGCATAATCATTAGATTTGAAATTTATATCAAGAAAAATACAATTTTTTACCTTTCAAACGCAGTTTGTCTAATTTTCTAACAAATCTCAATTTTCTGACAAATACTTTTCGAGCTATTATTTTTTTCAGTAACTTCAAATGTTTTATTTTCCGAGATTAATCTGTGTCAACAATTAGCAAAAACCCAGTCGTCAACAACGCATAGCTTTTTATTAAAGAGGCTGTTGGAGCAGGGATTGTCACCATCAATTTGCTACCATCACTTATGAAATCGGTTCTGTAGTTCCAGAGATTCCATATAAATTGTAATTTAGAATGATTTTAGAACGCTTTTCGGTAATTTCACCCTTTTAAATTTTGATATTTTTTTTTATTCTTCTTAGAGAGCATTTACATCTTATAAGTAACTACAATGCCAAATTTCAAATTTCTAGCTCCTTCAGTATACAAAAAATCTAAATTTTCGAACGTTTTTCGCTCCTGCACCCCCCTGGGATTAGTGGCACCGACATAAAATATAATCTACGTTGGAGAAGGGATTGTCACCATGAATTTGCCACCATCACTTTTGAAATCGATTCTGTAGTTCCAGTGATACCATAGAAATTGTAATTTAGAATGTTTTTAGAACGCTTTTCGTTTATTTCACCCTTTTAAATTTCGAATTTTTCTTAATATGTTCTTAGAGAACATGTACATTGTATAAGTAACTACAATGCCAAATTTCAAATTTCTAGCTTCTTCAGTATAAAAAAAATTGCAATTTTAGAACGTTTTTCGCTCCTGCACCCCCCTGGGATTAGTGGCACTGACATAAAATATAGGCTATGTTGGAGCAGGGATTGTCCCCACCAATTTGCCACCATCACTTTTGAAATCGGTTCTGTAGTTCCAGAGATTCCACAGAAATTGTAATTTAGAACGCTTTTCGCTTGTTTCACCCTTTTAAATTTCGAAATTTTTTTTAATTTGTTCTTAGAGAGCATTTACATTGTATAAGTAACTACAATGCCAAATTTCAAATTTGTAGCGCCTTCAATATACAAAAAATCGCAATTTTAGAACGTTTTTCGCTCCTGCACCCCCCCCCCCCCCCGCATAGGGTTAGTGGCACCGACATATAATATAGCCTATGTTAGGGCAGGGATTGTCACCATCAATTTGCTACCATCACTTTTGAAATCGGTTCGGTAGTTCCAGAGATTACCCCCTACAAACAAACAAACAAACAAACAAAAAAAAAAACAATCTTTACCCCTTTATAATATTAGTATAGATAAATGTATATTATATTTAAGATGCATGTGTAGACCATTCAATATAAATTAAATTAATATTTCATTGAAAAATATTATTTCTTAAACGAAACAGGGGTCATACTCCTCATGAAAACTTTGGAATCGAGGAAAATTCAGGGGGAAAATATTCGGCATAACATCTCCAAAGAAACCTCAAGGAAAAGTCTAAAGTGTACACCAAAACCTGGGAAAACAATCAATTTACTCTTGGAAATGCATGCAATCGCTGCTATTCGCAGGCGTCGCGATAGTGATGTCATATCATAATGACATCAAACTAAGGCCAAAGAAGTAGCTATTCAAACACACACACACGCAAATAATAATTAAGAAATACCGAACTTAAAAAAACAATAATAAATTGTTAAGTAGCAGATTTAGAGAATATATAGACTAGGATTTATTGTAATGTAATCATTGATAGACATTTTGCTTGGTGTCCGTTGCCGATATTTATTAAGGATTTTGTTAATTCTTAATTGACAATTTCTTCTGTGAAAGAATTTGTTTGATTTTTTTTTTTTTTTTTTTAAATAAGATATTTTTTAACTTATTATAAATAATGCAAGTATAAGTTTACATTTTTTTTTTTTTTCATTTTTCAGACGTGTGTATGTGCTCGATTCAGCATACTTTTAGGCAATACTTGTGTTTGAGAACAGTTTCCAATTTTATACAACTAAAAAAATGGAAAATTAAAGTTACTTTTCATATATGATATAAAACTATCCTGCGCCGTCAGGCGCCCACGGGGGTCGCCGACGCGCGTAAACGACCATCGCACCCAAGCCTCTGAAGGGCTTTTAACGCACCAGGGCTTTGTCTCGCCCGGCGCTGCGATCGGCCTGAGGCCTAAATTTAGTTTTGAGATTTACTTTTTGCGTGAGGGGTGGGGGGGGGTGATACTGTTTTAGAAAATGTTCTTAATTGTTGATGTAGAAAAAAATAATGATCCTAGAATCCTAACGATGTCATATCTGATAAATTTACCGTTTAGAAATTTAATAACCATGATGAACAGTTAAAATTTCAGCGTACTGGCAAAAAAGATTGGGTCAACAAAAAAGTAATTTCTGTGTTTATTCGAGGGGTAGAAGTTTTGCAATTTAAATTTACCCTTGAAACAGACTGCTTATAAGTGTGACCCGAATAGCATATATCCTTATATATTATTTCTCCTGTCAACATCCCTTTTACTCAGAAAATATGAAACGCAGAACAACGAATGAGATACCGTATGAAAGGTTTTAGAACAGGCTTCTGACATAGCCCACTTAACAATTCGTTAAAACATGTTTTTGATTAAAATTTGCTGAAATTAAAAAATTAAATCGGCATTGTTTTCATGACAGAAATGAAAGGTTTTCCTGAAATTATTGTTGCCAAAAAAATAAAATACCACATTATATGATGCTCATAGCAATTATTATAAAAAACACCGCACGGTTTTATTTTATACTTATGATTAAAAAGCGAAATTGAAATTGAAATGTTTAGATGTATATTTCTAAGTCCCATGGTTTTCCCGAAGCGTATGACGTCATCCTCTAATGCAGTCAAAATACGATTCTTATTTTTTTTTTTTTTCTCGCGCGTGCCTTTCGCAATCTTGGATCAGTTTTTACTCTAATTTTGATGGAATAAATTAGATGATATTCTGGCTTGACTAAAAACTAAATGTTGTTTGCAGATATTTTTATCCTTACTTTTTCTTTAGAAGTTTAAACCTGCATCTAATAAATATTACATATTGATAAAAAATGATACTTCTCTATTATCCCGTCGACCACTTTTCATAACAAAAAACTATCGCCAAATAAACGGGAGAACGTCGCCATTAGAATATCAAAAAATAAATAAAATATAAGAATTTAAGGACACAATTGTTATTTTAATTAATAAAATAACTACTAAATCAGTAAAACATAATGAAAAATACACGCAAATGTCGAATGTAATACCACTAGATGACGTAACAAACACGCATAATGATTCTGACATCAAGTAAATGGGACTGCATTTTTGGCGTTTAATCTTACAGTTTGGCGGTAGTTTTTTGTTATGAAAAGTGGTCGACGGGATAATAGAGAAGTACCTAAAAAATATTAGATTTCAGTGCGAAATCCTCGCACGGGCCCTCTGCTCATATATATTATTTCTCCTGTCAACATCCCTTTTTCTCAGAAAATACGAAACGCAGAACGACGAATGAAACAGCATATGAAAGGATTTTGAACAGCTTCTGACATAGCCCACTTAACAATTCGTTAAAACATGTTTTTGATTAAAATTTGTTGAAAATTAAAAATTAAATCGGCATTGTTTTCATAAAAGAAATGAAAGGTTTTCTTCAAATTATTGTTGCCACTAAAATAAAATACCACATTATATGATGCTCAGTAGTTATAATAAAAAAACACCGCACGGGTTTATTTTATATTTATGATTAAAAAGCGACATTGAAATTGAAATGTTTAGATTTATATTTCTATGTCCCATGTTTTCTCCGAAGCGAATGACGTCATCCTCTAATGCAGTCAAAATACGATTCTTATTTTTTTTTTTTTTTCTCGCGCGTGCCTTTCGCAATCTTGGATCAGTTTTTACTCTAATTTTGATGGAATAAATTAGATGATATTCTGGCTTGACTAAAAACTAAATGTTGTTTGCAGATATTTTTATCCTTACTTTTTCTTTAGAAGTTTAAACCTGCATCTAATAAATATTACATATTGATAAAAAATGATACTTCTCTATTATCCCGTCGACCACTTTTCATAACAAAGAAACTATCGCCAACTAACCGGGAGAACGTTGCCATTGGAATGTCAAAATAAATAAATAAATAAAATATAACAATTTAAGGACACAATTGTTATTTTAATAAATGAAATAACTAATACATCAGTAAAACATAATAAAAAATACACGCAAATGTCGGATTAAAAACCACTTGATGACGTAACAAACACGTATAATGCTTCCGACATCAAGTAAATGGGACGGCATTTTCGGCGTTTAATCTTACAGTTTGGTGGTAATTTTTTGTTATGAAGAGTGGTCGAATTGATAATAGAGAAGTACCTAAAAATATTAGATTTCAGTGCGAAATCTTCGCACGGGCCCTCTGGTATAATATTATTTCTCCTGTCAACATCCCTTTTTCGCCGAAAATACGAAACGCAGAACGACGAATGAGATAGCATATGAAAGGATTTTGAACAGGCTTCTGACATAGCACACTTAACGTTTCGTTAAAACATGTTTTTGATTAAAATTTGCTGAACATTTAAAATTAAATCGGCGTTTTTTTTTAAAGAAATGAAAGGTTTTCTTCAAATTATTGTTGCCCCAAAAATAAAATACCACATTATATGATGCTCAGCAATTATTATAAAAATCACCGCACGGGTTTATTTTATATTTATGATTAAAAAGCGAAATTGAAACTGAAATGTTTAGATTTATATTTCTATGTCCCATGTTTTTCCCGAAGCGGATGACGTCATCCTCTAATGCAGTCAAAATACAATTGTTAATTTTTTTTTTCTCTAGAGCGTGCCTTTTGCAATCTTGATAAATAAATTAGATGATATTCTGGCTTGACTAAAAACTAAATGTTGTTTGCAGATGTTTTTATCCTTACTTTTTTATTAGAAGTTTAAACCTGCATCTAATAAATATTACATATTGATAAAAAATGGTACTTCTCTATTATCCCGTCGACCACTTTTCATAACAAAAAACGGGAAAACGTTGCCATTGGAATATCAAAATAAAGAAATAAATAAAATATAAGAATTTAAGGATACAATTCTTATTTTAATTAATAAAATATTTAATAAATCAGTAAAACATAATGAAAAATACACGCAAATGTCGAATTAAAAACCACTTGATGACGTAACAAACACGTATAATGCTTCTGACATCAAGTAAATGGGACTGCATTTTTTGGCGTTTAATCTTACAGTTTGGCGATAGTTTTTTGTTATGAAAAGTGGTTAACGGGATAATAGAGAGGTACCTAAAAAATATTAGATTTCAGTGCGAAATCCTCGCACAGGCCCTCTGGTATATATATTTTCATGTTTGGACTGTATGCGATTATCTATTTGTAACGCCTGATTTTTTTTCGTTTTTCTTTTATGTTATGTTTATTAATTTAGGATATATGTGGTTTACTAGTTAGCGTTTATTGAGCTACACTGCAAATTCCGAACACACATTGGGAACACATTTGGAACACTTTGATTCAAAAAATAGTGTTCCAGTTACCTTAAATGTGTACTGAATGTGCTACCTTGATGTGTTCCGAATATACTCCCCTATAAAAAATGCGTTCTGAATGTGTACCGAAAGTGTTCTGCTCAGGATATCTGTTAAATATAAACTTGGGAACACATTTGAGAACGGATTGGGAGCACATTTGGGCACACTTGAGAAATCATCGCTTTCAAAAAGTGCGCTAGAAAGTGTGCTGAACAAAATAAGTGTTCTCAGAATCAGGAGTATTCTAAAAACTGTTCCAAAAAGTGCGCTTCAAAGTGTTCTAATAAAGGCGACAAAATAAGTGTTCTGAAATGTGTATAAAGATTTGCAATTTGCAGTGTGTTTTAAAATACCTTTCCGCATTCTCCCGCGATATACCTGGAAAGAAATCTGGTATAAACATTTTTTTCAAGCAAAAATTCTTTCTCATTAAATTTAATTGCATATCTTTCGAAATTTTCCGTATTTCTAAGAAATTCCTTCTAATTTGCTCTGAGATAACTGATAAATTGCTGTTTTGAAATTTAATGATCATGATGTAATGTTAAAACTTCAGCGTTGGTGTTGGGGGGGGGGGGGGGGGGAGGAGAGAGAGAGAGAGATAGAATCAAAAAACTTAATTTATGTATTTATCCAAGGGATAAAAGTGCACGATTGCGATTGAAAAGGCTAATTTTTTCATAACTTTTAAAATTTAGCTTTCAAAACATGCTTTTTTCGAATAAATTGGAGTGATTAAGGATAAATTATTTTCCTTCTGATGTTTGTTTCGATTTGATAAGGAATTGGATGTTATTAACTATACTTCATTCTGGAATCTTTTTTTTCTTTTAAATCTTTGATGTATTACACTACTCTAATAAAAAAAAAAAAAAAAAAAATTATTAAAGGTATTTTTTAGTGCTGGGTTGTTTTATCCGTAATACATTATCTATTTTGAATGAGAAAAAGGTTGTTCTCCTTTAAATTATTCTAAGTAATTTTATTTATTAGATAAATGCGCCGTTTTAAAAATGCTTTTTGCGGGTTTTTTTCTCTGTTTGTTTTTCTAGTTTCAGAATACTTTGAACTTTCAGATATTAAAAAATAATTGTACATTTTCACGTAACAGAATTATTATTAATATTAAATGATGGTGTTGCTTGCTGCTATCAGTGGCCGATGTTGGGGGTGAGGGGGGGACATTTTTGCAGCAATTGAATTACAGATAATTTCTCATTAGTCAATATTACTTTCATTTCTCGAATAAATTTTACTATATATATATATATATTTTAAATGATTGAAAATTGTTGTATAAATTTATCTTACGATATGCATTATATGTGTATAATTTAATATGTATGTGCAGTATGAATGTATAATATGGGTAAGCATTAGCAAACAATTAAAACGTATTTATTAGTGGTCATGCATTAATTACGTCACGCATTATTATTATTATTACTATCTAGCTGACATGCCCGGCGTGGCCCGAGCCCGTGTAATAACCTTAAAAATACCTAAAATCAATGTTGAATGATTTTATATTTTTAAATGAAAATCTATCCAAACTAACTCAAGGACAGTCGTTAGAGTTATTGCCGATTTAATTTCTGACTTATTGATACATTAAACTTTCAATTCTGACCAAAAGTTCCTGAGAAAACCTAAATAATATAAAGCGCTCCCCCACCTTTCCTCTTTTAAACTTAAAATAATATGCAGTATTGGCCAATTTATTAGTCCCATTCGAAAAAAAATTCCAAAATCTTGTTTCTAAGATGATTATATTAAAATTAAATGAAAATCATGCAGTCGTGACATCATAATTCACTTTTATATTTTAACAGAATAGTAAGGCAAGACTACTATAATTTATAACTCATGCTATAAGCCAGGATACGTCAGGACACATTGCCGTTATCATTATCTTTTTACGCGTGAAGATTTCGCTATGGTACTCCATTGTGAACTTTGGTAATTTTTGAAATTCAATATTTGAAAAACGGCATAATCATTAGATTTGAAATTTATATAAAGAAAAATACAATTTTTTTACCTTTATAATGCAGTTTGTCTAACAATTTTCTGACAAGTACTTTTCAAGCTATTAATTGTTTCAGTAACTTCAAATGTTTCATTTTCCAAGATTAATCTGTGGCAACGATTAGCGAAAAAACCAGTCGTCAGCAACACATAGCTCTTTATTAAAGAGGATTATTATTATTATTATTATTAAAGAACCTCTAAATACGGATTTAATAATGGAGAAACCGAAAACTATTGTGAAGGATTTTTTTTCTTTGATAGTTTGGGACTTAAATAAAATAAATAACAAGCACACACACTAGGAATGGACAAAATTGTGGACTCTGGTAGAGATTCGAATGCATACGAAATAAATGCATTTGAAATCGTTTTTAATTTTAGGTACATTTATTAGCATTTATTTTTCATTTTTCCTTGATTTAAAAAAAATAAAATAAGTAAATATCGTTTAAAATTACATTTTATTTATGTTTCACTGTTCTGTGTAATTTTTAAGATTTTTTATGTAGAGCTGCAAGCATTCCCAAATATGTTTTATTTCTGATTTATTGAGCTTTATTTTTTTATTTAAAGGTTTTTTATAAATTTATAAGAATATAAGCTCTCTATTCCTGTTGGTTTTAGATTAATAAAACCATGCGCAAAACCGTATAATAACCTGCAAAAACGTAAATTTATTCTATGTTACTAATAAGGAACCTGAAAAAAAAAATCTTATTTGGATTTTCCTTTGGTTACACAGGATTAAATTCCTTTCCAATGTTCTTCTTTATAAGAAATTAAAATTTCGTGGAAAAATAGTTAATATATCACTTACTACTAAATTTAGCAATGGGGATTGGAGATTTTAAATTTTCGAAACAAGCACAAAAAATATACAGTGGAGAATGTCGGAACTCGAGAATTTATTTACACTTATTTTAAAGGAACCAGAAAGATTTGGAATGGCAAAAATTGATCCTGAATTAGGAAGCTTGTAATTAGTTTAGACTATTATTTCTTTTTACATTTATTTATTTAAACAATAGATCGGTTTCAACCACGTGACCACAAGCCTCCAATTTCCACCTAACCAACCAAAATGACCGATTGATTAGCCAATATTATCGCCCAACCAATCAAAGTCGAGAAAAATTGGTGGGCAAACAAAATGCCCACGAGGTTGTCAAGTTTAGAACTCCTATTATAAGGAAAGGTCATGTTTACAAACACACAGTTCCATCAACCAATCTACCACTTCATTTTTGTCGTATCTATCATTGCAGGAATCGTCATGGCGATGTAGGCCAATCATATTATAGACCAGTTTACCGTAGACCAATCAAATTTCCCCATTTCATGTATACAGTAGGAGTCATAAAGAACAAACAGGTTTTTCTTGCTAACCAACCGTAATTGAACCAACAGTGATGTCAGTTTAAACTGGTCCACGGCCTATCTTTATATCATTGGCCATGGCCACCGCCAATATGACGTCAGCGTTACTCACAGACATGTTTTTGCTTTATAAGATAAATTTTCAAACGTGATTTTTGTAAATCTATCTCTGTCGCATACGGCGCGTATTTTATTTGCATTTAAAACAATATAAATAGTTCAGCATCTGTTTCCAGCTAATATTTCAAAACGAAATTAAAACTCCATCAATCAATCCATAAATAAAATAGATAAAACACAAATTTAACAGATATGTGGAACGAAGTGCTTAAGCTCGGAAATAATCATAATCAAAATGCTGGTGTAAATAGCAAAATTCGTGGCAATTTCATTAGCTATTTATTAACGCATGCCATTAAGGATAATATGCAAAAGTATAGCTTTTAATAAATTCCAAAATATTTTGTGAATAATTGGTATTTTTCACATAAAAATTCATTTTGATTTTATTAGTGGGCAACTAAAATATATTTAAGTAAAAAATCTTTTAAAGTTTTCAATTAAAAATGATTTTGTAACCCGGGAAACCTGGGTTGAATCTCTTAGTTTATAATTAAATTATAAAATGAAAAATAAAAGAGTGAGAATTTTTTATTTGAAATTACTTTCCATTACACATAATTAAATTTCTTTCCTGTTTTCTTTTTAATTAGAATTTCGTAGACGTATAGTTAATATATTATTTACTAATGAATTTAGCAATCACGATATGAGATTTTAAATTTTCGAATTAAGTGTAAAAAAAAATATACATTACACTTAAAAATTCTGAATTTGAGAATTTATTCGTGTTAAATAAATTAATAAAGAAAACGTTTCTTTTAAAAAAAAATTAATTTTTCCGCACCGCGCGTTTTGAGATTTGTTTCTTTTCTGAATAAATTAAGATTAAAAGCGAGTTATTTTCTCGCTGTTTCAAATTGATAAGAAACAGAATATTACTCACTGCTGCTGCTTTAAGGTTTTTTTTATTTTAATCTTCGTTTTATTGAGCTTTTGATAAATTATGCCTATTTATTTAAGGTTGATTATTGCGTTTTTTTAGTAATTTATATTTAGAGAATAATTTTTCTGGCAACGAGTAATCATTTTTAATAAGAGGAATTTTTAATTTTAATGAATAACAGTTGTTTTATATACTCGTTGAGTTTTATTGTTATTACATCTAAGTTTATATCAGTTATTATTTTCTTTTATAACAATACTAGCAGACTACGCCCGCTGCGCTGGTCAGTTTCTCCAAAAGAACCTTGAATCAAACGAAATATATCGGTGAATAATGTATTTTAAAGTAATCTGTACCTTTACCTGGAATATCCTAAAATAACAAAAAAAACGGATACTTATTTCACCAAGTTATGTTTTTTTAATACGGTTTATTATTACGTTTACAATTTATTACCTACCGTTTTACCTTGATTTATATGTTTTTAGCTACATTTTTAATAACGTGAATTAACCTATGTTATTCACAACTAAAAAGAAATGGCGCATCTAGTATTTGTCGAGAATTAAATAAAAATCACACACTCATGACATCAGAATTCACGTTTATATTTTAACAGAATAATACGGTTACTATAATTTGTGACTCGCGCTGACACATTGCTGTTATTATTATTTTTTTACTCGTGAAGTTTTCGCTATGGTACTCCATTGTGAAATTTCGTAATTTTTTTAATTTAATATTTGAAAAACGGCATAATCATTAGATTTGAAATTTATATTAAGAAAATTACAATTGTTTACCTTCTTAACGCAGTTTGTCTAACAATTTTCTGACAAATACTTTTCGAGCAATTAATTTTTTCAGTAACTTCAAATGTTTCATTTTCCGAGATTAATCTGTGGCAACGATCAGCAAAAATTCCAATCGTCAGCAACACATACCTTTTTATTAAAGAGGATTAACAAGATATTTTTTATAACAACAAGAAGAAAGTTGGATTCGTGAAAAAATTCTAGTTCTATGGTTTTCGACGGATTTATACGTTTTAGAAGGTCTTGCACAAGATTTGACAGTTTTTAGAAAATGTCTGTCTATGTGTGTCTGTATGTGATAAACATTTTGTGAACACTCTATCCCAAGAAATAATTCACGGAATTTAATAAAAATTTAGATTCAGATAGAGTGTGATATAAATTGGTGCTGATTAGTTTTTGGCGTAAAATCGCCCAATAGGTGACGCTTTTCACGATTTTCATGATGGCTATATCTCAAGAACTAAGGCACAGAATCTCATTAAACTTCAGATTCTGTTAAATCTTGACATAAATAGAAGCTGATTACGTTTTGGTGTAAATAGCCCATCAGGTGTCTCTGCTAGGCTACTCAGGGTTCATACTCATCAGGGGAAACCTGGGAATCAGGGGAAAATCAGGGGATAAATTATGTGTCTTAAAAATCAGGGGAATCTCAGGGGATTTTCCAAAAAATACCAAAAACCTGGGAAAATTTGGCAAAACGATCGACTACTCTGGGAAATAAGGGCACTTGCTGCCATTCGCATGCTTCGTGAAATAAAAGCTTGTATCTGTAAAATATTCAATAATTTGTAAATTTTGCAAAAAAATCTTTAACAAATTAGTAGTTTGTGCTTCAGAATCAGTTGTGAACTTGAGAGTTGAACTTTCCCAAGATTTTAGTGTGTAACATAACAAAATCTTGATACCTAGAAAATTTGTTGCTGATCTGGGAAATATATATATTAACCTTCGGATGTAAAAACTTAACTTTTGTGATTACTTCTTTTTTTTTGGGGGGGGAGAGGGTTTAATACTTACTAAGTTTTAAAAAATGTCGTTAGTTGTCAACATGGGGAAATTATTCATCCTGGAAAATACATCAGGGGATTTTTTGGAGGGAAATGAGTATGAACCCTGCTACTTTTTTCATGATTTTCACGATAGCTACAGCTCAAGAACTAATGCACATAATTTCATCAAACTTCAGATTCAGTTAGACGTTGACATAAAGTGTAGTTGATGAGGTTTTAGTCTAAATATCCCAACAGGTGGCGCTGCTATGCTATATTTTGCAGGATTTACATGATCTTAGCAATAGTCATATCTCAAGAACTAATGCACGGAATTTAATAAAACTTTAGATTCAATTAGACCTTGATATAAATTGGTGCTGAGATTCGTTTTTAGTGTATGCGAAACCTGTGTGAGATAGAAGAAAGTTTTGGAATTGGCACATCCGACTAGTTTATTTTAATCTTTGTTTTATTCAGCTTTTGATAAATTATGCTTATTTATTTAAGGTTGATTATTGTCTTTCTTTAATAATTTATGTTTGGAGAATAATTTTTCAGGCAACGAGTAATCATTTTTAATAAGAGGAATTTTTAATTTTTTAATGAATAACAGTTACTTTATATACTCGTTGAGTTTTATTGTTATTACATATAAGTTTATATTATTACATATAAGTTTATATCAGTTATTATTTTCTTATATCCTTACAAGATAAAAGTATTGGGTTCGTGGAAAAATTCCAATTCCGGTTTTCGACAGATTTATACGTTTCAGAAGGTCCTGAACACGATTTGACAGTTTTTAGAAAATGCGTCTGTCTGGGTGTCTATATGTGACAAACATTTTGTGGGCGCTCTATCTCAAGAACTAATGCACGGAGTTTAATAAAAATTTATACTCAGATAGATTTTGATATAAATTGGTGCTGATTATTTTTTGGCGTAAATCCCCCAACAGGAGACGCTGCTACGCTGCATTTTTCGCGATTTTCATGATAGCTATATCTCAAGAACTAATGTAGGGAATTTCATCAAACTTCAGATCCAGTTAGACGTTGACATTGTTGCTGATTAGGTTTTGGTGTAAATCGCCCTACAGGGGGCGCTGATATTTTCCAGGATTTACACGATTTTAGCGATAGATTTTCATATCTCAAGAACTAATGTACGGAATTTCATCAAAGTTCATATTTTGTTAGACCTTGACATAAATTGATGTTGATTAGGTTTTGGCGCAAATCGCCCAACAGGTAGCGCTGCTACGCTGCATTTTTCACGATTTTCGCGATGGCTATATTTCAAGAACTAATGTACGGAATTTCATCAAACTTCATGTTCTGTTTGATGACATAAATACACGCTGATTAGGTTTGGGTGTAAATCGCTCAACAGATGCTGCTTCTATGCTGTGTTTATCCCATTTACCACGATAGCTATAATACCTTGAGAACTAATGCACGGAATTTCCACCAAATTTCATATTCTGTTAGATCTTTGCAGAAATAGATACTTATGTTTACGTATATACCGCCCAACATATGCTGCTTCTAAGCTGTGTTTATCCCGATTTCCGCGATAGCTATATCTCAGTAACGAATAGATTGTAATTTAATTTTGGTTGCACATGATGATTTGATTGATATAGAAGAAAGTTTTGGGATGGCCACAACATACTAGTTGTATTATTATAGATAACTATATGATGTTATTAAAAGAAAACATTAAAAAATGTATTCGTGATATCGAAAAGTGTACGTAACTTTCAGTTGTACGGCATTGAAATTGGGTAAAATCATTTCATTTGGATAAGGCAATGACATACTGCCAACCTTCCGGTTTTTCCGAATCAAATAAATATTCTTTGAACAAGAAAATTTATGTAATTAAAAAAATGTGTGTTGTTTCTGTGTAGTACTTGTTTGATTTAATTTATTAATTAAAAATCCTCGTCCAAAATATGATTTTTTTTTTCTTGGGGGGAAAAAACCACGGAAGTTTGACAGCTACGTAATGAGTTTGTTTTATTAGTCCGAAAACTGGAGAAAATATCGATTTTCCAAATTACTTTTGAAAGATTCCGGGACTCATAAATTTATTATTTGTTTTAATTTTTGAAACGATGTCTTTACATAGAGGAAAATCTCCAAATACCAGCTATCACTTTTACTTTCAATATAGATCCTACAATTATGAAAATTAGTGGAGGAAAACCCATGCTAGGGTACACTGATATTTTCCACATCCTCTTAGAAAAAATAATTCAGTTTAAAAAGCGTTTTCTTTTTATAAAAAGAAGAATTACTAAAGGCTGCAAATTTTGGCCCCACCAGTGGTAGAGAGGTTCTGCTCTCGAAGCTGGTAGACGGGGGGTGCTGGGTTCAAACATCTGTCGCACTCGTCGACCTAACCGTTCCGAGTTTTCCGTGGTTTTCTTCGAACTTTGCCGTAAATGGGGGTTAGAATCCCTTAGAAAGACCCCCCACGGAGGGACACTCCCCCCTAGGGCCTATATCGCTCGAGTAGATAATCGGCCGTCAAAAAATTAACCAACCAACCTGCAAATTTTGAGTTTTGAAAATGGGGTCTAAATACCGACTACCTCAATTTTTTTTTTCCGAAAGAATCACACTAATTTCAGTAATTAAGAGAGAAGAACATTGTTTTAATAAATTTTATTAATTAATAACATTTAATATGTACAGAAAGAACATGGGAATTTTTAACAAGGAAGCAATTTTGTCGAATTTATAAAAATCTTATCGACTATATATCTGACAGTTTTTTTTTCCATTCTATTCCTGTTTTTGTTTTGTAACGTGTTAAACAAAATAAAAGCTTGCTGCTTGAGCTATAGATTACTTTATCTACAAAAATTACAAACGTGGTTAATCACTCTCTGCGTCTTTGCAGTCGCTATATGAGCTCACGTATCGCATTTTAAACATCGAACCAAGAGTTCCCCTTCTTGTCCGCAGAGAAAGCATCCTCGCAGAAGACACAATTTGCACCATCTTCCTCTATCGGATATCTTCTTTTTTAACCTTTTTAAAATCCAATTTCAGCCCCTTTCGCCTGTATTTTGTTAGTTTTTCCTGAATCGTTTTTCTTCTTTATCTTCCCATTTATTGCGAACGATTGTGGTCAACATTGTAACCACAGCCTTACATTGTAACAATAAAATGACGCAACAAAGCAATACAGCGTCCGTGATCCCGTAAATTAATTTATTTTCCTTCACTTCACGCGGAGCTAACCCAGAGAGGTTCAAATACCAGCTAGCCGGTATTTGGACCACTGCTATGTTTAAGTTAAAGTGCTATTACTCATTCATATATAGTAAAATACCAAATAACGCGCGTGCGGCATTTGGGTGCTAAATATGTCTTAGAAACAATGTAATCGTCAATTAAGGTCACAATATTACGATCAGTTTTTTTTTTAAAAAGAAAAACACATATACCTAATTCACATGCTTTTTTTTTTATCCATTTTAATAAAGAAGAAGTTTAGATATAAGTAGAGGGCAAGTACTCCAGGGATTTGATGTAAAAATTATAGAAAATTATAAATAGAAAATAATTTAAATTTAAAAACCTGTTACTGGAACAATATTACTTTACATGTTAAATATACAGGGTGATTCATAAAAGATGGGCAGAACTTTAAGGGGTTATAGTACACTTAAAGACAAATAATATTAAATAGGAGACTAAGGGTCCCAGACGTATTCCCAAGGAGATAGGGGGCATTAAAGTTTAGGGTCCGAAATTTCAAATGATTATAAAACATGGAAAAATTGGTCGATTCGTTTGCGGTTTTTGCAAAAAATTTTCTTTATGCCAGTATTTTCTTGAAATAAAATTTTAAAGTTCAATTTCAAAAAATGCCGATAGGGGGCGCTTTAGACTTTGGAGTAACAAACAACTATTTTTTAACGTTATTTTTTGTATTTCTTTAAATGATTTCGAAAGCTTAGACTTAAACTTAAATTTTGATCTAAAAATCTGAGTCCTAACGAGTAGTTAAGTAGCGTAAACTGAAATTTGAAATTTGAAACCCTTCTCCCCCCAGAACAAAAATCAGTTATTCCCGATCTTTGTGTCGTAGATTAGGCTCTAACTACTGCCGCGTTTTGCTAAAATTATTCTTTATGTCAGTATTTTCTTGAAAATAAATTTTAAAGAAAATTTTCAAAAAATTCCGATAGAGGGCGCTTTAGACTTTGGAGTAACGAACAACTATTTTATACCGTTATTTTTTGTGTCTCATTAAATGCTTTCTAAAGCTTAGACTTAAACTTAAATTTTCAGCTCAAAATCTGAATCGCTGAGCGTGGTTCAGTAGCGAGGGGAGGGGGTTCAAATTTCAACTTCTGAACATAGTTCAGTTTGCACTACTTAACCATGCCCAACGATTCTGTGCTGTGATACGAGGCAAAAATACAACTTTCGTCAAGGACTGCATAGTCGGAATTCACTCATAAAGGCACTGGCACAGTTGGAAACGTCGCTCATGCAAACGTTAAAGCTCCATTCCTGACGCTAGTCACCGGGTGAAGAAGGAAACAGAAAGTATGCAAATGTCAAATGGGGAAGAAGAAGAACACGTATGCAAAATTTCGACACGATTCAGGCATAAAAACCACTGAACGGTGAGTCAAGTGTAAGTCGCTGTAGTAATGAATCGGAAGATGGTGCCCTTCACGAATAAGGAAAAGGCTGAGATGCATTTAATTTACGGAGCGGCAGATGGAAATGGTGCAGAGGCACAACGAATGTACGGAGAGCGATTTCCTAACAGGCGGTTGCCTAACCGCAAAAATTTCGAGCGCTTGCACAGACAGTTGTGTGAGACGGGATCATTTCTCGCTTCCCGGTCGAATGCAGGTCGTGCAAAAAAGGACGAATCAGTAGTTGTTGCAGAAGCCATTCTGGATGTAGTAGCGGCGCAGCCAAGTACAAGTACACGAACAGTGGCTAGCCAGGTGGATACCTCACAGTCCACGACTTGGAGGGTACTGAAGGATGAACATTTGCTCCCGTTTCATGTGCAACGAGTCCAGAAACTGTCTCCAGGGGATTATCCAAATCGTATTGAATTCGCCCGCTGGTTTCTGCAGCAGAACGCGCTAAATCCACATTTTGGACGAACTGTGCTTTTCACCGATGAATGTACCTTCACACGTGAAGGTACATTTAACACACACAATGCACATGTATGGGCGGATGTCAATCCACATGCTACGTATCCACATGCTCATCAGAGACGCTTTTCCATCAATGTTTGGGCAGGAATCCTCGGAGACCACCTAATCGGACCGTACCTTCTTCCTGAACGCCTCAACGGTAAAACATACCTCACATTTCTGCAACATGTGCTGCCAGACCTGTTAAACGTTGTTCCTCCACGCATCCGGCGGGTCATGTGGTTCCAGCACGATGGAGCGCCAGCCCATTACGTACGAGACGTCCGCAACTATCTGGACATCACATTTCCGAACAGATGGATTGGTCGAGGTGGTCCTGTTGCTTGGCCTGCTCGCTCGCCAGATCTTTCACCCCTCGATTTCTTTTTTTGGGGACGATTGAAGGCTCTTATGTATGAGACACCCATTGAATCCCCCGAGGAACTGGTCGCCAGACTCTCCGCCGCTGTAGGGGAAGTGCTCGAAAAGCCTGATGTTTTCGCGAATGTTCGCCGTTCCATTCGTCGCCGTTGTTCTGCGTGCATAACCTCTGGTGGTCACAATTTTGAACATTTATTGTGATTACATGTTAATAAATATGCTTTGGTAACATAATCCTAATTTGTGTCTTTTTCCTCGTATCACAGCACACAATGTGTGGACATGGTAAACTGAACTGTGCTCAGGAGTAGAAATTTCAAACCCCTCTCCCCAGAAACTTAACCACGTCTAACGATTCAGATTTTGGGCAGAAAATTTAAGTCTAAGCTTTAGAAAGCATTTAATGAGACACAAAAAATAACGGTATAAAATAGTTGTTCGTTACTCCAAAGTCTAAAGCGCCCTCTATCGGAATTTTTTGAAAATTTTCTTTAAAATTTATTTTCAAGAAAATTTGTTCTGGGGGGAGAAGGGTTTCAAATTTCAAATTTCAGTTTACGCTACTTAACTACTCGTTAGGACTCAGATTTTTAGATCAAAATTTAAGTTTAAGTCTAAGCTTTCGAAATCATTTAAAGAAATACAAAAAATAACGTTAAAAAATAGTTGTTTGTTACTCCAAAGTCTAAAGCGCCCCCTATCGGCATTTTTTGAAATTGAACTTTAAAATTTTATTTCAAGAAAATACTGGCATAAAGAAATTTTTTTGCAAAAACCGCAAACGAATCGACCAATTTTTCCATGTTTTATAATCATTTGAAATTTCGGACCCTAAACTTTAATGCCCCCTATCTCCTTGGGAATACGTCTGGGACCCTTAGTCTCCTATTTAATATTATTTGTCTTTAAGTGTACTATAACCCCTTAAAGTTCTGCCCATCTTTTATGAATCACCCTGTATGTGCCTACACATATTAAAGATTTGTGTATCCTAGCATATACCATGAAATTAAAATAATATAATTCAAAAATTGTTTCATCTTTTATTGGAAGATCTGGTTAATTCTTACCTTAGTGCTAAATGCATTTTGCGGGTGTAAAATGTCACTAGTTATGGCAGACTGAATTTTAAAATACCTTTAACATAAATAATAATTTTAAAAACTAGGCTTAAAATCATTATTTATCTGCTTTCAACATTTTTTATGCATTTCTACATTTTGACATTTTAAAAAGGTTTGCAGAAAAAAAAATTAAATATTTAATATAATAGATATTATATTTCATTCAAAGATTATGACAGCTAGAGGGGGCTCAAGAGAATGCTAGGAGTGGCTCAGCCCACCCTGCCCTCATCTGGCTACGGCCCTGATGATAGCCAAAAAGTATGTGTAATTTACAGTTTCGGGGCATTGAATTCTGATAAAATAACTTCTTTTGGCTAAGAGCCTGTTACTACAACGTAGAAATTCGCTCGCAAACATTATTTAAATAATGTCTTTGAATATCTCTCCCAGTGAAAATATTCTTTCCGATTTAATGCAATTTTTGGTTTAAAGAATTTCGTACCTTTTTACTTACCCATCATACGTAGTATAGGGTAAGTCTTGTAATCGTTTTGAAAATCGAAAAAAAAAATTTGACGGATTTACACGTTTCAAACACTGGAGATTCCGAAAAACATATTTTTAGAAAAAAAAAATTGCCGTCCGTCTGTGTGTCTGTGTGCCTGTAAACGCGCTATCTCCCGAAAAAATTGAGAAAGAGACTTGCAATTTGGTATGTACTTAGTATGTAATAATGGGAAGAAGCCTATTTCATTTCAATAACCTCGATTAACCGGAACTATTTTTTTCGGACTCTCGAAATATTCGTTCTGATAAAAGGTATATAAAAGTTTTCGAAATTTGTTATTTTAAGAAATGAATATAAACGACAATAAAAAAAACATAAATTTTGCATAAAGCATGAAGTCGATCGGATAATGAGTTGCCGAGATATTTGGAATCCTATTTACCACACTCTTCGATTTTTCACGACCCTGTATTTCATCCAAATTTCACTTCAAAGATATATTTTAATTGGAAATTTGACGCTTAATCAGATGCAATAAACCGCTAGTTAATAGGATTATTATTTTTGGAGTTATAAGGAAAAACCTCTTTCCAGCAATTCAGTAATCGAGCCTTTAAAGTTTATGACGTCATCAAGCCATGATTTTATTTGAATTGCAATGCATTTTATAAGTAGTTTACACATTTAATATTTTACATTATGCATATCCATGATGGGTAAGTATTACGGTGGCCCCCAACGACTAGTTTCAATTGTTACGTCTTGAAAAGTATTACGTACGTTCACAGTATTTATTCTGGCATGTGTATCGCTTTCGCTTTCGGGATCTGGCAGTAAGGCGTACTTAACTCCTCTGTAACTCACGCTTTAACTTTATATTGAGACGCTAATACTAGTGTTGAAATGGAAGCCGTCAGTATAGCCTCGTCTGCAAACTTTAATTAAATGACGTCCAACAGGACAGAATTGATTTCCTGATGGGAATTCGCTCATTACTCCCTATATAAGCTTATATAGGGAGTAATGATTCGCTACCCTTGATTAGTTCGAAAGCTATACTGTAAAAATAGACAGATGTTTCTTAATCTGGAAAAATATAATTTAACCACGAACAAAAATATACAATAACTTCTTCCCTATTACTAACGATTCTTAAAAGCGTTCAATGTCTTTAGAAACCTCAAAAATCAATATATTTTCGAGATTTAACCCTTTCCGGCACAGACAAATTCTGTTCGTAAAATGAGAAATAACTGACTGACACCGGAATTTACAAACGACTTTTTTAAAGAAATATGAACTCCTTATTTTAAGCTTTCACTATAGAAGAAAAATTTTATTAAAATATTCTTGGTGCCGTATGCAAGTTTGGAATTAAAATTAGGTGTGCCTAGAGTGGGACCACTGTGCCGGAAAGGGTTAAAGGAGACATTTATATAAACAAAGCTTATTTTGCTGCCATTGATTTTTGGAAACGTTTCCAAGTACGTTTTTATAGTGTGTTAATCAGTTTTCTCAACCCGGAATATAGATTTTTCGGATGCTATTGATTCTCAAACAAACATTTTCATGTTCAGCAAACATGTTTTTACAGACAAACATGATAAATTAATAGCTTTAACATTAACACTAAAATTATCATTATTTTGTTACTCTTGCATGCATAAATTCAATTACGCAGCTAGAAATGTTTAATTGAAAATTGAGCACCCTAAAAAGTTATGTTTCGGGTTGAGAAAACTGATTAATACACTGTTTAAACTACTCAGGAACATTTACGAAAATCGGTGGCAGCAAATGAAACTTTGTTTTTATAAATGATTCTTTAAATCTCGAAAACATATTGTTTTTGAGAATTCTAATGATACAGAAGGCTTTTCGGAACCATAGATAACTCGGAACAGGTTGTTGTATATTTTCGTTCATGGTTATACAGGGTGTCCCAAAAGTCTCTGTACAATTTCAAAAATTTATTACAAAAAAATAATAGGCCTACAGCTAAAATAATTACAACAGTACATGGAGTAACTTAAAAAGTTTTTTTTCTACTGCCTTAGTAAACTTCAACATGAGATCCTTTCGTAGCACGAAGAATATCAAGACGATATTCCAATTCAATCCACGAACGTTTTTCATGCTAACATCAACCAGTAGCTACTGCTGTTTGGATCTTTTGTTTCAATTCCATGAGACTATTAAGTTTCGTTCAGATTTCATCAAACAGTTTGTAACTGCTGTTGATGTTAACATGCTGAAACGCACGTGGATGGAATTGGAATATCGACTTGATATTCTTCGTGCAACGAAAGGATCTCATGTACAAGTATACTAAGATAGTAGAAAAAAAAACTTTTTAAGTTACTCTATGTACTGTTGTAATTATTTTTGCTGTATGCCTATTATTATTTTTTTTTTGTAATAAATTTTTGAAGTTGTGCGGAGACTTTTGGGACACCCTGTATATTTTAATAGATTAAGGAAAAAAACTCTTTTTTTTCTTTTTTACAGAGGAAATGTCGGTTTTTCAATATAATCTAATTACGCAAAGATTTATTAACTTTAATTTTTTTAATGACTAGGGGGCTCTGCCCCCTGCCCGCTACGCTTACCAACCCCCATTCTGATTTCTCAGCCTCTTAAAACCTGGTAACGTATCCTGTTTTAAAAAGATGATGATGATGATATCACGAACGGCGACTTTCTTCTGTAATCAGGTTATAATGCTTTTTCATTTAACTGGTTATAATGCTTTTTCATTTAATTCATCTTTTTTATTTTTAATATTCATGTGTAAACACAATTTTTATGACGTAATTTTCTTTATTTCCTGCTTTTAACACGTGATTATTTAATTATTATTTTAAACTTTCATTATTGTTTTTAATAGTCTCGCGCAAATACATTTTTTATTTGAGATAAAACATAATCCTTTGCGCTTATTTAGAAATTGGCAACAATATAAAAAAAATGACTTTTTCAATAAAAGATTTTTTACTCGATTTTTAAGGATTTTTTGAGTTTTTATTGTCCGACCGTGATAATTTTTTTAATTTCTGAAAGCTTGTTATATTTCGCGTCTGGTGGTATAATTTTTGAATCCGTAGGATGGCTAGAAATAAAAAGTAATAGCTCCTCAAAAAAGTCCCTAGTAAAAAAGCGATGAGAATAACCCGGAATATCTACGCAGAATTTGATTGGTCCATTTCGTTTTTGGCTCAGTTCCAGATTACTTTTTTTGAATATAGAAGGCTATTTTTACTTAAGTGTGTGCTTATCCAAAATTCACTTTGCTTTTTTGAAATTCTTCTTTTTAAAATTTTAAAATTCTTAACATTTTATAGGGTTCTTCAATAAATAAATACTTGATGCTATTGAAAATTATTAAAAATTTTTGTTCATGATAACCAAAAGTATGTGTCACTGCAAATTTCCAGCACACATTGGGAACACATTTGGAACACTTTGATTCATAAAAAAAGTGTTCCAGTTACCTTAATGTGTACTGAATGTGTTCCGAATATGCTCCGCTATAAAAAAAAGTATACCGAAAGTGTTCTGCTCAGGATATCTGTTAAATCTAAGCTTGGGCACGCATTTGAGAACGGATTGGGAGCACATTATTGCACACTTGTGAAATCATCGCTTTCAAAAAGTGCGTTAGTAAGTGTGCTGAACATTGAAGTGTTCTCAGAAGTATTCTAAAAACTGTTCAAAAAAAAGTGCGCTTCAAAGTGTTCTAAAAAAGATGACTAAATAAGTGTTCTAAAAAGTGTTCTGAAAAGTGTATAAAGATTTGCTGTGTGTAATTTGCAATTTAAAGGCATTGAAATGGGATTAAAAAAAAAAAAATCTCTTGGTTAGGGGGGAGGGGGGGCAATGTCTACAAAGTGCCAATTCTCTTGCTAGTGTTTTCTGTAGCATATGCTTTTGAATATCTCTACCTGTGAAAATACTCTTTAAAACTTAATATAATTTTTAGTTTAAAACATTCCGTGGCTTTTCTATTTCTTTCTACTCGAAATGTACTATGTATATATTCATAATATTTGTTCTTGCAAGAGCATCGCTTTCGGGATCTGGCAGTAAGGCGTAGTTAATCTGTAACTCATCTGTAATTCACGCTTTATAGCTCGAAGGGAAGTTGGGACGCTTAATACACTAGCGTTGTTGAACTGTGGGATTTTCCTGTACGGCCGTCAGTATAGCCTCGTCAGCAAACTTTAATTAAATGACGTATACAGCAGGACCGAATTCCTGAAGGGGAACTCTGTACCCTTGATTAGTCCGAAAAGCTAGGGGAAATATCGATTTTTCAATTTAATTTTTAAAGGTTTTCAGGACTCATAAATTGATTACTTGTTTTAATTTTTTAAATGCTTGTGTGTTTACTTAAAATTTTCCTTTTTAAAAATTTAAATCTACTTAACATTTGACATAATTATTCAGTCAAATAATGAAATTTTTATGATTGTTCGTTACTCTTCAGGGGTCGATGGAGGATTTTTTTTCATTGTAGCCCCTTTTGTAAAAAGTAAAAATTATTTTTGTGAAATTTCTATATTTTTTGTGAAAAATAACATCTTGTAAAGAAAGTTGAAATCCAGTTACTCAAATTCGAACCATGCATCTTTCTGGTGAACTTGTTTTGTTTGCAGATTGCACATTTTAAAACCTAACAAAATAATAATGAAGAGTGTGTTTTTAAGTGTTTAGTGTGTTGTCCCGAAAGGGTTAAAGCAGACTTTTCTCCATTCCCCAAGAATGTTTTGAAATGGCGCCCCTGAAAGTAATACTTGGGTGTTGCGAAGGACTACTAATGTGTGTTTTTAAAATTGAAAAAAGGAACAGTTTGGGATTAATGAATAAATATTTATTAGTTTTTAATCTATTTTATTCACTCAGCGCTTATGAAACGCCGCTACTCGCGGAACAAGCGGCAGTCGTTCACTTTCCTTTAACACTGAAACCGGAACAGTAGCAGATCCGGTCATGGAAAATGCCACCGGAAAAATTCCAAAGCTGAATTCAAGGTGTTTAAGGCATCCGCCAGCGCGTCCGGGAGAACTGGGGCGTTTTATACATTTTTTGATGATACAATAATGAAAATGGAACAAAAATCTGTATCACATCACTCCCTTCCGGCAGAATATCCCCAAATTCAAGTGGGACCTGCTACCCATAGCCAAAAACTTATAAATGAAATTTGGTTCGATTTTATGTATAACTTCGTACACTTTTCTATGATACAAAGAAGACACAAACACGGCCAGACAGACATTTTGTACAATCTCTGACCCCTAAAACGTGTAAATCCGTCAAAAACTGGAAGTCGAAAAAAAATTCGATTACAATACTTTCTTCTATTATACATAGAAGAAAGTAAAAATTTTGGCTATCTTTGTTGTAAAAACATTTTTAGCACTTTCCAACCTAGTTGAAAAGTGCTTATGACTTCGGTTTGTCTGGCCGTCTGGCCGTGCTCTAACTCCCGTAAATATGCTCGGATTGCTCTGCAATTTTTATATGTTATTATCGTTATCTATAGCATGTTCCCTGTTTCAACGGAAGTGTGTAGCACTTATAGTTTTTTTACAGGGACACTCAAAAGAATTCCGTTACATTGCGGTCTATGGGGAAAAATCATTTGCGGTTAATTTTAATAATGTTTCACTATTTTAAACGCATTGAAATTTATATATATCACTAAGGTGCATTAGAAGAAGCTTAATAAGGAATAGGGTGTGCATAGCACTTATAGTTACTTTACACGGACAGTCAAAAGAATTCCGTTACATTACGTCTATGGAGAAAAATCGTCTGCGGTTTATTTAAATAATGTTTCACTATTTTAAACGCATTGAAATTTATATAGATTACTAAGGTGCATTACAAGAGGCTTACTACAGAATAGTGTGTGTATAGCAGTCATCGTTCATTTACAGGGACACACAAAAGAATTCTCTTACTGTCTGTTAACAATAATTCCTGGAAGTGTGTTTTAAGTTACTGAAAGCGATTTTAATTATAACTCGCTTTTTGTCTATTACGTGGTGTGTATAAATTCTGTAGATCCTATACAGGGCAGCACAAAAGTTCGCGAACACATTTCCGTTTATTGACAGAAACTCCAGAAGGATAATTTTAAACTGTGCTACGCGTTTCCTAATTGAACTAAAATTTTGCATCCTATATAGTATATATACAAATCTATAGATCATATACAGGGCTGAATAAAAGTATTCGGATATTTTTCCGAATATTATATCTGTTGGAAATTCCTGAAATTATGTTTTTAAATATGTTATGCGTTTTCCAAATTGTTTACTTAGGTGTTATCTTTTAGCCTATTAAACGGTATGTTTTGTAAAATTATTTTGGAAGCGTTGGAAAGTGCTACATAATTTATGCTCGACGCATGATTTTTCGTTATTGTTTAAATTTTTCGCATAAGTTTCTCTTTTTCGTGAAAGCATAGCTTCAAATTTGTAATGCAATTTTTGAAATATTTTGATATTTAATTTCTTGAAAGACAAGCACAAATTTCTTCGTGAAAATTCTATTGTCTGTTCGGTTGTATTTGTAAAATATCATAATAAAATTTGATGCAAATGTATGATAGTAAGATATGCGATTGTGAAATATCAATTTCAAATTTGCTAGCAATCGCTGAAAATTTAACTTGTTGCAGAATATGCTTTATGTCAGAATGAAATTATATGCAAATTTATGATGTCATTACAAAGCAATGGGAAAGTAAGAAAATTGAAATTGAACTGTGAAATTTCACAATATGAAATTAATATTTCCATTCCATTTATTATCGTCTGTTTCTCTGTGTCTTCTTTATAATCTTTTTTTTTTATATCTAATATAGATTTCATCATCATAGACATCATCATTTTCATCTTTTAACTAATAAAATCACAGTAATTTTACAGACAAATTTTATGTCGTTTTTAGTTTTTTTTTTTTTTTTTTTTTTTTTTTTTAATCTTTAATTCGTCAATAATCGTTCAAAATTTTATGTTTGACTTTGGATGACTATATTTAACTTATCATAATAAAATTATATACTAATGTATGATGTGCAAAGCAACAGAAAAGAAAAAAAAACATAGAAAGAAATTTAACTTGGGATTGCAAATGTGAAATGAATTTCAAATTCACCTTTAATTGTCTGCTCTTTTTATTTTAGAAGATTTTCTTTTTATATAGAATAAATTATTTTACTTTTTTTTTTTTAACTAGTAAGATCACACATTTTTTTTTTACAGACGACTCTTGTTTTGAGTAATTCCCCCAGGGCTTCCCCATCTTTTTTATCCTTCATTAATCATGCTTGTATGCTTTCATTTCCATTTGTATTGTGTGTCAAGAATTATTCATTTGTTCCACAATATTAAACGATAGGAACAACAAGAATCAGCATGTATACATTGTCATGTTGTCGCCTGCTATTTCTCAAAATACATTTAAATCTGACATATAAGATGTTTATTGTGTTGAGAAAAGTAAACAGAAGATAATACGTGCGAAAGGTGACTTTTTGTAATAGCTAATTAATAATATATTTCATTAAATTTTCAGATTACTTTCTTGTGTCATTTTTTCAAAGAATGTGTTGTCTCTTAGGCGATTTTCTAAATAATAATAATAATAATTGCATTCTTTATTTATTTTATTTTATTTTATTTATTTATTTATTTTTTGTAATTTATTAAACTTGAGAATTTCGAAATAAATCCAGTAATTTTTTTAATGATTTCTGCATTATTAAGCATAATGATTAGTAGTTTGCATAATAAACATACACACAGACAGACAGACAAACCAAGATCAGGTAAATAAATGCATTTAAAGATTTAATTCAATACGCCAAGCAGTTGACAGATGTTTGTAAATATAGCTGGCGATTCTAATAGAAATATGATTCTAAGTTTTCGCTGTGATGCGCGGGTATATGCGCTATTTGTTTCAGTATAATAATAACAGAGTCGATATTTTCAAATTAAGATCTCCATAAGAGACAAACTATCGCCGAAAAATATAAAAACCTACCAAAAAGATATTAATCATCTTGCTAAATATTTTTTATCAACGAACGGATTTCCTGGGAATTAATTAACCAATCAAGCCGGATAGGCATTAAAAGCAAATATTCTTCAAAATTAATTTTAAATAAACAAACAATAAAAAAAATCCCACAGAGCCAGCCGTAAGAGGTGTGCAGCAGGTGTAGCGCATCCGGGCTTTACTCTTATATTTCCTCCCTAGTAAGACTAAAAATACGTTTTATTTTTAACCCTTTTTTTACGTTTGAAAAAAAGAAAAAAAAAAGTGGGGCTTCTCGTAAAGATTTGCATCCGGACCATCACATAGTTCTCGTGCTTAAAGGGGCCCTCAACGAGACATTAAAATGTCTTGAAGTCTCGCTGAGGGGGGGGGGCTGTAAGGCCCTTTTTTCCTTTCTATACCTTTGGAAATAAAGAGTTCCTAAAATGTTTCTTGCACACGGGCCATTTAAAGAAGCGCTGACAAAGCGATTCGTCTGGATGTTTGCGCAGTCTCCATATCAATGCATTTAGAGAACATTGGAAGAGAACTTAATTTATTATTTATTTCTACTCAAAGACAACAAACGCACCCGGTACTAAACTCGGACTAAATTCCATTAACTTTCCTCTGAATAAATAAATAGCATCAAATACGCACTCTATTTTACACTGAAAGAACTTATCCGAACTTCAAGAATTGCAGTTTTAAGGAACAAACTGTCACCGGAAAATACACAAACCTATCACAAAAGACACTAACAATCCCGCTAAATATTCCTCGGCGCAACAAAATTAGAAACGAATTAGCACTAATTTCCTAAGACCAAACTTTATTCCTCCTTTTCTAAAACTTTTGAGAGGAAATAGTATTTTAGTTTGCAAATCACAGCTGCATTCAGAGAGGCAGACAACCGAAAATCCCGGTCTCTATTAGCACCAGAAAACGGGGAATCTAATTACCGGGAAACAACTCAACTCAACAGAGAACAAGCTAAGAGAAAATGTCAAGTAGATGGTCTAATTATCATCGGAATACTCAAAATAAAAATCAAGACAGACAATTACGTATTCACTATCATTCGCTTTAAGCTAATGACACGTTCCGTATAATAAGGACTAAAGTAGCTCTTTATCTTGAGGATTCTTGACAACGCATGCGGTTGAGCTGCTCTGCTTCTTGTTGTTTCTATCATTTAATATTGTGGAACAGATGAATAATTCTTGACACCCAATACGAATGGAAATGGAATCATACAAGCATGATTAATGAAGGATAAAAGAGATAGGAAAGTGATGGTGGGAATACTAAAAACAAATCAAAAAGTCGTCTGCAAAACTAATGTGATCTTATTAGTTAAAAAGAAGAAAATGACGTAATTTATTCTAGATTTAAAAATAAATAAATAAAGACACCGAGGAGCAGACGATTATTGGCGAATTTGAAATTCATTTCATATTTTGTAATCTCAGTGTACAATTTACATTTTTCTTGTTTTTTAATAACATAATACATTTGCATATAATTTCATTGTGATAAATTAAATATAGCCATTTCGACAAATACATTTTTTGATGACTAATAGTGGATTAGAATTTTTTTTTCATATTTTACAATTATATTGCTCATGTTACAGTTTTTCTTTTCCGATTTTGAAACGCTTTGTAACAACATTATATCATATATTATATATGAAGAAAATTTCATTATAATAAATTACATTACCTATAAGTACTACAGCAAAGGAAAATTTTACGTACATACGCTTGACTTTCAAGAATTTAAATAATCGAATCATTTAAAAAAGAAAACTGCCCAGTTAAACCGACGGCATTGAGCTCACAGGCTATTCACACTAACTGTAAATTATATTCTTATTTCAAAGAATTTGAAATAAGCCCTCGAAAAATGAAGAAATCGACAATATATTAAGAGGGGGGAACCATCCCCCGTTTCTCCTTCTTATAATTAACCAATGAACCCATAAAACTAATCAGAGAAGCGCCTTACCACAATGAACCTATATACAAAATTTGAAGAAAATCGGATAATTCTGCTTAAAAAACCCATTTATCTATATCAAGGGGGGTTAGTACCCCCCGTTCCTTTTATACTTTACCAGTGAACCCCCAAAACTAATCAGGGAAGTGCCTTACCACAATGAGCCTATATACAAAATTTGGAGTAAATTGGATAATTCTGCATGAAAAACCCATTTATCAAAATTAAGGGGGGGGGGGTAGCCCCCGTTTCCCTCCTTTACACTTCACCAATGAACCCCCAAAACTAATCAGGGAAGCCCCTTACCACAATGAGCCCATATAGAAAGTTTGAAGAAAATCGGATAACTCTGCATGAAAAAAATCATTTATCTAAAATAAGGGGGGAGGATTAACCCCCGTTACCCCCTTTATACTTAACCTATGAACCCCCAAAACTAATCAGGAAAGAACCTTATCACAATGAACCTATATACAAAATTTGAAGAAAATCGGATAACTCTGCATGAAAAAAATAATTTATCTAAAATAAGGGGGGCGGATTAACCCCCCCGTTACCCCCTTTATACTTAACCTATGAACCCCCAAAACTAATCAGGAAAGAACCTTATCACAATGAACCTATATACAAAATTTGAAGAAAATTGGATAATTCTGCATGAAAAAACCATTTATCCAAATTAAGGGGGGTTAGCCCCCCGTCCCCCCCTCCTTTATAGTTAACCAATCAATCCCCAAAACTAATCAGGGAAGCGCCTTATCACAAGGAACCTATAAACAAAAGTGGAAGGAAATCGGATAACTCTGCATGAAAAAATCATTTATCTAAAATAAGGGGGGAGGATTAACCCCCCGTTACCCCCTTTATACTTAACCTATGAACCCCCAAAACTAATCAGGAAAGAACCTTATCACAATGAACCTTTATACAAAATTTGAAGAAAATTGGACAATTCTGCATGAAAAACCATTTATCTTAATTAAGGGGGGTTAGCCCCCCCCCGTTCCCCCCTTTATAGTTAAACAATCAATCCCCAAAACTAATCAGGGAAGCGCCTTATCACAAGGAACCTATAAACAAAATTGGAAGCAAAACGGTTATTTCTGTCAAGAGTTATCGCGTTACGTACGTACATACGTACATACATACATACATACATACAGAACGGGCGGGCACATAAGCTCTCAGGCTTTGATAGCCTGTGAGCTAAAAAACTGTAAAAGATATTTGAAACGATAATTTTGGAAGAAAGGGGAAAATATTTCTTCAAAAAATATATTATGCAAACTGCTAATTTTTACCCTTAATAATGCAAGAATCCTTTCAAAAATTCTCAGGAGTCAGTCTCAGTAAATTACAAAGTTAAATGCAGCCATTAATTTTTAACTGAATCGCACACTGAAAACATAGCCCTCTAAAATACCACACAAAAAGTAATTTTCGCGTTATGGATTTGCAATTACAAAAAAAATTATATTTTCTAAAACTAATTTTTTAAATCTTTTTTTTTCACAAACAAACATCTTACTTGTCGGATTTAAATGTATTTTGAGAAGCCACTGACGGTAACATGACAATGCATGTTAACTTAAAAAGAAAATTATATTTTTCCTTTTCTTTATTTTTATCCATTTTTGAAACCTTAGAACTGATAGATGATAAATTTATTCTGGCTCTAAATTTTCTTCAAATTGTTTTTTTACTGACCACATATTCATATTATAGCTTGAACATTTTGTATTAAGATTGTTTTTTCTACTAAAAGAAGGATTTTTAACAAATTGTTTTGCTTAATATCATTGAAGAAAAAATAGTTTATCATTTGAAAATAAATTCGACGAATGATTGTTTTAATGTTCATCCAAGTTGATGAGTTTTGTTATTAAATTTCTTATATTTATGTGTAGTTAATATAATTTAAGTTTGAAAAGTTTTTGACTTGACTTGGGAAAAATAACTACTCAAAGACAACTTATTAAAGTTACTCTGAGAAAAAAAAAAATAATTAAATTAAATTAAAAATGTGAAGATAAATGGGAAAGTGTCGCCTTTATTTTTTGAACTGTGAAATGATTATTTTATTTTATACTAATGATTTTGGGGATGAAAAGATTATTTTTAATTTCCTTAAGTGTATTTAAATGTTATTGTTTTATGATTTTAATATTGATGTTGAAAATTAATTCTTTACTGAACTACGAAGATGAACAGTTGGTTCAAAAGTAAATCTTTCAACGCTACATGATCAAGCGGTTTAAGCGATTTATAGAATACTGGCAATTCCAGTATAAGGTAGTTTGAAAATTAAGTAACATTTCCTTATAACTAGAAATTAAAAAAAAAAAAAAAAAAGTGTGAATGTTTTTATTGTTTCCGTTGTTAAGGGTGTTCTCGGGAAAAAAAAAAAAAAAATCCGTTCAACATTATGAAACTTTCTGACACATTCACGAGCTCCTTTTTGCATATAAATGCACGAAAGGATCATGGTCCATAAGCCGTGTTTTTGGCCCATAAATAGACTAAAACCCGATTTTGTTATACTGACTTAATTATTTCACTTTTTAATAATTAGAAGGTTTATCCGGTACGATTTCAACAACAGTTTTTGCATTTTGTTCGGATTTATATGACTTAGACAAGCTCAAAGTTTGTATTATTCGTAGTTTTTGATGAAAAATACCCAATTTCTCCTAATTTTACCTCAATTATTTATATGAGCGCAATCGTGCAACACTTCCTTCTTTACATATATTATAAAATGCATCAAAGTTAACAATATATGTATAAATAAAAGTGTTGCAAAGCTGTGCTCATAGTAAAATATTTAAAAGTGTATTAAAAATTGAGGTAAAATTAGGAGAAATTGCATATTTTCCATCAAAAAGTACGAATAATGCGAACTTTGAGCTTGTGTAAGTTAATATAAATCCGAACAAAATGCAAAAAATATTGTTGAAATCGTACAGGATAAACCTTCTAATATTAAAAAGGGAAATAATTAAGTCAGTATAACAAAATCGAATTTTAGTCTTATTTCATGGGCCAAAAACACGGCTTATGGACCCTGATCTTTTGCAGACCTTACTATTGAAGTGTTTTTGAATCGAATAGTGTTTCTCTTTTTTTTTTCGATATATTTGTTAGATCTTGCATTAGAATCTATTATTCGCTGATGAGTGATTAGCATTTGGATTCAACACTGGTCGTGTCTCTCTATTATTTATTGGAAAAAGAGAAAGGCTTTTCGATTTGTTAGTACCTAAATAAGAACACCTGCAAATTTTATGCGTTAGCGAATTAAAGTGACGTCAGGAATGTGTCAGAAAGTACCCAGTTTGGCGTTTGGATTGGAAAACAGCCTCAATTAATTTTATACACTGTTGTCCAAAACTTAGGGGCAGTGACCGGACGCTTTCGCTTTTTGCATGGTTTGCCGAATATCTATTGAAATTCTTGACAAATTTATCTTGAATTTCGAGGATGTAAAGAACATGTTTGACTTCAAGAACAGTAGAAACTGTATACAGCAATTAAAAAATTAAATATTGAATATTTGATAAGATATGAGCATTTGTATGAAATAATTGTTAACTGCGCATGTCCGAACTATACGAAAGATTTTTTTTTCATCATTTGGTAGTCAATTCTATAGAGCAACCCATATAACAAGACAAGTCAAATATCGTGAAAACTCAAAAAGATACAGGCAATACTGTGAGCTAATTAATAAATTAGGGAGGAAATCCCTTATAATCCAATGGGATTTTTTCTCCAATTTGCGAATTAGCTCACTGTATATTGCCTATATCTTTTTGAGTTTTCACGATATTTGACTGATCTTTTTATATAAGTTGCTCTATAGAATTGACTACCAAATCATGAAAAAAAAATATTTTTTTTTTCGTATACATGTGCAGTAAAAAATTATTTCATACAAATGCAAATATTTCATTAAATATTGAATATTTATTTTTTTAATTGCATTATATTGTTTCTATTGTTCTTGAAGTCAAACATGTGCTTTACATCCTCGAAATTCAAGGACAATTTGTGAAGAATTTCAGTAAATATTCGACAAACCGTGTAAAAAGCGAAAGCGTCCGGTCACTGCCCCCCTTAATTTTTGGACAGCAGTGTACTATAGAAGGGCCTCTTTTTAATACTTTCCAACCTAGTTGAAAAGTGTTTATGACTTCGGTTTGTCTGGTCCGTGCTCTAACTTCCGCAAATATGCTCGGATTGCCCTGCAATTTTCATATGTTATTGTCGTTTCTATAGCATGATCCCTATTTCAACTGAAGTGTGTAGCACGTATAGTTTTTTTACAGGGACACTCAAAAGAATTCCGTTACATTACGGTCTATGGGGAAAAATCATTTGCGGTTTATTTTAATAATGTTACACAATTTCAAATACATTGTAATTGATATATATCACTAAGGTGCATTACAAGAAGCTTAATATGGAATAGGGTGTGCATAGCACTTATAGTTACTTTACAGGAACAGTCAAAAGAATTCCGTTACATTACGTCTATGGAGAAAAATCGTTTGCGGTTTAATTAAATAATGTTTCACTATTTTAAACGCATTGAAATTTATATATATCACTAAGGTGCATTACAAGAGGCTTACTACAGAATAGTGTGTGTATAGCAGTCATCGTTCATTTACAGGGACACACAAAAGAATTCTCTACTGTCTGCTAAAAATAATTCCTGGAAGTGCGCTTTAAGTTGCTGAACGCGATTTTAAATTTAACTCACTTTTTGTCTATTAGTTGGTGTGTATAAATTCTGTATTTCATATACAGGGCAGCACAAAAGTTCGCGAACACATTTCCGTTTATTGACAGAAACTCCAGAAGTAGAATTTTAAACTGTGCTACGCGTTTCCTAACTGAACTAAAATTTAGCATCCTATGTAGTATATATACAAATCTATAGATCTTATACAGGGCTGAATAAAAGTATTCGGATATTTTTCGGAATATTGAATATGTTGGAAATTCCTGAAATTACATTTTTAAATATGTTGTGCGTTTTCCAAATTGTTTACTTAGATGTTATCTTTCAGCTTATTAAACGGTAATGATTTGTAAAATTATTTTGGAAGCGTTGGAAAGTGTTACATAATCTATGCTTGACGCATGATTTTTCGTTCTTGTTATTACTTTGGAATAGAAATGTAAAATATATAGATATATTCTGGCTGTTTATACTTTCTTTAAATTGTTTTTTACAGATCACATATTCATCATAGCATAAAATTTTTGTATTTAGTACTTATCGGTTGTTACTCACTCTCTCTTCTGAATTCTCTCCTTTTTTCCATTAATAAATTACGATATTTTTCCTTCAATGTTCTGCGAAGTGTAAATATGTTTTCTGTAGAAACTGTACAGTTTTTCCAAAACAAATTGTTTTGATTAATATCATTGAAAAAAAAAATAGTTGCTTATTTGAAAATAAATTCGACGAATGTTTGTTTTAGTGTTCATCCTACGTGATTAGTTTGTTATTAAAATTTCTTGTCTTTACACTTTAGTTAATGCAAAGTAAGTTCGAAAAGTTGTTGACTTGTCTTGAAGTAATTATTTCTCTAAGTAAACTTATTAAAGCCATTCTGGCAGAGAAAAGAGTAAAATATAAGATGAAAAAAAGTTAAGATAATTTGAAAAGCTTTATTTTGTGAACTGTAATTTGGTCCTCTTATTCTACGCTAATGATATTTTTTTATACGAAATGATAATTTATGGTTTTTATGAACTTCATTTAAACGGTATTCCTTTTCTGAAATATTATTGATAGTGAAAACTTAAATTCTTAATTGAACAAATATGAATAGTTAGTCAACATATTAAAGTGTTCAGCTGATAAAGGCCTTTCTCAAATCCAAACTGCCTACTTTCTGCTACGACACATTTTTTAATCCATTTTTGTTCGCAAATGTATCATATTGGTAAATGCACTTATAAGGAATGGCGAGGCTAACGAAAAAGAAAGGCTACCGCGGTGCTTTACGCGTATCTTTTTTTACAGACCGCGGGAGTCACGTGATGCTCGAATGCACCAATGGAGGTGTACGAAACGAGCATCACGTCACTCTAGTGGTCTGTAAAAAAAGATAAGTGGAATGCACCGCGGTAGCCTGTCTTTTTCGTTGCCTCGAGGAAAGGGCAGCTGACGTCACTGTTGGTTAAATTATTGTTGATTAGGGAAAAAAACCCGTCTGTTCTTTATGACTTCTACTGTACACAAGAGATGGGTAAATTTGATTGATCTACGTTAAACTGGTCTGTGATATGATTGGCTTACATTGCCATGATGATTCCTTCAATGATAGTTACGTCAAAAATGTAGTGGTATATTGGTTGATGGAACTGTTTGTAAATATACCCTTTCCTTATTAAGAAATTATGTAATCAAACTTTTATTTATTTATTTATTTATTTATTTTTGTAAAGGGAGGAGATTTTTTTAGAAGATATACTGTCAAAGTCGGCGTTTTGAACCAAATTTCCTGGCGCGACAGTGCAGGAAAGGGAAAAAAATGCCCCCCTTAGACAATAATCGTTTATAAATCAAGGTGTAATTCATTTATCGAAAAATGGATGAAACTTTTTGATCAGAAATCACTTCAATAATCAAGCTTGCAAGCATCATGCTTTTATGTTTAAAAATGTGTCAAAAAATTGAACGGCGAATTTTTTAAGAATTGCTTCAAGAGGCTACTTTACTCACGCGAAAACAACCGTTCGCTAATCCTATGGGACAGTTATTTTACGATATCTCGTTTACATTTCAATATTTTTATTTTTTATTTTTATTTTATTTTGTTTTATTTTATTTTTTTGCATTGGATAGCTGAAGTCGATCTCTATGCCGGCCCTTTTTTACTTTTTTGATTTTGTTTGCAGGTTGTTTTTCATGAGGATACTTTCACTTTCGTAACCGGTTCCGAAAGTAAAAGTATCTTAATAAAGAAAACTTACAAGTAAATTTCAATTAATTTTTCAGGAGTGAAATTCGCCCGAAACTAATGAGTAACAGACAAGTGGATTTTTTCATTGCTAAACTGAGCGTAAAGCCGACAGAGTGAAAAATGTCCCAAGCCGGGAATCGAACCCGGGCCCTCAGAATATGCGCTCTGAGGCTCTACCACTGAGCTACAAGGAACGACATCTCAACTCGGCATCTGTCACTCTTATATATGTCGGACAGGTTTATTAGGTCTATGGACAGGCTGCAACCGCAGCATAAGATAAAAACTCATCCAGAGCACACAAGCTCTGTGGCAAATTTTGTACGACATATTTTAAAACCACACCAAGTCCACAATAGATCAACATATACAAGTATAAAAGTTGTCACAAGTTGAGATATCGTTCCTTGTAGCTCAGTGGTAGAGCCTCAGAGCGCTCTTCTGAGGGCCCGGGTTCCATTCCCGGCTTGGGATATTTTTCACTCTGTCGGCTTTACGTTCAGTTTGACAATGAAAAAATCCACTTGTTTGTTACTCATTACTTTCGGGTGAATTTCACTCCTGAAAAATTAATTGAAATTTACTTGTATGTGTTGATCTAATGCAAGACTTGGTGTGCTTTACAAAATATCATCTAAAATTTACCACACGGTTTGTGTGCTCTGGATGACAGTTTTCATCTTGTGCTGCATGTTGCAGCTTGTCCGACCTGTATAAGAGATGCCGAGTTGGGATATCGTTCCTTGTAGCTCAGTGGTAGGGCTCGGGTTCGATTCCCGGCTTGGGCCATTTTTGGCTCTGTCGGCTTTACGCTCAGTTTAGCAATGAAAAAATCCACTTGTTTGTTAAAAAGAAACTTGTTAACAAAATCTAAAAAGTTAAAAAAGGTTCTACATAGAGATCGACCTCGACTATCCAATGCAAAAACAAATCATTTAAAAATATTATTATTAAAAATAGGTGTTCACCCGTTAATGTCTGTACATATACTACTTATACATTTTACAAATTAATTTTTTTTTTCAGACATTATTTATAAAGAAGCATGGTTAAAAATTTCCATTAAAAACGTCCTCCATTTAAAAAAATTAAAAACAGTCTCCAATAAAAATTTCCACCACCTAAATTGAAAGCCGATAGGGGGAGCTCTTCAGCCAGCAGTCATGTATATAATGGAGAGGAAGTTGATTAGAGATCACAACTGATGATGCCCTGGCGGGGGGTGAAAGCGCTTTTGTTAGGTGGTGGAAATTTTTATTGGAGACTGTTTTTAATTTTTTTTAATGAAGGACGTTTTTAATGGAAATTTTTAACTATGCTTCTTTATAAATAATGTCTGAAAAAATTGATAAAATGTATAAGTAGCATTTAAAAATACTGAAATGCAAATGAGATATCGTAAAATAACTGTCCCATAGGATTAACATTAGCGAACGGGTGTTTTCACGTCTGGGAAGTAGCCTCGTAAAAGGTTTTTAAAATACTCTTACCTCTCTTTGTAAACAGTTTTAGAAAAAAAAATTTCGAGGGGGGAGGGGGGGGGGAATTCTCTTTATAACACGAAATAAAAAAATCATAAAAAAAATACAAAACTGAAAGAATCGATTGTTCTAACGGTGTATCAAAATGTTTTTTGTTAATTTGTGATATGTATAAAATAGCGTAAAGAAAAGCAGAAATTGGCAGAATAAATTTGAGAAGCACATACGTGAGATAAATTGAGAAGTACTGCTACTGTCTCTCTGTATTTTGTTGTTGTTGATGATGATGGTGATAATGCTATTTTTTACTAAAAAAAGTACCTCTTTTAATAAAACTTTGTAAAGGCTAAAAAACAAATTTATTCTGGCTATATATCTGTACTTTCTTTAAACTGATTTTTTACAAGTCACGTTTTCACCATCGCTTAAATGTTTTTGTTGATTATTTACTTAATCAGATTTTCGTCTGCTCTGGGAGGATTTTAAGCCCTAAATTATCTCCCTCCTTCCCTAATGAATTGATAGATATTTTTCCAATGTTCTGTGGAGTGTAAAAATGTTTGCAGTAAAAACTGTTCATTATTTTTTTTTTCTGAAGAAATTGTTTTTCTCAATATCATTGAAGGAATTTTTTTTAATTAAATCGAGGAATATTTATTTTAATGTTCATTTTACTTCATTAGTTTGTTATTAAAATTCTTCTTTTTTATGCCTAATTAATGTAGTATGAGTTAGAAAAGTTTTTGACTGTACTTGAAGAAATAACTGCTTCCAGACAACTTATTGAAACCATTCTGCCAAAGAAAAAGAATAAATAAGATATTTTTTTTAAGTGAAAATAAATTATAAAGTTCCGTCTTTTTATTTTGTGAACTGTAATCTGATTCTTTTATTCTACAATACTAATGATTTTGAAGATTAAATAATTATTTTTGAACTTCATTTAAATGTTATTGTTTTTTTAAATACTACTTTTAACAAGTTACTGATGTTGAAAATTCATTCTTTACTGTCTTCAAACTGAAGAAAAACATAAAGCCTTAATTTATTAAACTAAAAGTGTTTTTGTAATAATTGCTTTTTTTTTTCTCTCAAGAACTTATCCCTCCTGTTGTAATAAAAAGTTTTCACAGAAAATAAACGTTCCGGGAGCATTAGTGCATGTAATCTTATTTCCCGTTACAATAAGCAAGAGTTAAATCTCTTTAAACTAACTTAGTAATGCCAATATGAAAAAAAATAAAACTGAAAGTTAAAAGTTTTAAAAATATATTAAACAAAATGAGTTCGAAATAAAAATGAGACTTGCAGAGATTATGTTAAAGACTCTGATATGCATGTTTAAACGTTAGCAATATAATCACTATCACCAAATTATATAAGAAAATCACTCAATTATCATATATATGCTTAAAGTGATTAAAACAGAATATAGAAAGGCCTTTAAAAAACCTTTTAATATAAAGAGCGACATGTTTCGAACGCACAAACGGCGACATTTCCAAGATCAAAATGAACTATTCTCGCTTTTTTTAAATTTTTTTTTTATGAACTTGATAAAGAAAATACACGAGATCATATGTATAATGAAAACAGATGCTTAACATAACAGCAGTCAACTATAAACGTGAAAATTAATATTTTCTTGTTGCTTTTTTTAATTCCCATCCATTATCCGTGAATCAATAGAAATCTATATGCGTAGCGAGAACATATGCAATGAATCAGCCTCTTTTGAATTACCTAAAATTTGGCACGAGATGATTTACAAATTAAAAAAGCAATAAGAAAATATTAATTTTCACGTTTACAGCTGACCATTGTTAAGCACCTCTTTTATTATACATATGATCTCGTAGTTTATGTTTATCGAGTTTATGTTCAAAAAATGTTGCGAGAGTAGTTTATTTATCATTTTTTATCTTGAAAATGTCGCCGTTTGTGCATTCGAAACATGCCGATCTTTATATTAAAAGGTTTTTATAAGCCTTTTTGTATTATGTTTTATCACTTTAAGCATATATATATATATATATATATATATATATATATATATATATATATATATATATATATATATATATATGTCTTTAGTTTAATGATATCACTATCTTTACTGCTTCTTTGTGTATAGAGTCTTTTTTCTTTTCTTTTAGAGATTGAACCTAGAGTGTTAACGGAGATAGAGTGCTATCTTTAATATTTTTTCGAACATTTAAGATAGGCATAAAATAAACAAGTTTCAAAATGCTGAAATTTATCTTAGCAATACAATATAAAATTACACAAACAATGTGATTCACTACCTAAAAGATGGTTAAAACACTTAAAAATATAGTAAAAAATTACATTAAAATAAAGTATTTTCCTATGTACCTAGCCTTCTTCAGGATGTAAACTGGTTTTACGAAAATGACCTTTAGCTAGTGAGATCTAGACAAGTGACGTTTGTAGCACCAGTTTACATCCTGAATCCTGAAGAAGGCTAGGTACATAGCCGAAATTACTTGATTTTAATGTAATTTTTTAACATCTTTCAATATGTTGTAATCATCTTTTAGGGCCCCACCAGTGGCTGAGAGGTTCTGCTGTCGAAGCTGGTAGACGGGAGATGCTGGGTTCGATCCCAATCGCGCCCGTCGGACTAATCGTTCGGAGTTTTCGTGGTTTTCTTCGAGCCGTGGATTTATCCATGCGTAAATACGGGTTAGGTTCCCTTAGAAAGACCCCCACGAAGGGCACTCCCTCCGAGCCTATATCCCAAGTGTAGATAATTGGCCGTCAATAATCAACCCAACCCAACTCATCTTTTAGGTATAGTGAATCACATTGTTTGTGTAATTTTATAATGAAGATAGACTATACCATTTTTTTTTCTGGGACATCTTATTTGACTTCATATAATTGTATTCATTTGAATGGGAAAGGCTTGACCCCAATGAGTCTTTCCCCTTTCTTGTGTTAAATTTCTGGTATTTGAGTACAATGCTCTTTAGTGGAAAAGGTTAAACTAGTATTTTAATAAGGCAAAAACAAATGATAGACAAAAGAGTTCAAACTGAAATCTTTTTTAGTTATGCAAAAACATGCTTGGTTCTTCGTATACGGAGTGACTTTCTATGATTAATATCTACTTACATCAATCACAGAAGACATCCAAATGCACTGGTTTAATATTACTCCTCTGGGTTTTCCGCTTTCACGTCTAATGATCCACTATTAAATTTCAACCCACCTATTTCTACTTTAGATTTAATTTTCTTGTTTAATAATTTCATTGTTAGGAACATAATAATCACGCTTTTTTATGCTCCACAGTTAAGGACACGTATTTGAACATCACGTGAATACATATACATATATTTTCAACAGGTTATATTTGCATGGTATGTGCGGGAACCATAGACGTTGGCACAACAGAATAATTGTTATTAGCGTGAAAGTAAATCATTATTTTTGTTTAAAGAATTATTTTTTTTAATCTGATTATTTTTAACTTAAAGTACATTTTTTTTTTAATTTAAATCTCTTTACATTTTTCAACATTTTCCACAACATTGAAATTTTCAGTAGCTACCAAATATTATAAAGTTTCAAAGTTATTTCAACCTTCAATTAGATATGATATTAAAAGGTATAATACATCTTTTTACACAATTTAATATAATTATAATTAACAATAACAAATACTGCATTTTTTACAATTGATTTAACGTAATTATAACTAATAACGAAAATAAATAAAACTGTAGATAAAAAATATATATATATATATATATATATATATATATATATATATATATATATATATATATATATATATATATATATATATATTAGTAGGATAAACAATAAATAAACAGTACATATTTATAACAGCTTTTTGCACCCAATAAGTTATAAAATCATTTGAATTTAAACTAATGTATACCTTTATATATATCACACAAGTGATTAGCACATACATATAGAAAGAGTAAATATAATATAATGATAAGAGTCAGTAGTTAATATTAGTTTTACAAAACAGTCTATCATATTAAATATGATCATTATTGTCATTCACATTAAGTGCTTTAAATAATAATAATATAAATAATTAAAAAAAAAAAGTTTTGCTGTCTTTTTAACCCCTCGTTTATTTCTTGCTGTGCACTAATCCAAAAGTGGAAAACATTCTTTCCACTTCTGCTGGCAAGTTTTTCATTTTTCGGTAAAGCCAGAAGATCTTTCGGAAAATGCTGTCAAAGTTGGCGTTTGAACCATGTATCCTGACGCGGGAGAGGGAGAAAACTGTCGTCATCTAACTACAATCGCTTATAACATAAAATACGATTTATTTAGCGAAAAAATTAAAAAGAAAAGTTTGATGACAAATCGCTTCAATAATCATGCTTGCAAGTTTCATGCTTTTACGTTTAAAAATTAGTCAGAAAATATGTCCAAAAGTTTCGCGTTGTTGAGTGGGGAAATATATATATATATATATTAGAACCGCCTTAAGGTGCATTTCATAAAATAGGGATAGGATTTAAACAAGGAATGCAGTTTATTTTTAAAAAATAGAACTGTTAAATAAATGGTAAATTTACCGTATTTCGTTTTATTTTTTTCTAAAACTAATTAATTTTTTTTTTTTTTGAAATATTATCCCTACACTCTGTAAAAAATGACAATGTTTCTTATTTTATGAAAACATACTAAACCTCGAACGAAAATATAATATAATCTTCTGAGTTATCCGAAGTTCCGAGTAGCGTGTTCCATTGTCTTTTGAATCCCCAGAAACCAATACATATCCAAAATTTAAAGAAGTATTTATAAAAGCAAAGTATTTTTTGCTGCCTGTATTTTTCAGAAACGTTCCCGAGTAGTTTTTGTAGTGTATTAATCAGTTTACTCAGCCCGGAATATCTGTTTTTCGAATGTCATCCATTCTCAAGTAAACTTTTTCAGCTTCATAAGTTAATTTATACATGAAAAAGTAAAGAAAAAATCTTAGTTTTAATGTTAATGTTAACGCTGTTAATTTTGCATGTTTGTCTATATTAAACATATTTGTTGAACATGAAAATGTTTACTTGAGAATTGATATAATCGGAAAAACCAGTATTCCGGGCTTAGAAAACTGAATAATTACATTTTAAAAGCTACTCGTAAACGTTTCGGAAAAATACAGGCAGCAAGAGAAATTTTGTTTTTAAAAATGACTCTAAATCTCGAAATGCCATTGATGTCTGAGGTTTCTAAAGATAAACAAACACTTTTCAGAATCATGGTTAACAAGGATGAGTTTATATTATAAATTTATTCGTGATTATATTATATTTTCGTAGATTAAGAAGCATTTGTCTTTTTTTACAGTGTAGTGTTACAGAACACATTTGTAAAAAAGCATGCAACTTTCTTTTTTTTTTTTTTTCCATGAAATTCAAAATTGTAGAAGAAAAGGTTTTAAAATTTTCTTTAATTTTTCTAAAAAGAAAGATTAATTTTATTACAGTAATTGCATTTTTTCTTGATTAAATCATTTGCTTTCGTAAAACCTTGTAATAATATACTTCTTATTGATTGGTAAAAGGCGTAAAATAAAAACTTTATAAACAGTAAACTAAGTTTTATTACACTGCTGACGTGTTTGAAAAAGTACGTGGAAAATTAAATGATGACTTTTCAAATAATAACTTCATAGACCCGTACAATTGTAGAATATTCTTATTTGTTTTGATAATGTCTCCGATAAACAGTCTAAAAAAATTTATTCATTTATAAATTATCATTAAAGTAATAAACAGATATTTTTATATGATGTATATCTTCGGGATTTTTTTAAGGTATTCTCTAGTGCAGGGCTGTTCAACGTGGCGCCTGCGGACGCCACGACGCCCTTTAATCCTCTGACTGCTTATCCGGCGATTTCCAGGGGCAAAACATTTGAAGAAAAAATTATATAATTTACAATTTTTGAAGCAATTTTGTATTAAAAATTCCACAGTCAAAGGTTAAAAATGAAAACGATAAATTTATTACATTTTTCATATACAGGATAATTTGAAATATGTAATGGTATAGAATATAAAGGTCGATTACATATTGGTCGAAAGGATTTTGAAAAAAAAAATTGAGCAGTCAGAGGGTTAAAGGTTTTCTGGGCGCCCTTTCGAATGTTTCCTGTTACTAGCTATTCTTTTTTTTTCTTTTTTTAATTAATTTTTAAAGGTTGCTTTTAGCTCTTTGTTTTTATAAGCACGTTTAAGGTTTCTTCTCCTACATTTTTTTTTTTTTTTTTTTTTTTTTTTTTAGATAGGTTCCTTCTGAGAAAAATGTACTTTTTTTTCTCTCCCTACAAATTATTTGTACATGGATTTTTTTAAAAAATTATTATTATCTTAGGATCCTTATGGCTACCACTGTGAGATGTATGCGCATCGTATTCGATTCAGTGTTGTCAATTTAGTGCGTTTTTTATTCAAAATGTCCACCACTATTTCTGTATAGTAATCTTAACCTCATTTAATTTCAGACGTTCCGTGATTAAATAAAATGAAGATTACTATTCGAAAATAGTAATAAACATTTTTAAAAAAAATCGCGATAAATTGGTTACACTGAGATAATATATTTGTATGTTTTGAACAATGGCGTTTTTCATTGCTTGCCACAAGAGGAGGTACGCCCCTGCTTACTCAAAGGCTGGACATGGACAAGCCTCCTTCTGTTTTTACCACACCCAGTGCTTAATTTGCACCGGAGCTCAACTCCGGTACTTCTTTGATTTTAATGAAGATTCAAATATTGTTCGGAATTCACCGGAACTCAAATATACTGCGCTCCGTTGCCCACCGGAACAGCACTGTGTATTGTGTTTTGTTAGTTTTTACAAAGAAATCCTTGACGAGTTAGGATTTCCTAAAAATTTCCCAACCCTGATTTTAATGTTTTTACTCTGTTCATTTATTAGATATTATTATATATAAATGCATATAGATACAGTCAAAGTATAATTTAAAAAATTCTTTTGTTTAAGACGAAATCACTATAAGTTTTGCAATTAATGTATGAAATATAAATATACTTGTGGAGGGGAAAGGGGGGCAGAGAGTGTATGTGTCTCAGGTGGAGGGGGCGCCAAATGAAGATTTGGTTTGCTTTTTGAGAGATATGAAATATGGGTAAAAATGTTTTGCAGCTGGAATATTCAAAAAGAAAAACTGAGCCAAGTGCGTTAAAATTGACAAAAATATAAAAAGATTTGTGAGGTCAGGCGACTACCCGGGACACTAAACACTGAGTGGTGGAAAATTCACAAAATTTAGTAAAAACTTATGGGTTTTTTTTTTTAAGTCAGTATTATAATTTTGAAAATTAGCGTTAGGTTCAGGAAAGCATATATTAAACATATCAGTCTATTAATAGAAAGAGCAGTAAAAGCGATAGTTGCATGAAACTAGCTGTAGAAAGCACACAAAGATTTTTTACTGTGTTGGAATTCATAGTTCTACCTACAAAAAATCCTGGTTTTTGAGTTCTTAAGACATTGTGACTCATATCATTGATGACTTTAAATGCCTGCTCAGTTGTATTGTAATACTACATATCTACAGTAAAATATGTGAATATGAAATCTGTCTATAACGGAATCCTGTCATAAATAAATGAAAAAAAAATACATGCTCCCAATAGAAAGAATATCAACAATTATACATGCTAAGCTGGAAATCTGTATAAAGCGGAATTTTTTTCCTGTTTCTTTCGATTCCGGTTTCATAGGTTTTATTAAATAAATATTTAACAAAGCTGATTACATAGTTCCCTATTACGTATTTTATGATTACATATTTTTAATTTAAAAATAAGTCGGCTATTAGAAACTTACTAAAATTCTCTTTGTAAATTTACTTTGCGGGGGACGAGGGGGCCCCAAAATCAAGGTCCCCCTCCCTCCCCCCGTGAAAAAAAAACACCTAGATTCGATCCTAATGCTGCAGAATATTAGAGCTCCGGTACTTTTTTTTTATAGAAATTAAGCCCTGCGGCCCAAACTACACCACTGTTTATACGGAGAAATAAATTATCAACAAAACTAAGAGTACGAAAACATACGTAATTCTTCGTATGAAGTGAATTTCTGTGACTGATATCTATTTACATCAATCACATAAAAGACATCTAAATGCATCGGTTTAATCTTGCTTCGCTGGGTTTTCCGCTTTCCAACATCTAATGACCCGCTATTAAATTTCAACCTACCCAGCTTTATTTTAGATTTAATTTTCGTAATAACGTCATCGCTAGAAGCGTAATAATACTCTCTTTTTTTCTTATGTATGCCTTACAATTAAGTGTTTGTAACAGAACCCCACATGAATACATATAGACGTATTTATAGGTTATATTTGTATGGTATGTACACAGACGTTGGCACAGCAGAATTGTTATGAATACAAATAGCATTTTATAATCATAGTTCATAAATGTTGGCGTTTTTATTGATTCTGTTTTATAATAATAATTGTACCTGCGCATATCTTTCTCGGACGGCTGTTGTGGGATTGGATGTTTTACTAGAACACTTTTTACAGCATCTATGATTGCGGCCGTGTAATAATTATATTATGACATATCGCTGTGGCAGATTTGACTGATTGGATGGTAATAGCCGTTGTATATGTGCGCCTCAGTTTTGTTAAAATCGATTTTGTCTTTTAAACACCGAATGAGTTTCATCATCAATCATCCTGACCTCTGGAAATAATTCAAGGTCTTCTGTTAATCTATAGGCCCTGGGTGATAGACTGCTGAACAATTTTATATAGGTTTCTAATCGTCGAGCTATTAAAATATTTCCTTTTATTTATAATCGACTTCCACAAAGGGGTTTTTTACTATTTTCTTGTAGATACAGGATGTCTATACTCTAATTGCTGTCTAATAGCTAGTTCCTAAATAGTTAGGTTCAGATGCATTACTTACAATTGCAAAAATACTTTATGTACTTTACTTGCAAAAATGTTTCACCATATCAAAAGTTATTTACTTCAAAATAGTTATTTTGGTAAAAATCAAGAAATTAATTCTCAAAGAAATATTTTTCTCCACTCAACAACGCGAAACTTTGACATATTTTCTAACTAATTTTTAAATATAAAAGCATGATACTTCCTGGTATGATTATTGAAGTGGTTTCTTGTCAAAAAAAAAATTTTCAGAAAAATGAATTACATTTTGAGTTATAAGCGATTGTTGACTCAGAGCGACAGTTTTTCTCCCTTTTCAGCGCCCTGTCATGTCCAGAAATTCGGTTCAAAATGCCAACTTTGACAACATTTTTTGAAAAATCTTATATCTGTATTGGAAAAAGCAGTTAGATTACAAAGTTTCTTAATAGTTAATTTCATACATTTGCGAACAAAAATTAATTACAATATATGTCAGAACTTTTATAAGGTCCCGGGGTTCATAAATTATATCGACAATAACTTTCTCTATACTCTAACACAGTGGTTCTCAACTGGTGTGGCTACACACTGGTGCGCCGTCAGAGGTCTTCAGGTGTGCGGCTACACACTGGTGTGCCGTCAGAGGTCCTCAGGTGTGCCTCGAAAATTTTCAATAAAGTTATATCCAGAAATGATAAATGCACTTTAAAATACAACATTCTAAGTACTGTAGTTTACTAATGATTATTTAATGAGGTTTTTAGTGTCAAAAGTTTCATTTCTCTTCAAATTCGTTTCAGTATTTCTATATTCGTAATAAGAAACGTCAGAAAACAGCAATGAAAAGAATTAGAAAACGTATTATAATCTGCTGTTTTTTGCTCAGTTGGAAATTTACAATTATTACAAAAAATATCTCAATGTTGCATTTACCAGAAATAAGCTTTTCTGGCTTAGCGAATAATGTTCAAAACGAATTACAATCTACTGCTTTTTTTCTCAATTGCAAATTTACAATTATTATAAAAATATCTCAATGTTGCATTTACCAGAAATAAGCTTTTCTTGCAGCGATTAATGTTTAAAACTAATTATAATCTACTGTTGTTGTTTTTTTTTTTTTCAATTGCAAATTTACAATTATAACAAAAAATATCTCAATGTTGCATTTACCAGAAATAAGTTTTTCTCGCAGCGAATAATGCTTAAAACGAATTATATTCTACTGTTATTGTTGTTGTTTTTCAATTGCAAATTTACAATTATAACAAAAAATATCTCAATGTTGCATTTACCAGAAATAAGCTTTTCTTGCAGCGAAAAATGTTCAAAACTAAAATAAGTTTTTTGCTATTGATCCTTGGAAGAGGATTCACTAGTATGTCCATGAACCTCTATAGAGGTTCATGAGTATGCCTATCTGAAAACCTTATTTTGTAAAAAAGGTTATTTAAAAAAAAAACTTTATTACAAATAATAACAAAATATTTTACTTTATTTATTTATGATGGAACATTTCGTTTGTGTTGTTGAATAAATTAAAATAAATCTTTTCATGGGTTTTCAATCCTAAGTTTAGCGAGTTGCGCGAGAAAAAGGAAAAGAAAAGTTGAGAACCACTATACCCTAACAAGTAAAAACAATAAAAATTTCGTTTTTGAGTGACCAAAACTTACGGAGTTATGATACTTTGAATTTTGTAATTTTTCGACGTTTTTTTGGCACTAAAAACGCGTTTTTTTTTCGTTTTCAATAACTATTGGATCTTTTCGTTGGACACATAATATATTGGTTTAAAATATAAAATGTGAGGTTTTTTTAAAAAAATTTTAAAAGAATAAATAAAAAATCAGAAAGAAAAATTATTGAATGACTTTTAATGTAATTCAGCCTGAAAATTATTCTTTTCAGATTTCGTTAGTAAATAATTTAAAATTCTTCTGGGACACAAATTATCATAGTTGTTTTTTAAATACATTATGATGAGAATATTAATTAGGATGTGTTTTGTTTATTTTCATTGTTTTGTTCTCAGTTTTTTGTTATAAAAAGGTTTTTTTTATATAGGGGAAAGGGGGGTTGATTTACTGAATTGTTACTGATATCATATTTGTGACACATTTAGTAATTAAATTTAATTAGAGGATTTAATTTTGTTGCATCCTTTTTAATTTAATGTTTTGGTCTTTTTTAAGAGTTTTGAACATTGGTTTAATGGTACTGATTATGCGAATTTTTTCGATGTTATAAAAAGTTTCATCGATTAATTTCTTTTTTTTTTTATCCTCTTCTTTTAATACGTTCTTCATTTATCGTTAACTCATTTTTAGCTGTAGTTTTTGAGATTCTTTGTAGTAATAATTAAATCGAGGTTTTAGAGCTGTTTCTTTTTAAGATTATAAAAAAAAAGTTGGCACTGATCCGGTTTTGATGTAATATCGCTCAACAGGTCGCGCTACGTGATAGCTATATATTTCGACAATGAAATGGGAAGTGCACCACATTTATATTGTGTAAGATGTTTAATATCTAAAACCACGCTGATTCAATGTTGACTTTGACCACCCAATAGGGAGCGCTGGTAGTATGCTATACTTTATCGCTGTAAACATTACAGCTGTGTATGTCGGTTTCTATAAAAGTGTCTTTCAGTGTCTTTTGTTTCACGACACATTACTTCTGCTGCACACGTAAATTATTTGGCGATTAAAAAACAAAAGAAGAGTACCGTAATTTCCGGCGTATAATCCGCGTATCATGTTTCGACCGAGAAATCTTATTGGTATTTTTCCAGTATAGGGGCCTTGGTGAGTTACAGAAAATGGGCTTAGCGAGAGAAGGAAATTTTCCATGCATATTTTCTGGCAAACCTATTCACTGTGATTCATATACACAAGCAATTGTTTATACAATTTTCTTAATATAAAAAAGCCATTTATGTATTATTATATGCATACAGAAATAAATTTATATAAAAATCAATAATATATATGTTAGCTTTTTACGAAGATGATTTAATATTTCACGAGAAAATGGCAGTTGGTTACAGACGATGAATTATTGCAGTCGCTGTCAAGAATCATGGTGAGGAGATTAGGCAGTGATGGAACACCATGAGATTTCTCCAATGATGTGCAGCCAATTTCCAGATAAATTGTTTATTAACGAACAGGACCGATGCCAGTAACAGTTCCCACAGTATCAAGGTGTAATCATATAGCCCTCAGGCTTGACGTTAACTCACTACATTATTTAATTATCTTAAAGTGCTGTTAGAAATTCTGTGTCACTGAACACCAGATAACGCTTTGGTCAGCAATTCCAAACATGACAAAAATCTGCTCTCCAAATGCTTTCCGGCGAGTTTTGTTAAACTCCGCGTAAAGTTACAGAAGCTACGTCACGAGCGCACGAGCCAATGAGTGAGAGGCGAAAATAAGCTAAGCTAATGAGTTGCGATGAAGAAGATTTAACAAGAAATAATCCCGATCCCAGCTGCGCATTGATTTTGACGTGAAAAATAACCATCGCGCGAAGCGAAGCATGGAATAAAATATATAAAAAAATGGCTTTTAAAAACATTCGAAATGACAGCAAGCGTCTTTCAGAATATTATAGATTGGGGAGTTTATAAAGGTTACGAATGAACTTACAGTTTTAGATTAAGATTTGGAATAAGATAATTATTAATATACGTGTTATTACTTTTAAAAGGACATTAAATAGGAATAAATATTATTAAGAATTAAGGAAATAATGAATATGTCAGAATTTAGAATAATTTAAAGGAATATTGCTAAATAAAATTTTTATATAACATATATATTGGCGATCTGGTCAGATTTTGGTGATAGAACTTGTTTGATGTATTTTGATTTCAGTATATATATAAGAAATGCTTTTCCATTTCATATTAAATTATTTCGAGGAACCACTGACGTATTAATGCTGGTAAACTATGTATTTTTAGATTCATTATTTTGCAGTCGAATAAAATCTCGATGGAAGGCGATGTTTGAAATACACTAGGTATTTTTTCCCTAAATTAAAAAAGAATCTACATCATTATCAATAAATTTATTGACACTTCACAATCGAAGACAATTCCACTAATATCCAGTTTAGAAATTCATAATTGGGCTGTAGAAAAAATGAAGATTTTATTATATTAGAAATAATCAATCGAAGATATTCTCCTGCAAGTGACGGGTTTTATTTAGCAAGTCAAAAAACGTAAAATTCTGAGCTCTAAGGTTGTGTAACGCGTTTTATACTCGGCGAGGCGTGGGAATCTTTCACCAATGCAGGGGTAATTTAACCAATGAGCGGGTTGCAAGGCTGTGGGACTCTTTATTATACTCGGCGTAATTTTGAAGTGAATAGATAGATGCTGCAGTTGAAATGAATCATTTGATATCGAATGATAAATTTAATAAATATAAAGATTATATTAAGAAACGTTCTAAAGAAATAAAAATAATGTCTCAAAATATGAAGGAATAAATTAGGGGTTTTTACAAAGAAGTGTAGCTTTTAACAGATTAAGATTTTTAGAATAAGAATTAAAAGAATATTTTGATTAAAGGTATGGAGCTAAAATATAAATTATATTTAAGATATGATTAAAAGACAGGGGGGAAAAGGTAGAATTGTAAGAATTTGGAATAAATTAATTAAGGTAAAATGGAGAAATTTTTTATTATTACATATATATATAAATAAATTCATGTATAAGCAAGCATAAACGTTCATTAGATTTGTTTTCATAGCTGTTTATATCATTTGGCAACAAATCTCACTTTCTAAAGCCCGAATTGCGCCAATTTTTTTTAAATGCCAAGGCCTCTATATTGGAAAAGTACCTTTTTCTTTTATCAAACTTATATGTAAAACTTTTATGTAGCTTATTAGATCGCTGTAAAACTTTTATGTTACTTACTAGATCGCTGTAAATATTTGACTTCAATTATTAAATATAATTTCTGGGTCTAAACATGATTGTTTGATCCGCGGATTATACGCCGGAAATTACAATATATCTTTTTTGATTCATTTATTAACTTAAATAACATATTTCATCATCGCCATACATTAAAACTATGCAGTTTATTATAATTGGTGATAAAAAAATATAACAATTAAATTCCTTTTAAAAATATATTTATATTTATTTATTCTTCTGTTTATTATGTTTTAATGTCGAATAAACTAGCTGAGCTTGATATATTTTTAGAATATTTGCTTGGCTGGATTAATTTTTGGATAGACATGCTTTAAAAGTTCCTTTCGGGCATTCTAGACGTTATCGATTTTATAAGTCTTCATTGTTCTAAAGTTCATTTCACATGAATATGACTTATTAAAATATTTCTATTACTTTTTTGCAATAGTTGTACCTGCACTATTGAGAATTAATCAAAAGATAAAGATTTTATTTTAACCTTTTGATTACGGCCAGATCTGGCGACTATTTTTAAATTCAATCGGTACCACAATTTACAAAAAGTTTTCTTTATGATATATAGCCCTTGAAAGTATCCTAGTATAAGTATATGGCAGAGAAAGTAGTGCTAATAGAATTTTTAAAAAATAGTCGCTGGGACGTAGAGTGTCCCAACCTCGTAATCAAAAAGTTAACAATCTTTAACCCCTTCAAGGACTGTGGTTCATTTTTGAACCATTTAATTTTAATCCCTATATACCACATCGTCACCAGATGTTTGGAATGAAAATTTTCTTTTTAAAGCACGTGAAGAAAAACTTTTACTTATTGTCAAATAAATTTGTTTGTAAATTCTGGTGACATTCAATCATTTCAGCATTTTACGAATAGAAGTATTTTGCCTCTGAAAGGGTTACATTTTTTTCGCGGCACACTTAAGATTTTCTCAAGGCACACCAGTGTGCCGCAGCACAGCGATTGAAAACCCCTGTTCTACAATGTAGAAAATGGCTATTTCTCTGAATAAAATGAATTTTTGTAGTGTGTACAATCAATTTATATATATAAACATTATATTATACTAGGGAATCGAACCCGGGCTTCCCGGGTTACAGAACATAGGCGAAAACTATTTTTTTTTTTCTAATTCTAATAGATTTTTCATATTTAATACATATTTTTTTAACTGACTCATTAACAACGTAAAAAAATTATTTTTATAAGAAAAATATTAATAATATATTGAAATAAAATTTCGAAATTTAATAAAGCGATATTTTTGTATTAGCCGCATGCCAGGAATTAACGGCCAAAGGAATCGTCCAAGATTTCGCTGCTTAGAGCAGGTTTTCTTATTCTGAAAATTTCAACTGTTTAAGCACGTAGTTCGAGAACATGTTTGTAAAATTTGCATTTTATTTATATTATATCATTATTTATATTTATATTTTGATGAAGTTTTAATTTCGTTCTGTAATATTAGTCGAGAATACATGCGAAACTATTTATATTGTTTTAAATAACATTTTTTTTTTGTCTCTTTCAGATGGCGGTTAATACATATTGTGAATCCAGAAAGTCATGGTTCCACTACACGTTCGTGTTTGCAGCTGCTTTTCTGTGCTACTACAACGCTCTCTATTGCGGTTTCGTGTTCGACGACATGTCTGCAATCAGGGACAACAAAGACTTGAGGCCTTCTTCACCTTTATCAAATATTTTTTTCAACGATTTTTGGGGAACACCTATTCATAAAGTATGTGAAGTTGCTTAGTATTTATTCAGTTAAAATTATTATGCCCTTGATTTCAATTGTATAGTTACATTCTCTCCAATCTATACAACTTGGACCAAATGTTTTGTGGATTTTTTTAGCTATTGTTTTTAAAGTATAATTTTAACCAGGGTCGTAACTAGATAGCAAAGTCAGGAAGGGGAGGCTTTAAAATTTTTTGGTGGGGCCAATTCACGTGCCTTTTTTGCTTCCATCGAAAAATAAATTTAGATACAAGTACATTCCAAGTATGCCTACCTACTTACGGATTTCATATAAAAATTACATAAGAATTGTAAATAGCTGTTACAGGAACGTTGTTATTTACATGCACTTTTGTGGGTATGACTGCAGCTCCTGTAAGCTCCCCCTTCTCCCTACCTGTCTTCCTGTTTCCCAACATGATTTCCAGCGGTCAGCGCAAAAGGATACAATAACGATCATTTTAGTTCGCATTCGTGGCAAAACATGCTATTTATCGCATTCCCTTACATGATTAGAGAATCATCTATTCATAGCTTAATTAGAGAAGCAATAATTAGGATAATAGTAAATGAGAACATTATAATATCTAACATTGACAACGCGGGCTATTTAATCCCTTTGCCATACAGGCTTAATTTGCCTTGTAAGCTTCTGACCGCTGACTCAGAACTCCCTATCTGTCTTCATATTCCCCAACATGATTTCCAGCGATCAGTACAGAAGGATACAGTAACGATAATTTTAGTTCGCATTCGTGGCAAAACATGCTATTTATCGCATTCCCTTACATGATTAGAGAGTCATCTATTCATAGCTTAATTAGAGAAGCAATAATTAGGATAATAGTAAATGAGTACACTAATATCTAACATTGACAACGCGGACTATTTTCTACATTTGCGTTACATGCTTCATTTGCCTTGCAAGCTTCCAACCGCCGACTCAGAACTCCTGTTATATGTGGAGCTCACTATCCTTAAGGAAAGGGCAGCTGACGTTACTGTTGGTTCAATTACGGTTGGTTAGCAAGAAAAACCTGTTTGTTCTTTGTGACTCCTACTGTACACATGAAATAGGGAAATCTGATTGATCTACGTTAAACTGGTCTATAATATGATTGGCCTACGTCGCCATGACGATTCCTGCAATGATAGCTACGACAAAAATGAAGTGGTAGATTGGTTGATGGAACTGTTTGTTTGTAAACATGCCCTTTCCTTATAGGAACCTTAGGTGTGGCTGGCCAGCTAGTAACGGAGAGCACATGGCAGCTGAGCAATTTCCCAGACGCTCTCTCAACGACATAGGTATCTTTGTCACAAAGAAAAAAATGAGTCAGTAAATTTAAGTCTGGGAACAATGTATGTGATGTAAGTGAATTGTTCACGGGCTGTTGAGAGCGCAGATCTCCAAGCCACTCCAGAGTTAAGATGTAATTTTACAAGTCCGTCTACTAAGGCCGGGAGTAATGTCAGTTTTAGTCTTGTGTATAACTGTGTTTACCCTGTATCTAACCAAGATTTATTAAACTCCGTTATATTTTAAAGAAGTCTCTTCGATATACACCTAGGACTTTTCAGCTGTGAAATTCGCCCGAAATCATTTGAATAATAAACATGTGAATTTATACCTTACTAATTACGCGTAAACCGACTGAGTGAAAAATATCCAAGCCGGAAATCAAACCCGGACCCTTGGAATAACGCTCCAGTGCTCTACCATTGAGCTACGAGGACGATACCCAGCTTGTCATATCTCACTTATATATGTCGGTAAGGCTGCAATCGCAGCACAAGATGAAAATATCATCATGAGCACGCAAATTCTGCGGCAAACTTGAAATTACTTATATGTTGTCGTATGCTGGGTTTTGTGTGGCTTTGTATGTCGTCTCAAGTTTGCCGCATTGTTATTTTCATAAGATAAACTTAATTTTATAAATTATGGTGTACACTTTGTTTTAAATGTACAGCCTTGGCCAGTACAATATTGAACACCTCCATCTTTTTAATATCTTTAAAATTAATATTCGTATACAAATGTTTAACTGAATACAGTCAATAAGAATATTTTTAAAAAGTTACACATAAATTTAAAAATATATTTTTTTAATTAAAAAAAAATGTTATATTTTTAAAAGTAATGGTTCAAACAAATGTTTAACTGAATACAGTCAATAAGAATAATTTTAAAAATTACATAAGAATATATATTTTTTAATTAAAAAATAAAAAAAAAATATTTTGTTATTATCGTTGTTAAAGACTTATTTCTTTATGTTTTGGCATTTTCTACCAGAATTAATCTACTTCTCGTGATTATCACCAGTAACGGCTCGTGAGTGGCTTTATTTGGAGCACTAAATGCATGTCTGCCAAATTTATTCTTTTATTACCACTATACATCAGTTTCAACTGACGTCACACTCTAGCAACCACCTTAGCAACTAGATTTGTTTTTTGTTTGCCCGCCAAAGATGGTGGATTGTGATTGGTTGGCTCGTAATACAGGCTACAAATCCATGATTGTGATTGGTTGGATAACACTTGGTGGGCTGGTGATCACGTGGTTGAAACTGATCTATTTCTTAAAAGATTTTTTTGTTTTATTTATTAGCAGAAAGTTGTGAAATTAAATAAAGAATGATTTAAAAAAAAATAGTGGTACGAAAAGAATAAATATTTCAGGTTTGTATTTAGTGCCCCAAAAATAGACAGTCACGAGTGGCCACTGATTATCACACATTACTACATACACATTATCACATTGTGTTACTGGTATAATACAACAGCGAAATTTTCAGAAAAACTAAGAAGTTTGATATTTAAAAAAATTATTATTATTATTATTGAAAACTCTTATAGATTTTTTACATTCAATATATAATATATGTATATGAACACCAAAAAGCATTTTTATATGAAAAATATCATTAATGTATTCAAATAAAGTTTTGAAATGTATTAAAAGTGATACTTTTGTATCAGCCGCATAGCAGGAGTTAAAAACCGACGAAATCACCAAAGATCGCTACTTACAGCAGCCTTTTTTATTCTGATCGCGATCATTTCAGTGGTAGAAATTTCCCTCTCAAATCCCCCTTATCACGTGGAGCTTTTATTCCTCCGTAAATGCCTTATCTTTTTTAGTATGCATTCTTATTTTACAGCCTTGTGCAAGAGAATGATCAAGATTGTTATGATAAATTTCTAGAGCAGGTAACTCCATCAATGTTAAGTTCTGCATATTTTCAAACAACTTATCATTTTTACGGGGCTTGTTTTAGTTTTAAAATATGTTTATGAATTTAAAAGATGCGTAGAAATGATTTAAGTCATAAAATGTTTATATACTTTTGTATGAATGAAGAAAATGATTAAAACATGTTTGTAGCAGTCGACATGTTTGTCCATTATTAATTAGTTTTCAGTCTTGATTTTTTAAATATAATTTTTTTCTGGCATTTCAGACACTATGTATGAAAAAATGTATTTATTTATTTTTTGTTTCAATTAAATAAAGAAGATTCGTGAATTTAAGGATTAAAAATTTACTAAATATTTCTTTGGTGTGTATAATTTGTATTACTTATTATTATTTATTGATACGTCGAACTCGTTTATAGCGGGCGCGGATTTAATGATAACCCAGTTTTAATGAGCAGAAAGGAAGGAAGTATTTTGCGTAATAGTGTAAACTATGTAGTATAAATGATGACAGAAACTCGGTTGTGACTAGGAAAACTGGGATATAACGAGCAAACATTCTGCAAATTATAAAAACGTTTTCCAGTTTTTCTCATTTTTCCTAAGCAAAACGTCATGATATAAATCTGATATTTATTTTCAAAATATCATGATGTTTGATATTTTCGGTATTTCCAATGCAGTTGATATTTATTTTCAAAATATCATTGTGCATTATATTTTTTTCAGTCAAATCATGTTTAAGTCAATTTTTCCCCTACTATTGACTGTGTCATTCTGTAGACAAAGAACTTTTGCCTCTGGCAGGTGATTTTTTTTTTAAATTTTTTTTTAGCCAAAAAGAAAAAGTATATTTTTTCCAAGCTTTGCGTTTGAAGCTCAATATTTAAATGTAGAACCAGTAATTATGTGGGACAATATTTACTGAGAACAGCCATTGAAAGATAAACTATCTTATTTAGATAATAATCTTCATTAGAAAGAACTTTTTTTCTTGTATCGGTTTTGTTCCGTTTCAGCTACAAGCAGTTTAAGGAATGGAAAAACAGACATGCTTACATTTATGTTCAAATTTTTCAATTTAAATTTTGTTGCATAAAACAAAATTTTCTTGGTACTTGATACTGAATTCTATAGTTTGTTTTTGATGAGTATAAAAAGCGAATTGTTTAACTTTTCAGAAAATTGTTTCTGTTTTCAATTTGTTGATCTTCATTTTTGTAAGTGAAAAAAAAAATGAAAGAAAAAGACAATTAGATAGAATATTATTTTATTAAGTTTCCTCGCTAAATGCAATGTGTTTTCGTTTCTAATTTATATCAAGTCTGGAAATATTTATGATAATCGGTAAGTTGACTATTTTGAAAATATCGGATTATATATACAGGGTGACTTTTAATTAACCTGCAACTTTTTTAACTGAAATAACTTCTCAGAGTCTCACTAGATAGTGGCACGAATGCGTGCATTAAAGGAATTTGTTTAGTGTCAGTTTAAAGTAATTTTGAAAATGTCTCCCAAAGCGTCATATTCAACTGAAGATCGTATATTTATTGTTAAAAATTGGTATTTATATGGTGAAAATGCAACACTTTTTCTACGGAAGTGGTCTTCAACATTCAGAAACCGTTTATGTTCTTTTGAGCACTTTACAGTCTCAAACATTTGAAATTAAAATGTGAAACATAAGAAAAATGAAAATAAGTTGCATTTAATATCTGTTTTTATACCGTTTATTATATCAACAGAAAAAAAAAAAGAGTATAAATATGTCAGTAATAGTCCCAGGGAAAATTTAGTAACTATAATTAAGAAAAAAAAAATATATATTTTTTTTTTACCCTGGCTGAATTTTTTTTTCTTAAAAATTAATTCTCAAAAGTAAATTTGGGGGAGGGGGGGGGGGGGCTTTGTATTTCAGTGGGTAAGTTCGGGCTTCATGGACCTGTTCGGTAAACAGGCCCTGACAACGACTCAAAAGTTATTTCAGTTAAAAGTTGTAGGTTAATTAAAAGTCACCCTGTATATATAAAAAATATCGAATCTATATATTAAAATATCGGGATTTTTTTTATATATCCGATATCATATTTGGATTTATCCTATCATGATATTTATTAAAATATCCATTATATTTACGAACCTGATATTTTCTTTCTAAGTTTACTTAAGTAATTACAAAAGAAATACATAAAGTGAACGAGGAAAAAAATCTTAAAGAAGAATACTTTCAAAAAATGGATTTAAATTAATTGATAAATGGTAAGCATGTTTTCTTTAACTATAATCATTTCGTAGATTTACTTTTTATGTATAAATTCAGAATTCAAAAATTAGTAAAGTGGATGTTAAATTGCTATTAGTAATTTAATTTTGTCCTACTAATCCACAAGTGTAGAATTACATCGATCAGAGCAATTATTTTATTTTATTTATTTATTCATTTATATTTATTTTCTCTTGTTTGTTTACGTGAAATCTTAAATTTGGTCATAGTGAGAATCCTTTTATAACTAGCAAATCTTCTGATCCCTTCAGGGCCGAAACTAGGGGGAGGGGGGAGGGGGTATATGCGCTAAGCGCAGAGTAGAAGGGGGCGCCAAAAGCAGATTTGGTTCGTCATTCGGTGCTAAAATCATATAAAAAAATTTAAGCAAAAGTGTCATGGAATCGGACAATCCAAAGCAAAGATGTATTCGTTAAATTTATATTATTTGCTTTGAACATGGCCGGTTTTTCCATAAGGTGACCGCCAAGGTGCACCAGAACAATACTTGATTAACGAATTCATCCAAGATATTTGCAAGATCAAAACATCGTCCCAATTGAATTTGAATTAGTTCAGTGTTTCGGACATTATCGTGATGACAAGTTTTGTATGTTTTACTTTTGTGTCTCTATAAACAAATTATAAGATCTACGTACTTAATTAACGAACTCATCCAAGATAATTGCAAGACCAATACACTGTCCCAATTAGGTTCGAATTGGTTCAGTATTTCGGGTATTATCGTGGTTCGCAATCTGTCTATTTATAAAGAAATCAACTTAAAAATTATAAGATTAATCCTTACTAACAATTATTTCATATTTAAAACAAAAACTAAGGAAATGAAAAATTCTCTTTATAAATTTATTTTAGAAAGGAGGGGGGGGGGGGTTGCTAAAGTTCGTGTTTGTTCCGGGTGAAAAAAAAAACAAACATAGTTGCATGAAATCTTAAAACTTGAATACCCTCCATGAAATCTTAAATTTTATTATATTGAGAACCATTTTTAGGTGCGTTCGTAATTATATCAATACGTAATACTCATTGTCGTCGTCTGGTCCGTCCGTCCGTCCACATATAACGACGCAAAAACTACCCAACCGAATGGTTTGAAATTTAAGATATATTATCTTTGCAGAATTTTGTCGAGACGTTTCAAATTTTATGAAAATCGAATCAAAACTTTAGAAAATATTAATAAAAACATTTATTAAGAAATTTGGTTTTTTTTTTTTTTTTTTTTTTTTAAATCGGTGCTTTCTTGTTATAGGAGCTTCCGAGGTTTAATCGTCAAGCGACCGAGATACTTATTTTATGACAGAAATGGATCTGCAGACGATATAATTCATTTCACAGAAATAAAAATCATCAAGATCCGAATATTTATATAACTAGCTATTGTACGAACGCACCTCATTTGTCACGTTTGACGTACAATTTTCAACTTGTACAACTAGCAAATGTTCTGATCCCTTCGTCCTCGTTAATAACAGAGTTTGACTATACTTTCAAAGTTTTATAATAAGACATATATAAAAATCGGCATGCGCTTTTTGTAATATGCTTTTTAAAAAACCACTTTTCATATCTGACTTATTCCTACGACCTCGTAAAAAAAAATTATGTTGAATGAGAAAATGAAGAATGGTGTTAATTTAAATGCTAATGAATTTTTCTTTTTTTCTGAAAAAAAAATAATTTTCTTTTGCAGGAACATAGCCATAAATCTTACAGGCCCCTGTGTGTTTTGACTTTTCGAATTAATTATTTTTTCCACCAGTTGAATCCCTTGGGCTACCACCTGTTTAATATAATTCTACATGCTGTAGTTAGTCTTCTTTACCTAAGGTAAGATTTATTCATTTCATTTTTTTCTTATTATTTGATGAAAAATAGTGATAATTTATGGGGGGGTTTTATGTAATATTTTGTATGATAAGCTTACGCAACTGTTCTGTGAGTAATTTCTGTATAATTAACACGATAATGATAAAGAGGAAAAAGAAATGTACAAGATGATATCTATGCAATCTTTTTTTCGTATTTTTAATTTAAGTAGTAATATAAGTTAAGAGGCTACTTCACTCACGCGAAAACACCCGCTCGCTAATGTTAATCCTATGGGAGAATTTTTTTTTTAAATATCTCTTTTGCATTTCAATATTTTTATTTTATTTTATTTTTATTTTTTTATTATTATTATTGGATAGGCTGAAGTCGATTTCTACGCAGGCCGTTTTTCACTTTTTGGATTTTGTTTACCAGTTTTTATTTTTTATTTTATTAATATACTTTTCCTTTCGGAACCAGTTTCGAAAGAGAAAATATCCTCATAAAAAAAAGACCCCTCAAACAAATTCAAAAAATTAAAACACGGCCTTTGTAGAGATCGATTTTAGCTATCCAGTGCAAAAAAAAAAAAAATTTAAAAATATTGAAATGCAAACGAGATATTTTTTAAAAATTCTCCCATAGGATTAACATTAGCGAGCAGGTGTTTTCGCGCGATTGAAGTAGTAATACAGTAGCAATCCCTTAAGTACGGCCTGCTTAACCCCTTCGCGACGAGCTTACTTTATGGGATTTTTAATCTTTTACCACCGGTTTTTTAAAGCAAAAATTTTCGCCTAATTGAATCGCAAAAATGCTACCATTAAATAAGGCAAAGTTTACACTAAAATATAACTGGTGGGAATAATCGAGGATTCTGAGCATCTTATGCGTCACGTATACGTGTTATATGTGTCACTCGTATCCAAGGGGTTAATACAGTAGTTACCCTTAAGTAATAATACAGTAGCAATCAGTGCAATAGTTGTTAAAAATAAATAAAAATACAAAGGGTGTATGCTCTAGGACAGGAACGGTGAACGGCATGCGACAGAATATTTTCGGCACGGCGCGGCGTTGGTAGAGTTTCTAAAACAAAACAAAACAGATTGATATTAAATAATCTACCAACAGATGTCGTTGCAATGCTGCTGTGTTTTTTTCCCGTTTTCTGTGATAGCTATATCATTCAGTTCTGGTGTTGATCACTTCGACAGGGGGTGCTGTTAAGTTAGTGTTACACTATGCTTTCTTCGATTAATATTATAACTGTATCTCAATTTTTATGAGATATAAATGCAGCACATTTTATATTTGAGATTAATTATATATATATATATATATATATTAAATTTGAATGTGAATCTCAAATAAAATTTGGGTGTTGTGCTTTGCTTTAAACAAAAATATCTATTTCACTGATCTATGCAACTTTGCGTTACATTCAAAGAAAGATACTATATTTCATATTCATAATTGTTAGTGCTTAATTCAGATATTTAAATTATATATAGATATGTGTGTGTTAGAGTAATACAGAAGAACGTTTTCTGGATAGCCAATCCATACTATTTATATTATGTTCTGTATGTTAATATAAACAACTCAAATAACTCCTTTGTAGTATAATTAATCTAATAAAAAAAGAACATTTATAATGCAAAATTTATATATATATATATATATATATATATATATATATATATATATATTGAGACAGAGAGAGAGAGAATGAAAATTTAGTTTCTTGTGTGCTATGTTCTGTATAATAAGCATTCTTTAATTACAGATTTATTTTGTGAATAATCCGTGTATTTGAATAATATTTCTATAATGACTTATTATTTTAATGAGGATGCTTTTTGTAAAACAATGGTTGTACTTAACCATTGTTTAAATTTGAATAAAATTACTTTTATAAAATACTTTTATAAAAACAATTTTTGCATACGCTTTTCATTGTTAAGTTTTAATAAATCTCATTTGAGGTTTTACTCAACTTTGTTTGAAAAGAGATTGTACTATATATGCTACTGGTATAAAATGAAAGAAAGAATAATATGGAGTCTTATCTACTTTTTTATTTTTTCCTGCATTATCCTCTAATGAACTACAACTAAATTTACAGAAATTTCGCTATATGGGTGAATAAGTTTATATCTCTATTAATAAAAGAAAGACAGATTTGTGTATTTGCCTGTATGTGCGTGCGTACGCGAAGGCTAGGGAAATCTATCGTACGTGAAGGTATAAAAATTTGGTTCCGGATAGGCAAAAACAAATCCGAATTCACCTGAGGCTTGGATTTTTCCTGTTTTGACAATTAGCCGAGATATTAATTAAAATCCTCATCGAACGCTTATGTATGAGCTCCAATTAAAAGGTTGTGTTGTCGTCGAAAACACACCTGTGTATGTATTTTTATAGTTCTAGACTGTCAGGAAGTGAGTAAAAAATCGATTATAAAATTCAATCTGCACATACATGAACCAAATTAAATAAAAGAGTGTAATGTAGGGATGCACAACCTGTGGCCCGCGATCGGATTACTGTGGCCCGCGGATCAATTTCGCCGATCGGTTGCGTAGAAATCGCGAATTTTTCCAAATTTCGCCGATCGGACGCGTAATAATCGCGAATTCCGACCATTGGGTGCTTAAAAATCGCAAATTTTGCCGATCGGGTGCGTAGAAATCATAAATTTCGCCGATCGTATGCGTAAAAATCGCGAATTTTGTCGATCGGGTGCGTATAAATCGCGAAGTTTGCCGATCGGGTGCGTGTAAATTGTAAATTTCGCCGATCGTCTGCATAAAAATCGCGAATTTTGCTGATCGGGTGCGTAGAAATCGCGATTTTTTCCAAATTTCGCCGATCGGAAGCGTAATAATCGAGAATTTCGACCATCGGGTGCGTAAAAATCGCAAATTTTGCCGATCGGCTGCGTATAAATCACGAATTTTGCCCATCAAGTGCGTATAAATCGTAAATTTCGCCAATCGCCTGCGTAAAAATCGTGAATTTTGCCGATCGGACCCGTAAAAATCGCGAATTTTGTCGATAGGATGCGTATAAATCGCGAGTTTTGCCGACCAGGTGCGTATAAATCGCGAGTTTTGCCGATCAGGTGCGTATAAATCGTAAATTTCGCCGATCGTATGCATGTAAATCGCAAATTTCGCTGAACGGGCGCGTAAAAATCGTGAATTTCGTCAATCACTAGGAAAAAAACTAAGAATATTGTCAATCACGCATGGGAAAAAAAATGCAAGTTTTTTCCATCCTTGCCAACTGAGTTGGGTTCGCTGACTAAGGAAGTGGTTGAGTATAGGGAGCTAATCCTCCTTTTAAAATTAGCATTTTTATGAACTTTTAGGCCGATCCTTCCCCGAAACAAAATTTTGTCCATGCTACGGATGTTGGCTCTCGACAATCCAGTCCTTTTTGTGATTGGCCCTCCTCTTATAAAGGTTGTGCCCCCTACTTGATATCCACATTTTATGACTGAATATGTTAAAAAGTTTCAATTTAGCCAATTTAGTACAATATTATATGTTTCTCCTCCTCCCCACCTTCATTCATGAAAGCAGAATTTTTTTTCAGCACTGGCAATCTTTAAAGCTAAATTTACTCCTTCAAATACAGTCAAGGAGTATTTTCACTCTTTGAAAATAATCTTAGCTATATCGCTTGTATAAATACAAACATAAACTGTTGATATATCCTTGCCAAGACTGGGAAGGAAGGAACCTAGGGGGTTAAAACTACCCTTCCGAAATTTGTTTTTTTTAATATAATTATAAACTTAGAACCCCCCCCCCCCCCGTCACACCTCCTCGAAACAAAATTCTACTGATGGTGGCCCTCGACAACCCAGTCATTTTTTTAAGTGGCCCTTCACTTAAAAAGGTTGTGCACCCCTAGTGTAATGGTTTAATAGTGCTTTCCTTTCCCAGTTTCATTGGAATCAGATTTTATTTTGTTTGTTTTATATTACCCTTTTTTTTTTCTTTTGAGTCTGTTTTATGTCATTACGTGGACATTTGATTTGTGTTCAGTTATTGTACGTATATATATTATATTGTTTTCCATTTTTTACTTTTAGAATGTGCCAACTGTTCTTACCAACTACTGCTAGTTTTGTAGCTGCTCTTCTATTTGCAGTTCATCCAGTGCATACAGAAGCAGTGAGTTAACCTGTTTAATTTTGTATTTTGATTGTATTATTTTTAGAAGACTGATTACCTTAGATTTTGCAAACAATGATGAAAATATCAATTTTCCAAATTTTTACTGACATCCATGGTATATTTTGATAAAGTTTCGTAAATATCTCATAGTTAAAAATATGCAAAAAAGACATTTTATTGCATACCTTTCCTTTTAAATAATTCAGTGTTGCAATCTTCATATTCATTTTTCTCAGTTTGTGTCTTTTTCAATATCAAAATGTATGTATGTAAATGTATGACAAAAAAACTAAAACTTCAACATATGTTTTTAATGGGTGATCTTTATGGGTATTTCATAAAATTAAGAATTGATTTTTCAGTAATATAAATAGTTTATTATTATTTTTTTAATGAACCATTCATATAATGAACTATTATATGACTGAGTAAATTAGTAATTTTATTTTATTTTTAAATAGGTCAAGATATTTAATTTATTTTTTTCTTAAATTAATTAACTTTTTGGAAATCTGATAATTAGAGTCACAGTCATAGAGCACCCTTGTTGGAAAAGTATTTAAAAAATTATTGTTGCAAAAAGTTCAAAACTATAGAAGTGTTAGTTTTAAATTTTTCTTGATTAAATTAATTAACTTTTTGGAAATCTGATAATTAGAGTCACAGTCATAGAGCACCCTTGTTGGAAAAGTATTTAAAAAATTATTGTTGCAAAAAGTTCAAAATTATAGAAGTGTTAGTTTTAAATTTTTCTTGATTTTTCTTAAAAAATTAAATTTTTGAAATTTTATTGTAAAAGTTGCATTTTTTTTTAATTAAATTATTTCTCTTTATAAAACCATTTAATAATATGTCAAAAAAATATTTCAAAATATTCAAATAAAAAGATCATTCAAAGGATATAGAATCCTGTTAATAAGAATTAAATAATACAAAATATTTGTGTATGATTTTTTTGAAATACAACTTTTGCAGTTACAATATTTTGCTGAAAGTTATGAAATAATAACTATTGCTACAAACAAAATGTTGGGAAAATAAATGTACTTAAAAAAAGAAATCTAGCTATACATTTTTATAATTCAAATTTGTTGCTTGTAATTTAACAATTTCAAAGCTTAATATATATATATATATATATATGTTTGTGTCATTAAATATGATGTCACTTATGATAAAACAAAACATATAATACATATTCAAATTAAAATCTGCACTAATTAGAAAATGAAAGAAAATTTTAAAAACTGACATTATTTTCATGTTCATATAATCTACAATTTTTGATCAATTGGCTTAAAACTTCATATACATACATTTTAGAACCTAGCAAAAATGACTGGCTACTTTTAAAATTTCCCAGACCACTCTTTACTCTTTTTTTCATCCACTTTATACAAATCTATTTTTATTAAGTTTCTAATACAATTTTTTTATTTCTGTAGTGAACATCCTAAAAAATGGTGCAAGATTTAAAAAAAAAAAATGATAACACATGTACTTTGTTTTTATAAGCCAATAAAAATTCAGACCCACTCGCTATATTTTCACATCCAAATTTATGTTATTCTGATCAGATAATATGCATTTTTCATGTAAAAAATTTTAAATTTTCACAGTATATGCATTAAAATGGTGTTGTATCGTCATTTAAATGTGTTTGGAGATAAAAGATCTACTACAGGCGTGTCAAACTTGTTTATACCCAAGGGACATATTAAGTATTATATATATATATAACACCGCGGGCTACATTACAAAAAAATATTGCATATTTATATTATTACCATCACACAGAATGAAATTTGTTCTTATAAAATGTAACAATATTCAACAAATTGTAAAATAAAGTCCAAAAGTATTTATTATTCATAGTTTATTTTACATTATATTTTGAAAAAAAAACCCTTAAAAATATGTTTCTTTGATTAAATCTACAAAATTTGATTCAATTTCTTGAGTTATAGTTATTTTTAAAATCGATTGTACATCATAGCATGTTGCTCTTGATCTTTCCACACTTTTATTGCGTTATAAAGCTAAAAATAGTAAATGTGTCTGTTCTCCAAAAATGTGTTACCGAGCATATTTAAAATTCACCTATTTGCATACAATATTTTGGGAAATCGATGGATTGATAAATTTACAGAAATTCGAAAACCCATATCCACGTATCCTTGTTCCAATATGGAATCTCGCTGAAACAATAAATTCTAAACAACAATTCTAACTGATCATTAGATATGAGATAAATAGATGTAAATGTTACGTTTAGTTAGGTTTATCTATTTATACTACACTTCCTGATGTTTGACAGCCTAAAACTATGATTGGTGCCAGCATGTTTGTGTAAAGTGTATTTTCTGCATTCGTCTTTGAATAACTGTATTGAACACAAATAAAATGACAAAGGCTTGGCAGGCAACAGATAAAGTGTTGGCAGGCCAATTATGGCCCACAGGCCACAGGTTTGACATGCCTGATCTACTACAATACAGACATTTCAATTTCAAGAAAAAATAAATAGTAACAAAAATAATCTACTAAATATGATGTCACTTATGATAAAACAAAACATTTAATGCATATTCAAATTAAAATCTGCTCTAATTAGAAAAAGCAAAGAAAATTAGAAAATGACCTCATTTTCATGTAATTATTGTAAATTTAAATTTTATTGATGAAAATGAAAATTTCCATTTAAAAATAATGTTTTATCATCAGTGGAGGCCATTTACTTGCTTTTCAGAAATTAATGTTCATTATCTTTAAAGTAAAGGCTTTATTTTCAAATCATTCAAAATAGAATTTTACTAAATGCTATCTATTTGGATGCATTTTTTGCCTTCATTTTTTGTTCTCTGTTGTCACCAAAATTGTATATTATTCTGTTACACATGCATTCAAATTTAAAAAGCTGGGGTATTTTACTATGATTGCACCAAAATAAAGTTATTTTTTCGTATTATCATTTTAACAATTTATGGGTGTGAATGCATAGAACTCTGTTATTTTGATCACTATGTTTTTAGAATATTACATTTTTGTTTATTTTATTCAGAAGGCTACTATGGTTAACTCGGGCAAAGCCGGGTGCTTCATAAAATAATGTAACTTATAGATGTTGATGATAAGTACTTTATTATAATATCAGATTGCTTTATATTTGTTATATGTGCATTTGCTTTTATTTTAGGTTACAGGCATTGTTGGTAGAGCAGAACTGTTATCTTCCTTCTTTTTTTTGTTGGCATTTTTGTCATATGTGAAGTGTAGCAGATCATATCAAAATACTGGTAAATTTGATTTTTATTAAAATGATGTTTTTAAATATATTTTTTTATGTATTAAATTAGATAATTTTAGAACAATGATTAATTATTATTATTTTGAGAAAATTTTGTTGTTCTGCTATATTAGATGAATTTAAAATATAATACATTAGAAGATCTTTATAATGCCAACCTATATAACACAATTCTCTATACAGGGTGATTCTGAACTCTTGGCGCAAATTTTAAGGTAGGATAGAACACACCTAGAAAAGCTTCAAACATCATACAATGTATGGTCATAGCTCAAACAGTGAAGTGCTACACATGAAATGTATGTCTGCCTTTGCCTGATTAGTAAAACAGTCATCCATTTTGCAATACAGAGTAGAAATGATTATGTGTGTGAAAAACCAGCGCTTTATGTCTTTAATGACAGCTCCATCTAGCAGTTCACTGCTTGTGATATGCCCATGCATTATATGAAGAAAATTTCTTGTTTAGATGTGTTCTATCACCCCTTAAAGTTTTCCCCATGAGTTCTGATTCATTCCCACATTCTCTGAAGGATATTTGGCCCAATTTAAAATCCTCCCTTACCCTCATCCTCCTCTCTTGAGTTCAGTTGCCTATCAAATAAATTACTTACTATGAATTTCTTGATTTCTTCTTCTAATTTTCCTCCATATTAGCATCTATATATTTAAAGCAAAAAGCACATTCTGTCAAATTCACATCATCTTTTCCATACGAAAATTGTCTCATTGCACATACTTCAACGTTTTTTTGAAGGCTTCTCCCCTCAGAAACGGGAAACATGTTTAGCGTAGGGGGATTGAAAACAGATGACGTAATATGGCCATTGTGTTAAAAGCTTTGTTAAGAGAACTCATGTTTTCACTACTAAATATGAATATTTTTTAGCAAAATTTTAAAGAGAGCTTGGTTACAGTTGTATTTATTACTGATTGAAATGTCAGAGAGTTCAGAAGATGAGAACTGTTTTTTTATTGCTATGTTAAAGCAGCCAATGCAAAAACAAGTAAACAAACAAAAAAGCGAGAGGAAAACATTTATTTTACAACTAGATAACAATATTTTTTCACGAAGTTTTTACACGGGCTGTAAAATCATTTTATTTATTACCAATAAAGATTTCAAAGAGTTCGGACAAAAAGAACTTTTTATTTTAAAACTATGACACGACAAGAAAATGAGCACTTTTATTACTAAATATCAATATTTTTCATTTTAAAATATAATTTCATACAAAATCGGGTTTAAAGATATAAAATAATAAAAACTTGATTTTAAAAAAAAATTTATTATCACGGGCCCGGGCAACAACCGGTGGGTCAGCTGAGTTCTAGTTATTAACACTATTTCACATAAATAAAATCAGCAATCATTTATTAGGTATTGTGTAATAAACAGTGTTCTCACCACAATCAGAAAGCGTCCTGTAGTGCTTCACTGCTTCAGTTACAACCATGCATTGTATGGTGTTTTGAGGTTGTCTAGGTGTGTACTATCTCTTCTTAAAGTTTTGACCATGGATTCAAAATCGCTCTGTATAACCCTGGCCAAACTCAATCTTTCCCCTTCCCCTTATACGGCCGTAACAAAAAATCAAAATCCCTTTGTTCAAAGGAAATCAGACTTTCTCTCCAGAGGAATGTAGGTGGCACTTTTAAACCCACCATGACTAATGGAGAATTTCCTTATCTTTACCTTTTACTCTTGTGTTCTCTTAAATCTAACGAAAATGAAATTGCGATTTTTAATTTTTTTTAGTAGAAAATGGTTCATTCCTGTGTTCTATACCACAAGTCAAATTCAGCAAAAAAATATACTTGGAATTTCTTTTCAAAATATGGGAAGGAATTTTTCAAATGAAGCCAATTCATCTGAATATAAGAAGTCTTTATAAAGAAAATTTTTAAAGTTTACTTAATTTTAATTTTATCATATTTACTATATATTTCACTGTAAAAATTATCAATGTTTAAAGTATAATCAAGAAATGGAATCTGCATATTCCTATAGATACATTTATATATATATAAGTATGGTGAATAGATTTATTAATTAATATTTTAAAATTCTGAAAAAATATTCTGTAATTTCTGTAACAAATATTCTAAAATTTCCACAAAAACTATTCTCTCATAAATGGAGTACATAATGTTACAGAAAAAAAAAACTTGTTCACTCTCTAAAATAATTAAACCTGTAAAAATTATTATTTTTTTGTTTCCCTGTATTTTATGATCAGTACCTACAACTAAATTACAGGAAAAACTATAAGATTTAGAGATTAAATAAATGAATACAATACTTTAAGCAATTAAAGCATTGTATTTATTTATTTTATCTCTAAATTTCTTAGTTTTTCCTGTTTTGTAGTAAAGAAAATGCTGAGGCGGAAGATGCAAATGGTATATATACCTTTTATAACACATATATTGCAAAGGTTTTTATATTTTTATGTATAAAAGTAATCTTTACTAAGCATTATTTACAGTAGGTATTCGCGCCATAACATTGACTTTTGCAGTTCATAAAGACCTGCATTCCATATTGTAAGAATATTGCTATCCTCTAGAGTAGGCATGTTAAACACATGGCCTGCCAAATTTTGGCATTTTACCTGTTTGAACAGGTATGCACAAAATATACTTTGCACGAACATACTTGCACTAATTATAATCTTAGTGATTCCAAGCATAAAGAATAGACAGATTTAATTTGATGTAAATTTCTAGGATATTTTGAATGCAAAAATAACCAATCCAAAATCAAGAAAGCACAGGGCATGCTTGTATTTATTTGCCAAGCAAATTACTGAAATTGTTTCTGAAACTCCAACGCTAATTAATGAGTTAAAATATTTAAAAATAGAAAATTAAAAAAAATAATAAATAGCTGCTAAATGAGTGGCTTTGAAAGTGACACAAACCCTTGTTTTTGTACAAGAAAACTCCCTAAAATGTTAACCAGGCTCTTTACTTTAGACATATTTAGTTGAGTATGTGGATTTTTGATTTGAGTTTCTTATTTATTATTATTAATTAGATTAGTAAATGCATCATTGTTAATTAAATATATGGCATGTTTCTTCCTTTTATTTCAATTGTACTGATAAATTCTTACTCACTTACATCTTAGAATTCATCAAATTTAAGCTCATTTATCACTATGAATAAATATGATATTAATTGAAGAAAGAAATCACGGATATCAAGGAAAATTGTGATTTACAATACTTTTGTATTAGAAGAAAAAATGACATTCTATGTTTGATATGTAGGAACTCTGTTAGAGTTTGTAAAGAATGTAACACTACAAGACAGTGTGACACATAATATAAATAAAACTGACAAATACATTGTCAAGCTTTGGGAAGGAACAATCAAAATTAAAATTGATGCTTCATAATCAATGAAGTGTATTTACCAAGCCAATTGAAGATAATAGAGATACATTTAAAAACTAGTTCACCAAGCTACCACTATTTTAAAATAGAAAAATAAGCCAAAGATCATCTTTCAGATTTAATGGTGGCAAACGACTTTTAGACAAAAAGGTTTAATATTCTATTTTATTCCATTTAATTGCAAGCAAATATAAGTATTTCCCTAAGAAATGGAGTTTATTCATAAATGTATTATTAAAACTGTGGAAGTGGTGCCCAAAGAAGTTAAAGAAATTTTAAAATATTATAAATTTAAGTACCATTGCTAGAAAGCTTGATGATATTGTTAATTATTAATGATTCACAATAGCATTCTATTTCAAGTTTATTTAAAATATAATAGTTTGAACAATTAATTTACAAACAAGCACTCCAGCCATAATAGGCAGCATGGATTTACCATCCAAGTTCACATAATAGCAACAATATACACAGTGCATCTCGAGTGGAAGTAGTAGTAGTACATATTGTTAGTAGAGGTACAAACATATATTTTTGGTTGAATTTTTAGGGCTAATTACAGTTAATTATACATTATAAATATAGATATTACATTTTAAATACAAATATACTGGTTATAAGTAATCAACTGAAATCTCAAAATTTCATGCCTATAATAAGTACGTTGTAATTAATAAAAGTAAAAATGCATGGGATACCTTTCAGCTGGCTGTTTTTATTTGCAGATATGGTGATAATTTAAAAAAATCCCTGACGGCTCGGCCTACAGGCACAGGTAGATTTCGAAGACGCAGAACGTGGGGTGCCTGTTTGTCGGGAATTGTTGAAGAAATGACCTTTTTGCGATGAACAAAACAAAAACAAACTCTTTTACCTCACATGGGTGAAGGGCCACGCTGGGAACAAGGGAAATGAGCTTGCAGACAAACTGGCAAATGAGGCTGCCACTTACTGTGATCACCCATTATCCAGAGACTTTAAACTCCCAAAATCGTACCTCAATAAAATAATTAAACAAAGTCTCCTGGATAAATGGCAATATAACTGGGACCACTCGGAAAGTGGCAGACACACATACTCATTAATACCAAAAGCGCATTTCTCACTCATATGTAGCGACAGGGTCTCCATGTTCTTTCTATCAGGCTGTGGCAGCTTTCCATCATTTCTACAGAGAATAGGCAAGAAAGATGATGACCTCTGTCAATGTGGTCAACATGGAGACCCAACTCACTATCTTTTTGGTAAGTGTCGCTACATGAAACATAAATTCCCACAAGACACAAGTAAAACCTTCCAACAAAACATAATGGAAATCCTCAAAGACAATACTAAACTTAAAAAACTATATGAAAACTATAACATTCTAAACGAAAAATACTCATTTATCAGATACAAATATCTAACTTAAATAAACTTAAAATAAATAATTACATCTCAAATTTAATAAATACCTGTGATCAAGACTGCACTATCAATAACAAATTGTAAATACTAACCGATAAACTGTAAATAAGTAATCAACTCATCTTAAACTGTAAATAAGTAATCAACTCATCTTAAACTGTAAATATTATATTTATATTCAAGAATAATGCAAATGTAACTTCAAGTAATAATCAAATCAACTAATATATATTAACCCCTTATAATGCCCACCCTCTTGCCAACTGGCAAAAGTATGTCAAATAAGATCTTCCATAAAAAGAGGAAACTCAGACAATATGCCATGTGGCATTAAATAATGCGATTATCTTGCCACTGGGCAATAGTATGTATAAAAGAAAAGAAGAAACTTCAACAATATGCCATGTGGCATTTTAACAACTTGTCTAAGTCCGAATGAGGACTTCAGAAATTGTAACCCTCAATGTAAAAAGCCAAAAATTTTCTTTTCAATAAATCAGGGCCGGCTCTGCCTGGGGGATCTTTCGAAGGGCGTTCCCATGACTGAAGACGCTAGTAGTAGCTATTTTCCTACCTCAGGCTTTGGGGCTTGTCCCAACCATATGCCAAAAACGGGTTCCTGAGGTGGGGGCTTTCAGTAACTTTCAGTTGGAACCGCCTACTTCGAAACGAAACTTGTTTGCAGGCGGAGCCAGCAAGGATTTTTTTTTTTTTTTTTTTTTTTGCTATAAGAGTTGGTCCTATAAAAAACATGTCAATATAAAAGTTTTAGAGAATATTAAGAGGATTTATAATATATTTAAGCGGATTTGAAATATTGGAAATTGACGAAGTTAATTATTTTTTTTTCTTCTAAAACCCCCCTTCCCTCCCCCCCCTTAAGGCAATTTTTAATTATATCAAAAATCTGTCATACATAAGTTTTCGGCCCTTTTCCTAGAAGTAATAATAACTTTAAACGGATTCGATACTTATAATAATAAAGAAATTATGAGGATTTTTCTGTTTTCACAAAAAGCCCCCCATTCCCCCCCCCCCCCCCCCCCCCTGGTTCGATTTTGCCCATTAACGAACTTGACCGAGATTTTATGACCCTTGATTTTATGTATCAGTTTCGAAAAGATGCGGGAGTTGGAACCGCTTGCCTACTTCGAACAATAACTTGTTTGCAGGCGGAGCCGGCAGGGATTTGTTTTGTTTTTAATTTTTTTTTGCTATAACGGTTGGTCCTATAAAAAACTTGTCAATATAAAAGTTTTAGATAATACTAAGAGGATTAATAATAAATTTACGCGGATTTGATATCTTGTGAATTGACGAAGCTATGATTTTTTTTCTTCTAACCCCCCCCCCCTTTTTCCCCCCCCTTGGGGCCATTTTTAATTATATAAAAAATCTGTCATACATACATTTTCGGCCCTTTTCCTAGAAGTAATAATAACTTTAAACGGATTCGATACGTATAATAATAAAGAAATTATGGGGATTTTTCTGTTTTCACAAAAAGCCCCCCCCCCCATTTCCCCCCCCCCCCCTTGGTTCGATTTTGCCCATTAACGAACTTGACCGAGATTTTATGACCCTTGATTTTATGTATCAGTTTGGAAGAGATTTATGCAGAATTTTTCCAGTTATCGTGGTCAGAAAAAAGTGACATAGATAGATAGATAGATAGATAGATAGATAAACTTTTGAACTGGGGGTGGTTTTGGGTTCTGGGAGTCATGATCGGCGTAGATCTGCAAAAATTTTTCAAAATTTCCAACTTATGTGAGAATGTAATAGGTAGTATTTCTTACGAAATCCACCTAAAATGTGTGAGGCACTCTAGAAAGCTTGATACAACCACTTCAGCTAATATTCTTAATTTACTTATGAAAGTTATGACTCAATACAGCTTGTCATTTTAAATTTTAGTTTACATTGCAACTAATACTGCTTTTTACATGACTGGTGTTACATTTTTGTACCATTTTCACTGTCTATTTATCAACAAAAATTGTGCTCTAAATTTTTGAATTTTACATATAGAAAATAAAATTTAATTAAAATTGACAATTAAATTCATACAGGGTCGTACTGGCATGACAAAAAGGGTGGTGGCAACTTGGATAAAAAGGGCGCCAAATGCTAATCAAAAGGGCGCCAACTACTATTTAAAAGTATCTAAAACAAATTTTTTGAAAAGTTAACATACGTAATGGCTACAGGATTATTTTATATATTTTGAATGAGATAATTCCTATTCTTCAATGGAGTGTCCTTTATTTGGAGATTAAATGCATTAGACATCCAACTAAAATGTAGTAGGACTTATGGAATTGTCAGTTTCGCTGTGAAATACCTTTTAACCCCCCCCCCCCCCCCTCCTTTCATATGTAATTTAAGTCCCAAGAAGGTTGACCATAAGTTTTATTTTATGGGGACTAGGTACCTTTTGAATTTTTTTTATTTAAGTATTTTAAGGTACATTTTTGTCATAATAATAAAAGACTCAATGAAGGAAAATTATTCTAATAAGAAATTATTCAATTTTCCAGGCAACATTCGAAAAATTTAATTTTTTTTTGACAATTTTAACTAAATTTTAAAATGTATCTTCTCCTACAATTTTGAACATTTTCAGCTAATTTTTTAAAAAGTATTCGTAGTACAATTTTAAGTATCGGATTTTTCCTAAGTTAATTAGTTTGGGTGAAAAAAATAAAATGTGCTAGTACCTGTAAAATTACAGTGAAAAACGGAATTTATTTTACATTTTTATGTGTAAAAAAAAAAAAAAAAAAAAAAAAAAAAAAAAACTTTTTACTTTCTTGTAAATCTGATATAGTTTTATCAAACAGACCATAAAAGGTTGGTTGATTGTGTTCATGACGACCAATTATCAACACAGGGGATATACGCCCTAAAGGGGGGGGGTGCCCTCTGTGGGGGGGGGCTTTCTAAGAGAACCTAACACGTAATTATGCAAGGAAATCAAAGGTTGGAAGAAAACCACGGAAAATTCCCAACGATTAATCCGACCGGCGCGATTGAGTTCGTACCCACAGCACCTCCCGTCTACCAGCTTCGAGGGTACAACCTCTCGGCCACTCTCGCTTTAAACTGTACTTATAATACTCGAATCTTTACAAAACTTCATGAGAATGTACTAAGGGTAATAAAGTATAATTTAAGCAAAAAATAAGAAAATCGATATTTTTATGTCATTTTTCGCTGAATCATGGGTACAGAGTCCCCTTAATAGATTTTTTTTCTTTTTTTCTTCTTTTTTTCTTTTTTTTTAATGCCAACTACAACTTTATACTAATAGCCATATGTATCACAATTCTGTCAGAAATAAGTTTGTTATTGTAATTTATTTGAAGGATATCTATAATAAAAGAAAGGAGTTTCTCTCTCTGAGTATGTGTTTGTGTGTGCGGAAAAAAAAAAGAAAGAAATGGCTAGGAAAATTTACTGCGCGAAAGGTCTGTAAATTTGGATGAGAATAGTCCAAGGCAGGTGTTAATACACCTGAGTTTCAATTTTGTTGTTTTTTTATATAATTGGCTGAGATATTAATTAAACCCCGCAATTTAACCCCTTGGAGACGAGCGACCGGTATACGTGCCACTTAAGTTGCTCAGAATCCTGCATTATTCTTCTCAGTTATTTTTTATTGTAAAGTTTACCTTACTTAGTCAGAGCATTTTCGCGATTCAATTACAGAAAATTTTATGTTGTGAAAAACCGGTGGTAAAAGATTAAAAATTAAGGAAAGTGCTCTCATCGCGAAGGGGTTAAAAGGTTGACCGAAAAATGTTGCACCGACGAGTGCCAGAAACCACGTTCCAAAGTGTGGAGGCAGATACAAGCCGAAAGCGGCTTTTTTTTAGCCCGTCTTTCGAAACATGCATCGGCTGAACCGTTCGAGATACATAAAACGGAAAACACCAAATCCCATCTACGTTCTTTACGCTTTCTAACTTATCAATCTGTTTCGAAAAGTACGAAAATTAACCCCCTCTCTCAAGTGTTGAATACGTCAGGACATTGTTTTCAAGCTAGGAATTTTGTTTTTATTCTAGAACTAGAATTCTTCAAAAATAACAAAAACGACAATAGGTTCATAAATTTGTTGAAAATGTGAGGTATAAAGACAGTTTAAACAAAACAAACTTCTTAAGAATTTTTAGGTCTCTAGAGCTCATTCTTAGTGAAGAACTGTGTTTATCTCTAATCTTGATTTAAAGTTTTTATTGGTGAAATTAGTAGCTAACTTCGAAATCTAACCCCGCCTGTAGGCTGAGCCGGCAGGGATTTTTTTTTCTCGCAACAGTTACAAAGAGAAAATAAAGAAATACAATAGGCAAATTTTGCAGATTTCGCAAAAATTCAAACTAATAAACATTCTTGTGAAAGAGATACAATCAAAAAAATTAATTTGTAATACCTTATATTGTTGTTCCGTGGACAAGTCACAGTTCTTGTTATACAAAATGCAACATCAGCATATCTGAGCTGTGGTGATGATATTTTATAACACTGTGTACACTATTTTTTTTTTAATGTTGAAGTACAAGCTTATTATCAGAAAAAATGTTTAAGATTACACTAAAATAAGTAAATAACTCAGGTCACCGGCAAATAATATAAAGACGGAGTAGTTCTTTGGCACTGGATAGAACGAGACAAACGAAGCAGATTTCACATTAAGGGCACTTTATTTATACCGACTATCGGTTGAAAATTAGAAACACATGCATTTCCAGTTTCTGTGGGGTGGACAATAGATGGCTGATTTCGGTACTCTCTTTTCCCGGACATAATGTATTTCAGTTTCCTTTCAAATGAGCAAACTTACATTTACAGAAGCTATTGGGCTACTGGGATTGTTTCTGTTTTTCAAAGATCTTGTTCTTTTGTACTGCAATTCATGTGTATACGCAGGGCAGGGGGGGAGGGGCAGAAAATCTTTGGAAAAGTAATAATTCTTTAAAAGCATTACTTTGAATGTATTACTTTGAAAAGTATTACTTGAATTGTATTGCATGATAATTTTGTTTGAAAGGTTTTCATGAAATTACATCACAACTGCTGATTGCTTTAAGTGGCCGAAAATACCAGCTATTTTTTATTGCCCATCAGAAACTTTGTAATAGAACTGTCTTTTATATTTTTTTAGGAAAATCATAAGATCTTTCAGAAAATGCTGTCAAAGGTGCCGTTTTGAACCTAATTTCCGGACGCGACAGTGCGGGAAGAGGAAAAAAACTGCTGTCACAAGACAACAATCAATTTTAACTCAAGATGTGATTAATTTAAAGAAAATAATCTGTTGTATTACAAATCATTTCAATGACCAAGCCTGCAATTCTCATTCATTTATGTAGAGTTTGGCCGAATATTCGGTTTCATTTTCGTTTTCAGCGCAAAATCTTAGTTTCGGCAAATACTACCGAATAATCGTTATTACTGTAACTGCCCTCCCTATCCTCTCCCAAACGCCACTACCACCCAAAGAGCCGCACATACTATGTATTCACATAAAAGGGGATAAATCTAGAAAGTATTAATAATATTGATTAAATTCGTTATTTTTAAATTAAATTATTTTTGAATCATTTTTTATGTTTATAGCACCTTATATTTAATTCCTTTTATTTCAATAAAATTAATTTTTAATTAATAATTATGTACTTCCGTTTCTATGCAAAACATTATTCAGATAACATGCATGTTTATGTTAATTACTTTGAATTTATTTTTAAGATAATTTCGTTTTCGTTTTCTGTCGAAACTAGAAAGTTAACCGAAATTCGGTTCCTGTCGAACACTATTTTTATGTTTGAAAATGAGCAGAAATTTTTGCATTACTGAACGTTAAAAAATATTTTTTCGAAAATCGCCTTAAGGATTTGCACGTAATCACAACTTATAAATTTCGAAAAATCGAGTTTTTACTTTAGCGGCTTTATCAACGGAATTAAGACTTTTTTATGTGGCCAGAATCGAATAGACGATTCTATATAATATATATATATATATATATATATATATATATATATATATATATATATATATATATATATATATATATATATAATAAGCATTCTACAATAAAATTGAAACTAGTTTTTCTCAAAATTGCATTTTTATATATATGACCACAACACGATTACTTTAATTATATTGAATTGTTTTACTTCTAATTTTGTCAGCTTTTTTTCTTATATAATTATGCAGAGCATTAAGGATTTTCTTTATCATCAAAAATCCTCATTTTTCTTCGATAAAAGTTGAATAATCTCTTCAAAACAGTCGGCATTTTGAAAAAAAAGAAAAAGCTTTCCGTAATTTCCACCTTTTGTCTCGCCTAGTCACTAAAATAAATGATATTTAATTTTAAATTGCTGTTTATTTTAATTACAGGAGCCAAATTTAATTTTAATAGTCGCCGCAACTCGCATACACAGACAAAAAATAAATAAATAAATGCACCAGAAGAGCAGCAATAGCTTCAAATATATTTACATTTTTTTTTAAATAATATGTACTATCAAAATTATATTTAAGCATTGTATTACAAAACAAAAAACAAAGTCAAAGAAAATAGAAATACTTAATTGCGTAATGGGGATAAAATATAGAAAAGAAGAAGAATAACACGTTTTTTTCTACCGCAATAAGCTTATATGTGTTCATTATTTTGCCGCTATTTCTTACTCGATATCTTGAAAAAAAAAGTATCTAAAAAATGATAAGGTTTATTGGCAAAGTTATTTTTCGTTTTCACCTTAATGAGAATATCTAAAATTTTAAAGTATGTATCAATGAAAATTGTTTAATAATATCGTCAAAAAGTTTTGGACAGCTTATGTTATTACTCAAAACATTATAAAACTCCTATAACAGTTACTTAATTCGATATTTTATTTTTTCGTTTTTAACGTTTCTTTCTTTGCTGATGTCTGTACGCCGAGCGTGTGTTAATTAGTATTTCATGGAAAAATACCTCCACATCCGGTTTCTATTTTCTTCAGAAAGTTACAGAGATCCAAAAATCCCACAATATGGTATAATCAATAAAAAGTGTCACATCGGGTATTACTACAGATACCACTGGGTATCTAAGGTGAAACTCCACCGAAATGTCTTCTTAGGAACTCCCACTAACAGCACTGAAAACTAAACAAATACACATCTGCGCGCATCTGCGCTTCTCTTTCATCCATTCTTTTGTGAAACGACTTTTACAAGTTTCAGTGGTTTATATATTTATTTCGATTACATATTATGTGTATTTTTCAATTTGTAAATCGGGGTGGTGTTTGAAGTTTAGAGTCGTTAAGCAGATACAGTTTTAAAACAAAAAATTTTTAGATACTATTGGCATTTTCAAATGCTAAAAAATTGTAAAAAATTTTCAAATAGATATGAAAAATTAACCTTTTATTCTTTGAAAAGCAAAATTTACATAAGTTTCCATTGCCCAAAAACTTGTGAAAAATTAGTCTTGGCGGTGTAACCTATATTATCATTAAGAAATTATGGAATGTTCCAGTTTATTAGAACTAAGAGCATCGATTTATGTGTGTGCAGTGTTGAATTCAGGCGGTGACCCGGGGGGGACATCCCCCCCCCCCCTCCAAGCAATAAAATGTCCCCTGCGGAAAATGTGAGATTTTGTGTTTTGAATGGTCAAAAAGTACAATATCCACCCCTGAACTCTACAATGCCCCCCTCCCCCGGAGAAAAGTGTCTGAATTCAACACTGTGTGTGCTTGTGGGGAGTGTACGTGTGTGTAAGTGGGTGGGTAGGTGGGGGAAGAGCTATTACAAAAACACGATAATAGTTTTTTACAGTTATTTTTATACAGGAGCTGGAAATATCTGACCAGGCACCATGATTACAAAAACACGATATTAATTTTTTGAAAGTTATTTTTACACAGACGCTGAAAAATCTGACCAAGGGTGCCGTAATTTCAAAAGCACTATATTAATTTGTTGAAAGTTATTTTTACAGAGGCGCTGAAAAAATGTGACCAAGGGCGCTATGATTACAAATACACGATATTAGATTTTTTAGAGTTATTTTTAAACAGGCCCTAGAAAAATCTAACCAAGGGCGCCAGGATTACAAAAACACGATATTAGTTTTTTGAAAGTTATTTTTACAGAGGCACTGAAAAAAAATCTGACCAAGGGAGCCAGGATTACAAAACACGGTGTTAGTTTTTTGAAAGTTATTTTTACAGAGGTGCTGAAAAAAATCTGACCAAGGGCGCCATAATTACAAAAATACGAACACGATATTAGTTTTTTGCAAGTTATTTTTACAGAGGCGCAGAAAAAAATCTGACCAAGGGCGCCATAATTACAAAAATACGAACACGATATTAGTTTTTTGCAAGTTATTTTTACAGAGGCGCTGAAAAAAATTTGACCAAGGACGCTATAATTACAAAAACACGAACACGATATTAGTTTTTTTTAAACTTATTTTTACAGAGACGCCGAAAAAATCTGACCAAGGGCGCCATAATTACAGAAACACGATGTTAATTTTTAAATAGCTATTTTTACAGAGGCGATGAAAAATTCTGACCAAGGGCGCTAGAATTACAAAAACACAATAATAGTTTTTTTTTTTTTTTTTTATAAGTTATTTTTACAGAGGCTCTGAAAAAAAATCAGACTAGGGGCTGTCAGGAAAATCACATGCCTCCAGAATATTTGTTGGTCTTATTGACTCAAGCAACACATAAAAACTATCATTCATTATCACTCATGCACTCTTAGTATTCTTCATATTAAGTAATAAACATTAAAATTTTACCTTTATTAAATATAAAATACACTTCATAAATATAATTTACTTTTGTAAATACATCGTTTTTACTTACCTTTTGCATTTTATTCTTTCCATAATTTGAGCTGCTTTCAGGAACAAATACTTTTTATTTAGTCCATCATTAAAACGTAACTACAGAAACACAAACACATTTTTACTTCTAACGAGAACCGCACTACATCGTGAACATCGTAAGCACTTCTGAGGTAGTGCCTCTGCCACTCACTAGATGGCGGCACACGTAGACCGTTCGGATTGGAAGACCGAACGACGAATCAACAATGGCACGTGTATGCAAATTTCGATGGATCGTTCTAGTAAAGTGGGTGTTTCTAGTGATTAGCCGACATTCTACCAGTATAAATAGTTGCTATATCTCTGCATAGGGTGTATATTGGAAATCGATTGATCAAGTGATCGGCGGTGTTCTTTCAATAGACATCGTCGTAGTATTGGAATATCTGGCTTGTTAATGTGATATAAAAGTAAACGATGATCGTTGTGGTTGATGGCGGTAGTATTTAAAGTTCGAGCAGCTTGGTACATTAAAGTATAAATATATTCGATGTGTTTAGTAAGTTTATTTTGTTCTGTTTACGCCTATTTACTGAATATCCGTGTTCTGTGAAAAGTGAAAACGTTACTGTCTTCAAAACGAAACTGTGTCATATCAAGTTATTAGAATCAAGATGCTGTATTATAATATGTGAGTACTTTGAATAAATCTCCTGTGTTTGAATAACTTTTTGTCTTCATTGAATTCTATATATATTCTGCATTTCACTATTTCACTATTTTAACTTTTATATGATGATCTATCTAAAACCAGCAAAAGCTTCTCACTACGCTATAACTAAAAGTTATACTCTGCTTACTTCGAAATAGACTACCTATATTATTTAAACAAGCGGTTATGGGCGATAGAGCTCATATAATGAAGCTATTTATGATTTGATAAAGTGAAAATGCTGAAAAAAAATGGAAGATTAAAAAGGTAAACAAACGCTCCCGATCGTAATAACGTAAGTCCCGGCAACGAAAATAAGAGAGGGGGGGGCGGTTTGCCTGTATTATAGTATGAAATGAGATCATTGAAGACATGAGTGAAAGAAAATATGGAGAAATAGATGATTAACGAAAGATAGTATCAAAATAAGTGAAGAGGTTTCTGTTTGAAGTATAAGAAATTTTTTTTTTTATATAAGAGAACTGGCTTTTAACTTTGAAATTTAAGAGTTTTATCAGTTTTTAACCATATACATACATATCTTTTAATACAAAAACGAGGAGTTGAGAAAAAAAAAAAAAAAAGGAAAAAAAAAGAAGAAAAAAAAAAAAGGGAAATGGCTAACATATTGATTGAGAAATTGGATTCATCAAACTATAGAAATTGGTGTAATGATATTAAATACATTCTATTGGATAAAAATCTCTGGTATATAACAGAAGATAATTTGGTAGCACCAACTAAAGAAAAGCCAACTGCTGAGGAAATTGAAGCATTTAAAGCAAAATCTAATCAGGCACTATCCATTATCTATTTGAATATAAGTGTGGAATTTAAAAGACTAATCGAGAATTGCAAAAATCCCGTTGAAGCATGGAATAAGTTAAAATTAAATTACTGTCCAGATTCCCGTTCCCACCATATGAAGATATTCACGGATCTAATGGAGTGCAAGATTAAAACAAATGAAACTATAAATCTTTTTGCGGCAAGATTGGCACGAATTACCAGAGATATAAAACAGATAGATGAAAATTTTAACGAATGTTATGCAAATTTTCAGCTTCTCCGGTTTCTTCCCAGGAAATTCGATGCAATAGTACAAAATATTTTGCGATGGGGAAAATCTGATTTTCAGTTCTCTAAAATAGTAGAAGAACTAGTAGCAGAAGAAACTCGTTTGAATGTAAGAGATTCAGATTCCGGTAAGGGTAATCTCCAAGCAAATCAATTGAATTTTAGAAGGAAGCAAGAGAATTTCAAGGGGTTTAAGAAGAGGAAGTGTTGGAAATGTGGTCAATCCGGTCATTTACAGAAAAATTGTTTAAGTAAGGCCAATAGTAAATATGAACAATCTGGTTTTTCAAGATCTCGCTTTTCCTCCCCGTTTTACAGAAGGAATACACCGAATAGGAACTCTTTTCGTGGAAATTCACCATCTTGTCAAGTTCGTTCAACTTCTCGCCATACTGGTTCACCATCCTGTCATGCCCAAGCACCTGACTATGGAAGGGTTTCACCGTCATCGTCCAGATGTCAATCAAGAAGTCGCCGACCTGAGAAAGGAAACTACAACTCTCCTGGAGGAAACATGCCCCGTAACCGACCCCGATACAGAAGGAATAATCAAAGGTGGAATGAGTCGCCAGGACATTCAGAGAGTCCAGTAAATTTTTGTAAGTCCTCTAATATTTTTATATCAAATGTTAATGTAAATTGTATAAATGTAGAGGCCAGGTGGATCCTGGACACTGGTGCGACGCACCATTTCACTAATGATAAATCCATTTTTGTAAAATTTTTTCCTTTAATAGATCAGGAAATGACTGTTGCTGTTAAAAACATATCTTTCCCAATTGAGGGCCGAGGTGATGTAAAATTGTTATTTGGCAAACGCCATGTTTTACTAAAGAATGTTATGTATTCAAGTAAATTACGTCGTAGTCTCATATCTGGTCCTCAATTGGATAAAAACGGGGCAACTTTTATTGGTGGAAGAGGGAAGGTAACCGTCTCGAGGGAAGGACATTTTTTATTTAATGCTTATCTTAAAAAGGGAGTATACCAGGTTTTTCCTAGGATTCCAAAATCGTTAAAAATTGAAACAAATTCTCTTTCAAAGTTTTCAGAAATGGAGATTTGGCATAGGCGGTTCGGACATATAAGTCCAGCCATATTAGTGCATACTTGTAATGAAGAGGGAGTCCGGGGAATGCCAAAGCTTAAAGATCTTAATTTTAAATGTGAAAAATGTAAAATAAGTAAACATAAAAAAGTATCATTTAAGGCAATAGGTCAAAGACGCTCGCAGTATCCTTTGGAACTTATTTTTGCTGATGTCTGGGGTCCTTGCCAAGTACAAGGTAGAAATGGCGAGAAATATTTTCTCACTATTATCGATGACTATTCCCGCCGTGTGTCCATTTATCCTATGAGAATGAAGTCAGATTCCTATGAAATTGTTCGTAATCATATTACTAGAGCTGAAACTTTCATGGGAAGGAAAGTCAAAAATGTACGGACGGATAATGGGGGGGAATTTGTCAATGATGACCTTGACGAATTTTTTAAATCCAAGGGTATTATGCATGAGCTTACAAATCCATATACTCCACAGCAAAATGGAACGGCCGAGCGATTTATGCAGACTGTTATAAATGGAGCCCGTACCTTACTATCAGAGAGCAACTTAGACTTAAGTTTTTGGCCAGAGGCCGTAAAATTCTTCGTGTACACCTGGAATCGAGTATGTCCCAAAACTTCATGTAAGACTCCTTTTGAGTTGTATGGAGGTAATAAACCTTCAGTTAAACATCTAAAACCTTTAGGGTCTGTAGCTTTTGTGGGAATCCCAAGACAAAAGCGGGATGGGAAACTTGGTCCAAGGGCGAAACGAGGAATTCTGGTTGGATATGCTTTTAAAACTAAGGGTTATCGAATTTGGATACCTGAAACAGATAGTATAATAGAATCCATTGACGTCACATTTGACGAAAAATCCAGGTTTGATCCAGACAACAGTGGAGCAGTGATGGGCCCGGAGGAGGTTGACTTCTTTCCGGATAGCCTTGTGAGTAATCAAAATGATACCGTTGTAGAGGTAGAACCAGAGGTCATCCCTGGTCCCTCCAACGAAGCAAGTGATCCACAGGCATCTGGGGAGGAGGAGTCCGATTCCGAGTCCATTGACAGTTCCAGTCCGACTATTTCCTCACTTAGAGATGTTAGCTGGATTCGTAAAGCAGTACCTAGGCCTACCGGAAAACGGGTAGATGTCTATTATTATGAAACTGGGAAAACTGATCGTTTGAGATCAATAATGGATGTTGAAAGATATTGTGATAGACATCAAATAAAATATAATCCTGACATATTTGATTTTAAGGGTAATAATCTTTATTCTGGTCCTGTTTCAAGCGTAGACAACTCTGATAGTGAAGATGAAGAATCTAGTGCTCCTGAATCTAATCAAGTCAATCCTGAATCATGACTATATGGTCCGACAATACCCAAAACATTTAAACAAGCGATGGAGTCCGTGCAACGTGAGAAATGGCTTGCTGCAATGCAGAGCGAACTCAGTGTTATGTGTGAACGGAAGGTTTGGCATTTGGCTCCTTTACCTGCCAACGTAACTCCAGTGGGATGTAGGTGGGTTTTCACTATCAAGAGAGATGAATTAGGGAGGATTGCCCGCTTTAAAGCTCGTTTAGTTGCCCAGGGCTATAAACAAATTAAAGGCGAATCTTACGATGAGACCTTTAGCCCTGTGGTCAATTTTGGTGTAATCCGATTCTTTTTCTCTCTCTTGGTATCGTGTAGCGGATGGCGTCACATTCAGTGTGATGTAACCAGCGCCTACCTTTACGCACCATTGAGAGAAGACGTGTATATGCTACAACCGCCCGGTTTCACCATACCTGAGAAGTCTCATTTGTACTGCAAGCTGGATCGAGCTTTGTATGGACTACATCAAAGTGGTAGAGAATGGTTTTTTGAGATACACGAAGTCTTAATTAATACTGGTTTCATCAAATTGGATAGCTGTAACTGTGTATATATCTTTAAATCTGAAATAGTACTCTTGTTGTATGTAGATGACAGTGTTGTTTGGGAAAAATCAGACTGTCATAGATAATGCTTTACAAATGTTGGGGAAATTTTTCGACTTGAAAGTATTGGGAAAAACCAAAAAGCTTTTGGGGGTAGAATTCGAAGAAAGGAATGGCTTAGAGATTCATCAATCTCATTATATTGATGAAATTTGTAATAAATTTAAAAGCTTTAAAATACCTATATCTTCACTCCCAATTAGCAAGGGTATAATTTTTTCTAAAGTTGATTGCCCAACCTCACAGTCAGATATTGATGTCATGAAATCCATACCATATAGGAATGTGCTAGGTTGTCTGTCATTCTTAGCAAATCGTACTAGGCCTGACATATCATATGCAGTTAATATTTTTAGTCAATTTCAGAGTAATCCAGGATTGTTTCATTGGGGCGGACTTCTACGGCTGCTAGGTTACGTAAAATATACTAGAAATTATCGCCTCCGATTATCATGTAATCAGGAGCAGTTGATCGCTTACTCTGATGCAGACTTTGCAGCGAACCGGGATGACCGGACTTCTATTGGTGGCCAGCTCGTTCTTTTGGGAAACTCACCCGTGGATTGGCGAACCTTCAAGGAGAAATGTGTAAGCCTGTCTACCATGGAGTCAGAGTTTGTGGCCTTGACTGAAGCTACCAAGAATATAGTCTGGTATGACCGGATCCTGCGGGAATGCCGGAGTAGGCAGATCATTCGTGAATGCGATGTTAAATCTCAATTATACGTCAACAACCAGGCGGCCATAGATTTTGTTAAGTCCCCAATTGAAAATCACCGTAGTAAGCACATCGACGTTAAACTGTTTTTTGTCAGGGATTTGGTTTATAAAAATCTTTTTGATTTAACTTTTGTCTGTAGCAAGGCTAACCTCGCAGACGTGTTTACCAAACCCCTCACCAAATATGATCTTCTGAGATTTGTAAAAATCTTGTTTAAAATAGATTAATTACTTATCTAGTCAAATACGTACCTATTCTTTTTGTAAATTTTATAAGTGTAAGGAAATTGTGCAATATATATTTTTTTTTAGAATAATTCTTGAATTTTTAGTGATATATTGAAGATTGTAGGTTTAAAGTAATTTTAAATATAGAATTTTTATGGAAAATTGTGTGTAAGGTAAAAGGGTTTTTTTTTTTTCCAAACTGCAAGTTTCTCATTCGGTATACATTTAAATTCCCGCTTTGGTGTGGAGATGGTGCCCTTTAATACTTCCTCTCGAGAAGTTCGATCAGCCCTCAGTACCGTCTCGGGAGGGTGACCCTTGACCGGTAAGTGACAGAGAACTCTTTCGGGGGGTTGTGTTGGGGGTAACTGCCACATCAGGGCCTTTCCGCGGGCACGTTAAATTTTTTAAGTCAGTAAGTCCAGTTTTATTTAGTTTATTAATGGGAGTGTCACTTTTTTCCCGTATACCGGATGGGAAATGATGATAGAAGATATAAGGTTCTTTTTGATAATATTATTGTAATGTAGTGTAGAGATAGAGTTATATGGGTAATGAAAATTTTGCATTTTTTCTATGTCTGGGAGGGATCCCGTTTATCCATGGATAACCAGATGAAGAAATGTTTTTGATAATTAGATCTGTAAAAATTGAAAAATTAAATTTTTGGCTGACTCCAAGGGGATAACAGTATATGAACTTATCTAATTTTTTTTTTTTTAAGTTAAATGTTTTTCTTTGAAATTGTCTGTTGAATAATCTGTTATAATTAATGTCAAAAAAATATGGTACATGTATTTTTCTTTACCTTGTTATAAATGTAGATATCTAATTCTGATCTCTTTTAGGCATCTGAGACTTCAATCGGTATGAATGGAATCCAGGCGTGGAGAGTAATTGACGCTGAGTGTTATGTAAGAAAGTAGTTGATTGTAGTCAATAGTTTTATCCTAACTCAGATGCTGAAAGTTCCTCAAAGTTACTATTTTGTTTTGGATATTGAGTTAATGTCCCAAGGAGTCAAGTCTTTTAAATTCTTCAAAGATTTTTCAAATTAAATTTTTCTCTTTGATGTTATAAATAAAGAATTTTTCTAGTGTTAAATATGTGTATGTTGGATTGCAGTTGGAAAAATTTCTTGTTATTGGAAAACTTGTTTTAATCTTTCAAATTGAAGATTAAATTGTTGGTACGTATTTGCAATATTTTTCTTATTAAATTGTTTAAAATTGTTTGTATTAAAAATTGTAATGTATTAAGCTGCTGTTAGTATTTTTGCAACGTTTTTCCGGCTAGTCCTTAAGTCCATGGGTTGAAATTTTTTTTTGAAAATTTTCTTTGGGGCTTTGTGTGAAAATTTGACTTAAGCTGAGAAGTTAAATTTTGGTCGTACTAGTATAAATGGGAAAGTTGCAATATATTAATCTTTGAGGCAGTTAGTTAAAAATTAAAGTTTTCAAGTGTTGAACATTGTTTTAAAATTAAATTATTGTAAGGTTAAAATTGTTATGGTCGTTTGTGGGAGTTTCATTAATGTTGTTGGAGAGTTATGCTAATTGATCGAGGATCCAAATTTTTTTTTTTTTTTTAAGTGTTTAAATTGTTTTAACATTGTTTTTAACTATATGAAAAAAAAATCAAACATGGGTGATTTTTAAAGTTAATTTGTTCAGTTCAGCTGAGATGTGTATAGTGAAGTCTTTTGGATATTAAATCCATTTTTCTAGTCTTTTCAGACTTTTTCAAGTCATTTCCATATTCTTTGGACAATTGGCTGATAGTTGCGTTGAGACAATAAGAGGGGGGGCACATGTCAGGAAAATCACATGCCTCCAGAATATTTGTTGGTCTTATTGACTCAAGCAACACATAAAAACTATCATTCATTATCACTCATGCACTCTTAGTATTCTTCATATTAAGTAATAAACATTAAAATTTTACCTTTATTAAATATAAAATACACTTCATAAATATAATTTACTTTTGTAAATACATCGTTTTTACTTACCTTTTGCATTTTATTCTTTCCATAATTTGAGCTGCTTTCAGGAACAAATACTTTTTATTTAGTCCATCATTAAAACGTAACTACAGAAACACAAACACATTTTTACTTCTAACGAGAACCGCACTACATCGTGAACATCGTAAGCACTTCTGAGGTAGTGCCTCTGCCACTCACTAGATGGCGGCACACGTAGACCGTTCGGATTGGAAGACCGAACGACGAATCAACAATGGCACGTGTATGCAAATTTCGATGGATCGTTCTAGTAAAGTGGGTGTTTCTAGTGATTAGCCGACATTCTACCAGTATAAATAGTTGCTATATCTCTGCATAGGGTGTATATTGGAAATCGATTGATCAAGTGATCGGCGGTGTTCTTTCAATAGACATCGTCGTAGTATTGGAATATCTGGCTTGTTAATGTGATATAAAAGTAAACGATGATCGTTGTGGTTGATGGCGGTAGTATTTAAAGTTCGAGCAGCTTGGTACATTAAAGTATAAATATATTCGATGTGTTTAGTAAGTTTATTTTGTTCTGTTTACGTCTATTTACTGAATATCCGTGTTCTGTGAAAAGTGAAAACGTTACTGTCTTCAAAACGAAACTGTGTCATATCAAGTTATTAGAATCAAGATGCTGTATTATAATATGTGAGTACTTTGAATAAATCTCCTGTGTTTGAATAACTTTTTGTCTTCATTGAATTCTATATATATTCTGCATTTCACTATTTCACTATTTTAACTTTTATATGATGATCTATCTAAAACCAGCAAAAGCTTCTCACTACGCTATAACTAAAAGTTATACTCTGCTTACTTCGAAATAGACTACCTATATTATTTAAACAGGGGCGACATGATTACCAAAGCCGCCTCTGAAAATGGGACCAATTAAAATGAAAATCTCTTCTCTTAAATTGCATTCCATTTTTTTTTTCATTTTTCGTCGTTTATACTTTGACGAAAAGCAGAAATATTTGATCACCCAGGGCACTAAGTATTTGACAGAAAAGTTAATTTTTTTAAGGTTATTTTTAGAAAGAAGCTGAAAAAGTCTGACTAAGAGCGCCATAATAACAAAAACATAAATACGATGTTAGTTTTTTGAAAGCTATTTTTTACAGAGGCGCTGGAAAAAATGTAACCATGGGCGCCATAATAACAAAAACACGAACCCGATATTAGTTTTTTGAAAGCTATTTTTGCAGAGGCGTTGAAAAAAATCTGACCAAGGGCACCAGGATTACAAAAACACGATGTTCCAGGATACCATGTGTAAAAATAGCACATCTGATTGTCGATAACTTATGTTATTTCGAAATTGGGTAATTGGGTTATCTAATTGTCTTTGATCCCACACAGTTTGCTTATGCTATACTTTTAAAAATAAAAAGTATTACTTTTTAATTTGCCATATCAAAATCTTTGAAATTTTATGCCTTTAAGAATGCACAACTTTAAACGTGCTTCCCAAAAAAAAAAAAAAAAAAAAAAAAAGTGACAAGGGCGCACCGGGCATTTGCCTCGTTGCCCGGTGGGCCAGTACGACCCTGAATTCATATACAAAGTTTACTCATTGTAAAGCTAATAGATTTTTTGAAGATAACATGTCCACCTAATTACACAGAAATTCAATAGATTTTTATTCAAAAAGTTTTGACTGTTATACGAAATTACCATATTTTTTAGAATTGGCACAAATTATGTGGATTATTAAAATTCCACCAATAGTTGAATTACATGAGATTTTCAGTTGGTATTACAAATCACTTCAGTAAATTTAAACCTCAATGCAAAGTTAATAGTAAATAACAAATCCAAATACCCAGAGATAATGTACTTCATTAATTGCTAAAAGGTGTGAAATCAAAACAGCAAAAAAGGAACATATAAAGTGTAATACACTGCTCAAAACAATTAAAGGATATTGCAGTTTTAGGTGGATTTTGTATCTGGGAAACTTTTTAGCTGATTGATACATGGTCGACAGACATAGTAGGTTATATGAGAATAAATTACACATGTTTGGCAGAAAAAAATGCATTTTATTGCGCATTTGTGTACAAAAGGAAAAAAACACAATTTGTGCATATGAGAAAAAAAGAATAAGAAAAGGTGTTTTCTTCAAAGAAAATCATTTTCAGTAGGGGGTATGGTTTCCACGGGCGGCCAGCAACGTTGAACACCTTTGAGGCATGGACTCAATGAGGCTATTAATGACGAGTTGGGGTATTCTGCCCCTCTCTTCCAGAAGAGCTCTTTCCAGTTCTTGGAGAGCTTGTGGGGGTTGTTGGCGGCCAGAAACTCGTCTTCCTAGAGCGTCCCAAACGTGCTCGATTGGATTCATGTCTGGAGAACACGCTGGCCATTCCATTCGAACGATTCTTTCCTCGAAAAAGAAATCCTCCACCAGGTTTGCACGATGTGGCCTGCAGTTATCGTCCATTAAAATGAAGTTATCTCCGATTGCTGCAGCGTAAGGGACTACAATAGGTCTGAGGATCTCATCCCTATATCGGCGACCAGTCAGAGCTCCATCTCGAATGATGTAGAGGTCAGTGCGCCCGTCAATGGAGATGCCACAATACACCAACACTCCTCCACCGCCAAATCTGACACTTTCGTGCACGAACGCAGGATTATTCCTACTGCCACGGTCCCTCCAGATGAAAATACACCTATCATCCGGATGCACAGTAAAACGGGACTCGTCAGAATATTGCTCCATTCATTTCTCCTCCAGTTGACATGCTCGGTTGCCCACTCCCTGCGGTCGCGACGATGCCTTGATGTTAATCTAACACATACCATCGGTCGGCGAGCATACAGACCAACAGCATGGAGCCGGTTTCGGACAGTCTGAATTGAAATCGTGGTGCCTGTAGCCGAGCGAAGGTGTTGTTGGAGAAGAGTAGCGTTCATGTTTCGGTTTCTCCGAGCTGTTAACGCTAAATACCGATCTTCATTGGGCGTTGTTGCCCATCTATGACCTTGCCCTGGTCTTCGGCCTGCACATCCACTCTCCAAAAAACGGTTCCAGATCCTGGAAATGACACTTTGTGACACTGCAATGGCTTGCGCTACTTCGGCTTGAGTTTGGCCCCCTTCTAACCTACCAACAATTCTCCAAGCTTCTGAATCTGTCAAATGACTTCGCTGAGACATCGTACTCATCGAAACAAAGCAATCACTGAATGCCGATCATCCTTGTCTTCATTCTCTTTTATCCAGTTGAAAGTCAAATTTCATTCGCTGCTGCTGAAGCGACGTTTTTGACGTTGAACTCAAAATTTGCATACTCCACAGTTTGAAAACCAGAAAAATTTGCATTTGTGATTCTCTTCTTCTATTTTCGGCAAAAAAAATTTCGTTTATATCTTTATTTTATATAAAACTTCAAATATCCTTTAATTGTTTTGAGCAGTGTAGAAAGACTACAGCACTTGCAAGATTAAATCATGATGAAACCATCCAAATACATTAAAAAGCAAAATAATTTTTCCCTCCAATCTATACTATCCATCCATTATAAGAGAAACCATTGAGATTATAACACGTAAATATTCAATCTGTAATGATCAAGGCTTCGGAGTCAGTGGGAAAAATGACCGACTCCAACTCAGACTCCTGAAATTTTAAAGGAACCAACTCCGATTCTGACTACGGGATGGCTAAAGTACTAGTTATTATTCATTGCTGTCATTTGTTTTTAAATAGTAATAGTCGCTTTATTAAATTTGTCATTAAATAAAGAAAAAATTGCTATTTTAAAAGAAAGTGGCAGCAAGGAAGCAATCAGAATTTAAAAACATTCAACTGGCAACACTGCAACCTTCTGTTACATTCCTGTTTGACCTTGAAGAATATGATGTGCATATCAACCCAGGGGTCGATGCAGGGTTTTTTTCTTAGGACCCATTTTGTGAAAAGTAAAGGTTATTTTGTGAAATTTATTATATTTTTGTGAAAAATAACATTTTAACGAACTATATACTAAATATAAAATATAAGCTAGAAATTTCAATTAAAAACAGTTTTCATATATGCTGTACACTCTGGACAGTATATTGGGACTGTTTAACCTGAGTTTCCTTATATATATATATATATAGTCCAAATATAAAAATAATAATTCAGTTTATAAATTTAAAATTACATAGAATTCGTTTAATTTCACTTCAAATTATCTAAAAAACAAGCTGGAGTCAGAGTCAGCCTGTTTTTTAGTGACTCCGACTCTTTTGCCCAAAAATAGGCCTGACTCCGACTCTGACTCCACAGCCTTGGTAATGATACAGCATCATTTAACTTGCAGAGGATTGTGGGTTCGATAAACAATGACTGCCAGATATCATTCTTTATTTTAATTACATCTGGTGCATGCTAAATCTGTCATGAATTCAAAGTCCTTGGGGTGTGAATTGCCAGTCTCCGGGGCACCTTACCACATGAGAGTCCTGTCCTTTGACCCATGTTCTAAATTACAGAGTCACTAAAGAAGCACCACTCTCAAGGCTCTGGGGACCTTCTTCCATGCAAAATGCCATGGCATTTTTCTAGATACAACAACAACATCAATTGAGGAAAAAAAAATTCCAATAAAAGTAGATTTTATGTATATGTTTGTATGTTTTTTCTTTTCTTATAAGGGTTTTTATTATTATTACTTTTGTTTCTGTACTCAATTAAAAAAATTAAATAGCTATAAGCTGAAATTGTAATAAATTCTCTTATTTTCTTATTATTAATTGAATTCATTGCACATTTTTTTTTAATGTAGTTCATATATTTTATGTAGATTGGCTACAGATACTGTACTCTTTGATATTTATTATACTTGCAACACTGTCTAAAGAACAAGGTATCACTGTTGCTGGAGTTTGCTTTTTATATGAAATTTTCATCGTTCAAAAGGTAAAAACTACTTAAATAAATTGTTTGAATTATGTTTCTTGTTATTTGGTGTAATAATTATTTATTCAAATAATAAATGACATATTCATCTAGTCCTTTTCAGTCATCTGTGATTTGATTTGCAATTAATCTATAATTGAAAACACCAGAGAAGTTGATAAAATATTAGTAATGTAATTAAATTTTTTAATTAAAAAAAATACTTTAAAAAAAATTATTTAAGAGTGGGTTCATCTTATGTAAATTATCTCAGTTCTTCCTTATCTTATTCTCCTAATTTAAGTTTGTTGAAAATGTAATTAAAAACTTAATCACAAAATAAATATTAGTAACAAGACATTAAAAATGGATTTTAAAAATAGTAAAATAATTTATCCATTAAGAGTCTATTTCCCATCTATTATCCGTGAATCGATAGAAATCTACATGCGTAAAGTAAACATTTGCAATGAATCCACCTCATTTGAATTGCGTAAAATTTGTCACGAGGTACTTTTCCATTTTAAAAAGCAATAACTAAATATTAATTTTCACGATTACAGTTGGCTACTTCAAGCACCTGCTTTTTTTACATATATGATCTCGTGATTCATGCTTTCAAGTTTATTTTCCAAATTTGCGAAAATACCTTGTTTATCGTTATATTTCTTGAAAATGGCACCGTATGAGCATTGAAACGTATGTTGATCATTAAAAGGTTTTTTTATAAGCCTTTTGTTGTTTCTTTTTGTATCACTTAAGCATTTCTCTAGATTTAAAAAACTTAAGTCATACATATTTTTTTTAATGCTAAAAAATGTTTTATGCAAATCTTATTTCTGAGTTATCTGTAAAGGGAAAGAAAAATAAAACAAAACAAAAAAATTTAGACATTTTTCTTGGTAAAAAAGTGTTTACTGTGCTTTCAATTGCTTTTATGAAACTATCTGCTACCCTCTCCCCCTCAAGGCTGTAGAGAAAATAAGTTGGAAAGAGTATATTCATATACTTTAAAAGAATTGCATTTTACTTAAAATTACATCTCCCCTCCGAAAGGATTCACTCTTTCAAAAATGCAACCCCTCCCCCCCCCTCCTTTTTTTTCTATTATGAAATGCGCAAATTTTAATTTGTGTATTTTATAATAGTTTTGAAACATTGGTAAATACGATAAATGCCAGGTAATAATTCTATGTAATGCTTAGGTAGTGATTTTAATTAAAAAATACCATAGTAGTAATATTTTTTTTCTTTTCTACTGATATTTACTATATATATATATTTTTTATTCTTATAAAAAGTAAACTCGTCTTTACAATTATGAAATATAATAGGAAAAAAAAGTGAAATGACAAAACCTTTAAAAGTTTATATATATATATATATGTTTTTTTTTTTTTCTCTTAAATCTTATAAAGTTGTTTGTGAAATATCAAGTCAATTGTCAATGTACACTGCTACAATGTTTACAATCACTAAGTGGCTTTATTTAAATATTGAGAAAAATGCTCTAATTTTTCTATTAATTAGTACTTATTCTTTTTTACCTTATATTAAACGTATGTTTTGTAAATTTCAAAATCTACTGTGCATGTTTTGGGCTTTGTCAAAATGAATTATGACATTATTTTACAAATTTATTTTGCATGAGATAAATTAAGGATAACAGAAAAGAAAATATTAAGAGAAATGAGTGGTAGGGGATATTATTGTTAATATAAAGTAAAATGCATCCTTTCTCATTTTCAAGCAAGAGATTTCACCATAAATCCACAATTTTCTATTTCTTTCCATCATTAAAAATTTGTTATTTATTACTAGTTATCTATGTAATGAAACAAATCATTTGTCTAAATTTTGGTGGTCATGTAAAAATAAAAATTACTAAAACAGGGTTCCTACACGACTGGAAAATATGGAAAACAGGGAATTGTCAGGGAAAATGACAAGTGTTCAAAAAGTCAGGGAAAATCGCATTTCCCCCCTAAAACCTGGAAAAGTCAGGGATTTAAATATATATATTATGTGCTATCATGTGTCAAGATTCTTCTGAGTTCCGAATTCAGTCTGCAAAAAATTCAGATTTTTTACTACCAAGTAGTATTTTTGCTACATTCATATTTATAACATAATTTAACATTATTTATAACATAATGATGTTTTAGCCATACAAATTTGTTGCTAAATAGGTGATACTTCTGCGAAATAAATATTGAGCCATGTTAAGGTGGCTAGGATGAGATATCATGAATATTTAAATAAGAAAAAGAAAGAAAATTATAAAGCAAGTAAAAAAGAAAAGCTGTAGCTAAAATTAAATTGTTAAAAGACAAAAAATTGAAAGTTACATTAAAAACTGTTTCTGAAACAACACAAACAAATGACATGGTAGTAGAAATGTCAAAAAATATTTGAATGGTTGATATGTGAAATCTAATTATATCAATAAAATGTTACTTTGAATCCATCCAAATTTGTATATATTTAATTGTTTTTCATTTTTTATATTTTAAATATCAAAAAATAGATTTTAGTTTCATTTTTATAGATTACTTTTATTTTCAGAGGTATATTTAACCATTAAAATCTAGAATTGCTAATCGTATTTCTAAAAAGGGTTTGATTTGAATGCATGGAATTGTAGGAAAAATGGTCTGAAAAAAACCTGGAAAAGTCAGGGAATTTTGTTATTTAAATAGAGTATGAACCCTGTAAAAGTAAGATCTTTTACTTTGGTAACAAAATAATGAACATTTTTAGAAATGGGTAATTTTTTTTATCAGTTTTATTAATACATTTACTTAATTTTTAAATTATTAGTGGCAAAGTCATATTTTCTTTCAAATAAATTCATTCACCACCACAGCCTTGTATGTTAGAAATGTGTAGGGCATAAAAAAAAGGATGGTTCTATTTCCATTGATCTCTCTTTTAAATATCCTATAATTTTGATTTTTACATCATCAAATAGGCAGAAAAATGTACTTTCAAAAGAAATTTGTTTGCAATCTGTAGCTTAATTTAGTGACTTTTTACATAATTTTCAAGCATGATTTTTTTTTTTTTATCTATCTCAACAAAGAACATTTCTTTGGTATAGCAATGTAAAGTAACTAGTGTCAAAGTTATCATAGTTGGCAATTGATTGCTCAGAGCAAATTGTAAAAGAAAGAAAAAAAAAAAAAAAAAAGCAGAATAGCCGTAACATATGATTAACCATAAGATACCGCACTTTGACTCTAAACTAAAATCTGTCAACAAATACCAGACATATTTTCATTTTATGCTGAACATAAAATTAGTATCAAGTTAAGTTAAATTTATTTAAGATTGATTTAATTAAGATTTTGATTTAATTTTGTACCATAATAGGCTTGCAGTTGTATTTTAATACTTAATTTTTTTTTAAATCAATATTTGTTAAAATTCAAACTTGTCACACATAAAGTAATTATTTTATACATGTATTCTTGTAAAAAGTTTAATTTTTTCTCTCATTTTACTATCTTTTAATGTGCAATCCCATGTCTGTTCATTTTGTAACTCAATATTGCACATTTAATGTGATGCATATTTTCATCTATTTTAATTTACTTTTTATTTCTTGTTTTGAATGTTATGATTAAATGACATTTGTTGCCTAGTTTTTGACACAATCTTCTTTTTTCAGCTTCGATTTATAGATCTATTTCAAGTTGGTCAAACATTGTGTGCATCTAAAACCTCTGTCCCTGCTTGGATTCAAACTATGCTCTTGAGACTTGGCATCATATCATCCACTGCAGTGTGTCTACTTATTGCTAGATTCAAAATAATGGGAGCTCAACTGCCTGTGTTCACTAAGTGAGTGGTTTTTACATCTGATATAATGATATTGTTTTATACAGGAGATAATTACTATAAAACACAACTTTTATTTTGCATGATGAGTAACCATAGTTGTTCTTTTAAACATTCTTAGAAACCATCATACATTCTTAAATGTTTAGGTTTATAAAATATGAAATTTATTATATGTATTTTCAAAAATTAAAATTATGATCAGCTTAGATGGACGTGATCACTTTTTTGGCTACCGGTTTTTCAAAAAAATTATTTTTGTAGCAGATTTCTACATTTGCAAGAGAAATGTAAAATGAAGATTATTGCTTGTAAATGGTAGTAGCCATAAAAGTGGTTATGCCCACCTCTTGTGAAAAGCAAATGCATATAAAAATTATGAATAAAGCTTTCTTATTCATTGTTTTTTTATCTTGAATAAATTAGTATATTATTTAAAAAATCTGGCAAATTGTTAAAAGAAATTTATATATTTTTTTTCTGTGGGAATCTTTGGCAATATTTAATATATATTATATATTAATATATTTTTTATATTAATATATTTTTCGAAAATCTTTGTTTTGTCCTTCCTAATTTTGCACCCTTATGATTCCTGCACCTAGAGCAGACTGCTCTAATTGCTCCACAGTTGCTAAGCCCCTGATTGGGATTAATTTATATTTCATTATATATAAATTCAATTATGCCTTTTGAAAACATATTTGTATCATTAAACATAGGTGCTCGTAAGGGGGGCAAACAATATATATTTTTTCATTGGAAACAATACTCTGATGTTACCTTTGAAAAATCGGGTTAAACAAAACTCAATTCAAAGCCAAAACAATTAGAGTCAACCTGAACCGAACCTGACCTAAACTGCAGAACTCTAGACCAGGTAACCCAATTTTACTGTGGGAGTTGGATTTTCTTTGTTTTATAAGTACATTTGTAATCATCAGAGTTTTAATTTATAATTATTCTTCAATGAATCAAAATACTTCAAAGTAAAATTCTCCATTGGGTCAAATAAGCTGATTTTTCCATGGGCCGGTCTTTCCTTCTCTGTTCATAAGCACATTTGTGATCATCTTAATTTTAATTTATAATCAGCTTTGAATTAAATAAAAGTATGTAAAAGTAGAGTCTTGCATCAGATCGATTAACCCAACTTTACTAAGGTTTTCTTTTCTTTTCTTTTCTTTTTTTTTTTTTGAAGGGAGGTGTTAAGTACATTTTTGCAATATTGTTCAGATGAATTTGTTTATCGAACTTATATGTTTAGCATTATTTATGCTGTTTTTTCTTTTAGTGCCCTTTTTCTTCTCCCCTGTATCTCTCCCCCCACTCACGACCCATTTTTCTCCCTCCATGCTGTACTGTTTTACTAGAATAAACTTTAGGATTCCTACTTATTGTTGACCAATAGCTAATTCCTAAACCGTTAAGTTTAAAAAGTATAGTACCAGTTGCAAAAATGTTTTCAAATGTTATTCTTCATCATATGAAAATTTACAATAATTATTGTAAATATTAATTATTGTAAATATTAATTATTGTAAATATTAATTATTGTAAACGTATTGCTGTTATTGTTGATTGAATTAATTACTGTAATTGACATAATACATTTATGTCAAAAAAGTTAATTTTTAAAAAGTTACAAAATTTTAATTTTTATATGGCTATTAAGTTGTATAAGTTATTTTTAGAAAATCTTTCTCCAAGCTGTAACAAGTAAAATGGTGAAAATTCCGTTTTTGTATGACCAAAACATATTGTGTTATATATATATATATATATATTTTTTTTTTGGCATTTACTGGCACTAAAAACATGTTTTGTGTTCTTGGCTAGAATAACTTGTTTTAATTATATTTTATAATTCAAACTTTATGTATCTTAAAACATTTTTCTCGGTTAGTTCTTCAAGATTTTGAAGTTTGATTATAGATTAAATAACTTTATATATGTGGTTGCAATAAGAAGTCATTAAAATAAAATAAAAAATGATTGATTTTTTATTTCACTATGGCAATATTTTATCTCAATGCCTATAAATTGTCATTATTTCTTGTTGCATCTCCAACTGTGTTATTTTAGAAAATTTAAATATTTCTGCTCTAGTGTTAGACTGTAATTAAAATGCTATTTGTTTATCATCTTGCTAGTATCTTTATTATCGTATTCTGTGGGATTGTTTCTAATTTTCTTTAATTATTTCCTCTTGTATGTATAAAGTGAGTTTATTTTATGTTTAAAATTTTTAAATAATTTTTCTAGTAACTAATTGAAGTTATCTTAATTTCCTTTTTGAAATTTAGACCCCTATCACATTATATATAAACTCTATGAAGATTTTTTTTTTTAAGTGCATAAACTGTACTTTTTCTAGGCTTTGGTCCAAGGAACTCAAACAAAATGTCAAAGTGAGTACTGCCATTTGAAAAATGGAAGTTGATAGATTTTTTTTAATATGTAGATGACCCCTATTTCAAAAATTGCATTCATATTCAGAAAGTAGACAGTTCTCAATAAGTATTTCTCTCTCACATCTGTCTGCGACAATTTGATGATAAAATAATATGGTGAGGGAGGTGCATTTTTTCCCACAAAAGTACATTAAATACTAACAATTTCAACAGTGTTCTCTCAAGTACAAAAAATAAAATGTTAGCTGACTGTGTATATCATACATTTAAAAAAGAAAAAAAAATTCATTTTACTGTGTTATTTGATTTTGGTATATTTCAATGTATTTTACACACTTTTTCATAATTTGTTGTTTTTCTTTGACTTATTGGTGTATTATCTATATTTAATTTTTTTAGGTTTGACAATCCTGCAGCTGTATCAGAAACTCCTGTGAGGCAGCTAACTTACAACTATCTTCTTCCAGTCAATATGTGGTTATTAATATTCCCTTCAGATCTGTGTTGTGATTGGACGATGGGCACTATTCCACTAATTGAATCAATTTTAGATCCTCGGAATATTGCTACATTAACTTTATATTCAGCTGTAGGTTTAATACTATGGTCTGCCATCTCTTCAGATTCTAAGCATTTTCAACTAATTTCTTTGGTAAGTTTAATTTTTAAAAATATTTTTTTTTTTCTAATTCACTAACTTTTTTTGCAAGTTTGATTCTAAGGCTAGAGCTTCACAAGAAATCAGTATGCACTTTAATCTTATCAGCTATATATGTATAACAATAAAGTTTTATTTTTGAGACAAACTTCTATTTATTCTCTACATAAGTACCAACTTGTACAGTTTGGCTATACAATATACGATTTCAGTTCTAAATGTGTTGTTGTACTGATAAACAGTAAGATTGTATGGTTTGGGCAAAAATTAGTAAGGAATATATTGTTTCATCCATCGCATAAAAGATAAAACTTCAAATCTGATGCATGCATTTTTTTTCATTCTTTTACAGAAAAGATTGCAATTAAAAATATACCATGCATAATATACAGGGTGATTCACTCATATTAGGCCCTGAATATCCTTGAATAACTCTCCCTAAGATGAAGCAATCAGAAACAAAAGATATGCTATATACCTGGAAGTATGTGAAATCAAGGACATTACATATGCATACCATATATCTTCCTAAATTCACTCTTACATTGCTTAAACAAATTGGTGATACAATAGGTTTGCACTATGAATACATGCTGCTCATTACTGTATTTCACCATCCTGCTACGAAGTCTTCCAATTTTTAAATTCTGTGGTTCAGACATTTGGTAAATTACAGAGATTTAGGAAGAAAATATGGTGTGTGTATGTAATAACTTCGATTACACATAGATTATGCATATTTTTTTTAGTTCATATTGCTTTGTCCTAGCAAGCATTATTCAAGAATATTCAAGATCCATTACAAATGAATCGCCCTGTATAATAATGTATTTTACCATATGATCTGATCCCGTCTGCTCTTATGTTTCCATAACATGTAAAACAGTTTTTTTTTTTTTATATAAAAGAAGATTTAAAAATAAGAGCATCAATTAAATTAAATTGCTTGTTCAGATAATCAAGAAATACTTAATATCATATCATGCATCTTGATACGAGTTAACATTCAAATAACTTGTGCATAAAGCTGTGCACAAAGCATCATAAAAATTGTATGGATTTAAAAATTGATATGTTGGCAGGCATGGATTTGTTTTAAGAAAATATAAACATTTCAGTGTTATTCCTCAGAAGCTAATTTGGAAAAATAAAATGTTGTTACGATTGTGTACAATCTTCAGAATTTCTTAGAAACAGGTCTGGTTCATTTTGGCATAGTTTGTTTGGCATGAAGTTTGTAGTGTTTATAAGGTAGTTTAACAATGTGTTAAATGATATAAAAACTGAGTTGCACGACCAGGATGCCTAGGGGTGCCCGTCAGGCACTTCAACTGCTGTTCCCAAGTTCTAAAGCACTTTTAATGAGCACGACTAGAAGAGTCCTGTGTTCTCTATTGCCGGTGGATGCGTCGCCACATGCTGATCACCCCCATTCTCCCAAGAGATTGATGACATAGGTCGCTGCAATTCGCGGTAGAACCCACCCTCTTGGGAAACCACCACTTTTACACTTAGGGACGAGCCAAAGTCCTCCAACAGTTTTGGGTACCAGACTCCCAGAAGGGAACTGGGTCCTAGGCCTTAAGTCAGGTTTCCCCTGCCCGTACTTGCTGTACCGTAGCTCTAGGGATGTGAAGATCTACAAAGATAGTTAAATGATAGATATTATGTAAAAATTTATAATCGTCAATTTCTGATCCCAAAGAATGCATACCCTGCCAACATTGCACTGAACTTCCATACAATGAAGGTTAATTTAACTGATGTTAAACACGTTTCAAACCAGAATTTTTTTTTAAGAAATGCATTCAAATAGGTTCCACCTAAGAACATGAAACTAAATATAGATTATTTTTTCAGATATATTTTCTGGTTAGAAACGTCTTTAACCTGGATCAAATTAATTCACATTGTACGGAAATTTAGTCAAAAGTTGGTAGGTATGGGAATACAATATAAAGATCTTTAACCCTCTAAGCGTGTAGAACGTAATATTCCGTTCGCTAAGCTCCAGGTTTCACTGCAATATATGCAATGTTTAAGATAATATAATTCTATAGATTTAATGAATTTTCAAAAAATGGAAGAATGATTAATACTCTCAAGGGTTACATTCATATTTGTAATTTAGTTTTATTTATAATGCTGAAAGAATCATATTTTTTTAGCAATTAAAACAAAATGCAGAGAAAACAACATTACAATTTTACCCTTTTTCAAAACGCTCAGAGGGTTAACTGTATATTGATATGTTTCAGACAAATCTGTCCATATGTACAGGGTAGGTTTAATGATGTGTGAAAAGTGATCTATATAATGCAAAATTCTATAATATAAACACACAACCAAGATCTTCTACTGTAATACAATTTAGGATGAGTTTTAGATATTTTACTTTGTCATGTTTCAAAGCTTTATTCATTGCGCGAAGCAAAAATATTTGCAAATCAATGAATAATTTCTTTTTCAACTATAACAGTTCAGCTTTTTTGATAGAGAAAGACATTGAGTGAAAAGTTTGTTCTAAAAAAAAAAATCTACATTTATGTATAAGGCCATTATATTCGTACATTTTCTTATTCTATAGAATACTACAAACTATGTTTTAAGGAAATAATGTGTGGAGAATTGTAAATGTTCTACAAACTCTTATAAATACAGATTGAGTCTATTAATTTTAATAAAAGAAATATTATCTAAAATTTATTTAATGACTGCACAAATCTTCTAACAGATTTTCAAAAATTCAGAAAAAATGCTGTAGAAGCCAAATTTTTCATTAATTCATAATTGGAGACATAAAGGGTTAAGTAAAAAGTGAAATTTGTCATAAAGAGAAAAAAAATTTAATATCATATTTCTGCATTATCCAACTTACATTGTATCCTGTGCTGTATGAAAGGTCTTATTAACCTTTTCAATAGTACAACCATATACAGCAAACTCTCGTTAGTGCAGATTTCCAGGGGGCACTGTTTTTCATCTGCATTTAATGATGTAAAAAATAATCTCTCATGTTGCATTAATTGAATTCATTTTTTAAAGAAATTATGTAGGGGGAAACTTTATACCAAAATAAAACAGTGGCAAATCTGTTAAGAGCCTATTGAGGCTTAAACCTACCTAAGTATTTGTAAAAGTTGTACAATTATAAATGTTATATCTTTTGAACTTTTATTAATATTACTTCTTTTGAAATGAATGTTACTCATACAGCTACATTTTAACAAATTTTTTATACTGCACGCTTTCATTTTATATTTCACCTCCTTTCCCATCCACATTGCACCCTGAGAACTTTTGAAGCCTGTTGACTTCAACAGTAAAGGTCCAAACAGACAGCCAGACATACCTGCAGCTTGTTTTTTGTAGTATTTCACTCTCTTTGAAGTTTTATGACTTTCTTAGCATGTCTAAAGTTCAAAGATCAAGCAGAGAACTTCGATGACAGATAGACAATGCCTCTTTCTTTTACTGAGACTCCCCTTTCTTTTGTCGATAACCACAAATTACTTAGGAAAGAATGGGAAGTCATGTTATTGATGTCTCAGGAAGACTTGCTTTGACTGCAAATAAAAATAAATGCACCTTAAGACCCTGTACTAAAGGGTTTATACTTTTATTGATTCAAGATTCAAGATTATTGATTCAAGATCACACCTTCGATTTCCCTCATGAGCCCGGGTAAACTGGATGCCCACAAGAGTGCTGGGCCCGAGACCTAACCTCGTGTTCACCGGATGTGCATTTTCTTTACCAATGCATCTGTTTCTTAACTATGTGTAAATTATGTGGATCTGAGGCTTCCCTCAGAGATATTTACCTGACCTACTTGTTATCTGTTAAACAGTAGAGGCAGTCCTAATGGTAGCTCGTTCTAATTCACAAAAGAAAAAAAACCTTATAAACAAAGTCTTCAGACAACTGCTTTGCATTTGGTTTTGCTAATTTTACACTTTTCTATTCTATTTGTGCATTTATATTTATGTATACAAGAAAATTTATATTTATGTAAGGTCATTTACGTAGGCATTTACATAGTGCATTTTCATTTACGTAGGAAAAATACCCATAAAAACAGTCCATTGCAAACTTTTTATTTTCATCTCTTAAGTAGATGATGAAAAGCTGGGTGAAGTTATTTATTTAAAGAAATATTTGACACGTGCCATTACACTTTCACTTTGAGGAATTGTGCACTCTTAAAAGTGAAAATCAACCTTCTCAACCTAGTTCCAAAGTCCTATGTATTTAAATTATGAAAATTTAACAATTAATCATCACCAATTATGATAAAATGTTAATTAATAAATAAACAAATTTTTAAAAAAGTAGGAATAATTCTACATGAAATCGTGTTCTGTACAGCTATAAATATTGAAATAATTTGATTATATTATATGTACTTTTGTTTTGTTTTGTTTTAATTTAATTTCAATTAAATCGTGTAATATCATGTGTCATTTTTTATAGTCTTTTTTTGCAAATAAATTGTCCCTTGTTTACCATCCAGGCTTTAGTTTTAACACAGTTATTCATGTTCTTTTCTTCTAGGCATTATCTCTTTTAATATTGCCATTCCTCCCTGCATCAAATCTGTTTTTCCCAGTCGGATTTGTGGTTGCCGAAAGAGTGCTTTATATTCCAAGTATGGGATACTGCTTCTTAATTGCTTACGGATGGCATTTGCTTCATAAAAAAGTGTAATGTTTTTTAAATATTTTTATATTGTTGAAATTGTTTGGTAATTGATCCACTCACTTATGCATGAATTATTGTTTAATGGATGAAAAATCTATTTTGAATTTGAAATAGATTTAAAATAGACTATTAAGAACAAATAATATTGAATTTTTAAAAATCTTACACACATTACAAAAATAAGTATAACAGTAAAAATAGTTTTTTTTTTTTTTTAAACACTCTTTTATAAGCATTCAACGCTCATCTTGAAAATCACATCTAATTTCATGCTGTTAGAAAATTTTTTTGTTGCAATACATTAATTTGGAGTTGGTAGTTACAGAATTGACAAATCTACTAATTTTTTTATTTTAAATCTGTTAAAAAATATATGTTAAAATATTATAATATTAAAATATGAAGCTATAAAAGTAATTTTTTACAGATGTATATAACAAAAGATTTTTATATAAATAACAGCCGTTACTATAACTCTTCTTTAAAAAAAAAAAAAAAAAAATCCTTTTAAATTAATTTTTTTATTATTATTTTTTTTTAATCAAATTATAAAATCTAACATTCTTTCCTGTTTATTTATAATTTTAACGATTTCCATAACCAAATAATAAATGCAAGAGGAAGGGAAAACTACACAAGACTGAGGGAAGAATGCAGTAACGTAACTGTTTTGAAAGGGAAGGCGAATTTTTTCTAAGTTTTATTATTATAAGTCGTTCTTTCCCCAGACCCTTGTACATTTTTGTGTCCCAGTTGCACAGTATTTCACTCAGATAATGACTGATTAAGACTGATTTCTATTTTATAGTGTTGTTATCTAAAGTGGAACATTAAGCGTACTAACCATGTTTTTCCTTCACGTAATTTTTTAATTCAGACGCACATTTTACACAAAATTGAATGTAATTTTTTTCAAGTGAATAAGATAAATACCAATAAAGGTTTTCAAATACAAATCCTCATACAAATACTTTTCATAGCTATTATTTTATTAATCGTTAAACATACGTGAAAAATTCTGCAAGATGCTTAAAGTGTTATTGTAAGCTAAAAGTATCTTTACATTGTATATATTTTTTAATTTAGTATATATTTTTCTTTATATATATATATATATATATATATATATATATATATTTGTTTAATTACATTGTTTTTATTCTAAATACAAGCATTTCTTTTTATAGGGTTTCCATTTGCTAAAATTTTTATAACCATTGTTGAATTTTGAGATGTTTTGATTTATTTATGTTGCCACAGTTACTTTTCGATTCATAAGGGAAAATATAAATTATAACTATTAATTAATGGACTGTTTTTATGAAAATTTTTGAAAGAAAACATTATTTGTTACGTCAATATAGTTTAATAGAATGTGAAAAATGTATAAAGTAGTGGGATTAAATCCAAAACTAACTAATAGTAACAAAAATTACGTTACATTAATTTTAACACAATTGTTCTAATTGATGAAAATGAGTCATATGAGTTATAGTTTTCCAACTGAGCAAAAAATGTCCAAGTCAGGATTTGGACTAGTGGCTGAATCTGCCAACTGAGCTATCCTGAACGAATCTGTCAGACATAATTCACACAGCTAACTTTATTAATCATAAGATCTGATATCTGAATCAGCTCATCAAAATAAATCACAGGCAATATAACTCCCAGAAAGCGTATACAATGTTTTCTTGGAGTTCATTATCTGCGATAGTTATGTAAATAATGCAATTAAGAATTTTTGATTTTTAAGCTCATAAACACCTCAGCATTTCTTCCATGAATTACGGTATATAATTGAGAATCAAAATTGATTTCTTGCCATAGATTTTGTTGGCTACCCTGTTTTAAATTAATGTCTTAAAATGTCTAGTACAATATAAATTATCGTATTTAATCAAATCTGAGATATGTTTTTCTTTTTTCCCTTGAAACTTGAATGTCTTGTAATCAAGTACAACTCATAAAACTGTGAAACAAAGTGTGTGTGTTATATTAAAAAATTTATTTATCCCTAATTTCCACACACACCCCTCCCTCATATGAACATGTGTGAAGGATAAAATGTGATGGATGGAACTGGAGATGATGCTATATCTTTGAACAATCCAACAGTGAAGCCACATACGAAAGCAGTGGTGAAGATTCACGCAATGAAATATATGACGATGTAGACAGAGCGATGTCTATGACGAATGAATACTAATTTAGAATAATCTGGAGAATAATTGAAATTAGGATTTAGCATATTTTGTAAGCTTCCTAATATTTTCTTTCTTTTAAAATTTTCTAGCTATTTACATACTTTTTTTTTTTTAAACCATATTTTCGTGGCTAAAAATTAACATTCACCTTAGATTCCAGTAAATATGGTATATGAATATTGTTATAAAAATTTAGGCTGTAAATTTTAAAGCTTCCCCACAGGTAATACAGCAATTAAAAATACCATAATATAAATAATTTTGTTTATTTATTTTTCGCATTTTTTTAAGTGTATAATGTGTGGTGTTTTGAGATTTAAAATTAAAAAAAATAATAATGCAACCTCATTTCTCCAAAATGCTCACATGCTTATACATAGCACACCATGTCATGCTTGTAATTTTCTATTCAAATTAGGAGGCTCCAGGGTTTATATGCCTCAGGAACAGCATGAAAATAAAAAAAATACTCAGGAAACGTATAGGGCTTAAAATCTCATTAAATTAACCGGGAAAAATCCATAATTTCCTTCAAAAACTGAAAAACTATTCAATTACTCTGAAAAAAAAAAAAAAAATCTTGTCTATTTTTTTAAGTTGATATTAGTCGGCATTCATTCCTATTCATCCTGTTTCATCATTGATTGTTGATACAAAAAATTATTGATCTTGGAAAATAACTCAAGGATTTTTTTTTCTTTGAAAATAACTATGAATCCAGAGCAGGGCTTAACAAATGTGGTTGCCAGGTCACTACTTTTCTATCTGTCGACAAGTTTTTTTTTCTTTAAACAAAAAATATTTTTTACTTTTATTTTTAATTTGGCAAAAATAAGTTCATCAAATACAAATTTTAAAATAATAAAATCAGAATTATTTGACTGACTTCGACCGGAAAATAAGCATAAAAAATTAATTTTATTCTTCACTATTTCATAGCTGCCCTCTCATCAGATGTAGATTTTGTAGCATTCAACTATCTTGACATTTGAAGTTTTCGGAAATCAGCATTTTCAGAACATGCCAGTTAATTCAGTCTTTGCAGCATTTTTTCTTTCTTTTTTTTCCAGAGATATGTAATTTTGATAAATTTCATTAGATAACTTAGTTTATATTATCTTTCTAAATTATCTACTATTTTAAACTATGTAACTAATAATACTAAATTATGCTTGTTATTAGTTTTTCTTAATTTATTCATCATAAAAAAACTTTTGTACTTTTTGAAAATAAATGTTGGGGAGATAAATATTTTTACTGGAGACTAAAATTTTTTGCTGGCTACCAGATTTTATCAAATTTGTAAAGCCCTGAGCCAGAGTATTTCCTCTGCACTTTTGTGTACCAACATTGTGGCGATGGATGGAAATATATCTTAATTCTTTTGCACATTTATGTAAAGGAATTATAAATGTCTGTCTGCATTCTAAACACATTAAAAACACTATGAAAAAAACAATTAAATATTTAATCAAATTTTAATTGCTTAATAGGCATAAAGCCAACACAGTGAAAAAGTACCCAAGCCGGTATTGTTATGAATACAAGTTGTGTGAAATTTTCTATGGAAAAAATTTCCAAAGTATTAAATATGAATTTATTGAATTATCGATGCTGGATTTTCTTTGATTTCGTGTTTGACCCAGGTTGGTGGCTCATGGAAAATATTCCATCTTGTGCTGCGTTTCTAGCCTTGCCAACATATAGTGAGAAAGTTCCAGGCTAAGTATCGTTCCCAAGTGGTAGAACGTCAATGCGCTATACTGATGACCCGGTTTCAAGTCCTGGCTTGTGTACTTTTTCACTGTGTTGACTTTACGCCTATTAAGCAATTAAAATTTGATTATTATGAATGCAAGGCATTGGAAATTTTCTATGGAAAAATTTCCAAAGTATTAAATATGAATTAAATATTTTATTAATTTACAAAAATTAAGCCAATTCTTATCTAACACTGTAAAAGCTATAAGTGCTATGCATATCCTCTTGAACTGGTAATACATTCTGGGGGATAAATCATTACAACATGTTTCAGTTTCATGGTTCTGTGTGTTCTAAAAAATTCATTTTGAAGCATTACAGAATATGTATAAAAAATCATGTGTTTTAGCTTATAGTTTTACGTGTACAGAATATGCAATTCTAAATTTACCTTAAATATTTGCTACTATTTTTCTCATCCTTTAATGCACTATAATTATCAATATATTTTAAGTTGTTTTGCAAAAAGTTTATTTATTATTAATATCTTTTTCAGCAGAAAGCGAAGGCATTTATATGTTTTAATTGCTGTAGTTTTACTTTTCCACACTGTGAAAACATTTCTAAGGAATATTGATTGGTAAGTACATTTTTTGTTTATTTTTATACTTTACATTTACATTTAAAAGTATGTGTTTACTTTAGTGTTGTGGTGTAATCAAAATATAGGATGGCGGCATAGTTTATGGACAAATATTTTATTTAACAACTACAATGCACAGCTAAACAGCACCAAAATATATAACACATTTACAAAATAGAGCGAGAATGCGGTTTCACAGGTAGTGATAATCTCTGATCTCAGTTTGAGATACTGATCAAATAGAATAGAGAAGTTTCCTCTATAAAGTTGTAGAATACAGTTTGTCTATCTTTGTCATCTACAAACACGCAGCTCCAATGAAGAGAATCTCCTTTTTAGTCCAGAAGAAAACGTTCTTCTACTTGCTCTCTCTCTATGCTCTGGGGCTAATGAAGGGGTTTTATATATAAATTCTTTAGTGTTTAATTGTTACTTAAAATCTTGAGTGCTTTCAAGTAGTGATCAATTTTATAAAGCATAACTATCTGAGGTAATGTTAGTTGAAAAGGTTTGTGATCTTTATAACATTACTTTTAAGGGTTTAAATAAAATTAATGGCCCACAAAATGTTATCAGGCGCTGATATATGACAAACAGCCTGTTTGGTGCATTTCATCATTTCCTAAACAAGGGATATTAAAAAGTTTTTTAAATGAAAGGTATTTTTAATTAAAGCTATTGAGTAGGAATAGAGTAATGTTATAGTGCAAACTGTAGAAATATTTAATTACTTTTTTTTTTCTAAACAGTTTTAAAAGAAAATTTTGGTTTTGTGAAACTCACCATGATATTCCTGTTTACTGCATTTCATAAACACTATAATTTAAAAGCAATATTTATTTTTTTTAAATAGATTAATTATGAGTGCTTATCGACTATTTTCAATCATATTTTAGGTGGATTTTTTTCTAAAAAAAATTTTCTCCAAATAAGATATTAAAATTAAAATATAAAATATAATTCGAAGCATATCCTAATGCAATTAAATCTTTTAACCAATTTAACTTGATATTAATTTTATGTTCAACATAAAATGAAAATATGTCTTTTTTGTTGACAGATTTTAAAACCAAAGGGCATTTGCCTATGGTTAATCTGTTTTTAATTGTTCTGGGCAATCAATTTCCAATTTTGGTAAACCTGTCACTAGTAACTTTACACTATTGTAGCAAACAAATGCTCATTGTTGAGATAGATTTTTTAAAACATCATGCCTGAAAATTATTTAAAATTATATAAAAAGTTACTAAATTGAGTTACAGGTGCCACACAAATTTTCCTATTAAATGATGTAAGTTTTCAAAATAATATATGAGCAATAAAAGCATAAGCCATAGCACAAATCATTGTTACCGTCATTGTATATATCTAAAAATCGCAACTGGTTTTTGTCAGTCGTCCAAAAGCAGACTGCAATTTTTTGGTGATGACAAAGGAGTCTGTAGAAAAAAAACTTAGTCTAGTAATAAGGGCTAGCATGTTATAAGAGATCACTTGTTATTTAGACTTGTAGTTTATGTGTTTATACCTTTATTTTTTATTTTAAAAATCTGATTAGATTAGTCAGATTAAAAGTCCAATCCAATCAAGGTCAAAAGATTATACAGAATTTAAAAAGACTTAAGTTTATGGGAATTCCTTGATTAATAATTCCACATAAAAAATAAAAATACACTACCGTGAAATGTTTCCATTTCAACTCCTAGTCAATGGTGACATGAAATACTACTTACAATGAAGAAATGAGAAGTCGGAAAATAAGATTTGCAGCAGAACAGCCTATTGGATACTTTTTCCTCTGTGCTTTCATCTAGTGGTGTAGCCAAAAGGGTACGTGGAAGGACAGTGTGCCCCCACTTTTTTTATTTTACCTCAAACATCCCCTTATCTTTTATTTTCAAGGGGATGCTAGGAACACAGGAGGATGCAGACTTTTCAAACTTATTATATTTTTTATAATGTTAAGCTTGCTAATAAGTTAACAATTTTAAGAAATAAAGCACTGATTTTTAATGCTTTCCAAGAAAGTTGAAAAGTGTTTATCACTTTGGATCATCTGTCTGTTTATTTATCTGTTCTTACTCTAATTTTCATAAGTTTGCTTGAATTGAGACAAAATTTATGAATGTTTTTGGGGTTCTTTGCAGTGAAAATGGTGTACTATATATTTGAAACCATTGTTTGAATGCTATCATGTTCACTCATTCACTCATACATACAGACTCATTGTAAAAAAGCAGAAATGGATTTTGGGGACCATGAAATGTAAAGAAGTACAAGAAATACCAAAGTACGCATATACATACAGAATCATTGTAAAAAAAGCAAAAGTTTATCCAGGAAACCTCAAAACATAAAGATGTGCCAAAATTTCATAGTCTTTTCTTTTTCTTACGCTACACATGTCCAGAAAGTAAAAATGCAGTAATTTTCATTATTGTCAGTGGACAACAGTTGTAATGTTATTCTACAACTATTTCAAAAACAAAAATTGCAAAACAAATTTTAACAAAAATCGTGTTTCTTTAATTATTGTTACTGAATTTTGAATTTTATAGATCTACTATCCAGACACTATGTTCGGGACTATGAGAGTCTCACCACTTTTTTTTTTCTAGAACTACACCGCTGCTTTCATCATTTTCACGGGTTTAGAGCCATTTAAAATATTTCCAAGTCTGAACCTTGATATGCTACAGGAACATCATTGTCAAATGTCAATAACAAAACACTTGGTAATACAAATCTTCGATTTTCATTTTCTACATATTCTTTCAGTCTTTGTTAAAGCAATTTTCTCTCAAAATTTTGAATCCTACAAAATCACAATCATAGGACTTTTCTTCTAGAAATATAAATATTGGCGTCGAGTTATGTGCTACAAATCGCATCAAGTGATGTTGATGTCAAACTGGCACTTTTCAGAATTCAACTGATTTAAAATATGATTTCAGACAATTTTCTGATACGCTGTTTTCCGGATAAATGTTTCTATACTCTATTATGCATTTTGCTTGTTTCCTGCCATACATGGATAATGAGGGACTACTATATTTATATTTCTTAATAATGGCTTAAGAAGTTGAGTGCATGTATTCTTATAAATAATAAAATAAGATTTCAGACAATTTTCTGATTCACTGGTTTCCGGATAATTGTTTCTATACTGTATTATGCATTTTGCTTGTTTCCTGCCATACATAGAGCAGCTATTATATTTATATTTCTTAAGAACTTAAATGCATGTATTCTTATAAATAGTAAAATAATAAATGGTCTTTTTTATTGTTATTATTATTTCAAGTGAATGTACTCAAACATTTAATCAAAATTTTCAATTAAATATTTTGTTTTCAGGGTCTCTGAAAAAGACATATTTGCTGCTGGTCTCAAAGTTAATCAGAAGAACGCCAAGCTCTATAACAATGTAGGCCATGCTCTAGAAAGCCAGGGGCAGTTCGAAGAGTCTCTAAAGTATTTTCTTCAAGCATCTATGTAAGTAGATAGTTTTAGAGAACTTCTTTCAAATTATTTTTTTGTTTTTTGTAAAGCAATAATATTTTACTTATTACTTACTACCTTGAATGTAAAATTCTAATGTATATGATATTAATATACTTTAATGTACTTTTCATTTATGTTCTTATTTTTAGAGTGCAGCCAGATGACATTGGTGCACACATGAATGTTGGAAGAACCTACAATAACCTTAAAAAATATGATGAAGCAGAAGCAGCATTTTGGAAAGTTAGTGGGTTTTATTTATTTATTTATTTATCTTTATCAAGGCTTGTTAAAAATTAGAAATCATTACTTTTAAAAAAAGCATTCAAAACATTATTTTGCATAGATATAGATTTTCTGCACTGTATTAGAATATTGTATCACAGTAAAAGTTTCTGTGTATCTGTTCTCTGAAATTTCTAAGCTAACTAATTTGAAGAATTAAAGTATGCTTATTTCTTTCATAAACTGTTTACTTAGACAAGTAACTTCTTAATATTATGTTAAGTATTTTTAGAAAATACCTTTCTTTAAGTTTGCAAATATAATGAAAATCTTTCATATTTGCCAATTTAGTGGCAATCACATGTAAATTGCAGCATTTTTTTTCTTTTTCTTTAAACAGACTTAATTTTTTTTTTTTAATAATCTCATTATTATATGAGCAAATTAGTTCTTGCAAAGCTGTATTTTAAGTGTTTTAATATAATTTTATTTTTAGTTTATAAATGTTATTAACCTTGTCACTTTTTGGGACAGAAATAAACATGAAAGTAAATTGATGCATTTTTCCATTGATTATGCCTCACTCTTTTAATTTATGTGACTAATTGACAAACTTTGCCTGGGGGGGGGGGGGTGTTCCCACAACTGATTGATGAATTTTGGGTTTTGTTTCTAAAAAGTCCTTCAAGATTATAAGGTATGTCATATACCTTATACACAGTAGTTAGACTATTCCTGATGCAAGATATTTCATAATATTAATAAGAGACAAGTTAGACAAACATATCAGATGTAAAAATTTAATTTTAATTTCAATATCATATATAAGAATAAAGTTTAAAAAATATGTCTGGCAGCACATTCACTGAATGATTAAAGATACAGTGGACTCTCATTAATGCATATCTGCTTAAGACAGATCTCTGGTTAATAAGTACAATTTTGTTTTCTCCACCATTCTTTATTTACAATTAACATTAAAGACATTGCTTAATGCGGACAATTTTTTCACATATTGACTGGCCAGAATCAAAATCAACTTTGATTATTGAGATATCAAGAAATTGTCAGTGACAGTGATATATATATCACTATCACGAGGGCTTAATTTCTGAGGAAAAAATGTACCAGAGCTCTAATATTCTGCAAAACTAACACCTGTAGTGTACCCCCCCCCCCCCACCACCCCTCTGTCGTCACTCCAATCTACATATATTTATATTTCATACATTATTTTCAAAATTTAAAGCATTTTTTTTTTTTTTTTTAGCAAAAAAAAAAAAAAGATTAAATACATCTATCTATGTAAACTTAGCCATCAACTATTCCACTTTTTAGTTATCACTACTTCCAAATAGAAACCTTTGCCTAATCTTAATGTTAATTAATCGCAGAAATCTGTGATTAAATAAGCTCAGGATTATGATTCAAAAAGAGTGTTAACACAAAAAATTAATAGTTCGCAGCTATGCAGAATAGAAAAGACTATTTCTGTTTACTCTTTATTCTGATCAAAATAGCATTAAAATGATTTCAAATGGAAATAAATAAAATTTTGAATTTAAAACAGATTAAACATGAGCCTGCCCAAACCCGAAGACGGATATAAAAATCGAGCCTGTTTCATCGCCATCTCTTATGTGAGCAACACATTACGTCACTTATAAGTGTTTTGATACAAAAAAGGCAACAGATTGGAGATGGGAGGGAAAGGAAAGGGTAGGATTTAGGATTCGTTTTTCGGAAGCGTTATTGCTCTGGGCTCCAGGGTGCAGTGTTTATGAGCTCTGGTGAATTCTGGACAATATTTAAATATGTACTAAAAACAGAGAAGTACCGGAGCTGAGCTCTGGTTGGTTCCGGCTTAAATTAAGTCCCGACTATCACTATACAGAAAGAAACATTCTGACACTAAAAACTTAAAAGGTTCAAAAATTTGCTAACAGTTGTTTTGATTGATAGTATTGTTCACTGATATTACTAATCAAAATATGATCTAATAGACCAAATTTTGAAGTATATAGTGAAACTGAAAAAGATGTAATAAAAAATCATTTGTTCAACTGTCACAAAAAAGTGAGATATTACTTTAATTTAATTAAAATTAATTTATATAAGAATGGCACTTTCTTCGCATATTTTGCTTACTCTGAGTAATTAATTTTTTTATATTAACAAATTGTCATTGACTTCTTTTTTTTTTTTTTTTTTTTTTTTTTTACTAAAATGATTAAATTAAGGGAAAAATTGTTTGTTTTATCATACAGTTGGTATCCTATTTAATTTATGTCAAAAGCTGAATTTAATTTAATCAACACTAAGATTTATTTTACACCATTCAAATGCTTGTACCGTTTAATGCAAACTTCGGTTACTGCAAATAAAAAATGGCCTCCCTTGAAAGTCTGAACTAATGGAAGTTCACTGTCTAATTTGGAAATGTTAGATTATTTTATTCACTGTATAGCTTTAAATTTAATTATCCCCCTCATTTTTATATCCTGGTTGGTGCCAAAATGTTTGTTTATCAGTCGTTGTGGATCTGTTATTTTGCAGTAAAGGGTCTTTTTCAAGGCTAAACTGTCTGAGTTCACCCTGGAAAACCTCAACTGGTGGCAGTCACTAGACAATGACCATCAAAACTTCTAAATATTTAGTTATATGGCCTTCTTTGTTTATTGCTCTTAGAACTTACAAGGGAACCAATTTTGGTGCAGCTCACATCTAGCATCAGGACTTGGTGCATATTGTAGCCCTATACATAAAAATTAGAGAACCAATAAAATTTCTCTGTTAAAATCGTTTTTTATATATATTTTTTTTATACTTTTAATTTTTTATTAGTGGATTTTTAATTGTTAATTTCATACCAAAAGTGAGTTAAGTCACCAAACAGGGTGCTACGAATCCAAACCACTTCTCACTCACACACAGCAGAAGATTATGACATTTAACCAGGGTTGCTGGGGAAAACTCTATGGCAATGAATAAAGCCAATGTCGTACCGCCAAAAATGCAAGCATAATGTTGTATTTTTTTCAAAATGAAATTCATAGGTTTTTAAAGGAATTTTTAAACTTTCTTCAATATTTTATTCTTGCTATTAACTAATTTGTATTTTAAAGTACTAAACTTCTATGTTAATAGTGCGATAAGGGGTTTCAAAAATTGCATTTTGAGAAAGTTATTCTGCTGTAAAATCAAAAAATATGATTTTAATTGAAAAATTTCATTGATTCTCAAACTTTGTAATATAGGGCTATAAAATGCACCAGGTCTCAATGCTAGGTGCAAGCTTCACCAAAAGTTGTTCCCTTGTAAGTGTTAGTTTGGGCCCCTGGTGATCCTTGTGTTATGGCTTTGCTGTGCCTCTGGGCACCATCTCCCTATTCATTCACTGTGTTTGGCATGTTTAGACTGTTTTGTCAATGAAGTGCAGGGCACCCAAAATTTCTTGGATGCTCTATGCAACATTTTATTGAGGCTAAAGTGGGCCTCATGTGCTTCAAACTCTGGGATGACTCCTGGCATTCTCCACCAGTTTCCAAATTTATTTTTTCGGACTGTTCAGTAGTTTCTAAATTTCATGTTATGTTACTTTTGTAATTTTGGATGGATGTTCGTGTGGTGGTAATACATTCCACGTTGGCACTCCTCAAGCACTGCATTGACTTGACTGTCTAATTTGATGAACTTTTTAAAAATATTTTTTCAAAAACAGTTCCAAAATTTGAGCCTTAAATTTATAAGAAAAAAAATCACACTGGCGTAAACTGCTAACATTAAAATAATTAGTATATTATTATTATCTTATTTAGAGGGAACATATTGCTATTACAGTAGATCTTTATAACGCAATTCTCCATATAACGCACAACTTCTCAGATGTAAACAATGAATTTTCAGTTAAGAAACACCTGAATTTCCACATTATAAATAGTTGCTATTCTCTAGAGGACTAAATTTGATATATTAGTTCAACTTTATCTCCTTAATTCAGAGCTAATTGCTGAAAAAATTGCTATGATTTCATACAGGTATGTTTTGACAATGTTTATAAAGTAAATTTAACAATGTGTGGAATGATCTATATTATGCAAAAAGTTATCTGCAAACTCCTGGTAATAAATAATGCAATATAAAGATACTCTAATGTATTTTGGTATGTTTCACATATATTTGGCCATGTTTTACAAGCTTCATTTAATGATGTGTGAAATGTGATCTATATAATGCACAACCTCGTGTTTTTAGGTTTGCTTTATAAAGATCTTCTACTGTATTTCACTTTCGACTTTTACAGAAAAAAAAAAGTTACTGTTTTATATAATTATTTTTTCTTGTAATTTTAGGCTAAGAACCTCTTACCACGTCCTCGTCCAGGTGAAGCATATCAGGCTCGCATTGCTCCAAGCCATCTGAACGTCTTCCTTAACTTAGCTAACTTAATATCTAGAAATGGCACAAGACTGCATGAAGCAGATGCTGTAAGATATTTTTTATTGCAATAATTTTACTTATGTTAGTCTATCTAGCTGTTGAATTCTATGCAGAGCACATGTTAGTTTTCGAAATAGTGTGTTGCGTTTGCTGACATTTGTATAAAGAAGTTAAGAATTATATTCTATTCATAAGTTTGTCTTTTGTTTCAGTAATATGTAGTAATAGTGTGTAGTGCCATGCTTCGAAATATACATATTAGTACCTTTTCCTAAATTCAACTGGTTGGAAAATGCAAGATAAGTAATAAAAGCTTTCCTCTCATCCTGACATGTATACAAAAAGCCAGTTTTAAGGCCGAAATAAACAAATTTATATGTGCATATATAATCTTTATTTTTGATCTGTAATTATTTTTTTCACATATTTCATTAAAAAATGACATGAAAATATGATTTTTGCAATTAAAAAAAATAGACATTTTTTGAAAGTTTTTTTCAAAAATATTGATCTGTTAAGTGATTAAAAAACAGTATTTTATTACACCTTGTGTAGAGAGTGGCTTGAGGCTAAAATTTAAAAGTTTTAGTCCAGAGACGTACTCTGTTGTTGGTGCGAAACAATACCATAAATCTCATCTGATTTTTAAACAGTATTTTTTCTAATACATTCATTATTAAACATGTTTTCATTTGCATAATAAAAGGTTTTGATAACTCCTTTCACATTGTTACTGCCTGTTCTCGTGTATATGCCTAGTGCTAAAGTTCATATTTTCCTTAGGTTAATACAAAAAAGATCTATATACCTACAAATTAGATGGGTTGCAAACAAATTTAAAACTTTAAGGTGGACCATATAACAATAAAGTTTGGGAACCACTGTTCTAAACAGTAAATTGTGAGATAATAAAATCTAGTTAATCATTAATTTGTTGTTCATAGAAAAATAATACTAGTAATTTTATTTTGTAAAATAAACTGTTTTATTTTTCAGTTATATCGTCAAGCAATCGGAATGAGAGCTGATTATATCCAAGCTTATATAAATAGAGGTGATATTTTGATAAAACTGAATAGGTAAGTTTACTTCTATGTGTTTTGTAATTTCACTTCTTCACTTAGTTTCATTTGAGATAATCAGCTATACATTCTGTTTATATATTTTAATAGTTGAAACTTAAAAAAAAATTTAAAAATATTTGTGAAAAACATTTTGAGGGGTAAATATATAGATTGATGTTAATAAATACAGTAAGCTCTGTCTAAGTCATACTCTGTGTAATATGGAAATCTATGTAATGCAGAAAGATTTTAAAGTCTTGCAGAACTATTTTCTATACAGTAAACTTTGTCTAAGACAGAATACTATCTACAATGGGAATTTTTCTCTGTCCCAATCGATTATGCTGTAGACAGATTTTATTGTATAGTAATCTAAAAAATTTTAAAATACTTTAATTTCTATTTAATGTATAATGACTTTAAATGTATCAAAAATGTATCCAGATTCACTCATTTTTAAAATTTATTTTAAATAACTATTTCCTAATATATCAGAAAACTATATAAAGGTTATAGTGTATATCTGTAGAATTAATTTTTATTTTAACAAAAAAAGGCAAAAAATAATATTTATTTTAACCTATATTTTAAAAAATAAATTAATTAACAATTACATTATTTCACTAATCAAGTATAAAATAATTTTTTGTCACACTATTAACAGCAGCTAAATTGACATAATTTTACAAAACTTTTTGTGTTCTTGTGAATGTATTATTGTGTAATATATTATTGAATTGTCTAATTTTTATATGATTTGTGGATTTGTTATGCAACTTAACTATTTCCACTCTTTTAATCTGTTCGTAATTCTTTTCTCTTTCCTTATCTCACACATCAACAAAATTTTTACAGTATTTACTCACATAATTTTTACACTATTTTACCCATTTATATAATACCAAAATTAAGAAGTATTCATTGATAATTCATTTCTCTTGGGTGAAATCTTTGAATAATAAAAAATGCCTTTTGTATAAAGATAAATACAATATTTTAATAAAAATTTGTTAATATTAAATAAAATGTATTGCAGCCTATATGCACTTTAGACTGAATTAATTAAATTCATTATGCAAATTATATTAATCTGTTCATAATTCTTTTCTCTTTCCTTATCTCACACATCAACAAAATTTTTACAGTATTTACTCACATAATTTTTACACTATTTTACCCATTTATATAATACCAAAATTAAGAAGTATTCATTGATAATTCATTTCTCTTGGGTGAAATCTTTGAATAATAAAAAATGCCTTTTGTATAAAGATAAATACAATATTTTAATAAAAATTTGTTAATATTAAATAAAATGTATTGCAGCCTATATGCACTTTAGACTGAATTAATTAAATTCATTATGCAAATTATATTAATCTGTTCATAATTCTTTTCTCTTTCCTTATCTCACACATCAACAAAATTTTTACAGTATTTACTCACATAATTTTTACACTATTTTACCCATTTATATAATACCAAAATTAAGAAGTATTCATTGATAATTCATTTCTCTTGGGTGAAATCTTTGAATAATAAAAAATGCCTTTTGTATAAAGATAAATACAATATTTTAATAAAAATTTGTTAATATTAAATAAAATGTATTGCAGCCTATATGCACTTTAGACTGAATTAATTAAATTCATTATGCAAATTATATTAATCTGTTCATAATTCTTTTCTCTTTCCTTATCTCACACATCAACAAAATTTTTACAGTATTTACTCACATAATTTTTACACTATTTTACCCATTTATATAATACCAAAATTAAGAAGTATTCATTGATAATTCATTTCTCTTGGATGAAATGTTTGAATAATAAAAAATGCCTTTTGTATAAAGATAAATACAATATTTTAATAAAAATTTGTTAATATTAAATAAAATGTATTGCAGCCTATATGCACTTTAGACTGAATTAATTAAATTCATTATGCAAATTATATTAATCTGTTCATAATTCTTTTCTCTTTCCTTATCTCACACATCAACAAAATTTTTACAGTATTTACTCACATAATTTTTACACTATTTTACCCATTTATATAATACCAAAATTAAGAAGTATTCATTGATAATTCATTTCTCTTGGGTGAAATCTTTGAATAATAAAAAATGCCTTTTGTATAAAGATAAATACAATATTTTAATAAAAATTTGTTAATATTAAATAAAATGTATTGCAGCCTATATGCACTTTAGACTGAATTAATTAAATTCATTATGCAAATTATATTAATCTGTTCATAATTCTTTTCTCTTTCCTTATCTCACACATCAACAAAATTTTTACAGTATTTACTCACATAATTTTTACACTATTTTACCCATTTATATAATACCAAAATTAAGAAGTATTCATTGATAATTCATTTCTCTTGGGTGAAATCTTTGAATAATAAAAAATGCCTTTTGTATAAAGATAAATACAATATTTTAATAAAAATTTGTTAATATTAAATAAAATGTATTGCAGCCTATATGCACTTTAGACTGAATTAATTAAATTCATTATGCAAATTATATTAATCTGTTCATAATTCTTTTCTCTTTCCTTATCTCACACATCAACAAAATTTTTACAGTATTTACTCACATAATTTTTACACTATTTTACCCATTTATATAATACCAAAATTAAGAAGTATTCATTGATAATTCATTTCTCTTGGATGAAATGTTTGAATAATAAATGCCTTTTGTATAAAGATAAATACAATATTTTAATAAAAATTTGTTAATATTAAATAAAATGTATTGCAGCCTGTATGCACTTTAGACTGAATTAATTAAATTCATTATGCAAATTATATTAATCTGTTCATAATTCTTTTCTCTTTCCTTATCTCACACATCAACAAAATTTTTACAGTATTTACTCACATAATTTTTACACTATTTTACCCATTTATATAATACCAAAATTAAGAAGTATTCATTGATAATTCATTTCTCTTGGGTGAAATCTTTGAATAATAAAAAATGCCTTTTGTATAAAGATAAATACAATATTTTAATAAAAATTTGTTAATATTAAATAAAATGCATTGCAGCCTATATGCACTTTAGACTGAATTAATTAAATTCATTATGCAAATTATATTAATCTGTTCATAATTCTTTTCTCTTTCCTTATCTCACACATCAACAAAATTTTTACAGTATTTACTCACATAATTTTTACACTATTTTACCCATTTATATAATACCAAAATTAAGAAGTATTCATTGATAATTCATTTCTCTTGGGTGAAATCTTTGAATAATAAAAAATGCCTTTTGTATAAAGATAAATACAATATTTTAATAAAAATTTGTTAATATTAAATAAAATGTATTGCAGCCTATATGCACTTTAGACTGAATTAATTAAATTCATTATGCAAATTATATTAATCTGTTCATAATTCTTTTCTCTTTCCTTATCTCACACATCAACAAAATTTTTACAGTATTTACTCACATAATTTTTACACTATTTTACCCATTTATATAATACCAAAATTAAGAAGTATTCATTGATAATTCATTTCTCTTGGATGAAATGTTTGAATAATAAATGCCTTTTGTATAAAGATAAATACAATATTTTAATAAAAATTTGTTAATATTAAATAAAATGTATTGCAGCCTATATGCACTTTAGACTGAATTAATTAAATTCATTATGCAAATTATATTAATCTGTTCATAATTCTTTTCTCTTTCCTTATCTCACACATCAACAAAATTTTTACAGTATTTACTCACATAATTTTTACACTATTTTACCCATTTATATAATACCAAAATTAAGAAGTATTCATTGATAATTCATTTCTCTTGGGTGAAATCTTTGAATAATAAAAAATGCCTTTTGTATAAAGATAAATACAATATTTTAATAAAAATTTGTTAATATTAAATAAAATGTATTGCAGCCTATATGCACTTTAGACTGAATTAATTAAATTCATTATGCAAATTATATTAATCTGTTCATAATTCTTTTCTCTTTCCTTATCTCACACATCAACAAAATTTTTACAGTATTTACTCACATAATTTTTACACTATTTTACCCATTTATATAATACCAAAATTAAGAAGTATTCATTGATAATTCATTTCTCTTGGGTGAAATCTTTGAATAATAAAAAATGCCTTTTGTATAAAGATAAATACAATATTTTAATAAAAATTTGTTAATACAGTAGAAAGACACTAATCCGCAAAGCTTGGTTCCAAGTGTTGTGCGGATTGGAGGCTTTTTGCAGATTACAGGCCATGTCTATTTAATCTTTGTTTACATTTTTTTAAATTCTTATTTTGGACAAATTTAGATTGCTAATACTAAAAAATAGATAAATTACACATTTTAATATATAGATAAAGTAATAACTATGTAAAAAATAATTTATTATTTTTTTAATTTCTTAAATATGGCATCAATTGTTGTCTGTTTTAAGACATTTGGCTTATAGTGTTGAATTTTATCTTTAAGTAAGAGTTCAAGAGCAATATATATGTATTTTTTTATGTGTTTTTCAATTTTATAATTACGATTTAATGAAAAAAAATTATAAAATATATTGTCTAAGTAAGAATTTTTTATCATTAAAAAAAAAAAAAAAAAAAAAAAAAAAAAAATCACAAAAGCTCAAATTATATTTTACAAGTATTGTATGAAGAAATGAATATTTAAAATAATATACTAATTAAATGTGCTTTCATTTTAAACTAAACTATAAGAAAGAATGTTATATGATATATAATACTATATATAAAGATAAGAAAAATGTTAAAATTGGTGAAAAAATTTTTCAAAATGCAAAATTTTGTCACCATTGAAACATTTTTCAAGAATTAAATTTCTTTGTTTACATTCATAAATTGATTGCGGATTAGAGGCCTTTGCGGATTACAGGTTCGCGGATTAGTGGCTCTCTACTGTATTAAATAAAATGTATTGCAGCCTATATGCACTTTAGACTGAATTAATTAAATTCATTATGCAAATTATATTTCCTTCATATAAATTTGAAGATGACACCATTTTAAATTAATGTACTCTTTTAATATCTATTGAAAATCTAAAAAAGGAAAATTGCTTACTAAAAGGACAACTTGTTTGTCTGACCTGAAAATAATTTTCACCCCATTTTATAAATAAAATGCTCATGTTTGCTTTTTATTAGATTGTAACACATTAAAATACTGTAAAAATGTTATTTCTTTTTCTTAAAGTTGAAAATTAGTACAGTTTTCTTATTAGTTTTTCTTTTTTAATATTTTATTTAATTCATTTTTAGAACTTTAGAAGCTCAAGATGTTTATGAAAAAGCCTTGCAGTTTGATGGCAATAATCCAGATATTTACTATAATGTAAGCATAGATTTCTTTCTTTCTTATTTTAACTATCTGGATTATTTTTAGGTATAAATGTTTTTGCTGTCATTGTATTTCCATTATTTTGCATATTTAAAATTCTACAGGTTATTCAAAATTTGTAGTTTGGGAAGATGTTATATTTTATGACTGCTCAATGAATTTGAATGTTTTCTGAACCTTTATGTTTTTAGTATTATTTCTATTGGCATTGGTTTCAGATAAAGGAGGGCTATTAACGTTTAACAAATACATTAACTGAAATATCCATATTAGTTTTAAAGTCTAAGAAATACTCATTAGGCTCCCTAAAAATGTTAATGGTTAGAAAAATATAAATGTTTTTTAAAGAGTTTGAGTATTTTTATTTTATAAAAATAAAATATACATGAAAATTATTGTTATTACATTTAGATACTGATCCCCTTTAAAAACAGTAAAAATGAAAGAATGTTTTAAAAATGTATATGTATTACACTCTTTATTTTTTATTTATATTTTATTTTCTACTTTCCAGTGTTTAAAATATTTCACTGTTGCAGTTTCACAGCCAGTTGATGTATTTTAGCAGATGTGGTTTGGCACATAATGAACTCCATTTTTGTTATAACTTGTATGCAGTTGTAACCACACAGAATACTTGGCAATTCATCATTCAATATTTGGCAATTAAGATTTATACTTTTTACTTTTATTTAATGTAATACATTAATATTCTTAAATTTGTCCAAAAATTTTTCTTCATAACTTTTCACATATTGATTGTAAGTTTTTAGTTAATTAATTGTCAAAATTAAATTTGTATGGTGATTCATACATATTAATATAAATTTACTAACACAATCAACATGCCTGCACCTGGCTAATGGAAACCTGCCTTAAAATAATTAATTTATGAATTTATAATTAAGTCCTAAAAATATTAAAATGTTGTATGATCATCAAAAACTCCCATGTGTACATTTTTGTGTGTGAAATGTGTGTGAAAAAATTCTAAAATTCCATCTTTACATAAACCAAATTAAATTAAATAAAAGGATATAAAAAGCTTCTGAAATGCAAAAAATAAAAATAATAATAATAATAATAATAAAACATTTTGTAGTGTTTAAAAAAGTCACAACTTCAAAAACAAATCAAGAAATATCAAAGAAATTGCATGTCTTTCAAATTTATTTCATAAAAATTATAAAAACGAGTAAAATAGCATTATTTAATTTTTTATAATGCACGCATGTGTTACAGCTGAAAATTAATTAAAAGTCCTGAAAGAATTAGGTATCCATCAAATAATACTTCTAAATGTATATTTATCTTCATTTGGTGTATGATTGTTTTTTATTCGTTTCAGTTAGGTGTAGTTCATCTTGAACAAGGTAAACTTCCTGAAGCTTTAGTGTATTTTGACAAAGCTTTAGAAATTGATCCAGAACATGAGGTAATTCTCTATTATTATTTCTTGATATATATTTGATATTATTATTTCTTGAATTTGTATTATTAGTTCATTTGTATGTGCACTGATGCAGAGCAGATTCTTGACTTTTATAATGATAAACTTTGGTTAATTCTTCATTTTTTAATAAATGTATCAGTTTTCTTCATTTATTATAAGTGTTCATAAGAAATGCCCTTAAGAATTGAATTTGACATCTGCAAATGATTAATAATAATATATTTTGTGTAATAGGAATTCTGAGAATTATTATATAATAAATATTAATATTCTATATTGTGTATGTAGCTTGCATTGGCTAAATGATCGTTATCATATACCAGTAGCCAGAAGGAATCCTCCTTCTGAATCTTAAGCTGTTGAATATAACAGTGCACATAAGATGAGTATGTGTATCTTAAATCTGTGTAACTAAAAGTAATCTTTATTGGCATTTGGTGAATGAAAGAGCAATATAGAGCCAAGGAATGCTCATTTCTTTATTACTTAAACTTGTGATTTAATATTTTATTTGTAACACAAGTCTACATAAGTTTTAATTTGTAACACAAGTCTACACAAGTTTTAATTTGTAACACAAGTCTAAGGAGAGGGGGTGGGATATTAGTTAGATAATTAGTTTGTCTAGATATCAACATGATGTATGTTTTGTTTTTACAGTGTTTTAAAAATTTTCATTTTTATTAGAAGAAATATATATATATTTGCTTATGCACTTGTTTATTTAACTTTTTTTGAAAAAATATAAATTCAACAAATACAACTGATATATAAATACAGGGTGAATATAATGAAAGTCCCACTTTCAAAATGCTGTAAAAAAAAGAACCACTGGTCAGAGAATGACTCCAAATTTGAACTGAATATACTGGAAGAAGGGTGAAACGGTATGGCATAAAAAAGAAAAAGTTCCAAAGCGTATCAATAGATGGTGCTGTAATCGGCATACTATGCAAATTAAAAGACACTCATGCATAATTAAAAACCTAATCATTATGTGCTTTTTATATGGTTTTTGGCCCAAGGACAGTTAAAAATGAATTTTTCCCATCCAATGTAGTATGACTTTGCCGTAGTGGATGGGCTTTCCACTAACAGTACCCCAACTGTTGACTGATTTTTAAGTCACTTTTTCCATCAAACAACTGAAACACTCATGCACATTGAACAGTATGGTTGGTTTACTGTGCAACTCATGCCAAAGCCGTCATATTTCGATTAAAAATGCCACTTGTAGCCGAATCCACTTTCGTTATGCTGCTTACAGCGCCATCTATTCAGTGTTGAATTCAGACACTTTTCTCCGGGAGGGATTTCTGTGGCTACAGGAAGGGGGGGGGGGAGAGGACATTGTAGAGTTCCGGGGGGAAAATTGCACTTTTTAACCATTAAAAGCATAAAATCTCAAATCTTCTGGATGGAGACATGGGAGGGTGGGAGGGAATGTCCTTCTCCCCTCCTGAATTCAACACTACATATATTGATACACTTTGGAATTTTTTCTTTCTTATGCCATACTGTTTTCCCCTTTTTCCAATATATTCCGTTCAAATTTGAAGTCATTCTGACCAGTGGTTCTTTTTTTACAGCATTTTGAAAGTAGGACTTTAATTATAATAACTTTGTGTATATATATATATATATATATATATATATATATTTATATATAATCAAAATGGTATCTTGAATTTCAATTCTTGTGTGTTAGTAGTATACTATACAAAATTGTATTTATTAAAAATTTGTAGACAATGAAGTGTTTTTATTTATTATTTTTCCAATTATGTAATCCTGAGGATAAATGAATGGATTTGTTTTGAACACTTCATTTTTACTTGTAAACTTACGCTTGTGTATCTTAGCCACTGTATGAAATATTATTTAATTAATAAATCAATCCTATCATTTTAAATTACACTGCTCAAAACAATTAAAGGATATTTGAAGTTTTATATAAAATAAAGATATAAACGAAATTTTTTTTGCCGAAAATAGAAGAAGAGAATCACAAATGCAAATTTTTCTGGTTTTCAAACTGTGGAGTATGCAAATTTTGAGTTCGACGTCAAAAACGTCGCTTCAGCGGCAGCGAATGAAATTTGACTTTCAACTGGATAAAAGAGAATGAAGACAAGGATGATCGGCATTCAGTGATTGCTTTGTTTCGATGAGTACGATGTCTCAGCGAAGTCATTTGACAGATTCAGAAGCTTGGAGAATTGTTGGTAGGTTAGAAGGGGGCTAAACTCAAGCCGAAGTTGCGCAAGCCATTGGAGTGTCACAAAGTGTCATTTCCAGGATCTGGAACCGTTTTTTGGAGAGTGGATGTGCAGGCCGAAGACCAGGGCACGGTCGTAGACGGGCAACAACGCCCAATGAAGATCGGTATTTAGCGTTAACAGCTCGGAGACACCGAAACATGAACGCTACTCTTCTCCAACAACACCTTCGCTCGGCTACAGGCACCACGATTTCAACTCAGACTGTCCGAAACCGGCTCCATGCTGTAGGTCTGTATGCTCGCCGACCGATGGTATGTGTTAGATTAACATCAAGGCATCGTCGCGACCGCAGGGAGTGGGCAACCGAGAATGTCAACTGGAGGAGAAATGAATGGAGCAATATTCTGTTTTCTGACGAGTCCCGTTTTTCTGTGCATCCGGATAATAGGCGTATTTTCATCTGGAGGGACCGTGGCAGTAGGAATAATCCTGTGTTCGTGCACGAAAGTGTCAGATTTGGCGGTGGAGGAGTGTTGGTGTATGGTGGCATCTCCATTGACGGGTGCACTGACCTCTACATCATTCGAGATGGAGCTCTGACTGGTCGCCGATATAGGGATGAGATCCTCAGACCTATTGTAGTCCCTTACGCTGCAGCAATCGGAGATAACTTCATTTTAAGGGACGATAACTGCAGGCCACATCGTGCAAACCTGGTGGAGGATTTCCTTTTCGAGGAAGGAATCGTTCGAATGGAATGGCCAGCGTGTTCTCCAGACATGAATCCAATCGAGCACGTTTGGGACGCTCTAGGAAGACGAGTTTCTGGCCGCCAACAACCCCCACAAACTCTCCAAGAACTGGAAAGAGCTCTTCTGGAAGAGTGGGGCAGAATACCCCAACTCGTCATTAATAGCCTCATTGAGTCCATGCCTCAAAGGTGTTCAACGTTGCTGGCCGCCCGTGGAAACCATACCCCCTACTGAAAATGATTTTCTTTGAAGAAAACACCTTTTCTTATTCTTTTTTTCTCATATGCACAAATTGTGTTTTTTTCCTTTTGTACACAAATGCGCAATAAAATGCATTTTTTTCTGCCAAACATGTGTAATTTATTCTCATATAACCTACTATGTCTGTCGACCATGTATTAATCAGCTAAAAAGTTTCCCAGATACAAAATCCACCTAAAACTGCAATATCCTTTAATTGTTTTGAGCAGTGTATTTTCTATTCTTCTGGCAAAAATAATGTAGGAGACATTAAACTGCACCCTGATGTGAAAAACATTTCAGCAAGCTACTCAGATATCTAAGAATATTTATAATCATCAATTATCAGCTATTCAATTTGACCAATAGTCTCTAAAATATATATGTTACTGTGTATAGTTTTCTGATTCATGCATATTTAATGATTTTTCATGCTTAGCTTAAATTTTTGTATAATTCTTAAAAATAAATAGCAAACTTTGATCCTGCATTGTTTGTAAGTTAGCTCATATGAATATGTTGAGGAATATAATCTAGCACATTTTAGTAATTACTTTGTTACATGTTGTCATATTATGTCTGCATATTAAAAAATGGAAACTCATTTAGCTTTGCTATTTTTACTTTAGTTAAATATGTAACTATAAAATGTCAATATTTTTGTATTTCAGCAAGCCTTGATGAATTCAGCCATCTTAATACAGGAAAGTGGAAATGTGGCAAAGAGAAAAATAGCATATGAAAGGTAAAATATCACTCAGTTAAATTTTAAAAGCATTTAATTGTGTCTTTGAACTTATCAGTTTTCTTATTATCAGTATCAAAATATTAAGAGGGGTGATAGAGAGGATGAAAGAGGATGAAAACTTACCATAGAATATGGGGTCGCAAAATACATTTAGTGGAAGAAAATCGCAAAAATAGTTATGAAAGATGCGACTTCGAGTGGAACAAAAAGGGCCAATAATAAGTAGAAAAAACATTTTACATGATGTCAAGCATGATTACAATGCATTACAGTTCAATGTCAGAAAGGAGACTACAAGACATTTTTATAGGAATATGTTTTAACACGTTCAACAATCCTTTGTCTGTCGGTGTCAGCTGTGCAATAACCTTCGTGGCTGCAACTTCGTACAACTTCTATAAAAATGTCCATCGTCTCCTTTCTGACGTTGAACTGCAATGCATTGTAATCATGCTTGACATCATATAAAATGTTTTTTCTACTTATTATTGGCCCTTTTTGTTCCACTCGAAGTTACATCTTTCATAACTATTTTTACGATTTTCTCTCACTGAACATGGTATACAACCCCATGTTCTATAGTAAGTTTTCAGCCTCTTGATGTCTTCTATCATCCCTCTTAATTTGTTGGCCGAATTTTGGAACACCCTGTATAATAGTCTATCAATGAAAAGATTTCAAATGTATTTTAAACTTATAAATTTTCTAATAACCAGTATTCTGTAGTGTGTCTCAATGGGGATCATGTTTTTACTCCAAATGATTAGTAAAAACAGTATTATAGTTTATGAGCAATTAATTTACAGATTATTTTTTCAGGTAAAGCAAATAGGAAATGAACCTGATTATCCCAAGGATAATGGGGTAGCTTCTTTGGACCATTATCTCTTAATGACACCCGCAAAGCCAAAAACCAGATATATTTTTATATGAGTACAAATTGTGGTTAAAAACATGTTATAGGAGCTCCCAATTGAATCTTTGGCCAAAAATACCATATAAGGTTAATTGAGCCCTGTATACGAATTACCCCAGCAAAAGTAAAACTGATTCTACCCCACCTGAGGAAGATAACTTCTAGTTAATTGTTACTAAAACTACAGTTATGTTTTTACTTATCTGGAGTAAATAAAAAAGAAAGAAAAATTATCCTTGTCTATATTTTTCACCTTCAGTTACTTTACCATTACCAATGTCTTTTAGGTTGTATAAACTTTTACAAAAAGGAAAAATCAATGAGCGTATTTACTTCAACTTGGGTATGCTTGCTATGGATGATAAAGAAGTACAGCTTGCAGAAAAATGGTTTAAAAAGGCTATTCAGGTAGTTACTTTTATTTTGTCATCTGTACCATTTATTGACAGAATGATAATCATTTTACTTGTTTTTAAATACGCAAAGTACCTATCGTAGTTTACACATTTTCTTCAAATTACTTCTTAAAAATGTTTATTGTATGATTTTTGTTTCATAGTTAATTATTCAAAATTCGTAAAAGTTCTACATGAGCAACTATTTATGTAAATATTTGGCGGTTAGAAATTTTAAGGCTGCTTCTTGCAGAATTTTTTTTTTTTTTTTAACTCTAAGTATGTGACAACTTTTTTGCATAAGGTACCTGTACCAATAGTGAATCATTTAAAGACATTTATCTAATTATCATTAAAATATTGGTGAACTCCAAAAGATATTGTATATTGTTTTAGCCTAGGCCTAACCTTCATCTATCAGAATAACTATTAAAAGTTTTAAAATACGTATATTCCTTGGAAAAAATGAAAAATGTTATATTCCTATATGCTCCAGCAGTGAGCATAGTAAACATACACCTCTACATAGAACACCATACATACACCTCTGGCCTAAATTATAAGGACACTAAAAAATGTAAAGAATCATAAATTTTGTGTAATTCAAAGAGTTGCCTTGCTCATTTTTAGTAAAAAGAATATATTTTTCAATAAAATAAAGAAAATTATTAAATTTTTTTAATGGTTATAAATATAAGGACTCGAATAGATATAATTTTTATAAGAAATAAATAACCTTTATTTTAGAGACACTCAGCTATATGATTTGAATAATTGAAACAAGTTTGGATAATTTTGATGTAGATATAGCTATCCATAGTGTATAAATAGCTTACTCAAGGTCTATAACACATGAATATTGTTTGCCATTTACATAAAAAAAAGTTCACCATTACACTCCATTATTATTTTTATAATGTTCATACCATTTGATCAAGGTGGCCAATCAAATTATGGGATATTGTTATCATTAAACTATACTTTTTTTTGGCATAGCACAATGCATTATCTTGTTGGAAAATGAATTTTTTTTTCTTCCTAAAAGCAACCATATGCCAAAATTCGTGCTTTGAAAATATGGGCCTACACTTTTAAGTTCATTTTCTTGGAAACGATAACTTAATTATTCATCTTGAGCTTACACAGTATCACAGATAACGTCTGATCCTGTTTTATTTGGACAGCTTCGTACAACATTTTTATTCCTACATAAATTGCACCCATATTAATGCATAACTTCAGTTGGATGAAAAGCAGTTCAATATTGATGGGCCTACAGTTATATGTCAATACTGGCATAATTTGTGAAAGAATAGAAACGTTGCATGGAGCCATCAAATTAAAAGATCATTAGTCATAGTTTGGGATGCTGTGTCAGCTGAAGATAAGATTAATCTAGTTATTGTTTCTAAAAAAATGAACTTAAAAGTATACACTCATATTTTAGAAACACAAATTTTGACATATGGTTGCTTTTAGGAGAGGAAAATTTCATTTTCCAACAAGATAATGGAAAACTTTTACAGGACATTTAATGATCACACCATGCCATAAAAGCTTTAAAAAAATGGTTCAATAATAATATCCTTTATTTGATTGACCATTTAGATCGCATCATATGAACATTATAAAAAAAAGTTAATGGTGTGCAATGGTGTGCTTTTTTTATGTAATTGGCAAGCAATATTCATGCTACCTTGAGTAATCTATTCAACAATCTATGAATAGCTATATTTACATCATAATTATTAAAATTTGTTCCAAGCATGTATGGCTCAGTATCTCCAAAATAAAGATGGTTACATTTCTTATTAAATTTGTAGCTATTCAAACTTATAAGTAGTGTCCTTATAGTTATGACCATTAAAAGTTTTTAATAATTTTCCTTACTTCATTTTTTTTTAAATTTCTTTTATAAAAATAAGCAAGGCAGTTGCAGTTCTTTGGATTATAAATACATATTCTATAAGGTCTATCAACAGCTAGAATTGTATAAAATTTATGATTTTTTATATTTTTTAGTGTCCTTATGATTTTGGCCAGGGGTACAGTATAATATAAATAATTTTTTATACATGGCTGCATAAAATGATAAGAATGCATTGTCATCTATGGATGGCAATTCACAGAAGAGTGTTTTTAATTTCTTAATGCTTTCTAGTGGAATTAAATTTTAGTTTCACTATGTCATATGTTTAAAATGTGATTTATATCATTCATATGCATGCAAAAAAAAAAAAAAAAAAAAAAAAAATCCTGTGCATTTCCATCTATAGACAATGGTTGCTGAAAATGGTTTTTAATTGCATTATGTTTTCTAAATTGTTTATTTGGGTAATGTCATTTCATTGTGTGAAAAAATGAAATTCATAAGAATATTCTAGTGTTGAAAATATTTCATAATCTATGCCTGATACATGTTTTTTTTTTCTTTTTCTTTCTTTGTCTGTATAAAGCTATGTGATGACATCCTGGCAAATGTGTTGCATTTTGTTAGGAAAATCTTTTTCTTGTTGTATTTCATGTAAATGCAAGTCAAGAAGTTAATTTAATAGATACTGGGCTTGCTCATTCATTCTTGTGATGTCAAAAATGGTGGCTGGCCGCGACCAGTGATTGGTACAATGCGACACGCCCATCATTTGGGCCAGTCGTTGTATGTCTTTCGTCGTGGCCAGCCACCATTTGTGACGTCATGATAATGAATGAGCAAGCCCGGTATATAGTGCAGCCCTGATTATATACATTATATATTTATCTATATGAGGATGAGATGAAACCATCTGTAACAAACATATATCAACATCATTTGTAAGTTTTTTCTTTTTAACTTTTAAATTTCATTTTTAGTTAAAAGAAAACTTCCGTAGTGCTCTTTTCAATCTGGCTTTATTATTATCTGATGATAACCGCCCACTTGAAGCAGTGCCTTTCTTAAAGCAGCTTTTAAAGGTATTTGATTTCCTATTACATTTTAACCCCTGTAATTTGATGGACAAAATTATGTTACTTCCTCTTTTTATAAATTTATATTGTGACTTCTTTTTAATATCACTTTGTTATTCTTGCATCCTAAACCTTCTTATAATAACTTTGAACTATCTTAAGAGAAAACAAATAAATGGTTGTGTTTTTTGTGTTAAATTTAAGTGAAATATATCAAAGAAGTTTTTAAGCTACAAATATGATGCAACTATTCTTATGATTCATGTGACTTTCAGTAATAAAAATTCCTGTTATTCTGATTGAAATTCCTATAACTTTTCAAATTAACTCCTTTGCAACAAGCATTGCATATATGTTTTAATTTTTGAGCACCACCTATTTGTGACACTTTATTCTTAAGTATCACTATTTCTTTACATCTAATATTCTTCAGTAATCTTTGTCTTATTTAACCACAGAAATTCTTTGACTAGGATTAATATTTGGAAATTGTAGTATTCCAAATTAAAGCATGTACACACCTTGTAGGACATATATAATATATGTGACATTCCTCGTGAAGAGATTTATGTATCTTTGACCATAGTTAAAATTATCATTTGATTAACATGATTTTTAGCTTAAGTGCACTGAAAAAAGGTGGGGGGATTAACATTTAACATTATTTAAGGTGGTTCTTAAATGACCTGCTCAACAATTTGAAACTTCCTGACTCATTTTTAAATGCACAGGCATAAAATTGGCAGACCTGATTACTGAAGTGATTTGGAGTCGAAATGAGTTTTTCTTTTTCCATAAATAAATTACTTATCAAGTCATAAGTGATTCTGGTCATGTGACGACACATTTTTTCCACTTCTCGGGCTACTGCGTTGGAAATTTGGTTCATAACATCGACTTTGACAGTATTTTCTGAAAGATCTTCTTCCTTTACAAAAAACAATGGAAAACATGTTTTGATGACAAAGTTTCTGAATAAGAACACCGGCTACTTTGATACAATTGTGAACAAAAATGAATTAAAAAATGTGTCATAAAGAAGCCAATTTGTATTTGAGAACAACCTTAATAGAACAGTAGAAGATTTTTATAATGCAAATCTCTATTATAATGTACAAATTGTCAGAAGTAAACAATATTGTCAGAAGTAAACAATTAATTTTGCAGTTATGAAGCACTTGTGTTCCATATTGTAAAAAAATTGCTACTCACCAGAGGAATCGATTTGATATGTTAGCTCATCTTCTTTATCATCTTAATTAAGAGTTTTTTAATAAAAAATTGCTTTTATTACAATACAATTTTTTGAAAATGAATAATATAATGGGTTCCAGGCATATTTGGTCCAAGTTTATAAAGTAAATTTAACAATGTGTGAAATGATCTATAGTATGCAAAAATTTATAATCTGCATTACTCCTGGTCCCAAAGAATGCAATATAAAGATACTCTGCTGCATTTTCAGAGGCTACTTCACTCAGGTTAAAACACCCGGTCACTAATGTTGATCCTATGGGGAAAATAACTTACGATATCTCGTTTGAATTTCAATATTTTTAGATGATTTTTTTTTTTTTTTTTTTTTTTTTTTTTTTTTTTTTTTTTGCATTGGATAGCTGAGGTCAATCTCTATGCACGCTCCTTTGTACTTTTATGGTTTTGATTACAAGTTTTTTTTATTAAGATACTTTCTCTTTTGGAAACGGTTTCAAAAGTGAAAGTATCCTCAATAAAAAAAACTGCAACAAAAATCAAAAAAGTACAAAGGAGCATGCATAGAGATTGACCTCAGCTATCCAATGCAAAAAGAATCATTTAAAAATATTAAAATGAGAACGAGATATCGTAAATTATTTCCCCATAGGATTAACATTAGAGATCAGGTATTTCTGCCTGAGTAAAGTAGCTCCTTAATATGTTTCAGCCCCTTAATATGTTCAGACATATTTGGTTATGTTTACAAGGTAAGTTTAATGATGTGTGAAATGTGATCTAGATAACGCACAACCTTGCGTTTTTAGATTTGCATTAGATCTTCTACCATATTTCTCCTTATCATTATCTCTCTGTGTCATCACATGTCTGTCTAATTAATTCAATATTTTTTATATTTTTTTTCACCATTTCAAAAAGTAATTTGATAATTATGATATATTTTATGATACTCTTTTTACTAATTGGTCTGGTGTGCATAGATAATTAAATTTGCTATTAGAAGCAATTTGGTCATACATTATTGTGTTTTTAAAAGCCTCCATCTCAATTTTCTCCATTTTTTTTTTCGAAAAGTTCATTTGTAAATTAAAAAGCTAAATGAGACGTGTATTTATGTATGTGATTAATTCTAATTCATCTTCTAAAAAATATATATGTAATAAATAAATAACACTGTCAGTAACAATACTTGTATAATCGTCTTAATCAAATTTATAGTTATTCATACTGGAATAAATAAAATTTTGTTATTTTATTGCATGGCAATAGCTGAAAATCTAATAAATCATTTGTCAGGGTATGATAATTTTTGATTAACTTAAATGCAGAATTTTTATAAACCATTCAACTAGACATTTTTACATCAATAAAGCATATTATCCAAACAAGTTGATAACCAAATATAATTAGTAGATAATGCACACACTAAAATGCAGAATCATATGGTTTATGCAGTAGTTTTAAGAATCTCACTAAAAATAATCTCACTTTTTTAATATTCCACTTAAAATTTTGCTTATGATCTGAAAAAAAATCTTTTTTTTTTTCCTAGCTTCAACTTTTCACACTTGAGACTCATATCAATAAATTCTTAAAGTACAGTGAGCCACTCGTAAGGCAGTGAAATAACTTAAGTAAGAAATGTATACACATCTAAGTTACAAGAACAGAGGCATTTTGTAAACAGGCACTTTGGAATTGCACATTTCTCATTTTCTTTTTGTTTTATGAAAAACATTATATTATATTTTCAGGTAATGTTTAAATTTATCACCAGAAATTGTATAGTTTTCTGAATTAGTACTAGTAAGAAGTAGTAGCAGGAGGGTAAGACTTTAGCAATACTGTTTATTATAGTACCATATCAATTCACAAGAAAGTAAATGTATGTGCAATAATAAACTATTTGCATAAATTGGCACAGTCTGTCTCGTAAAGTTGTAGCTTTTTATGGCAAAATTCACTTTGTCCTCATTTGTGTTGATATAGAAGAAAAGCATTTTTACAGTTGCTCTTTACTAGTAAGAAGTAGTAGCAGGAGGGTAAGACTTTAGCAATACTGTGTTTATTATAGTACCATATCAATTCACAAGAAAGTAAATGTATGTGCAATAATAAACTATTTGCATAAATTGGCACAGTCTGTCTCGTAAAGTTGTAGCTTTTTATGGCAAAATTCACTTTGTCCTCATTTGTGTTGATATAGAAGAAAAGTATTTTTACAGTTGCTCCGGCTTTCTTAGTCAATTTTTATCTAAAGACAAGACTTGTCTTCAAAAGGCTACAAAAAAAAAGTTTTTTTAAATAATTATTTCAAATGTCAAAACAGACCACTAAAATACCTTTGGCACGCCATGGGTTGAAGACCCCCTACCCTAGCAGGAACCATAAATTACAAAGATATTATTAGTTTTAATAATTCCACATCATATCTTTTTTAAAAGACTACTTAATATGTTTATTATGTCTGTTATATCTACTTATTTTATTTAACAAGTTATTCTTAACTTTACCTTTTTTTAATTACTATAATTGAAATTATTGACTTGTTATTTTTTTCTTTTTCAGCATCATGTGGACCATGTTAAAGGATTAATTCTTCTAGGTGATATTTATATAAATCATATAAAAGATTTGGACTCTGCTCAAAGGGTAAATTTTGTATTATGCCATTTTTATAATTAATTTATTTAAAAAAATTACACATTTTCATTTATAAAAGTAAAATAGAAATTACAATGAGAATAAGAATATACATTTCAGTTCATCTTAATGATTGTTTGATTTTTTATTTTTATTTATTTATTTATTTATTTTGTAGCTTCTTCATTATAGATAAATACTAATAAATTTTCCTTTAATAGCAGCATTTGATTTTATTTCTAAATATTTTTATTCACACTAACCAAAGTTCTAAGTCTTATCTGTCTAAATGCGATAAAAAAAAATTAAAAAAAGAAAACTGCCCAGTTAAACTGAGGGCATTGAGCTTACAGGCTATTCACACTAATTGTATATTGTACTCTTATTTCAAAGAATTTGAAATAAGCCCCTCGAAAAATAAACAAATCGACAATATATTAAGGGGGCTCTTCCCCCCGTTCCCACACCTTATAATTAACCAATGAACTACTATAGCTAATCAGAGAAGTGCCTTATTACAATGAACATACATACAAAATTTGAAGAAAATTGGATAATTCTGCATGAAAAAGCCATTTATATAAATTAAGAGGGATTAGCCTCCCGTATCCCCCTTTATACTTAACCAATGAACTCCCAAAACTAATCAGGGAAGCGCCTTATCACAATGAACCTATACACAAAATTTGAAGAAAATCGGATATTACAATGAATAAAAATATACATTTCAGTTCATCTTAATCATTGTTTGATTTATTTATTTTGTAGCTTCTTCATTATAAATAAATACTAATAAATTTTCCTTTAATAGCAGCATTTGATTTTATTTCTAAAAATTTTTATTCACACTAACCAAAGTTCTAAGTCTTATCTGTCTAAATGCGATAAAATAAATAAATAAATAAACATTGTATAAGTTTTCATACCTACTAGATTTTGCATAAAATTTTCAGTTTTTCTTTTTTTTTTCTCCCATTTGTAATTTTTTTTTTTTTCCATTTGTAATGAAAATCTGGCTGTTACAATGTACAGTAAGGGAAAAAAAAATCTTAACTATAATTCTAAAAGTTACAGAATAAAGATATTTCTGCTCTAATTAACTGTTCACAATTCTTTACACTTTTGTTATCTTGAAGGTCTATGTCTATGCAATTGTTTTTATTTTAATTTTTAAATTCTCTATATGAACCCAAAATTTTTTCCTTAATTGTCTTTGTAATACTTTATTTATTCTGTGTATAAATTTTTGTTGTTCCGTCTTGAAACATGGATTAAATATAAGATAAAATGTGTTTAAGATCTGTGGCAATATCGAAAAACTTATTTTGAATGTTGGATAAAAATGTTATAAACATTAAAATAAGAATAACTTTTATTTTTTACTTAACATAAAAATGTGTACTTGAAAATAAATATTTCATTGTGGCTAAAATGTTGTATATATAATATCAAACAAAATACTGTATATCTGCATCATCTGAAGATGCCAATTCTTTTCCTAAAATTTCTGTGACAATGTCTGTCTTTTCTGATATTGAAGTAGATGGTAAATCTACTTTATTTCAGACTTTGTGTGATTCTTCATTCGTGAAAAAATATTTCCATTTTCTATTTTAAACAGAAATTCTGATTAATTTGATCTTGATCACTTTTTTTGTTTGTTTGTTTGTTAAACATGATGACATTTTCACCTGCAAAAACATTTCACTTTTAGTGCCTTTGAGTTTCCTGATGTTCTTTCAAGGGTTTTTTACAATCTATTCAATTTGTTTTTAAATCTTAATTGTCATGATAAAATGGCATCAGTAATGATATAATAATCCCAATTATTTCCCACAAACGAATTTTAGTAAAAATTTAATATATTTTTAAAAAGTTGGTGCTTGTACAAATAAACAGCTTTTTTTTTAAATAAAGAATTGTCAAAATGGATTAAAAATTGTCAAAATGTTATTAAAAATTGAATGCATTTTTTAAAAAGTTGGTGCTGGTACAAAAAATTGTCAAAATTTTATTAAAAATTGGATAATATATATTTTTTAAAAGTTGGTGCTAGTGCAAAAAATTGTCAAAATTTTATTAAAAATTTAATATAATTTTTTTTTTAAGTTGGTACTAATGCAAAAAATTGTCAAAATTTTATTAAAAATTGGATATATATTTTAAGTTGGTGCTGGCTGGTACAAGTAAACAACTCTTTTTTTTAAATGAAGAATTGTCAAAATTGATTCAGTAGAAAGTACAGGCCAGATGTTGGAAAAATTGGCTTGTGATATAAGTAGTATATATAGAAACTTAATGATGCTATTTTACACATTTTATTATAATATGACAGCCAAAGATCTTTTTAATAAAAAAAAAGTTAAGGTATAAGGAGGGTTCAATTTTAATTATTCCTTCAGAGAATAGTGTCAAAGCTGGTATTTTAATCTGTGACAGCCTGAAAAAGGTTATCACAGTACAGCAATCTTTATAACTATGTACAAGATGTAATGCATGTACAGAAAAGTGAAATACATTATTCAATTCCAAATAATTTAAATAGCTCATGCCTGCCACTTACATGCTTTTATAATTAAATAAAAAAATCCCTGACGGCTCAGCTTACAGGCACAGGTAGATTTCGAAGATGCAGACCGTGGGACGCCTGTTTGTTGGGAATTGTGGAAGAAATGACCTTTTTGCCATGATACGGCAGATGGGAACCACCTACTTCGAAACCTAACTTGTTTGCAGGCGGAGCCGGCAGGGATTTTTTTGTTTTTAATTTTTTTTTGCTATAAGGGTTGGTCCTATAAAAAACTTGTCAGCATAAAAGTTTTAGATAATATTAAGAGGATTAATAATAAATTCAAGCGGAATTGATATCTTGTGAATAGACGAAGTTATGATTTTTTTTTCTTCTAAAACCCCCCTTCCCCCCCCCCCCCCCCCCTTGGGGCCATTTTTAATGATATCTAAAATCTGTCATACATAAATTTTCGGCCCGTTTCCTAGAAGTAATAATAACTTTAAACAGATTTGATACGTATCATAATTAAGAAATTATGGGTTTTTTTCTGTTTTCACAAAAAGACCCCCCCCCCCCGGTTCCATTTTGCCCATTAACGAACTTGACCGAGATTTTATGCCCCTCGATTTTATGTATCAGTTTGGAAGAGATTTATGCAGAATTTTTCCAGTTATCGTGTCCATAAAAAAGTGACATAGGTAGATAGATAGATAGATAAAGTTTTGAACTGGGTGTGGTTTTGGGTTGTGGGAGTCATGATCGGCGTAGATCTGCAAAATTTTTTCAAAAATTCCAAGTTAGGTGAGAATGTAATACAGTTGAAGCACTTTATAACGAATTACGATATAACGAAAAGCACGGTGCAACTAAATGCTCATATCCATTTAGTTGGTCTGTATGTTAAAAAATACTGAATTCAAAACGATATAACGAAATAATTATAACGAAAAACACGATATAACAAAAAGAATTCAAGCATGAAAAGTGATTAAAAAAACGATATAGCGAAATTAAAAATTTTTTTACTTAAAAAATGGCCGAAAAATATAATTTTACTTTTTAAATGCCAGTTAGTTTTTTAATGAGATAACCTTCAATCTTTTTCTCTACGGCCAATCACATATTTTCAATACTTCCAAGAGAGATTTGGGGGAGGAGCAGTGTTTTAAGACAGACAGAAGGGCGATAGCTTAGCTGAACTGGAATTATGTTTTTTTTTATTTGATGACTGATTTCATTGACATTTACTTTTCCTGTAAATTTATAGCAAGTTAATTTTTAAGAGTTTTTGTAAGCTAGCTATGTCTGGCCAAAGAAAATGTTTGAATTTAGAAGAGAAAGTCGAAGTTGTAAAATGCGTCGAAAATAATGTTAAAGAAAGATATGTAGCGAAAAAATTTGGGATTCCAGGTAGCACTCTCAGCACAATATTAAAAAATTGAGAAAAATTCATAAAATATTCAAAATGGGTGCAGTTTCCTCATCATTTAAATGTATACGCACAGCGAAATATGCCGATGTGGAGGAAGTATTATTTTCATAGTTTAAAGATGCAAGATTCCAAAACATCCATTTTAGTGGAAGTAATTTGCAATACAAAGCATATGCGCTTGCCGAAAAACTTGTATAAGACTTTAATGTAAATGATGGTTGGTTGAGTAAATTAAAAATTATATATATGAAATTGTGTGTAAAAAATTATGTGGAGAAGCAGCGTCTGTTTCAGAAGAAAAATTGAAGAATGGAAGAACGAAAACTCAAACATTGTTCAGGATTGCGATCGAAAAGATATATTTAATATGCATGAAACAGAATTGTCTTTTCGTTTAATGCCTGATAAAATATAGATTTTTAAAAAGTGGTGGGAAAATAAGCAAAGGCCGACTTTCACTACCATTATGTTGTAATGTTGACGATTCTGAAAGGCGAAAACCTCTTGTAATAGGAAAAGCAAAGAATCCACGGTGTATCCCCAAAAACGTAATAAAAACTTTGCCTGTAATCTACATGCATAATTGAAAAGTTTGGCTGGTGAAATGCCTTTTTGAAGAATGTATTTTAGATTTTGACAAATAGATGCAAAAAGCCAAAAGAAAAGTTCTCCTTATTTTAGACAACGTCTCTTCGAAAGTGACTTCTTTTCGTGTTAAATGTATTAAATTACCCTTTTTGCCACCTAACACTACATCCAAAGTACAACCATTAGACCAAAGAATTATGCATTCGTTTAAAGCAAAATATGCAAAGATGCTTGTGAAAAAAAAAGATCATGAATTCAGATGATACAAAATAAACACAAATAAACGAGCTGAAAGCAACTTATATGATAAATAAAGCTTGGTGCGATGTTCTGTCGCTAACGCTTTTTCAGTTTTGAGATTTTCTCCATCGCCATCAAATAATAATGAAATTGTTTCTTTACCTGAATTGGAAGATACAGATGAATGGATTTCATCCTTTTAAATCTGACTTCCGACTTCAAATTTGATCAATATGTTAATGTTGATGAAAACATAATGGCAAATGAAGAATTCAATTAAGAGAATATCATTAAAAGAAAGTATAGTAGATGCGTCGTGTGTTGGCAGTGTCAGTAAAGAAGGGGAATTCATAGAAGCTGGAGAGAAACTTTTACCATCTGATGCACTTGAGTATTTAGAGAAAATTGTGTGTTACATGCACAATGAAAACTTGTTAACGAATGAAATTATCATGTATGTTGTCGAAATAGGGTGTACAATATTAGACAATGCTGTTAAGAAAAGAAAGCAGAGCTTGTTAACTTCATTCTTCAAACCTATATAGGTATGTAAAACTGCCCTTTAAGAGAATTAATAAATAATATTTTTTTTTACATTTAAATTTGCCGCTTTTTTCATCTGTAGCATAGCACTTAAAATAGTACAACAAAACTCTAATTATCTGAAATCTCTATCATCATAAAATAAAAATTCTGTGTTATGAATTTTACGTATTTATTCGTAAAAATATAATTTCCTTGAAATTCCTTTTTAAATCAACACCTTTCTTCACTTTTCTGTTTGTAATAAAACTGATCATTACTATGGAGGCTTAATATAACATTAATACATAAGGCTTAGCTTTTTTTTTTATTAAACAAAAGTAATTTTAAGAGATATATCTTTATGTAATAAAACGTCCTTTTTTATGATTGCCTTCATTATATGGACTTCTGTCTACTCATATTACGTACAGACCACATTAGCCGGGGTAATTGCAGTTCTTACTATATAATGAAATAATTCGTTATAACGTTTTAACGAAAGCACATTATAACGAGCAAATCTTTGGAGTACTTTCGATTTCGTTATAAGGTGCTTTGACTGTAGGTAGTATTTCTTACGAAATCTACCTAAAATGATTCTGTGAATATTTTTAATTTTCAGAAAGTTTAAGTTTTTAGAATGTTTTGTTTTATACTTGTAACTACATTATAATATATTTATTTATTTATTTGTTTAATTTTCTTCTTTTTTAGTGCTATGAAAAAATCCTAAGTTTAGAACCTACCAATATTCAAGCATTACATAACTTATGTGTTGTGTATGTGGAACGTGGCCTTTTACAATATGCCGAAGCTTGTCTTCTTAAAGCCGTTTCCCTGGCACCCAAAGAAGAATATTTGCTTCGACACTTATCAATAGTCCGCTCTCGCATTAAAAAACAAAAAATGGAGGAACAGAAAGTTTATGTTAAGTCTGATGCTTCAGTAAGACATACTACTCAGCCATCTAAGCCTACTTACACTGCAGCGCCATCTAGCATTCCATCTAGTTCAATTGAACTGCCAGAAAATTTTGTTTCTTCCAAATCTTCATCCATTCAGGCTAGTAAGGAAGTACCACAGATTTTGCAAGATAAACAGAATATATCTGTGAAGCAATGATTACTTGTTTTCTAGTACTTTTTGATTGTGAAATTGGTGCTAAAGGACAAACCAGAAAGCTATTGCTTGTTGTAAGTCATGAAGAAAAAATGGTACTTATGTATTGTATGGACTCAGCTGATTTTTATAACTAAATATTATTTGCCAGCTTTTGTCAAGATTTTATAATAATCTTAACCAATTTTGGTACATTTATTTTTAAAGTATCAATATAACATACCTAAGAAAATGTGCTATCATTTGTAATATAATAGCTGAAAATATATTAATTTATGTAGCACACAATTGCATACCTGTTTTTTTTTTTTTTTTCAAAGGGAGACTTTTTTTATTTTGACACAATCCTTATTTATCTCTTACATTCATGCATTTCTTCTATGTTTTTGAGTATTTAAAAATTACATATGATATTTCAGAAAGTAAAAACCATAAATTTGACGAATTTTTTTGTAAAGCTAAATCTGTTCTTACAGTATATATACATTTATACATTTCTTACAGATGTACATTTATTTTTCTAAAAAAAGGGGGGGGATAAAATTGGTGAAATTAGATTGGTCAGTTAGCAATGACCATCGTAATTATCTTTACTTCGAGTTAACTGATTAGTGTTTAAGAAAATAAATTTTCAGATTATTTCTTATGTTAAAACATCTGTATGAAATATTTTTTTTCTGTTTAGAAAGCCAATACATGTTTTAAAAATATCTCTGTTTTATCTCTTTCTCTATTTTGTAACTTTTGTGTTTATCTATGTTTTTTAAACTGTATTTTAATGCAGAAAATGTTGTTAGAATGTACCTGATTTTTTTCTTCTAAAGTTGACAGGCATGCAATTGATTTTTTATGAGTTTTTGAGTAACTGTGATACTGACCATGATCAATGAGCAAATGTAAAATACTCATTTAATATAATTATCATATCATGTCATTATATTATTATTAATATGATCAATAAAACCAAATTTTACAATTTAAATTCAGCAATAAAATTTAGCAGAGTTCGTAAAATATATAAGTACCAAAAAAATCAGTGTGATACTGTAACATCTCATTTATTTTTCAGTATTTTTTTATGTAAAGTTTTGTTATTAATGTTATTGTCTTGATTTGCACAGACATATTTTTTTAATATTTTTTAAGCTTTTGCTTTTATATGTTTATTTTGGAATATTTGCTTTGGAGTATTTATTTTTTAATTTGGTTAAACATTTGTAAGAGTGCTACAAAACTTGTATATGCTTATCTCTACTTGTTTTGACTTTGTGAAAAAATATAATAAAACTGTTAAAGTTTAAAATGTACTTATATCGATGTCAGTACTCAATATAGATTTTTAGTTTAAAAACTTTCCAAAACCAATGCAGTTTTCTCTAATCGGTTGTATTTACAATATTGTATTTGACAGAAACTACTTTTTGTTTTACTTAAAATATGTACAAATTTGCATTATATGCTTGTTTATTTTATATAAGTTTTTTTAACCTAAAATTTATTAGAATTTTATTACAGTAACTTGAAGAGGTTGGTCAGTCAGAAAATAACAGAGAAATAACTGTTTTGTCTCTGAAAGCTAGATATCTGCCAACTTGTAAAAATTAGGTCATATTGAAAAGTTTTGGGGCAAAATTTTAAAAGATTCTTCAAATATTTTACTTACTGGAATAAAAGAATGAAAATTTGTACATCGGGCATAGATTATGAAACACTTTCCAACAATAACAGACTACTATTAAGAAATTTCAGTTTTTTCACACAATGAAATGAGATTTCTAAATAAGCAGTTTAACAAGAACCAAAAATCCTGCGTCAAGCATAGATTCTGTAACACTTTCCAACACTTCCAAAATAATTTTACAAATCTTTACTGTTATTACAGAAACGTGTAGCACAGTTTAAAATTCCCTTCTAAAATTTTCATCAATAAATGGAAATCTACTCAAGAACTTTGTGCTGCCCTGTATAAGCTGAAAGATGAATTTGGAAAATGTATAAGATATTTAAAAACTCAATTTCAGAAATTACCAACAATATTTAAAAAATATATCTGAATTCTTTTGTGCAGCCCTGTATATGATTTATAAGTTTGTATATATACAATAGAATGCTAAATTTTAATTCAGTTATGAAACGCGTAACACAGTTTAAAATTCTCCTTCTGGAATTTCTATCAATAAATGGGAAATCTACTCAAGAACTTTTGTGCTGCCTTGTATAGGATCTATAGAATTTATACACACCAAGTAATAGACAAAAAATGAATTAAATTTAAAAACTCATTCAGCAACTGAAATTGCTCTTCCAGCAATTATTGTAAATAAACAGTACCGAATTCTTTTGTATGTCTCTGTAAATGAACAATGAATGCTAGGCACACAATATTCTATAGTAAGCCTCTTGTAATGCACCTTAGTGATATATATCAATTTCAATATGTTTGAAATAGTGAAACATTATTAAAATAAACCGCAAATAATTTTTCTCTTAAACCATAATGTAACAGAATTCTTTTGAGTGTCCCTGTAAAGGAACTATGAGTGCTATGCACACCATATTCTATAGTAAGCCTCTTGTAGTGCACCTCAGTGATATATATCAATATCATTATATTTCAGATATCGTAACATCAATAAAATGCATCTCAAATGAGTTTTCCCCATAGATCCTAATGGAATGGAGTTCTTTTGTGTATCCCTGTAAATGAACTGTTAATGCTACACTCCTCATTTTCAATACTGAACATTCTATACTAAACTTCAATAACATATACAAAATTACATGGAAATCTGAGTATATTTATGAGAGTTAGAGTAGAAATAGACAAACAAACTGAATTCATAAACACTTATCAACGAATCAACGTTGTTGGAAAGTGTTAAAAACTGATACACACATTGTGTTTAGGTCATAGAGTTGGGCCTAATTAGGAATATGGTGGAACACAACAGTCAAATAGAGACAAATCGCAACAAGAGATTCTACATAAGAGAAATTCTAGTCTTATGCCGCATATTTTTAAAATACCTCATAACAAATATAAAGATATATTCAGCACATAAAACTAAAATTGAATTTTTAAGATTTTTCTGATTAGAAATTTATCAGATTTTTTTTTTACTTATAAAATGTTTTAATAATTAAAAGCATATGAGAGAAGAGCATTTCGATAAAAAAAACTATGGCAAACATTTTCTGGCTAAAGTTAAATCATATAGGTTGTAATTTTCCCAACTGGGCAAAAAAGTCCGGGCCAGAATTCGAACCAGGGATATCTTGGCTGAAGCTGCCAATACTCTACAAACTGAGCAATCCCGGACAAATCTGGTGGATCTAATTCACCCAGTGAACCTTATTTATTATAGCGTCTGGTCTGATATCTGAATCAGCTCAACAAAATAAATCGCAGGTGAGGGAACTCCAGTAAACGCTTGATACGTGATTACACTGGATTAATTTTGACACAATTATACAAAATTGGTAAATAAATCATATAATTTGTAATTTTCCCCCAACTGGGTGAAAAAGTCTGGGCCAGAATTCAAACCAGGGATTTCTTGCATGAAGCTGCCAATGTTCTACCAACTGAGCAATCCTGAACAAATCAGGTGGATCTAATTCACCCAGTTAACCTTATTGATTATAGCGTCTGGTCTGATATCTGAATCAGCTCAACAAAATAAATCGCAGGTGAGGGAACTCCAGTAAACGCTCGATATGTGATTACACGTGATATATTCCTTAAGTTTAATATTGGACTGGAAGATTTGAAGTCTGACTGATCTGCACTCTTAAAGCTATTAAATATGCAATACAATATATTTTTTTTACAGGTATTATTTGTTTACATCAGTATTATGTAGACAAATGCTAGTTATTTTTTTTTCTATATTAAAAAAAAAAAAAAAAATTATTGGAATAAATAAATTACAAGGAAGCCAGTTGAAATTTTTAAAATATACGGTTGTTCTTCATAAATTGTAAATTTATCTTAAAGCTGGTGCTATACAGTGAAAAAATATATATATATTGTGTTGTGAATGATATTTCTTTTTTTAATAATAAATATTAATTCTTCCAAAACATATTTATCAAAAGAAGATTTTTGATGTACAGTAAATTAGTAATCAAAATATTTTTATATTTGTAAAGAAATTTGATAAGTTGTCTAAATACATAAGATTACTATTCCGCCTGCGTAAATTTTTTTTCTGTTTAGGACCAATCTAGCTTGTAGTGCATTATCTTTAAGATATACTAATACAAAGCTAAAATTCATGTGTTTGATTTACAATTATTCAATTAGGGTTATCATGGAATATAGTCTAATTTTTTCTTATTTTAAAAAGATTTTGTGCTGTTTAACTTAAGATTTTTAATGGTCATATCACAAGGGAGAAAAAATAAACAAAAAACATTATACAAAGCATGTTCACTCAGCTTTGTCTCGAAGTTGGGAGAGGCGAACAAACAGGTTCTTTAAGCTCTTTGCGGTGTTATTTATTGTGTGTTGAATGGATAGGGTTACCAGATAAGCATGGGTATCTTTAAGGTGGTGAAATTCTTCTTTGTTATTGGTTGAATTTGTTGAGCTTTAAAAAGAATCAACAACTTTTAAACTCTCGTAGGAAAAAGTTGCTTAAGCAAAAATATTATCTCATTTAGCAAGGTCATGTGAATTCTGTTTGTTAAGTGAATAATGCCTGTCTGATATAGCCATAAGTCTTCTTAAAAGGCGTTTTTCCTTTAGAAATATGCCCAGTTTAATTAATATCTAACTTGCTCTATAAATAACATATGTTATCAAATTCAGTACTTAATTCCATATCTTAAATGTAGTCTTTATGTATTGACTAACCAACCAACCATAATACCAACCTATAAAAATATTACTGTATATATATTAGTTTAAAGCATCTGAATTTTTAGTTCTTGGAAATTTCAGAAAATATATCAATACACATGTTTAACATTGATCACAGTATAAAAAGAGTTTACCTGAAATTGTTATAACAATTGCTCTTTTGATTTTAAACTTTTGTTTTGTTACTTACAAACTTCCATTGTTAATTTTATTGTAAGTATAGTTTCATGCCATATTCCAATTTCAAATAATATTGTTTATGTAAAAAATGTTATAAAGCACACTGTTGGCTTGTAAAAGATATTTGATATATCAATGTGAACTTATTGTGTTGTTGGAGACTGTCGTGTATATTGACATAATATTCCATTAAATGATCTATTAGTTTGGTGCTTGGGAAATGTGTATATAAAAAGTATTTTTATACTTATAGTGTATATATAAGGTTCTATTTATCTTTATGTGTGCCTAAAGAATATGTATCATTAAGGAACCAAAGTATTTTCATAACAAAATCTATGATGCTTATAGTATCTGAATACTACTGTCCTTTCATATCATATATGGATCACTTCAGAAACTTAATATTGTAATTTAACAATGCCACTTTTATTTAGAACAATTAATGTATATCCAAATATGTATTCTTTTCATTTTTATAATTTAAACTTACTTTGCTGTGAATTGCATTATAATCTTTAGTTTTGATTTATTTTTTTTTTTTTTTTAATTCTACTTGAAATTTCGAATAAGGCTCTATATGATTTGCAGATAACAATAAGGTTGTATAAGTTTGATCAAACAGGGCTTTATTTTTAAAAAATATATAAAGTTCTGAGATGAACTGTTCTGCACATTTTATATGATCCTGTTCTTTTTTTTTTTTATCTGAATATGTTATAAATGTTTACTATTATTATCCTTTTAATTGTTATTATTACTGGGGAAATATATGCTGAGGTCTTTATTATTTTTATCTTAATCATACTGATTGATAAAAAATATATACAAATGGAAATTTTTCAACTGAGTGAAAAAGGGCCCAATCCAGGAATTAAACTCGAGGCCTCTGGCTTGATGTGCTAACACTCTACCAACTGAGTTATCCTGGATACTATGATCAACACAATTCACTCAGACAACCTTTCGACATTAACGTATGGTCTGTGATTTTACCTAGGTGAATTCTGTTGAGGTATTGTTGAGATTTACTCCCCAGACTGAATAAACAAGTTGTTAATTGTATTCTGCTGAGGAGCTCAATCACTATTCAAATTCACCTCAAAATTTATATTTAGGGTGATAAAGGGAAATGTGTCAGGTAGCTAACTATAGACACTCTGTCATCAAATGGTTAGTGTCAGAATTATAGCTGAAAGGCTTCATTCAATTTAATACCCTACTGTTGAAAAATAGCTGTGTGCATGTAAAATCTGTGGTATGAAAAAATTTCTTGCTGGGAGTTTGTTAGGTGGAAGGGAGTACATAATTAGAAGATTTCCCCTTTCAGTAACTATTTGAATTCTGGAGAACCATCTGTACAGACCTAGATACTTTGCATGCTTATAATCAGTTAGTTGTTGTTGTTTTTCTGGGGAGAAATGCAAAAGTATGTATACCCTAAACATTTTGAGAATCTAACAAGGCAAAATAAAATTTTTAAATTTTGGAATTCCTTCTATATCAGCTTAAAAAATATTGTGGATATTTATTTGTTAAGTTTTATGTGTAGTTTGCTGACAACAAAGATATTTATATTTACATTGGGAAAAAAATCAATCAAAGACCATTTTCAAAACTGTGATTGTCTTGAATCAAACTAAGAGCAAACTTAAACATTTTTATTTTCGAAAAAAAAAGCCCTTCTTTTAATCCTTTGAAGATTAAACATATGGATATATTCTTTTATGGTCAATTGTTCAGGATTCCAATTGCTTATGTTATTCACTATTCACAAAGATTAGGTTAGTTAATTCTAAACACAGCCATTGAATGCATTTTAATGTAATGAAATAGGGAATTTTATTTTAATCTTTTTTTTTTCTTATATTTCATTTTATTTTTCAACTTTTCATTATTTACTATATTCATTAGGTATTTTTAGCTTTCTGCTTATATTTCAACAAGGAAAATAAATAGATTATAGATGTTCTTTAAACTTTCTTGCTGAAACAATAATATACTTAGCAATTTAAATGTATACACATTTAAAATATATTGCGTGAAAAATCGAAAATTTACTTTATTTGTTATGTTAATGTATGAGGCCTGTGTAATTATTTATAGATTGGTATAATGACTTAACTTATACTGAGCTTAAATCTTGTAAAATTTTGTTATTTTATGGTTCAAAATTCTCACATTTTAAACGTATTAAAATTTTATAATTACTATAATCAATGTTTCAAGATAAGAATATCATGTAATTTTAACTCTTTGTAACAAATAATAGTACAGAATATTACGATACATTATAATATGTACATTTATATTTTTTCTGTCTTTTATATATTAATAAATAAATTTTTAAAATGGTATGATCTATTGATTAAATAAAGATTATGCATATAAGACATACTATTTATTTATTTAAAACCATGAATTGTTAGATTCTTGTTACCATTTTGTGTGATATTAAAAGTATTATTTTTATTATATTTTAAGCACTATAGTTTTTCTGTAATTAAGAAGTTATTATTTTTTAATCAAAGTTCAAACAAATTTAAATGTTGATTTATTGTCCAAACTGTTAAATGTTTTTTTAAAAATTTGATGGTTTAATAAACATATTGTTAAGTTGCATTTTTGTTTTTATCTAAGTCAGATATTTGTGAAAAAGAATGCATTTGTTATTGACTTTAATTAAGTACAATGAAATCACTCTAAGTTGGACACTTATAGATCCAAAAAAAAAAAGATGTCCAACTAATAGATGTACTTATAAAATTTTCATGGGAGGTTTCACTGTATTTATTAAATATGCAAATCAGACTTTATCAAAAAATAATCTTATTTACAATTAAAAAAAAAAAAAAAAAAATCCCCCTTAGAATAGTCCCAAAAGTATGCATGATTTTATTTTGTATCCAGTAGTTACAAAAAATATTTTGTAATATTCAATTATAAAAATTGTAGATTATGGTGATTATATTTTCAATATCAATATTTCATCGATTAATCAGCAAAATATGTCTTTTGCGTTGAGGCTTCCAAATGAAGAAAATTATTTTATCTCTTAATGTTTAATTTTAAATTACATTGAAGTTAATTTTTTTAAGCATATAAATTATCTGTTCTGCTATTTCTGTTTTTCATTTGTGAAATAATATTCATTTGAAATTCTGATGAAAGTTCACAACTTTGTGCTAATCTTTCTCTATTCATTATGTTACTGATTATTTAATATATGTATATTTTTTTCATTGTCTTAATTCTTCTTCTGTATAAAGAAAAAGTGATAATGTAGAATTGAAAAGTTTCTATAATTTTTTTCTTATAATAAAGAAGGTTTATATTTCATTTAGAACTCTGAAACTAAATCTATTTATGTTTATGATAAGGTACATTACATTTATTTATTTAATATAATATATATTAATAATGTATTTATTACATTTTCTTGTATTGTGTGTAATTATTATAGACACAATTACTTATATATATATATTTATTTATTGTTTAGTGCACACATGTTGTAGACTTTCCCAATTTTAAAATTAGAAAATTATAATTTCATACTTATAAAAGGTTTGTCAGTGTAACAAATACATGCTCATCCTTTAGTTTCGACTTTTAATTCAATTTTTTTATAAATATTTTCATTTTGTTTTAAACAATGGAAGATATTATCTTCTAATGTGTTGTTATAACATGGCTGTTAAAAATTTGAAGTCTAAATGTCAAATGGTTGTGAAATATTCATCCATGTGCTTCCTAATTTTTTAATATAAAAGGGATGATAACTTATTTACTGGTGTTATTTAATGCATTTAATTATATTTGTTTCGCTTATTATTGTAAATGTTTTCCATTTTATATTTTGAATGTATTATGTATATATTTGTTAAGATATTTTGGTGATAAAAATTGGTGTTTTTTAAATATTGATTTTATTTTTAATTCCAATGTATAAGTATATTTATCCAAGTATTTTTTAATTTTTTGCAGCTCATAAATGGATTTATTTTCTAGATTTAAAAACTTTGTATTCTGTACCTATTTCTTTTAAGATAAGAGAATGGCCTTTTTGTTTGCATTTACTATTTGTGTATAGTCAAACATTTGTGTATAGTTATCTTCTAAAGCTTCTGTTGTGTTTATCAGCTATTGGTTATATATGTATTTACATTTATTTTCATACATAAAAGTTTACAATTTGATTTAGTATAAAACTTCTTTAAAACTCAAAGAACAGAAAAAAGCTATGTATTTTGAAGAGAATTCTTTTCATATGCATAAATCAATGCTTCTTGAAAAAAATTCATTAGCAGTTTTTGTAAGAGCAAGTAAAACTTTAATCCTAAAAAATTGACTTTACATAGTCTAATTTGTTATCTGAACAGTTTTATTTGAACAAAAATGTTTTTTCAAACTTTTTAACTGACTCCAGTACATTTTTATTTATTACTTTGATTTGTTTGACTGTTTGTTGACTTTTCTTCTAACTTTTTTACAAATGTTTATAGTTCCAAAATTTAAGTACATTGTTTAAATTAACTAAAGCAAATCTTTGTAATTACTAACGCCAAAATCCTATTTCTTTCACTACATTTTTTTCTGCTGCCTCCAAAAAATAATAATAGTTCACTTTTGGATGTTATTTTAAGAAATGCATAAAAATGGTGGCAACAATACTATGCTTTCACTTTTATTGCTCTTTAATCACTTCTAAATATCATATCCAAATTTTTAAATCACTGAATTAGGGGGTTGGGGGGGGGGGGGGGCGGATGTACTTTTGAATGAAATTTGTTTGAAAACTGAAGCTCAGTTTAGTGACTTTTTAAATAATTTTCAAGTATACATTTTTTTTTTAAATCTGTTTCAACAATGAATATTAGCGACAGTAATGAAAAGTAGCTAGTGACAGATGAATGGCCACAATTGACTGCCTGGGGCAAATTTAAAAAAATGTTTTTTTACATTAATTTTCCATAATTGGGTTTACTTTTTCAAGCTTTGCCATCATGGCTATAATATACTTTAAAATAGATGTAATTTTACTAAAGATTTTAAACATAACTTTGCACCAAATATGTCATTTGCTAGGGACCTGATCACAGAAAATTAAGTATAAGATCAGATTAACTACAAAATTATTAACAGCATTTTGGCATTAAACTGAAATCAGTCAACAAAAAAGCAATCAATTTTTAATGATTTTTCAAATTGAAATATATTTAATGAAAAAGTAAAATTTCTATTTTACTTTTTAAAAAGAGGAGAAATTTTAGGGGTTTTTTTTGTTTTTTTTTTCTTAAGTTATAACATACCTTAATAGAAATTGAAATCTATTGTCATCTATAGGTGATAATTTTTTATTGGTAACAAGTTCACTGACTTGCAGATTTTAAAAATCTTGTTTAAAACTCTGCTTTTTCTTCACGTATTTCAAATGCAAGTGCAACCAGTACAAGGACAACCTTTTTTCTTTTTTCTTTTTTTCATAATAATTTCACATACTTTTAGACTGAAAAAAAAAAAGGATTCACTTCTTTGAAACATCCTTTATCTGTCCTTTAATGTTGTTTTAAAGAAATTTTATAATTTATTTAATGCAATGGCATTAGTTTTACTATTTTCTTTTTTTATGATTATTTTACTTTTATTTTGGATATATATGAAATTTTGGTGAAATATTTTGAGCCTAGGTTATAAACAATCTTTGATATCATCTGACATAAAATATGAGAAAGTAGGGGAGGAGGGGTAATATAATTTTCTGTAATTTATGTTGAGCTTTTGAAATTTTTTTGTTTAAAAAAATAAATAAATAAACTTTTACTAATGTGTTTCTCATGTAAAAAATATATGTTCAGTTATATCAGGTTATTTTACTTATATTTAACAAGTTATGGTTTTTTGTTAAAATTGCTTATGAGTTTATTTATTTATTTTTCCTTTTAAAAAATCTTGGATTAGAATTTTATGTATTTAACTCATCGTTTGTTGTCAAAATCTTAACATTCTTGGCAAACTTCTTTTTGTCTTTTACATAATGTTCAGTTTTATCTCTTTTATATTGTCTTTTTTTTACATTAAACTTTTAATTCTATACTGTTTTATATAAAATTGGTTGTTCTATCTCATAAACTAATTTGAGAATTTACAACTTAAAGAAAAAGAAGGAAATGGAAAGGAAAAGAAAATTGAAGTTTTGTCAAGGAGCAGAAATTATCTTGATTTATTATAAATTTATTTACATAATTTTATATTCCCCACCCACTCCCCTTTTTTGTTTTAAAGTACTGTTAAATTACCAAAAAACTATGAAAACATAATTTTATATATTAGCTACTGTATTAAATACTTTTTAAAAATTTATTTAATGCAAAACTCAATTTATTTTATAAATTCAATTTATCTATATAATTAATTTAATTAATTAATTACTTTAATTCTATACTTAAGTAACATTCAAAATATGTATTTAAAGTTGTAATCATTTCATTTCAGTTTGTTTCTTCAATATCCGTTTTTTACAAAAATTACATTATATATATATATAATTCAACATATTTTAGTATTATTAAAATAGTACTTATTTCATTTAAATGCATAAAGTTTAAGTAATATATATTTTTTTTGTTTTGTTAAACATGATCTTTTATTATTAATTTTCATTAAATGTACTTGGAAATCTAATTATTTCATTTTACGTACTTATGTGGGTATTTTTCACTGATAGTCCGACACATTTTTTAAAATGTTTGTTGTTTTGCTTGTATGTTTCAGAATAGATATTCTGTTAGTATTTTCGCACTGTTATTCATATTTTAATATCACATGTTAACTGCTGATCATTAATTATTTCTTCAAATATGCATAATATTTAAATTATGTTAAAATTTTCTGTATTTTAACTATAATAATAATAAGTAGACTTTGAAGCATTAAAAATTTGGAAGTCCAATTATTTCATTTTACGTACTTATGTGGTTTTTTTATTGATAACGAGGCACATTTTTCAAAGAGTTTATTTTTTGCTTGTATGTTTCAGAATAGATATTCTGTTTGTATTTTCACATTGTTATTCATATTTTAATATCACATGTTAACTGCTGAACATTAAATACTTTTCAAATATGCATAATATTTAAATTATGTTAAAGTTTTCTGTACTTTGATTATTATAATAAGTTGATTTTGAAGCATTAAAAATTTTTATACTAAAGTTACTGGAATATTAAACTACATATTTTAATTCAGAATTCAATAAATGATTTTTAAATATGTGTTGCTTCTTTTTTTTTCTTCTTTCCCCATTTCAAAACAAGCATCTTGCACTCAAGCCACTGAATTTCAGCTCAGCGAATAATTCATTTATGTCACATTAGAAAAATGAAAAAAAACGCACCTCTATTGCTAAAATTTTAGTGTTGTTGTTGTTTCTAATCCTAAATGATCTAGCCAATAGGCTAGACCAAGTCCATGAGCCCAAAAATTTGGAGGAAGTCCAAAACGATGAAAGGACAATCCAAAAGGTCACTCCTAGTCAAGTCCAAACAGGATAGGTCAGGGGTGGATGGTACAGTTATGCATTTTCCACAAATGTTGAAAATCTTGGTACCGTTGTCAAATTTCAGGCATCTCAAGTGTCCACTCAAAAATCTTGAAATAGCAGACTGCTGGTCACGACTATCCCCAAGAGTAATAGCTCCTCCAGGCTTTTTGCCACAGTACGAGTTGTGAACTGGAGGGGAACGCCAAGATGTGTCGAGAATATATTTGACTCAAATAGATCTCCAGAAAAGTCAAGGTGGAAGTGTGCGGTGTCAATGTATCTGCCATTTCATTTCCGCCAATGCCAACATGCGAAGGAATCCATTGAAAGAATATGTCATGGTAGCTTGAAAGTCCTCACAGTAGAGATAGAATAGATAATGAAGTTCTGTCACCAACGCGAGGCCAATTTTGTAAATGTTGTATGGCACTGCGACTGTCAGTTAGAATCCAAATATCTTTATAAGTGGTACAGGAAGTGGCAGCTTTGAGGCCCTCCTCAATCGCAAGTAGCTCCGATCGAAAAACTAAGCAGTGCTCCGGATATCTGATCTTTATGGCAAGTTTGGATGAGGACATTTTACCTCCTCCAGTCCTACTAGCTTCCTTATTGTGGTGAGGGGTGTCACTGAGCGGAATGGGCGAAGTACATCGGGAGTGTATTCTCCTGGTAGGGTCACCCAAGGTGTGAAGGCCATTCCACTATGCCCAGCTAAAGCTAGTAGGCAACTTTGGAACAAAGTCAGACTTCTACCACTGGTGCTCCACATCCCCGGATGAACAGAAGCTGTCACATTCTCCTTTTTTCCATGAGCCAGCTTTGTAATGAAAATTTTAGTAACAAGCATAAAAGTTTTCATTCTTTATTTTTATTTATTTAATTTATTAATATTATTCTGGTTGTTTCTGAAATTAATACAAAAGTGTGGAGAAATCATGTCCAAAAATGGTGTGGCGAGGGGGAGCTGAATACGTAAAATTGCATGAAATGTAATCTCGTGAATTTCTCTTCTAAAATTCATAACATATTTTTTGTTTAATATATAAAATAATTTTAACAGTAATTAAAAAATATATAAGCTTAACAGACTTTTTAAAATGATTAAGAACTATATGTTGTCACCTTTTTTCCAGTGTTCCCAGTTTATTAAGTATTCTTTCAACTATTAAATTAGAAAAAATCTACAGTAAGAAAAATCACAGTTTCTAAAGAACAATTCCTTTAAAAATCTCAAATTAAAATGTAAATAGAATTTTTTACTTTTATTTTATGTACCTGCTCATGTTGTAATACTACTAACTCCATTTTTAACGCTTTCCAACATAGAATTCGTTCTGTCTGGCCGTCGGTCTGAGTTCTAACTCGCATAAATATTCTCGGATTGTCATGTAATTTATATGCGTTATTGATATTTACCATAGCATATTCGGTATTGAAAATGAAGTGTGTAGCATTTACATTTTGTTCACAGGGATACTCAAAAGAATTCCATTATATTATGGTATATGGGAAAAATAGTTGCAATGTATTTTAATGATGTTACTCTATTTCAAACCTATTGAAATTGATATAACATGAAAATATCAAATAACATGATATTTTGAAAATAAATATCAGATATATATCAATTTATATATATAACCAAACTCTGCATATAACAATCAATGTTCAATAGAAAGTATTAATAATTTGTTAACCCTCTGACCACTTATCCCGTGATTTCCCCAGGCAAGACTTTTGTAGAAAAATTTATTTAATGTACAATTTTTGAAGCAATTTTGTTTTAAAAATTCCACAATCAAAAGGTGAAAATACAAGTGATAAATTTACTACATAATGCATCAAATACATGATGATTTGAAATATGTAATAATAGAAGAGATACTGGTCGATTATACATATTGGTTGAAAGAATTTTGAAAAAAAAAAAATATGTGGTCAGAGAGATAATGAGATTTTTGATTTTGTATGCTCAATAGAGGATGCTTTGTACCTAGCAGCTCATATTTTGTCATTTTTAGTAATATACTTAGAAAAACTAGGTCCACTTGTCATTTTATTGCAGTGATGTCTTATGAAATTCATTTGAAAAAATAAACACTTTGAATTTCATAGAAAGGCAAAATAGTTACATGTTGATGCATAACATACCTGAATATTTTTTTTATTATTATTGCACAATTCATGCAAAAATACTTGCATCATTTGTAATAGTCTGTATGTGTTAAACAAAATGTTATTTATTACAACAATAAGGAAAATTAATTTTATTTATATAATGAATATCAAATTAAAATTTTTCACATACCAGAGAAATTGGTGTACATCTGCCACTTCAGGTATGTTTGCAATAGGTTTGCTACCCCTGCTTTTATCCTTTGAAAAATATAAAATTATTTTATTTTCCAAATGTTTCATGTTATTTTTCTAAAATTTGCCTTCTTTTGTTTATGGATGTCGACTTTAAAATGGATATGAAATTATAAAAATGTAAAATTTAAAATAGTTTAATTTTTTATTGTTTTTTTTTTTTTTTTTTTAATCTTACGAAACCCTATTACTCCCGCTTTGTTGTCTGTCCGTCATAGAGCCGGTTCTCAGAAACTATTTAACTTACAGGCATGAAATTTTGTGTACTTATAACTTTGAATACCAGCTATGAAGCTCAAAATCATAAAATTTGAAAAAATCGTATTATTTTAATATAGAGAGATAAAAAACCAAAAATCTAACAGCCTTTTCCTATTAAATTTAAACATTTTTCGTTATAGCAGTTGCCAACAATTAAAAATCCACAATAAAATTCTTTCTATAATAATTAATTTTCTATTGAAAGATTTCCTCTGAAAAATGAAAATGAAATAAAAAATTTCACCAATTGAAAAAAAGATTAATATGTCATATTGGTAATAAAATGGAAATTTTCAAACATTTCTCAATAATACAAGGAGTATGAGTATGCGCAAATACAGAAAGCAGCTTAATATGACGTCGTTAGAATTAAAAAGAAAATTAATCTGATGTCATAACGGATTTTTCAAATGTTTGAGAATAATACAAAGAGAGTATCAATATGAGTAATAGAGAATAGTAAATATATAAGTTTGAGGAACGTATTGAATCATGATAAAAACTTGATTATGGAAATATTGGCATATTTTAACATTTTGAAGGTTTCTATACAACATGTTTAATTTTGAAATTGATTTTTTTTTAAATATCGCATTTAGTCCACATGACAGATATTATTATGACAGTGCTTTGAAAGGAATATTAAACGAAACTCTTTGTGCGATCTTCGATCACACTTACCAACTTGTTTTTAGTTGTTATGGAAAGTATGTAGTGAATGTAGAATATATATATATATAATACAGCGATATCTTGGTTAAGGAAGATAATTTCAAAATTAAATTCATTAGCCAAAACCTTTAAATGTGATTTCTCATACAATTAAAATGCAATTTAGCTACTTTATGTTGATGCATACATCCAATAAAACACCTATTAGTAGAGGAACTTGTTAAATGAGGTATCACTGTATCTATGTTGAAGAATTGATCTATAATAGAGAACATAGGAATGCTGTAGGTAGATGCACTGTAGTGTAGATCAGCATATAGTCAACTCTGAAAAACATGCAACTCTTAAAATCTGCATATCATTTATGTTAATTTTTCTACATAAAAGATAAAATTGATACTAGGGATATAATTATAAATTACCTCTTCATAATTGCATTAAAATAGGAATTAATTTTCTTTCATTTTGGGTTAAAGTGTGTTTGGTTTCGGTCAGCTTTCAGGATGATGAAAATTACTTTGTCAGGTTTAAATCAACAATTTTTGTTTTTAAGAGTTCAGATTCTGTGTGCCTAACTCGATTGATTAAAATTCATTCATGTATGGAAAAAAAGGCAGGCTAGGAAAAAACAGGGATACAGATTTCATAAAAGAATTTTTTATTATTAAGGTTTTTTCATAAATTTCAAAATGCCTCTTTGTTTTGTTTATTATTATTATAAATCATTACACAGTTTGTTTATATTCATAAATATTTATGTGTATTCCTATTTTAAAATTGTGTCTAAGTAGAACATTTTGTCAATTAACCCTCTGACTGCTCAATTTTTGGATGAAAACCACTTAAAAAATTATGTGCATTTTTTAATTGAATATTTCAAATCTATATATATATTCGGGAATTAAAATATGCAATTATATTTTGGAAAATAGTTTCTTTTTGTATAGATTTAGACCTAAGAAAAGATATGGTCAGAAAAATCAATTTCAGGTGCTATCACACAAAAACCCATTTCTGAAAATAATTCTCAATTAATTTATGGTTACATTCCTATTTATTACATAAAATACAAAAGTAAAATTTATATAATTTAGAAAATGGATAATGAATTGTCTTCAGATCTATCGCTATCTCCAGAGGAGTTTGATATATTTCAATCACTATAACTATTATCACTGCCTTCAAAACAACTAATATCACTTACAGAATATGATAAATCAATAGGAGTATATGTTCTGTCACTCGTTAAACAATTTCATCCAACCATTTCTGATTTTATAATAGCGAACAAAGATGAAATGACTCAAATTCAAAATAATCAGTGGACAACTATTGCCATGTGTTGGCCAAAGTCTAATTCAAAGCGTAAATTTTGTATTACTGGTTATACGGGGGAAACACGAGAAGTGTTATTGAATAAAGGGAAAAGACTGCACCTGCGGGATGAGCAAATTTTGTCACATTTGTGTTGCACACAAAAAGAGTAGGATAAGTGGTCCCACTGTTCGCATGGGGGTAATGAAACCACACACACAAACATTATAACATATTACTGCAATTAACTGCTCAAATTATCTCAGTGCTAATGTTAATTTAATATCAATGAATTATAACATATAATATTCAGTTAACAAAAAATGGTTTTGTGCTTTTGATTGATGTCTGACTTTTTATCAGAATTAAAGGCAAAAAAGTTCTTAATAACACCATCAAATTAAAAAAGTTCTTACAAAAGGCCTTGCACATCTCTTAATTTTACAGTGTTATTAAGAATTCTTTTTTGCCTTTAATTGTGTATCATACCTGTTCAAAATTTTTTGAGATTTTTTATCTGAATTCTAAATCTGGCATAGATATATAACACCAATGTTTAGCGTGAATATGGTTTCAGTGATTTTTTTTTATGGTCACAATTTGAGAAAAGTAAATTGTAAATACAGTGAAGTTTGGTTAATATGAGAAGCAAATGCATTATAAAATTTCTTGTATTATCCATTATACCTATGAAAACACACACACACATTATAACATATTACTGCAATTAACTGCTCAAATTATCTCAGTGCTAATGTTAATTTAATATCAATGAATTAACATATAATATTCAGTGAATGTCATTTTTTTAGGCTGAGGAGAGAAAAGCATACACCCCCGTGGCAGAATGTACGCGACGGGCATCGCAGACTGTTTAGGACACCTGCAGACTAAAAACATACAGCGATGCCGCGGACGCGCTACAGCACGTAAATTATGCGAAAAAACGGCAAACTTCGTCGAAGAATCGCGGAAAAAACGCGAAATTCATTTAAAATTCGCGAAAAATGGCTAATTCTGTTGACAGATCGCAAATAAAACGCAAATTTAGTCAAAAGGCCATGAAAAATACGTGAATTTCATTAAAAGGCTGTAAGAAAAACATGAGTTTCTTTGAAGGATCGCAGAAAATTGCGAATTTTGCCAAAGGGCTACGGTCGAAAGATTGTAGAAAAAACTGTTAATTTCGTCGAAGGATCACGAAAAAACGGTCAATTTCGTCGAAGAAACGGCAAATTTCGTCGTCGGATCGCAAAAAAACGGAGAATTCTGCCGACAGATTGCAAAAAAAAGGCAAATTTCGTCTAATGATCTAAAAAAAACAGCAAATTTCGTCGAAGTATCTCGAAAAAACAGCAAATTTTGACACGAAGGATCACGGAAAAAACGCGAATTTTGTCCAAAGGCCAAAGAAAAATCGTGAAATTCATCAAAGGATCTGGGAAAATGGCTAATTTTGTCAACAAATTGAGATAAAAATGAAAATCGTCAAAAGGCCGCAGGAAAACTTCATTTTTATCAAAAGACTGTAAAAAAAACCATGAGTTTCGTTGAAGGATCATGGAAAAAATGCGAATTTCATCCAAGAGCACCAGAGAAAACATAAATTTCGTCAAATGGCCGCAGAAAAAATGCTAATTTTGTCAAAGGATCACGGAAAAAGTGCGAATTTCTTCAAAGGGCCACGAAAAAAACCCTGTGAATTTCGCCAAAGAATCGCAGGGGGGGGGGGGGAACGCTAATTTTGTCAAAGGTTCACAAAAAAATGTGAATTTTGTGAAATAGTCCTGGAAAAGATGCAGCATTCCTTTAGAAAACAGCAGACACACAAAGCTCTATGCTTATTAATATAGGCATAGTTTTTAATCTGAAACAATATACTGAACTAACTTTTGAAAAATCCGGTTAACTCGAACCCAATTTGCAAGAATCTAAACTCGGCCTGAAATAGACTCGAATCAAAAGCAGAGTTAATCCGACCTGCAACAAGAAAAATTATTGCCGAGAGGGGATTTTCTCCCCTTCCCCCTCTGCTGTAACCTTTCAGAATACTTGATGCGAATTTCAGAATTTTTTTTTTACTCAGAAAGGCAGATAAATGCTGATGCCTTAATTAATTAGCACTACAACTACAACAGCAGCAAGAATAGATTTATGACATATTGCGTATTGCAGACTATTTTTGAAAACATTATTAGCGTTGCAGACACTTGAAGATAGTTCTGCCACTGGGCATACACAAACCATGGTATTTTCACATTTATATTTATTGAAAAAAATCCATGAGTTTTAATTGTTTGATTGGATTTATTCATTTGTGAACTTTGTGTATATCTCAACATAAAACACTCAGAGCCATACATATATTTTCATCATTTGGTCATATGTGAAAAAATTGAATTAGAGTAAGGGAGACTGGTACACAATGGACCACTTCTTCAGTTACATTTTTTTTGTCTCTTTAATGGACAAACCGATCTGCATGAAAATATTTTTTAATATTCCTTAAACCTTTATACATTCATCATAATTTTCTCATAACATAGTTTTCAATACATTTTTCAAAAAAAAAAAATTATATGCATCCGTAAAGTGGACCGGTGTACCCCAATTCTGGGGCACACTGGTCCACCCATCAGGGCAGAGTGGACCGCTATTAGGTATTATCTGAAATACAATATAAATATATTTTTCATTAATCTAATTCTTTTTTATTTTCCCTTTACCTGCAAAATCACATAGTAATATAAATTTAGAAGTAACATTTTGAAGCAAAAAAAATTAATTATGTTTTGAAAATAATAACAGATTAATACAGGAACAATTGCAATGTAGTTGAAGTTATCACTTAAGTACAAAAAAATCAGCACACATTAAAATTTGCAAATGAAATTCCAAAATATTTATGAATAAGATTGAGCCTGGAATTTTCCTGAAATATTTTTGGGTCTGGGAGCAATAATATGAAATCACTGACATCAACAATAGATTCATCTACAGTTTTGGGAAAAATAAATTGATTTCCATTCAATTTGCGTCTCATGAATCTTACTTGAATAGAATCATCACCAATTAGACTACAGTTATATTTATCAAAGGCAGTAAATACAAAACAAAATATTTCTTACTTAAATAAATTGTTATTTTTCTTGGTTTATTTTATTTTACAGTTAAATAACTACTTTTAAACAATACTTCTTTATAGTAAATAAGCAATTATTAAATATCTTGAACATTCTCAATTACAGGAGCAGAGTGGATTGTGGACCACTATGACCCAGGAGTGGGTGGTCCACTATGCCCCATGTTGAAGTTCAATAAATAATCATATTAATATTGTTTATAGCTTTCTTTTAAACATATTAACTTAAAAGTTAAATAAAAACAAGTATCTTAGCTTTGTAAAAAAGCTGTTTTATCAGATTTATCTATAATCTTTAATTACTAAAATAAAATAAAATATGATGATGAAAAATTTTACTTTTGGAAGCTCAAACAACCAATCAGGATAACATAGTTCAATCAGAGCTAAACATATTTTCTGAAAGCTATAAATAATCAGTGCAGTGCTGTTGTCTATTAGGATAGAAGAGAAGGTTAAAAAAAGTTTAAATAAATAAAATATTAGGGGTGGTCCACTGTGTCCATAGGTCCATTGTATACCGGTCTCCCCTATATAAGGTATTTACAGCTTCATGATAACTTGCAAGTGTTTAGGCCGAACTTTCACATTCACTGTCAACATTATCTTAGTTGTTCACATGAATATCTTTGAAAATTTCTTACTCTGTTAAAAGTCCTTTTTTTTTTCAACTTCACTATTAATTTTAATCAATTATTTAAAGCAACTATTTAAATCCAACCTTTCTTTGGAAACTAATATTTTTAGTAAGCAGGGGCACATTTCAGCTAGTGACAAACAATGAAGAGATAAAACCATTAATCCCATAATTGCAAAAATGCAGCAATATTATTTCATTGTAGTAGTGGTTAGCGATACAAACACGTCTTATCAATGTTACAAATGATTGCATTTTTTAAAGTTGAAAATACCTACCGCTATTTTCAAATCGCAATTTTTTCTTTATTTAATTGCCTAATGTCTGAAATTAAACCAAACTAAGATTGCTCTATGGAAGTAGTGATAGATATTTTACATAAAAATGGGCTAAATTGGCAACACTACATCTCTGGTGATTCTGTTCCAAATTTTCCGAAAAGTTGGACATTAAAATAAAACAGGTGCAAGAAAAAAAAATCTGAGAGGGAAAACATAAAATCCTCTTAATAGATATTAACCAAGAGTTAACCAACTATGTTTATTATGATATTGTTTTTAATCTTAAACAATATACTGAATTAATTTTTTTTTAAATCTTGTTAACCCAACCTGCATGAATTTTAACTCAGCCTAAAACTGACCCAAATTGAAAACAATTAGTTAACCCAACCTGCAACAAACTAAATTAGTGCCAGGAGAGGAATCCCCCCCCCTCTGCTGTAACCGTTCAGAAAATCAGCTGTGAATTTCGGAAAATGTGTTTTTACTCAGAATCACCCCTGCACTACGTGTTATAAGATGCAAATGCATCTCATCCCATTAAGCACCTACACTTCAGAAATCCCATGGCAAAAAACATGAATCCTAGTAAATCTAAAAGTATACAATATTTTTGAGAGGAGACATGTCTCAAAAAATTTTGTACGGGAAAGGAGCCAGACACCTTAATCGTGCCTATAATAATAATAAAATATGGAAATACGATTGAATGCCACTTTATTTTTTACCTTATTCAATCTCAACATTTCTTTGATTAAATAAATCAATCAAAAAAATTCTAATTTAAAAAAGTGGTGCAGAAAAATATGTAAAAAAGAGTAAGTGTTGCAGAAAGATGGATTTTTATTTTTAAGAACTAGTAACAGGAAACATTACAAAGGGTGCCAAGAAAACCGTGTTGGACAGCCCTGATCTAAAGGACAGTCTTAGTAAAATGAACAGATATTTTGTTTGTATTAGCCATGATCCTTCTTTTATAGCTTGTAAAAAGTGGAAAATTTTTTATGTAGTTTAAATGATGTTAATTATTTTTAGCATGCAATGCAAATCACTCGTTTTAACCATGCTCGTATTAAGTGAGCTGGACTGCATTTGATTCTGTGACATAAGTCAGATCAATGGTTGATAAGAATATGTATGTTTCTAAATGAATGATGTAATCCATATATTTAAAACGCTAAGCTTTTTCTTTCGACAAGTCGTGAGAACAAACTACTGCATCAAATTGCATCATTCTTTTTTTAAATGAAAGATATTTGGACACAGATTTGTTATCGTGCATTCGTTTGTTCGAAAATTTAATTAATTAGCCGTATTTTTCAATTAAACTTTTACTTCTGCTAATGACGTCATAATCGGATAACGCCCACTGTTGCGTTGCATAGAGATTATTCTCTGAACTCCGTGGTTACGAGGATGAAAGAGAAATAATAAATATTAAAAGCACGTGGCTTTTAGGCTGAATTTTTTAATTTGCAAGTTAAATTTCGGTAAAAATATTTATCCGCGTGTTTAATAAGCGAAAAAAAAATCATATTTATTGTGACGTCAAGGGAATATTTTCCATTGGGTTTATTGTATCATTATGCATTATAACTTTGTTGATGCCATTTTTCATTACAATTAAATATAAAATATTTTTTTTTGTATACATGGTGTTTAAGCATTAAAGTAACGTATATGAAGTATGTGTGATAAACTTGTGCCGGTAAAAATGACGTTATGCGTAGCTTGAAATGCATTTTAACATTGATAAAACTAAAGAGAAAAATGTATATGATTGTGTCAACATGACGTAATTTTAACTGATTTTTCCATTCTTAATAATAAAGATTTGAATTGGAGCCGCCATTGATTGCTTCATCTTGATTGCATACCTTGATTACATGTTACCAATTACATTTTTTTAAATTATAGGTTAGAAAATTCCCTTTTTTAATAAAAAAACACAAAAGTAAAGGATTTTAGGAAATTAAAAATTATTAAAAATAGTGTTATGGTAGAAAAAAATACTTGAAATAATTATTGTATTTTTAGCTAAAATAAACAATGTAGGACTAATATTTCATAGGAATTATTTTGGTAGGTTTATTATGAGTTCATTTAACAGTTCCTTATTAGTGCAAAGTCCTATCTCTTTCACTGTGAATTTCTCTTTCGATGTGAAAAAACGGTACTCTACTTTTGGACTCCAGCAAAAACACAGTGGTAGTTTTTAGAAATGTATAACGGTTGTGACAAGAAACAGTGCTATCGCTTTAGCTTTCATCGCGCTTACATTACTTCTAAATACTACAAATTTCAATTTTTTACTACATATTACAATCGTAATTCTTACATCATCAATTAGAAAATAAAATTAGCTTTCGATTCAAATTTATTTGAAAACTGCCGCTTAATTAAAGTTGAAAAAGTGGCGATTAAAAAATCAGCCATCGATCACCACTCGCCAAGTGGCGAATAAAAAATCTGTTATCGATCACAAGTGAAATACACCATTTTTCATGGAAATATGCATCTCTACATTGATTACATCTAATTAGAGAACTGGTTAATTCTTTTTCCTACCTGATGCAAACAGATTTCAACGACTTAGCTGTATTTTCAATATTTCAGCTTTTTCTCATGTGTTCTTACTGGCATGTTATGATCACTCTTTAGTTGGATTATTTTTTCAAGAAATAGTTTTATTCTGCAAAATATATTCATCAGCTTTGATTCTGCATGCATTTCAAGTAATTTATTCCTGTTTTCCCCACCGGATACAAGCGGATTTTAAGGACATTTCAGTATCTTCAATATTTCGACTCCTGCCACATGCTCACCAGTTGGATTATTTTTCTTCAAGAGATACTGTTTAATCATGCGAAATACACTCATACTCATACAATAGGTATAAAACTCTTATAGAAAAATATCTTTATATACAACGATTATAATTTACCTAGATGTCAAGAAAGTTTGAAACATAATAGTGGCCACTAATGAAACTGAGTCTACCGGCCACTGGCTACTAATTAAATTTCCCAGTTTTCACCTATACTAGTATATAGGCTTATCTTTTCATATTATTTTTATCTTTAAAAAACACATTATTTCTTTTAAAAAAAAAATCCTTTATATTGTCAGTACAAACATAGACTATCAGTAATCATTAAAAGCATATTTAGTTAACTTTTTTTTTCGGAGAAAAATATGGAAAAGCTGTATGATCTTGTACCAAAACTACTAAAGAAAGTTAAATCAAAATCATTCGAACTGATGATGCCTTGGGAGGGAGGCGAAAATGTTTTCAAAGAAGCAATGTAGTGTAGATGTATCTACATGCCTGGAATGAAGTTTGTGTTTTTTTTTCAGAAGAATAAAAACACTGGAAATATGAAATGTAAATTACAGGATGTCAGGATAAGAAATGTAAAAGATTTTGTACAGGATATCGGGTATGTAATATACTTTTTTAAGATGTCAGACTGTGTCAATATGTGTTTTAAAAGAAATGAACTAAATATGTTCCTACTGACAATATAAAAGAATGTCTTAAAAAGAAATAATGTATTTTTTAAAGACAAAAATAATATGAGAAGATAAACCTATACTAGTATTGATCTCCACAATTAATACAAAATATCTTATGATCTGGTATACTAATATAATACATAATTGTAATATAGGCATTACAAAAACAGAATGTTCTGTTTTTATAGACTATCTAATAATGAATGACATAAATTATTCATACGATGTTACTAACATGATATGTGTATTTAGTTTTAGTGCACTAAAATATTAAGCCTATAATAACCTTAATATTAAGCCTATTAAAAATAATTTCAGATTTTCAATTAATTATCAGGCAAGAAAGTTGAAGCTCACTGGAAAAGTTGAACTATGCATATATGAAAAAGAGTTATTGCAATAATGCATGTGACTGTGCAGAATAAGATGTTATCAATGAGAATTATGAAAAATAATATATATAAAAATATAATTAATAAATATCAATCAAATTCAGATAAGATTTCTACACTTATTTAAAAAGTTTATTTTTATTCCCAATCAACTTTCTTTAATTTCTACTATATTATGAATTCAAAACACAGCCTCATGTTTAAATTTCTGCTGTATATTAGCCGGACAAATAGAAGCAAACAGCATTGCAACTAAATAAACAAGAAAGAAAAATCAAGCATATATTATGAAACACTTTCCAACAAATTCAGAATGAGCTGTAAAACTTGTCTCCATTTAATAAGATTGAAAAAGATACCTAAAAAAACAATTTGGAAAACACATAGTACATTTAAAAGCCAGATTTCTTGAAATATCATCCATAGTTGGAAAAGTATTCGCTTACTTTTATGAAGCCTTGCATATGATCTATAGAATTATAGTATAGTAAGTACTGCATAGTAAGTTAAAATTTTGTTCAATTAGAAAACACATAACATGTTTATAAATTTTTGGCATAAATGTCATATACGCACCACGTTGGCACGATTTCCCCCACCCACCCCAAAAAAACTATCATTTATTTATTTATTTATTTTAAATTATAGAAGCTATTTCATTTAATACATTATTTTATTTTTATATTGAAAAAAAATATCACATGCTATTCGTAACTAATATTCAAAAACAAAATTTTCACCAGGAGTCAATTTAGAAAAAGAAAGTTGCATAGCAGTAACTGCTATACAAAGCAGGGTTGGCAAAAAACCGGGTTTTTTTGAAAAAACCCAAAAAAAACGGTTTTTTTTGGTTTAAACCAGGTTTTTTTGGTTTAAACCGGTTTTTTTTTTTATCTTTTTTAATTACATATATGCACATCAGTAAATAAAATTTAACATTGACAAGAATGATTAATATTACAATAACAATATATATATATATATTCTGAAAACAGTTTAAACAAAATAAATAAACAATTGTTATTAATTATGTACAAATTCAAATCATTAAATTTTATTTAGAGCTGAGCTAACATCATTTACATTCAAATTCAAAAGTAGTTATATATATACAAAAGTTTCCTATGTAATACATAGAACATGATCACTTGTGCCGTCAGGTTCTACAGTAATGGTGATAAGTTTTAAATAATTTTTAAAGATTACTTTTTAAAAAAGTTGAAGAAATAATTGCTGTTTTATATATACATATTTCCAAATGCAACCTGTAATTCATGTTTACCAAATGATTTAGCACACTTATAAAACATATTAATATGTTTATGTATTTCATATTGCATTCATAGAATGGATTCTGTATCTTAATGTTGATACTTAAAAGTTTTTAATAGTATTTAATTGCAAGATTTATATTAAATTCTTTAAAGACTTAATCTATTGCCTTCCTATATTTTTTCATTTTAATAAGCAACACTTAGTTGTGTTACATAAGAATATAAAGATATAATGTAGAATTTTACCTTGGTATGCTATACTAATTTTTTTTTTAAATAAAAATAATGCAAAGAAAAGAAAGTGAGACTTACTTTTTTATTCAATTTAAAAAAACAAATTGAATTTCAGTAAGAAAATTAAATTGAAATATATTTAAAAAATATATATAAAAGAAACATTTTAAAAACATGGAAATTGAATAAATTTTCAAAATTTTAAGAAAATGGAAGTACGACACATGTCTATAAAGATTCTATGTTAATAAACAGGATTATTAGGGTTTAATGTTTTAAACAAAAAAACAAGTTTTTCCGCTTTTTGTAAACCCAGTCTGTTGTGTAACTTTGATTGTACAACACCAAATGAAGAAAAAATTCTCTCTACATTTGCAGTAGTCGCTTTTGCAGTAAGAAACGTTTCAACTTCTTTCAACACACCATCATTGAACTTTTTGATTTCATTTTCTTGAATATGCCACCATTCTATAGCTGATACATCTTTACTAAAATCATTCTCAAAAAGATATCCTTGAAATGGAGAACTTTTGGCACAAAATTTTAGTATCAGAGATAATAAATTGTTTTTGGGAAATTTTGTTTTAGCATATTCCAATGCTTCTTTTTTTTCCTCCGATGACAATTCAAGATCAGCATCCTTGGCTCTTGGATCCAACAGATAAGCAAGAAGATGGGCTGGTGTTATTGCCATTTTATAACGAGTATCTAGTTTTTTCATAATGTCTTTATTCAGTTTCAAATCTTCCATCTGTTTTTTTAAATTTTTAAAAAGAAAAACAGTTTCTCCAATTGTACAATTTTGGCTTTGTACTTTATCTAAAGCTACACTAATTGGCTTTAATTGTTGAAAATAGTCTTCAGCATTTCTTTTCAATGAAATGTTTGAAACTAGACTTTGGATATTTTTATCAATTTTGTCTTTATTATTTTCGCATATAGTTACAAGAACTGACCATGATTTCAGATAGCTGTCTAAAGCGTCAGCAAATGAGTTCCAGCAAACTTCACAAGGCATTATTAGTTTTGATGTACTTGCATCTTTTCTGAAGCACGCATTTGCATATTGGTTGTTTCTGAAGTATTTGATTACATGCAAAATTTGTTCTTTTACATTTGGATAACTTATATCATTTGCCAGTAAATTTAAAATATGGGCTGCACATCCATAAGTAATAATATTAAACTCTTCTTTTTCATCAAACATATCCCTCATTTTTCGGACATTTCCAGTATTGACTGTCACTAATGCTTGTATTAAACATTGAAATTCTGATTGGCATTTATTAATGGTTGTAGTCGCAATATCATACAGCTTTTCACTTGTATGAGCAATTCCCGATGTATCAATAGTGTCTGCCAGGGTTGGCACGGTTTAAACCAAATGGTTTTTTTCTGAAAAAAACCAATTGGTTTTTTTGTTAATTTTTTTAAAGATTTTTTTCTTATATAATTAAGTTTTCAAATTATTTGATGTACAAATAACTTCTACTTCTAACTGAACAGCTCAACTCATTTCAGCAGTCAACCTGCATAAGTCACAGTTGCATCATAGTTGCACCTGTGTATGCACCTGTGTATGAATGGTCCAAGAGTTAGCATTTGAGAACAAAAAATGTCTAATTTTGGTAGAAGAAAAGATTTAGTTTGGTTATATTTTAATGAAGTAAAAAATGATAAAAGGAAAGGTTGTAGAGCTAGATGCAAAAATTGTAATAAAGAAATGGAAGGTCAAGTAGCTAGGATGAAGAAACACATTGAAACTTGTAATAATTCTCATCATCATTCTGATTCTGATTCTGTTGATAATGGTAAGTACTTATTTTATCATTATTATTGCTGCTATTATTTTTAATTTTGAAAGAAAATTGTTAAAAATTTGTTAATAAGTTAAATATTTGTTAAATTCAAAATTTTTAATTTATCTGTAAAATTACAAGTAATGCATATTGAGAACACATTATGTATATCTTCATTCAGATGATTCTAAACTGTTATAAAAAATTACATTATTATTTGAAATGCTATTTGATTGAGAAGATAAATTATAAAAATCACATATATTATTATTTAATTTGCATATGCTATTTGATTTTAGAAAGTTATATTCTATGAAATAAAAAATATTTATGTAATTCTAAGTAATGAAATTTTGGAAAAAACAAGAAAATTTTAAATAGACATTTTTTTGTTAGAGAACTTTATTTTGATAATCTTAAAATTACATTTGATAAAAGTTTGAAAGTTTTACAAATTAATCATATTATTAAGAACAAATTATGTGATCAGAACTGTTATTAAATGAAATTGTTAATTTTTAATTTATGCATGGCTCTTAGAGATTAACTAAGTTTTCACCAATCATAAATATCCAAAATTATAAAAGACATGGTAATTTTATCTCGAGTATTAAATAAATTATCAAAAATAAATATATCAATATGATAGAGATGTTTACTTTGCAGTAAAACAAAGAAAAAAAAATGTCTTTGTATTGAATTATTGTTAATTATATGATTATGATTTTTGAAGTAATATGTTCTGTATCATTAAGCAATTCTTATTTTTATTTTTGTGTAGATGATGTGTCAGTGTCACTAACCAGTATTTCAAGTTCTTTGGATTCAGCAATAACACAAAGAGCAACAAGTGAAATTGGTTCTTTAAAAAGGAAAAGAGATACTATGGACTTTTTTGTCAGTAAATCAACACCATCTCAAAAGCAAATGTTTGATGAACAAGTTGCTAGGTTTATATATGCTACAAATACGGCATTTAGCACTGTAGAGCATCCTGAGTTTATTAAAATGGTTCAGAGTTTCCGCCCAGAATATTCTCCACCATCAAGAAAACAAATTGCTGGGGATTTATTAGATCATACTTACAGCAAAGAAAAAGAAAAATGTGCAAATATATTAAAAAATGAAGTTGTCACATTAGGATTAGATGGATGGTCAAACATTCACAACGAACCTGTGATCTGTGTTACTTTAACAACAAAAGACGGGAACACATACTTAGCAGACACTATTGATACATCAGGAATTGCTCATACAAGTGAAAATCTGTATGATATTGCGACTACAACCATTAATAAATGCCAATCGGAATTTCAATGTTTAATACAAGCATTAGTGACAGACAATACTGGAAATGTCCGAAAAATGAGGGATATGTTTGATGAAAAAGAAGAGTTTAATATTATTACTTATGGATGTGCAGCCCATATTTTAAATTTACTGGCAAATGATATAAGTTATCCAAATGTAAAAGAACAAATTTTGCATGTAATCAAATACTTCAGAAACAACCAATATGCAAATGCGTGCTTCAGAAAAGTTGCAAGTACATCAAAACTAATAATGCCTTGTGAAGTTCGCTGGAACTCATTTGCTGACGCTTTAGACAGCTATCTGAAATCATGGTCAGTTCTTGTAACTATATGCGAAAATAATAAAGACAAAATTGATAAAAATATCCAAAGTCTAGTTTCAAACATTTCATTGAAAAGAAATGCTGAAGAATATTTTCAACAATTAAAGCCAATTAGTGTAGCTTTAGATAAAGTACAAAGCCAAAATTGTACAATTGGAGAAACTGTTTTTCTTTTTAAAAATTTAAAAAAACAGATGGAAGATTTGAAACTGAATAAAGACATTATGAAAAAACTAGATACTCGTTATAAAATGGCAATAACACCAGCCCATCTTCTTGCTTATCTGTTGGATCCAAGAGCCAAGGATGCTGATCTCGAATTGTCATCGGAGGAAAAAAAAGAAGCATTGGAATATGCTAAAACAAAATTTCCCAAAAACAATTTATTATCTCTGATACTAAAATTTTGTGCCAAAAGTTCTCCATTTCAAAGATATCTTTTTGAGAATGATTTTAGTAAAGATGTATCAGCTATAGAATGGTGGCATATTCAAGAAAATGAAATCAAAAAGTTCAATGATGGTGTGTTGAAAGAAGTTGAAACGATTCTTACTGCAAAAGCGACTACTGCAAATGTAGAGAGAATTTTTTCTTCATTTGGTGTTGTACAATCAAAGTTACGCAACAGACTGGGTTTACAAAAAGCGGCAAAACTTGTTTTTTTGTTTAAAACATTAAACCCTAATAATCCTGTTTATTAACATAGAATCTTTATAGACATGTGTCGTACTTCCATTTTCTTAAAATTTTGAAAATTTATTCAATTTCCATGTTTTTAAAATGTTTCTTTTATATATTTTTTTTAAATATATTTCAATTTAATTTTCTTACTGAAATTCAATTTGTTTTTTTAAATTGAATAAAAAAGTAAGTCTCACTTTCTTTTCTTTGCATTATTTTTATTTAAAAAAAAAATTAGTATAGCATACCAAGGTAAAATTCTACATTATATCTTTATATTCTTATGTAACACAACTAAGTGTTGCTTATTAAAATGAAAAAATATAGGAAGGCAATAGATTAAGTCTTTAAAGAATTTAATATAAATCTTGCAATTAAATACTATTAAAAACTTTTAAGTATCAACATTAAGATACAGAATCCATTCTATGAATGCAATATAAAATACATAAACATATTAATATGTTTTATAAGTGTGCTAAATCATTTGGTAAACATGAATTACAGGTTGCATTTGGAAATATGTATATATAAAACAGCAATTATTTCTTCAACTTTTTTAAAAAGTAATCTTTAAAAATTATTTAAAACTTATCACCATTACTGTAGAACCTGACGGCACAAGTGATCATGTTCTATGTATTACATAGGAAACTTTTGTATATATATAACTGTTTTGAATTTGAATGTAAATGATGTTAGCTCAGCTCTAAATAAAATTTAATGATTTGAATTTGTACATAATATATATATATATATTATAGGTGAAAACTGGGAAATTTAGTTAGTAGCCAGTGGCCGGTAGACGCAGTTTCATTAGTAGCCACTTTTTAAAGTTAGTGGCCACTATTATGTTTAAAATTTTCTTGGCATCTAGATAAATTATAATCGTTGTACATAAACATATTTTTCTATAGCAGTTTTATACCTATTGCATGTGAGTATGAGTGTATTTCGCATGATTAAACAGTATCTCTTGAAGAAAAATAATCCAACCGGTGAGCATGTGGCAGGAGTCGAAATATTGAAGATACTGAAATGTCCTTAAAATCTGCTTGTATCCGGTGGGAAAAAAGGAATAAATTACTTGATGTGCATGTGGAATCAAAGCTGATGAATATATTTTGCAGAATAAAACTATTTCTTGAAAAAATAATCCAACTAAAGAGTAAGCATGTGAGAAAAAGCCGAAATGGGTCATTCCGTGTCAAATCAACCAGTGACTCAACCTGACCATTTTAGATTTTGATGAAACTTACAGGAATACTTCTCCTTGATGATCTAAATGAGAATATACTTTTATTATTTTTTTTTATCTCAGTAAATTTTCATACAATTAATTTTTTTAATTTTGAAAATTCATCTTTTTTGGCTTGTTTAAATGTTTTAAATTTTGAATTTCTCAAGTTCTATCATGCTTAGAGAGTTGTTTGACCCCTCATTTTAAAGAGAATTTCATAATGTTTAATTTGATATGCAAGTTGACTATGCTTGGTTAAAAAAAGTAAATTTATTTTTTTTTAATTTAAATAGTGTTTTTTAAAAATTTTGAAAAAAAATGTTTTTTGTAATATTACAAACTTAAAATTCTGAAAGTTTTAGCGTGGAATCTCAATGGGATCAGCAGTTATGTTAAAAAAAACTAATGTTAAACACAAATTAGGGCTGGTATTTAAAGTTGGCACCTCGCCAACTTTATGATTGTGCTAAAGAAAATATTTTTTTATTCATTTTAAAGATAATTTTTTTTATAACTGCTGATCCCATTGAGTAATGGGACTCTAAAACTTTCAGAATTTAAAGATTATAATATTACAAAAAACGAAAAAAACATGTATTTTTTTTCAAAATTTAAAAAAAACACTATTTAAAATTTTTTTAAATTAAATTAACTTTTTTTAAAACCAAGCATAGTCAACTTGCATATCAAATTAAACCTTATGAAATCCTCTTTAAAATGAGGGTCAAACAACTCTCTACACCTGATATTGCTTGAAAAATTCAAAATTGAAAACATTTATACAAGCCAAAAAATTATGATTTTTTGAAATTAAAAAAAATTAACTGTATGAAAATTTACTGAGATAAAAAAATTATAAAAGTATATTCTCATTTGTGTCATCAAGGAGAATGATTCCTGAAGGTTTCATTAAAATCTGAAATGGTCAGGTTGAATATTGAAAATTTTTGGTTGATTTGACGTGGAATGACCCAAATATTGAAAATACAGATAAGTCGTTTAAATCTGTTTGCATCTGATAGGAAAAAGAATTAACCAGTTATCTAATTAGATGTAATCAATGTAGAGATGCATATTTCCATTAAAAATGGTGTATTTCACTTGGCGATCGATAACAGATTTTTTAATCGCCACTTGGCGAGTGGCGACTAGGGTGGCGATCGATGGCTGATTTTTTAATCGCCACTTTTTAAACTTTAATCGCCACGTGGCGAGTGGCGACCGTTAATTTTCACCTATATATATATATATATATATATATATATATATATATATATTGTTATTGTAATATTAATCATTCTTGTCAATGTTAAATTTTATTTACTGATGTGACTTTTTATTTACTGATATATGTAATTAAAAAAAGATACAAAAAAACCCGGTTTAAACCAAAAAAACCGGTTTTTTTTGTTTTTTTCAAAAAAACCCGGTTTTTTGCCAACCCTGGTGTCTGCTAAGTATGTATTCCCGTCTTTTGTTGTTAAAGTAACACAGATCACAGGTTCGTTGTGAATGTTTGACCATCCATCTAATCCTAATGTGACAACTTCATTTTTTAATATATTTGCACATTTTTCTTTTTCTTTGCTGTAAGTATGATCTAATAAATCCCCAGCAATTTGTTTTCTTGATGGTGGAGAATATTCTGGGCGGAAACTCTGAACCATTTTAATAAACTCAGGATGCTCTACAGTGCTAAATGCCGTATTTGTAGCATATATAAACCTAGCAACTTGTTCAAGAAACATTTGCTTTTGAGATGGTGTTGATTTACTGACAAAAAAGTCCATAGTATCTCTTTTCCTTTTTAAAGAACCAATTTCACTTGTTGCTCTTTGTGTTATTGTTAAATCCAAAGAACTTGAAATACTGGATAGTGACACTGACACATCATCAACACAAAAATATAAATAAGAATTGCTTAATGATACAGAACATATTACTTCAAAAATCATAATCATATAATTAACAATAATTCAATACAAAGACATTTTTTTTCTTTGTTTTACTGCAAAGTAAACATCTCTATCATATTGATATATTTATTTTTGATAATTTATTTAATACTCGAGATAAAATTACCATGTCTTTTATAATTTTGGATATTTATGATTGGTGAAAACTTAGTTAATCTCTAAGAGCCATGCATAAATTAAAAATTAACAATTTCATTTAATAACAGTTCTGATCACATAATTTGTTCTTAATAATATGATTAATTTGTAAAACTTTCAAACTTTTATCAAATGTAATTTTAAGATTATCAAAATAAAATTCTCTAACAAAAAAATGTCTATTTAAAATTTTCTTGTTTTTTCCAAAATTTCATTACTTAGAATTACATAAATATTTTTTATTTCATAGAATATAACTTTCTAAAATCAAATAGCATATGCAAATTAAATAATAATATATGTGATTTTTATAATTTATCTTCTCAATCAAATAGCATTTCAAATAATAATGTAATTTTTTATAAGAGTTTAGAATCATCTGAATGAAGATATACATAATGTGTTCTCAATATGCATTACTTGTAATTTTACAGATAAATTAAAAATTTTGAATTTAACAAATATTTAACTTATTAACAAATTTTGAACAATTTTCTTTCAAAATTAAAAATAATAGCAGCAATAATAATGATAAAATAAGTACTTACCATTATCAACAGAATCAGAATCAGAATGATGATGAGAATTATTACAAGTTTCAATGTGTTTCTTCATCCTAGCTACTTGACCTTCCATTTCTTTATTACAATTTTTGCGTCTAGCTCTACAACCTTTCCTTTTATCATTTTTTACTTCATTAAAATATAACCAAACTAAATCTTTTCTTCTACCAAAATTAGACATTTTTTGTTCTCAAATGCTAACTCTTGGACCATTCATACACAGGTGTGCAACTATGATGCAACTGTGACTTATGCAGGTTGACTGCTGAAATGAGTTGAGCTGTTCAGTTACAAGTAGAAGTTATTTGTATACATCAAATAATTTGAAAACTTAATTATATAAGAAAAAAATCTTTAAAAAAATTAACAAAAAAAACCATTTGGTTTAAACCGTGCCAACCCTGATACAAAGTCAGTTTTGAATAGCAGTTAGACACTTTTGTATAGCAAGTAAAAAATAGCAAATGTAACTTTTAAATCTTGAAAATTTACAACAAAATTTTAAAAAAAAAGCAACATTTAACAAAAGTTGTAAATAAAATGATAGCTCACCTACCCAATATAAATTAGGAAATCAGAAAAATCACTTATAGGTTTGAATCACTTATATGTCAATTCACCTTTACCACAGGTCAATTAAATATATGTATCTAATTACCACAGTACCAATTCTTAAAAAAATATTTGTTGTGAGGGGTCATTATTTTCTAATAAACCAAAAACAAAGAAACACAATTTTTGTAATTTTAAATAAAACATAAAAGGGAAATGAAAAAAAAAATTGAAATTTTTATTTAAGTTAAGTACACTACATTTCAAATGCATGTTTCCCACTGAATATGTTACAAACAAAAATTTCTATAATTTAATAATGCTTATGCAAATATATTTAAGTGTAGAATTTCATAATAATAGGCTTAATTGTTTTTGATCAATTCCTGTGACTAAATAAATTATTAAAAAAAAAAGAAAAAAAACCCTCCTTTTTAAGTGTATGTGACATAACAAAGAGTGCGGGAAATATGCATAACAATGATTGCGATTTAATAAATTTCTTGGGTCGCATTTTAGTTAAATTTGAATCACATATTGCGATGCGATGCCGCTTAAATCGAAACCCTGGTTTTCACCAAATTGGCGGGGTAAAAAAATTGTGCCAATGTGGTGCGTATGTGACATCTGTGCCAAATTTTTTTAGTAGAAAACATTTATGAGTGCATTAAAAATAAGTTAACACAAATTTAATGTGAATTAGCTGTAAATCATTTTTTTTTCTATAAAAGCCAACTCTTTTTAAGTGGTTAAAACCAAAAATAGCCTTGGCATAGCTAAAATCCAGCAACTCTGTAAGTATGATAAATACAAGACTTTTCTTCAGTATGAATTCACAGATGTTTTTTAAGTTTTTGTATCCTTGAAAAAGAACACTGACACTAATATATTTTATAAATATTCATTTATTCTACATTGAATTTAGATATCCATTTATCATGTGTTGCACGATGACTTAGCATTGCAGTATTCTGAGCAAACTTCCAATCACAGATGTCGCATACATAAGGTTTCACCCCTAAATGCAACCTCCTATGCCTATTAAGAGCAGCTTTCTGAGTGAATGCTAAATTGCAATCAGTACAAACAAACGGACGTTCTTTGGTATGAACACGTAGATGGTTTTCAAGCACCATTTTTGTCCGAAAACCATTTGAACAAATGCTGCAAGTAAAAGGCTTTTCTCCAGTATGTACAAACATGTGTCGTTTCAAATAGCTTTTTTCATAGAATGCCATATTACATAGTTCACAAATATGGGGTTTCTTATCAGTGTGTTGACGTCGAAAATGTACTTTAAGATTACCCTGAACAACAAAACCTGCATTGCAAATTTCACATACGTAAGGTTTAGGAGCAGAATCATGAAAATTTTGATGATGATTCCGAAGCGTTATTGACCGAGTAAAACCTTTATCGCAAATATGACAAACAAAAGGTTTTTCTCCTGTATGAATTCGCATATGATTTTTAAGTTTTCCTTTCCTTGAAAAGGAACGCTGACATACGTCACATTGAAATGGTTTTTCACCACTGTGTGCGCGCAAATGACCGACGTACGAATTTTTATGAGCAAAAGTCATCGGACACACACTACAGGCAAATGGTTTTTCATTTGTGTGTATTCGATTATGCACTTTTAGATAAGTCTTATTAGTAAAACATTTCTTGCAAATATCACATTCGTGGAGCTTCTCACCCGTATGAACTCGACAATGACGAATCAATCTACTTTGATAGACAAAAGTCAATCCACAAGTTTCACAAGCAAGTCGTTTTATGGCAGATTTTTCTGTAATCTGCATATCTTTCCCACTAAAATTCATTTGACTTTATAAAATTATGAGCCGAAAATCGATTACGTCTTGTATACACGCGACGGAGATTTTCAACTATTGTTTACAAATAAACAGGAAATGCTGCCAGCTGCCAAATCACAAAAATAAAATACTTCAGTTTTTGTCCAAAATCTTCTCACCTGGACACAAAAATAAAATACTTTTAATAAGTCTGTTTGTTCAGAATTTACTGACCTGAACTCACTCACTGATGTATAGTTAAATGTAATGTTAAAATAAATAATAGATTTTATGCAGCTCAGTGCACAAGCGTGAGCACAAAAGCGCGGTAAATCGTAGCCGACGTGTGCAGGTGGCCCGAAGACAGCTGAATTGAAGCCGGACCGGAAACGGAAATGGGACAGCTGAAAGCCTGCCTTAAAAGTATTTAATGCAACATATGGTTGTGTTCAGGAAAGAAGATCGCACGGCGCGCGCGCGATAGAGAGAAAGGTTATGGAGTAGGTCTTATCGGAAATTTAAATAATTTAATATATTGAAATAATTTAATTATTTCAATTATTTTAAGCTTCTGTGGCTCGGATTAGGTGAAACTAGCGACTACACATCTTTATCCTCCAAAAAAAAATGGATCTTATAATAGGAATATCTATTTTTATTTCATCATAATAAACCCCCGAAACATTCATGAAAAGCATCACGTGATCAGATAGCCCGATCAGCGTTCATAACCTGCAAATTTTTAGCGCGGGCTGCGCGCGCGTGACTCACAAAAATTCTGTGGGCGATTTGATCACGTGATTGGGCTTTTTTGTGTCTTACTTGGTTTGGTAGGTTGATTGATACAGCTGTAGCAACATGATCGGATATCTGAAAAATTTAAAATTTTTAACATTCTAAAATGATTTTTTAAGCCTTTGATCCAACATAAAAATAATAGAATACGAAAGTATGATGTGTATATATATATATATATATAATATATATATATAGATCGTATAGTTACATAACTGCTGTCAACTTATATGTCTATAAAACTACAGCACCTACTAAAACTGATATATTAGTTTAGTTGATAGCAGTTACATAAATATATATATTGTACAAAACAATGCATATAATATTATAAAGTTTAATTTTCTATAACCAGTGCACCTTTAACTAACAAGGGAGAGGACGTTCGGATCACCGAATTCCTGAAACACACGGCCGTATTCTCCCCTCACGCGGAATCGGAATATCGTACTGAATTCGATGATTCCAGGTGTTATTTCGAAGATCGCGATTCTCCCCTCAAAATCCGGAATTCAGGCATTTCGGAAATGTGGAATATCCTTTACTTTCTTTCGGCTGCTCAGAGGTAGCCGGAATATCGTTTTGGAAGGTGGAATCTCTGTTTGCTAATAATGGTGGACGTAAGCAGTTATTGTTGATGTTTTTTGTGTAACATTTGTAGAGTTTATTTCTTATTTTATATGTTTTTTTTTATTAATTCCTGTTGGATAATTAAAATGTGAATATTTTTATTTTCCGTTCTTTTCAAATTGGTAAGTAATAAATATTATTATCTCCTGAAGTAAAATATTATTATATAATATTGTAATAAGTTCAAAATTTTTCTATGACAGATTCTGTCTCCTTTTCACTCCGTATATTTGTTTGTTTAGAGACATGTATTAAAAGTATCTCTATTTTTTAGAATCTAAATATTGATATGCCCCGAATTGTTTAAAAGACTTGGTAATATTTGATTGGATCTGTTTAAAATATGCATCTTTAGATATTTTGAAGATTTTTTTAAAACTAAATTTCATATTTCTGAATAACCTTTGTACATAACTAAAAAACCTGTGCTGTACATATCTATACATATTTGTGTGATATTTTATATGCTTGTGTGTATTAGAACTTTTTAAAACCTATTATTGTAATGTAATCTAATAAAGTTAAATAATTGCCTTATGTTTTCACATTTCACTGCTTAATAAGTCTTGTATCCTACATTATCACATGCAAATTTTCGTGTGATATTTTAAAAATGAATTTAAATGCTACAGTAGCAGTAGCATTGCACCATTTAAAGTGTATTTGTTTAAAAAATATATGATCCAATCTCTGGAATTATTTATAAAATTAATAGCAAGTGTCAATTAAAGAGGGGTGAAAATTTGATTTTTTACATTGAATTAAAATATCCACATGACATGGCAGCTTTGTGAATTTTAATCTAAAAATATTATACAGCCTTGCAAAAAGAATTCTGCATTTATCAGTATACTATCAAAATAACTTTTGGCTAGTATACATGTTGCTATGATTTAAAAAATATATATTTGACTATTTTTTTTAAGTGATAACTAAAATTTGAAATTTTTTGTCAGTACTATTTTCATATTTTTAAGAACTATATTTCTCTTTCAAAGTAAAATGAGTTTAACTTCATGAATAGATGTCTTAATGTCAATGTTTATTGCAATTTTATTTTTCAAATATTTATTTGTTAAATACTAATTGCTAATAAATCAGAAATTGGTTCAAATTTGTCATAAAATATTTAATTGACCACTGGTGCCAATTTTATCACTCTCATAATTTTTTGGAGATTTGTTATTTTCTTGAGATGTAACCAGTACAGTTACCTGTTCAACATATAAAATAACTAACCCTAATCAAATATGTTGCCCCCCCCCTTTTTTTGGGGGGGGGGGGCAAAATTACTTTTATATGCACTACATAATATAAAAATAATGCCATTTTATTGAAGGTTTTTAATTGCAGAAGGACATTCTACTATATTTTTTCAATTTAAATTAATCTTCATTGACTTACTCATACTGGCTAAACATACTTATTTTATTTTATATTTAACTTAGTCTTTATTTATTTCTTATATTATGCAAAAAAAAAAAAAAAAAAAAAAAAAAAAAATTGCTAAATAAACAGTTGCAATGTTATAAATAATTAATGCTATTTTGATTCTAAATTCAAAATCTTGAGTTTCTTTATTTCTAACTATTTACTTGAAAACAGCCTGTGTATGGGCTGAAAAATACTTGCTGCCTTTTCTGAAAACAACTTTCACAGTTCTCAACTTGCATCAATATAATATAATATCAAAGTGGAATAAGCTCAGTCGCTTATTTGTTTATATTTTCAAATTTTTATGTTCATGTTGCACGTTAACGAATACAGGTAGAAAATAACATAATTATTAAAAAATCACATGTTATTGTTGTATAATAATTTCTTCAAATAAGACTTTTTTTTTTTTTTTTTTTTTTTTTTTTTTAAGCAAATCTTTGGTAGTGCAGTTAATCTTTTTATCATTTTACAATAGTAATTTAGCATTTATTGGAATCTTGTGTTTTTTAAAAAGCAGAAAAAGATTTTTTAGATGTTGAAACCCTAGTATAACAGTTGTGTGTAATATTTGTTAGCTCAAATATAATTTGTAAGTTGCATTTTCAATTTTTTGTCCACTGTGAAGTATACGTGCATGAGTATCAGATCCAACAGCAAGGCTTACGAGTTAAATATCACACCCCCAAGCTCAAACTTTACCTAATGTGAATACTACACAAATATAAAATTTTTCTTTTGAATGATTTGTAAAAACTTATTGGAGTCAGCAGTCTTTGGTTTGGCAAAAACAAAGTTCATAATTATTAATAAAAACTTCCAGTTGGTGAATTTCACTTGTATAAAAAAAAAAATCATGCTGGCAAATGAGACCCAATGAAAATAAGGATAAGTTTAAAGTCCCTATAATAATAAATATTTTTTGAACATTGAAAGGAAACTTATTTATCTTAAAAGTTTATTTTCTTTTACTTCATTTTATCTATTCAATGTATTTCAGAGTTAAAAAAGTTTTATTTAAATTCTGATTTAGATGTGTTTATCTTCCAAGATATAGATTTATCTTACAGCATAAGTCATCTGTTTAAATGTATTTATCTAATAAAATAAAAATTTTGATTTTTTTTTTCAAAAGCATATATTTATTATTACTGTTTTTTTAAAACTTCCATTATCAAAAATTATAGAATGCTCTCTGTGGAAGATTCTTCGATTTAAGTGTATATTTATAAATTTTTAGGCAAATACTGATATATATTGATAAAGTGATCAAAAGTCTTATGATAGAAGTAGGGAAACTGCCGTAGACCCTAGTTTTCTCATAGTTTGTTGTGTAAAATGCTGTTTTGAGAGAATATTTAGCGAATAATGTTCTTTAAAAAAAAAAAAAACTAGTTTCTAGGGTGCATCGATTTTATTTCTGATATTACTTCTAGAAACAAATACAATATCATTCCATAAAAAGTTCAGAAGGAGATTAGTAGATCTGGTGGATCCTGTGGTGCCTGAATCCTGAATAGATGTTTGATTGCTCTCAGAAGATCACAAGTGTGTAGTTTTATTGTATAATAAGTGACTATCATTAGTGATCTTTTGCAAGCAAGTAGAATTTGATGCCTTTGGACTAAATGCTACTTTTGGAAGGATTGTTGATACATCTTTGCCTCGAAGAAGTACAACTTTTAAATCTGCAATATGATACGAGTCCCACTGCTATGCCAAAAGAGGGGACAGTGAAATAAATTTAATGAAGTAGCATCAAAAATAATATTGTTGCTCCCTACAAACTAGTTTTTTTTATTACATTATACTTGCTAAATTAGGTTTTCTAAAAAATAGCATGTTACACTACAAACTCTGAGAACACAACAAAAAAAGTAATTACAAAAATTATTTAACATATTTTTAAATGACTATCATGCAATAATGGACAACATTCTTTCTTTTCGTTCGAGGCTATAAAAAGCTAACTGTTTGGGAAAACATTGAAAAATTGTTCCATTTGAAAACATGCTCTTGAATAATACTTATTTTTTATTCTGCTACTGAAATGATAGCAATGTATGCAATAGATCTGTATAATATAAGAAAAATAAATATTAATTTAATTTCTGATTAATTTACTGTTAATTATTGAATGTATTAGAAATATAACGTTAAAATAAATTATTGAATCCATTGGACACTACACTGTTAACTAGTTATTTTAAAAAAACACAAATTGTGCCAAAAATGATAAAAATTGGAAAATGAAAGGTAGGTGTCAAATATTCATTTTTAGCATTATATACTCCTTTACAGAAAAGCACAAATATTTTGCTTTTGTTTAAAATTGAAGTTCTTAATCTACCAGATTAAAATTATTTTAAGCAACTGTAAAGCTGATATAAAGCATTTTTAAGTATTACTGTATTTATAATTGAAAAATGCACTTAATCATGTAAAACAAAATTAAAACTGGATAACTTCCTATCAAGTCAGTAACAAAATTTTATCCCTTAACTGATGACACCTAAGAATTTAGTAAAAAGAAAAAAAAAACTTATAATTTCATTACAGTCGAATCTTGTTAATATGAAATCAAAAGGACCACTTTTTTTTTGTGTGTGTGTGTTAATCATTAAAATAATAGTACCATCTTATCCGTTGGTATTTATTAGTGCTAAGTGATTTAATGTCAACAACAATGTTCGACTTTGTACATAGATTGTATATGCATGTGTGTGCAAAGCTGGGCATCCATTCACAAAATTGGTGTCATCTGCTTTTGCAAATTCTTTACACATGGTGCATGTCATCAAATTTTGCTCTTGTGTAAACAAGAGATTTTCTTTTTTTCCTTTCATAAATGTGTTGGAATATAATGGAAAAGTACCCAAAATACTATCTTTGAATCACTGAACCAAGACAGATCATTTAATTGACATGTTACAGGTATTCTGAAAAATTAAGATGTAATAGTTTGCCACTTTGTACATTAAAGAAAAGTCAAAGGAATATATACCTACAGAAATAAAAGTTGATTAACATTACAAAAAAAAAAAAAAAAAAAAAAAAACTATTTGTCTTTATATAAATTAGATTGAATTATGTTTTTGGTTTCTCATTTATGATAATTATAAGTATGTGCAGAACTTATTTTAATGAAATATCTTTATCACAAAAATATTATTTATTATGAAATTTTAGCAATCATAGCCATCGTCAATGAATGTGTTATTTAATAATTCAACAAGTAAAAAAAAAAAAAAAAAAAAAAAAATACTTTGTGTGTGATTTTATTGGTTTAAAGAAAAGAAGAATTATAAATTAAGAAAAAAAAATCAAAATTACAGAAAATTCAACATTTCATTTTCTAACAGCATTTGTATTATAGAAATAGATTTAAATCTTAGCTCGAGTTTTCTTTTTCAACTCTGAATGATAAAAATTTTAAATTATCATTGTTGTTTTGAGTTTATCAGAACTTACGATATATAGCTAATTTAATCCTTAAATCTTGATCTGAAACAAAAAAACGGGGGGGGGGGGGGGGAAATCTCTGATCAGTTGAAATTTTTTTTTCTTTATGAATTCTAACACTGAAGATTTAAGAAATGCCCTAATGTTGATATGTATTATTTGATGGCATTCTAATATTGTTCAATATCATTATTGTTTTAAATTATTAGGAGATTTAAGATATTTTAAGTAAGAGAAAAAATGTACAGCTCAAACAACACTTTCAAATCTTATATTTACTATTTAAGAATACACAATTTTACTTTTAAAATTTTACCAAGTTACAAAATTGCAGTTATTAATAATACTTTACTAAAATATTAATTACTGATATACAATAATAGTGATATTTTAAACATTGCTGTAATGTTGTAATACGTGTGACATATAATGTGAAATTTTAGATATCAATGTAGTATCTGAGGTTTTTGACAACATGGTTCACACCATGGTATAAACCGTCAAAAACTGACACATGTCAAAAACCTGTCAACCCTGATTCTTTATGAAAGGAAGAAAAAACTTAACTGAAGTACATATAATATTAATTATTATTTATGTGAATAAATATCAGTTTTTATTAAAGTCTTATGTGAATTAGTTAATTTTATTTAGTTAAATCAATATGCAAAAGAAAATTTTAAAAAGCTTGGATGATAAAAACAAAAACCTTTCTCATTTAAAGTAGTCAATTTTCAACCCAAACAATAAGTGAATACATTGACAAAAGAATTTTAATTTTATTGAATATCACCTATGAAATGCCATGACAGAGAATTTAGTCATTTGTTTATTAATTAGTGTTTTGTACGTGCAGCCTAAGCTCCAATATCTTTTGTGTAAAAACATTTGGTGCATTAGAATGTTGTTTGTGAATTTTTAGCACATGAAAATTTGCCCTACCTGAAGTAGGTTATGAAACGCATACACACACGTAATTTATGTACAAATGTATATGCATACATATATATAATTTTATTGTTCAATTTAACTGAATAATAATCCACAGCAAAATTAAACAAGGTGCTTATTAAACACTGGTTGGTACAGCAAAAAAAAGGAGGGGGAGGGGGGGGGGGAATTGAAGCCTTGAAGCACCTAAAAATTGATAAGATGCAAACTAAACATTGTATTAAAGTGATGCATGATGTGTAAAAGTCAACATAAAAAACATAAACCGCTAAAGATATTTTAGAATGCATCTTCTTCAAGAACTTAAAAACTTAAAACTGCTCAATAAAATTTATTTTCACTACTTGTGCTTTTCATTATATAATTTTTTACACATTCATACTCAAAATATTTTATTAATCTGTAAAAAATGGATTTATTCATTTTATAATCAATAATGATTCAATAACCCTTCTTATTTGAAGATCCTTCCTGCGCCACTATATTAAAGATAATTAAAATTGCATTAACAAGAATAAAATGTGGAATGACTATTTGAAAAACTATTCTTTAAAAAAAATGAAGAATACATGTAAACTAGAATAGGAACAATTTTAATATAACACAAAATGTACTTAATACTAGAATGCTAGCATTATCTGCATCTGCGTGTTATTTCAATAAGAAGTGTACATCAAAATGACATACACAAATATTCTAAGGCTACGTACAAAAGTATGTCAATAGTACAGTAGAGTACGCAGGATTCTGTTTTTTTTTTTTTTTTTTTTTTTTTTTTTAATAGGGGGGGGGGGGGTTACTGAGCTTGGGTAATATGTGGGGTTGTGAAAATGGCTTAAATTGTGAGTCCCCCTGCAGTAGCATAATTAGCAAGAAGTTAAAGTGGCAAGATAAAATAATGATTTAGCTAAATAGTATTAACATAAATCCACAAACTTGTATAATAAATATATAAGTAGCTATTTTTAACTGATGCATTTGTAAAGTAAATAATATAGCTAGTGAGTAAATTTACACTAATAATAATAATATATATATATATATATATATATATATATATATATATATATATATATATATATATACTATCAGTATAGATTTATTCTTTAGATAAATTATAAAATAGAAAAATAAATTAAACTTATGTAAAGATTCAAAAACTGCATTGAGAAATTCACTTTATTTAATATAATTTATTATTTATTTGTAATATGTTCTCCATAAATCGTGAAATATACTGGTTTAAATTTTGGATCCAATATCATGAATTATTTGTTGATCGAAGTACAAAATTAATAAAAATGATAACAAATGAATACATAGCTGCCAACATGTCCATTCAGAAAACCTTACAATTTTCCCGCCGTACTCACTGTGCATCTTTAAAAATATATACGTAGTGTTTGTGAAGGCATCTGGTATGGTAATATATGGTTTGATACAAAATTTACTGATAAATACAAAAATATTAAACAAGCAACTGTTTAAGTTTAAAAAGAAAGTAAAAGACACAACCCAAATAATATTAGCATTGATAATTATCTTTAATATACTTTAAATAAGCTGGCTTTACCCAATATTTTTTTATCAAATATTTCTTCATAGCAATCTTCACGTCTTCTTTTAAGTATTAAAATATTTAATACTTAAAAGCATATAAGTATTAAAATATTTTATAAGTAAAAAAAAAAAAAAAAAAAAAAAAAAAAAATCTAATAAATTTCTAATAAAAAAAGTCTCAAAACTACAATTTTAATTTTGCATTCAGCTTTGCTGCGAGAAAATTTTAAAATACAAAGCATGACTAAAAATTCCCTGGCATAGAATAACGTGTTGTGAATTACTACTTGGTTGCTGTGACGTGCCATATTGCTAATCTCTCTCATCTTTGTAACATAAACACAATGTGTGCATCAGTTTAATTCTTTTACTAAATGAGTAACATATTTGAATAATCATTTCAAGTTTTACCAAAAAACCTTACAATCTTACTTATCATCCTTACAACCTTACAATTTGACCTAAATCCTTACATTGTAAGGCTAAACCTTACAAGTTGGCAGGTATGTGAATATATAATAATTATGCCTTTAAAACTCAGATATAAACAGTTCAATAATAAGAAATTAGATTAGGTGTTAGATTAATCATCCGATTTAAATATTTCATATTTAACGTAAGAATAAATACACCAAGAAAAAAAAACGGACATTCCCCCCTCCCCCTTTTAATCTTTTTCAGAAATATCCCCTGCAGTATTGAAAAACATTTTATTTTCCTTTAGGTATTCATTCCTTTACTCAAATTTATTAAATAAATGTTATTTTGATTAAATCATAGTAACTATGAACATCGTCACTAGTTAATGAAAAAATAAATAAACATGTGCAGTTGCATATGTTTACGTTCATTCTGATTGGTTTTTCATACGTCTTATGAATTTGAAACGTCACTTCCTTTGGAATGTTGGGGGAAGAAATATCGATGATTCCGAATCTGGAATCGGACTAGGGGAGAATCGCTCTTTCCCACCGAACCGGAATCCAGGCCTGATTTCGGATGAACTGAATTCCGGTTTCGTTCCACTTCGGTGGAATGGGAGAATACGGCCAACAGTATTGGGAATTCAAGCGCTCGAATACGCCATCTGGTGGAAAAAAGATATAACTCCTCCCTTCAGGAAAATCCCTTGCAATCCCATTGCGTTACATGCATTTTTAATTTGTTCATAATGATTATTTTTATGCACAATTTCAGATTTCATGTGCTATTTGTGTTCTGTGTTTATAGGTCAAAGTAAAAATTATCCGAATTTGAATATCTAACACTTTTAAACGCGTTTACAATAAATAATGGTTTCAATGGCACTTTAGCATTAGTTAAAGGGCCAATTTTCCTGTACCGACGGCTGCAATCAGCGCCTCTATAGGCCGTTTTAAGTCCCAATTGGTGGTTTATATAAAATTAATGTAAACTCTAAAAAAAAAAATTGGGTACTTTTTGGTTAACCGGGCACCAGTGAAACAAATATAAATATATACACAGACATATACACTGCTCAAAACAATTAAAGGATATTTGAAGTTTTATATAAAATAAAGATATAAACGAAATTTTTTTTGCCGAAAATAGAAGAAGAGAATCACAAATGCAAATTTTTCTGGTTTTCAAACTGTGGAGTATGCAAATTTTGAGTTCGACGTCAAAAACGTCACTTCAGCGGCAGCGAATGAAATTTGACTTTCAACTGGATAAAAGAGAATGAAGACAAGGATGATCGGCATTCAGTGATTGCTTTGTTTCGATGAGTACGATGTCTCAGCGAAGTCATTTGACAGATTCAGAAGCTTGGAGAATTGTTGATAGGTTAGAAGGGGGCCAAACTCAAGCCGAAGTAGCGCAAGCCATTGGAGTGTCACAAAGTGTCATTTTCAGGATCTGGAACCGTTTTTTGGAGAGTGGATGTGCAGGCCGAAGACCAGGGCAAGGTCGTAGACGGGCAACAACGCCCAATGAAGATCGGTATTTAGCGTTAACAGCTCGGAGACACCGAAACATGAACGCTACTCTTCTCCAACAACACCTTCGCTCGGCTACAGGCACCACGATTTCAACTCAGACTGTCCGAAACCGGCTCCATGCTGTAGGTCTGTATGCTCGCCGACCGATGGTATGTGTTAGATTAACATCAAGGCATCGTCGCGACCGCAGGGAGTGGGCAACCGAGCATGTCAACTGGAGGAGAAATAAGTGGAGCAATATTCTGTTTTCTGACGAGTCCCGTTTTTCTGTGCATCCGGATAATAGGCGTATTTTCATCTGGAGGGACCGTGGCAGTAGGAATAATCCTGCGTTCGTGCACGAAAGTGTCAGATTTGGCGGTGGAGGAGTGTTGGTGTATGGTGGCATCTCCATTGACGGGCGCACTGACCTCTACATCATTCGAGATGGAGCTCTGACTGGTCGCCGATATAGGGATGAGATCCTCAGACCTATTGCTGCAGCAATCCCCTTACGCTGCAGCAATTGGAGATAACTTTATTTTAATGGACGATAACTGCAGGCCACATCGTGCAAACCTGGTGGAGGATTTCCTTTTCGAGGAAGGAATCGTTCGAATGGAATGGCCAGCGTGTTCTCCAGACATAAATCCAATCGAGCACGTTTGGGACGCTCTAGGAAGACGAGTTTCTGGCCGCCAACAACCCCCACAAACTCTCCAAGAACTGGAAAGAGCTCGTCTGGAAGAGTGGGGCAGAATACCCCAACTCGTCATTAATAGCCTCATTGAGTCCATGCCTCAAAGGTGTTCAACGTTGCTGGCCGCCCGTGGAAACCATACCCCCTACTGAAAATGATTTTCTTTGAAGAAAACACCTTTTCTTATTATTTTTTTCTCATATGCACAAATTGTGTTTTTTTCCTTTTGTACACAAATGCGCAATAAAATGCATTTTTTTCTGCCAAACATGTGTAATTTATTCTCATATAACCTACTATGTCTGTCGACCATGTATCAATCAGCTAAACAGTTTCCCAGATACAAAATCCACCTAAAACTGCAATATCCTTTAATTGTTTTGAGCAGTGTATATATATACATACATATATACACAAACATATATGTAGATATATATATATATTTTTTTTTTTCACTGGCGCCCGGCTAACCGAAAAGTACCAAAAATTGTTATGTACTTTACTGACGTTTGGGTTGTCCTACACAGATGAACCTGAAAGGTATGGATATAAAGTGAATGCTCGCCGTTTATTTTCGATTTTCTTCCCCTATTTTTATTAATTTAAAAATTATTTATCAGTTGTTTTATATTTTTTGGGATAAATAGAATGTTGATAAATCTTTTAACATATGTTAAAAGATTTATTTCTTTATTTATAATAGTAAAATAAAATCTTTGTTAAAATTTGATAAAAAAGCTTTTAAACATTTTATTAAAATATATTTTTCGATAACAACCTTGTTGAAACATAATTTTTAATTTCTAAAAATTTATTTTTCTTGAAATTCATTTTTTGATGTAAATTGCATTATTACTTACCCATCATACGTAGTATAGGGTAAGTCTTGTAATCGTTTTGAAAATCGAAAATTTGTTTTTGACGGATTTACACGTTTCAGACACTGGAGATTCCGAAAAACATATTTTTAGAAAAAAAAAAAAAATTGCCGTCCGTCTGTGTGTGTGTCTGTAAACGCTCTATCTCCCGAAAAAATTGAGATAGAGACTTGCAATTTGGTATGTACTTAGTATGTAATAATGGGAAGAAGCCTATTTCATTTCAATAACCTCGATTAACCGGAACAATTTTTTTCGGACTCTCGAAATATTCGTTCTGTTGAAAGGTATATAAAAATTTTCGAAATTGTTTATTTTAAGAAATGAATATAAAAGACAATAAAAAAAACATAAATTTTGCATACAGCATGAAGTCGATCGGATAATGAGTTGCCGAGATATTTGGAATCCTATTTTACACACTCTTCGATTTTTCATGAACCTGTATTTCATCCAAATTTCACTTCAAAGATATATTTTAACTGGAAATTTGACGCTTAATCAGATGCGATAAACCGCTAGTTAATAGGATTATTGTTTTTGGAGTTATAAGGATGTTTCTTTCAAGCAATTCAGTAATCGAGCCTTAAAGTGTGTGACGTCATCAAGCCACGATTTTATTTGAATTGCAATGCACTTTATAAGTAGTTTACACATTTTTATTTTAATATTTTACATTATGCATATCCATGATGGGTAAGTATTACGGTGGCCCCCAACGACTAGTTTATTATATTGCAATAAACATCATAAAACACGAGAAACAAATGCTAAAATACTTGTACATTCAGTAGAAAATTTATAAACATTCTAACTATATTTTATTTATATTCATTACGAAACTAGACGGTAAACCACATGTATTTTACCTCTTTACAGAAATAGGTACTGATATTTCTAGTTTAAATAATGTATATATTTTACATTTTATTTTTATAATATTTTTTACATTGTAAAATATGCTTTGCATTCTATTCGTATTAAAAATTCACTGTTGAAGTACTCATTATAAAAACATGGAGAAATTCGTGCAAATTGACTATATTTTCATTTCTTATTTTACATTTGCTAAAAAGAAAATAATAATAATAATGTTTAAATATTAAAAGACACTGTAATGTAAAATTTTAATCGTAAAATAGCTGAATTTGTCGTATTTAATTAAATAAGTAATTGTTAATAATAAAAATACAAAGCAACCGATTAAACATTTTTAAATGAAAAAAACAGAAAAATCAAACAGAAATTTCGGGGGATCGAACCCGCAACCTCCAGAATGAAGAGCAGTGCTCTAACCATTCAGCCACCAAGTTCATTTCTTAAGTTAACAAAATATCATTAAAATACGCTAATTAGTCAAATGAAGGACCGTGTTTATTATCATTGATTTGGATGTCCAAATCAACGATAACGAACGCAGGCCTTTCAATTTCATTCACAGTATAGACTCACTCGATATTTTAATCTCCATCGCCCGCGCGCCGCCTGATCTTCTGTTCTGAACAGCCCCCATATTAGTAAACAATACTCGAAAATCAACGTCGCCTGCATGTGATATATAATTGATTGTCTTCTCATAATTTTGTAAAGTCGAATGGATTCTAGTGGAAAAGATCTGCAGAATACAAAAATATCTACCATAAAGCGATTTGCTTGTGAAACTTGTGGATTTACATTTGACCATCAAAATAGATTAAATAATCATTATCGAATTCATACAGGTGAGAAGCCTTTCGCATGTACTATTTGCCAAAAACGTTTTGCTACTAAAAGTTATCTAAAAGTGCATAATAGAGCGCACACAAATGAAAAACCATTTGCCTGTAATGTATGTCCAATGACTTTTGCTCATAAGAATTCCTACGTCAATCATTTGCGCACACACAGTGGCGAAAAACCATTTCAATGTGAATTGTGTCTTCGTTCCTTCACCAGACAAGGGCAACTTAGAAACCATTTGCGAATTCATACAGGAGAAAAGCCTTATGTTTGTCCTATTTGTAATAAAAGTTTTACTCGGTCTATAACTCTTCGGAATCATCATCAAAATTTTCACGATTCTGCTCCTAAACCTTATGTATGTGAAGTTTGCAATGCAGGTTTTGTTGCTCAGGGTAATCTTAAAATGCATTTTCGCAAAATTCATTCGGATGATAAACCTCATGTTTGTGAGATTTGCAACCTGGCATTTGCTTACAAAAGTCCTTTAGATCGACACATGTTTGTACATACTGGGGAAAAGCCTTATTCTTGCAGCCTTTGTTCAAATGCTTTTCGGACAAAAATGATGCTTGAAAATCATATACGTGTACATACTGGGGAGCGTCCTTTTGCTTGCACTGATTGCAATTTAGCATTCACTCAGAAAGCTGCCCTTAATAGACACAAGCGATTGCATTTAGGGGTGAAACCTTATGTATGTGACATCTGTGATTGGAGATTTGCTCAAAATACTGCTATGCTAAGTCATCGTGCAACACATGATAAGTGGAAAAATCTAAATCCAGACTAGACAAAATGTTTAGACAGTAGGTAGGGGAGACTGGTACACAGTGGACCACTTTTTCAGTAAAATTTTTTTTTCTCTTCAATGGACAAACCAATCTGCATGCAAATATTTTTGAATGTTCCTTAAACCTTTATACATTCACCATAATTTTCTCAGAACATGGTTTTCAATACATTTAACAAAAATATATATGCACATGTAAAGTGGACCAATGTGCCCCGGAAGTGGGGAACACTGGTCCACCCACCGGGGCACAGTGGATCGCTATTAGGTATTATCTGAAATACAATATAAATCTATTTTCCATTAATCTAATTCTTTTTTATTTCCCCTTTATCTGCAAAATAACATAGTAATATAAATTTACAAGTAACATTTTGAAGAAAAAAAAAATAATTATATTTTGAAAATAATAACAGATTACAGATTAATACAGAAACAATTGCAAATTAGTTGAAGTTATTACTTACATACAAAAAAAAGCACACTTTAAAATTTGCAAATGAAATTCCAAAATACTTATGAGTAAGATTGAGCCTGGAATTTTCCTGAAATACTTTTGGGTCTGGGAGCTACATTATGAAATCATTGACATCGACAACAGATTCATCTACAGTTTCAGGAAAAATAAACTGATTTCCATTCAATTTGTGTCTCATGAATCTTACTTGAATAGAATCATCATCAATTAGACTAGTACAGTTATATTTATCAAAGGCAGTAAATACAAAACAAAATGTTTCTTACTATGTGAAATAATTTGTTATTTTTCTTTGTTTACTTTATTTTACAGTTAAATAACTACTTTAAAACAATATTTCTTTATAGAAAATAAGCAATTATTAAATATTTTGAACATTCTGCATTACAGGAGCAGAGTGGATTGTGGACCACTATACCCCAAGTGAGGGTGGTCCACTGTGCCCCATGTTGAAGTTCAATAAATAATCGTATTAATATTGTTTATAGCTTTCTTTTAAACATATTAACTTTAAAGTTAAATAAAAGCAAGTATCTTAGCTTTGCAAAAAAGCTGTTTTATCTTATTTATCTACAACCTTTAACTACTAAAAAAATAAAAATAGGATGATGAAAAATTTTACTTTTAGAAGCTCAAAACAACCAATCAGGATAAAATAGTTCAATTTGAGCTAAACATATTTTCTGAAGGCTATAAATAATCAGTGCAGTGCTGTTGTCTATTAGGATAGAAGAGAAGCTTAAAAAAAAAATGTAAATAAATAAAATATTAGGGGGCAGTTAACTCCCACTGTGCCCATAGGTCCAGTGTGTACTGGTCTCCCCTACACTCTCAAAAATCTGCAAACCTTGGGACGAAGCACTATGTGGATTTCTCAATTTTGCAGATTTAAAATCATTGCTTTTTATTTGTTAGACATTTTAAAATCTCTCAAAAAAGTTGTATTTTTATAGAATTATTAATGTGTTTAAATGCTAATATAAAGATCAATAATATGTATTGAAAACACAAATATTTCTTTAAAAGGAATTTATTTAATTTTTAATCATAATTATTATTACAAATTATAACTTAAAATGGTATTTTCGTGTTATAGAGGCCCACAAAGTTCAGTCGCCAAGCGACTAAGATTTGTCACCAAATTATAAAGCATACATGAGTACATATATCATTTCATGATGCATATATGATGTATATATATATGACATATGTATATATGGCATATAAGATGTATAGATAATATGTATACAATGACATATTTGACACATATATGAGCATGAGAAATATATATATAATATGTGTATATATGAGACATATATAAGCTTTGCTGATCTTGGTGAAATCATAACTGTGGGGGCTGCTATAACACGAAAGTACCCTGAAAACTCTTAAAGACTTGATCAATGGTTCTTTCAAAAACATTTAATTTATGCTTTGAAATCTTTTCTTGCAATCTGTCAGCAGTTCTTATTCAGTCATAAAAGTGTGTGTCGTAAGAAAATTCAAATATTTATTTTCTGTAGTTCCTCATCAAAAGTAAATTTTTCTTCTTCCTCCTGTGGTTCAGTATTTGATTTGATATATATGCTTTGATTAATAACTATATGCGTAATGGTATTAAACACTAATACAGGCCCAAACTAAGGGAGACAGAGGGGGTTTGTGGCCCGGGTGTCAAAATGGAAGGTGGAAGGGGGGCACCAAATAATATACAGTATAGGATCCATTATCCGGCGTCCCGGTATCCGGAACGCTCCGAAAACCGGAATGCAAAACACTAAACGAAAAAAAAAAAACGTAAAAATTAAAGTGTCAGTAAAAGAAAAAATAACAAAATGATATTGCCTTCATTCATTAATTTATAAATTCAATAAATACCGATTGCAAACCCCCCCTTTTTCGAAATCAAAAAAGGTTAAATTTGGAAGGGGGCTTATAATTGGGATTTTTTCTAAAAATCATTTAAAAACCTGTTTTTATCATTAATTTAGAAGTAAAAAAGGGGCGAGAATCTTCCGTGTTTCGGCAGAAAAAAATAATAATAAAATAAAATAAAAATAAATTCCCAACCCTAAAATCCTGCCCCCCCCCCCCCCCCCCACAAAAAAAAATAATTTTTTAAATATTCTTTATTTCTTATTTTATTGTAACAATAAATACTATCTATCTAAAATCAATCTAAATCTGCTCTCAAAATTACTGTTTCCCCCTTTGCCCCCCTCCCCTCTGGTACCAAAAATGTATAGTTTAACCTTTATACTTTTTAATTTTAAACTTATTTTCAGACTTATTAAATACTCTATATTAAAAATAAATAATTCCAACCTACCACCTAAATTAACCCATACTCCTAAAATCCCTGCTTCTCCTTCCCTGCCCCCCTCCAAATGCACCGCGCAAAATTTAAATTCTATAAAATTTTAAAATAAATAAATAAATTTTAAAAAAAGCGAGAGTCTTTTGTATTTTGGCAGATTAAAAAATAAATAAAATAAAATAAAAATAAATTCAACCCTAAAATCCTGTCCCCCCCCCCCCCCCCCCCCCCCAAAAAAAAAAGAAAAATTTAAAAAAATCATTTTTTTAAATATTTTTCTTTATTTAATGTATTTTATTGTTACAATAAATAATCAATAATCTAAATCTGCTCTCAATATTACTGTTTCCCACCTTTGCCCCCTTCTGGTACCAAAAATGCATAGTTTTCTTCTTAATTTTTTCTGCTCTATTTGTGATTTTTTCCCCAGCAATATTTAAATAACGATCTACATTATACCCTCCTCCCTTCCAAAAAGTCCTTTTTATTTCCTTTGTCCCCCCCCCCCCCCCCCCACACACACACCCCTAAAAATTTGCTTCTTTTCTGTGCATAATTTTTTTTTGTATGTGAGAGGGGGGGGGGGGGGTGGCTTATATTTGGGAATGGAAAAGAAAATCAAAATTGCTTAAAAGTGGAAGGGGAGCTTAATTTCGGGATTTTACGGTAAATACAAAAAAATTATGATATGAAAAACATTACGATAAGAAAAAATTAAAAACAATTAAGTTAGAAAAATAAAACATGTCTGTGTACAAATTTTATTTTGTTACAAGTTTCATTTTAAAAAGTTACACGTAGTTTAATGCCATGGTGTTATTCCGGAGAAATATGGAGAGCAGAAAACTGACTAACATTTCTTTTTTGTTTTGTAAAATTGAGCATAGAAAAATTATTTCTGTGCTAAGAATCAGCGAATCCGCCATTGCGATCGGCATCAATAATAACAGGTTATGGAAAGTTGCCAGATTACGCATTGATTTTAACATTTCCTTTTTATACATAAAATAATAGTTACTTGATAATTTGTAAATTTAGATTTGAAATTTTTTTTCACAGTCAGAGGGATTTTATCTGAATAAAAAACTAAAATTCTTTTTTAGAATATACTTCCAGTAAATTTTATACACATGACGTCACACTCCAATATGCACAGCCACAATTCATTCCAACAGATGATCTTTAGCCTCAATCTAGGATACTTGTATAAATTTTAAACAAGCTGGATAAATGATGGCAGTTGATGCCGTCTCTATCTCCAAATCAAAAAATTCTGCTCCCAAAATGAAATTTTATTTATTTTTTGTAATTTAAAATGTTTTATTTTTATTTTGTGCAAATAATGTATTAAATGAACAACATTTATAAGTAATGTGTTCACATATATTATTCATATTTATCACTATTTTATGAAATTATTTCGTACATTTTTTATACTTATAAAAAAGTGTTCGGAATTACGGAAAAACCCCTTATCCAGAATGCCTCAGGTCCCAAGCATTCTGGATAACGGATCCTATACTGTATTAGGTTTGTCATTTGATTAAAAAAAAAATGAAACTTGAGTAAAAATATTTCGTAACTGGAAAATATAAAAGAAAAAGTGAGTCAAGCACATTGAAATTGAAAAATACATAAAAAGATTGACTGCCCGGGACACTAAAAACTAGGGTGGGGGGGGGGGGGAAATAGGCAATTTAAAAATATTTTTTTATATTAGAATTTCCTTTTTTGCATCCAGATCTGACTTTAGAGGGAGAAAGTTGGTGCAAGTGCCCAGTACAATAAACACTAAGGGGTGGAAAATTCACAAAATAAAATATTTAGAGTAAAATCTTAAAAGTTTTTTGTTTTTGTTCTAAGTCTCTATTATAATTTTGAAAATTAGCATTAGGTTCAGGAAAGCATCTAGGCATATCAGTCTGTTAATATGAAAAGTGGTATAAGTGGTAGTTACATGAAACTGGCTGTAGATAGCACACAAAGATATTTTACAAAATTGGAATTCATTGTTACACTTACAGAAAATGCTGGTTCTTAAGACATTGTGATTCATATGTCATATCACTATGACTTTAAACGTCTGCTCAGTTGTAATGTAATATTACAAATACAGTAAAATATGTGAAAATGAAAATCTGTCAGTACTTACGTATTATCCAGGCCAGGTCAGATACAACTGAATCAAGCATGGCACCAATTATACTACTTACAGTAACCCTTATTTTTTGACAAGTATATAGTTTATTTTTTTATTATAGTTTACAGTTTTTTGTTATTTATTTATTATTGCTTATTTATTTATTTATTTTATATTATTTACCATTTTAAGCAATTTTATGTATGTAACAATATTAAATTACTGTTTTGCACATTATTGGCAACGAGGAACAGATGTGTTACACTCACGCACCAATGTTTGGCGCTATTTTCAAGCCCACGCCAAACCAATAACTTAATACAATAACTAGGTTGCCATTGAAGAAAAAAATCCTCTAAATTTGGCAACTTTTTTTCCTTTTTATAACCGATTAAAAAAAAGAAAAACTGTGTGTGAGTGTATGGACATCATAGCCCAAGATTGACAATTGACAACCATTTTTGGCAATCTATCTCCTGGCCCGGATAATACGTAAGTACCAATATGTCTATAATTCAATCCTGTCTTAAATAAAAAAATTACAGTCATAACTGAAATTGTTATCTATAATGTTAAGTTGGAAATCTGTATATCGGAAAATATTCATGTTCCTTTCGATTCCGGTTTCACAGGTTTTATTGAATAAATATTTGATAAAGCTGATTACGTAGTTCAATATTGTGTATTTTATTATTACACATATTTAATTTTAAAATAAGTCAGCTATGAGAAACTTACTAAAATTCTCTTTGTAAGTTTACTTTGCGGAAGGAGAGTGAGGGCAACAAAATCCATGTTTACATCTGTCAAAAGAAAGCTAGTTTCAACTCTGCATTAATACCATGTATACTTTGGGTTAAATGTTTGTCGCAGAAAAAAATAGGCTAAAATTTGTGCACAAGAAAAAAATATCACATTCAATTTTACTTATTGTAAGCTCTCTTTTTTTTTACTATAGAAAACTACCTTTTTTATGGTCCCAAAAATTTCTTACACAAGAGGCCTTTTGTGGAAAATGCCACTGCTGTAGAAAGGAAATTCTTCATTTTCAAAAGATTAGAATCATGTAGATGTTCTTATACTCATTTATTTGATCAATAAGTTATTTTAGGCAGTCATTACGTACTATATAATGTCTATACAAGAATGAATTACCCATTTCTTTGTGTTGCTTATATTGAAAAACTATTAACATTTAATTAACGAGTTTTCTTGTAAAGAATCAATGATTTTGCACTCCATTTGTACTAAAAATTCAAACTAATACATCAAATGTACTTTTAAGATGTACTACCACTTTATAAGGTTAAAAAGAAACAGGTTTTCTTTATTTGTATTGACATCATTTTGTTAAAAATTTTGATTTGAAAACTATTGACTTTCATTTGCTAAATTCTAGTTACAATAAAAACATTAATACACTTTAGTAAAAATTTTTTAAATATTAAACAATTTGGTACTTCTCCATTATCCTGTCAACTGCTTTACATAAAGAAAACTATCGCCAAAGTATAACGCCAAAGCCAATAAACAAATGAAAGAATGTTGCCGTTAGAATCTCAAAAAAAAAAAGATTGGAAAAGCTTGTTTGAATAAAGCGTCAACTATCCATAACTTTAAACAACAAAACTTATAATATATTAATGAAAACAGAAAAAAAAGTCTAATAATATAATTGTTATTTTAATTAACTAACTGAAGAAACTGAAAATTTCATGGAAATTTGCACTGCAACAAACATTTAACCCATCTTCATCTGTAAGACGTTGAGTGATTAGTGCTTCATTGGCACTAATATCTAGCTTAAAATCAACTAAAATATAGAACCATTTATCCAGAATGGTCGAGGCCAGGTGTATTCTGGATAATTGGTTTTTCTGGATAACTCGTTAGGCATTAAAGCAATATCCATTTGATCTGATTTGTAGCTGTGGCTACCTCAGATTTCAAATTAATTATTAAATTACTCCTGATAAAAATCAGATCAAATCAAGATTTAAAAAAAAACTTTTATTAGAGTTTGAAAGAAGGCAATTTATGGGAATCCATTGAAAACAACAAATCCTGCATAAAAATCAAAATGCCCAATATCTAACTAAATATGCTTCCATTTCAAATCTTAGATATTGGCATCAAGTTATACCATGCTTGTTGTAATTTATCAATCAATGCAAATGTAAAACTGGCACTGTATAGCACTTTTTTTTTTTCTGGAAATATTCTAAAATCAGTCAATTGGAAATATTCTGGATAACTGGTTTTCTGGTTTCCGGATAAATAGTTCCATCTTGATTTTTTTTTTTTTTTTGCCAAATCTTTACTGAAAATTTCATTTATATTGTGAATGATATGCAGATTATAAGTGTTTGTAGATTTTTTAGAGTAGGCTGTATATTAGGAGAATAATGTGACTAAATCTGTGTCTTTTTTTTTTTTTTTTTTTTTTTTTTGTCAAATTGAGTTGTGTTTCTTCTTCTGTGCTTAAAATTTAATTTAATGTTGAAATAAGTCTTTGTATTAATAATTTTTTGTTTTGTATATTTTCTTGTAGTTTGATTCCTGTGTCCATCAATTTCTCTGCATACTGTGTTGTATCTATGTCACTGTATGCCAAGAAAAATCAGTATACCTCCTTTTTGTAGAAGTCACATTTTACAATGACTTTGACACATTAGTTCTGTCTCAGTGAGATTTGTTACCAAATGATATAAACAACTATGAAAAAATGTCATATAATCTGGCATTAACAAAATATTTAGCAATGTTAAATGATCATCAACATTATGCTGGCTGTGTGATGAAAAATTAATTATTTGTCTTGTTTGTGAATTTCATTTATAATTTGTACTCAATAAAATAGTTATATTTTTTATTAAAAATATATGTATGTCACTTAGATCTTAGATTACAATTCTTATTTCCTACTTAAGTTAGAATCTGTGTGTACTTTTTTCTAATATTTGCAAAAAGTGCCTTTTTATATTTCGCTCACAACATATGCACTTGCTGCAAAGTGGTGTTATGAGTAAAGTACCATAAATTTTGTAAACATTGAACAAATTGCTTGTGTGTATCGAGCAATAAATATATTGCCAGAAAGTACTTGTGAAAAATTTTCTTTCCTTGCCAAGTCCTTATAAAAGTGAAGTATCAAAAAATCGTACATTCATGCTATTTATAGTATGAATTGATATAAGCATATAGCATTTTCATTTTGCTGTCTAAAGACTGTAGTTTATTCAAGATCATGAGCAGAGTAGGACCTCTAATGAAATAGTACTAGCAAAAGCCATGCTTTGTTTGGATTCGTGAAGCATTATTTCATAAGATAAATATTTGAAAGTAACAATATTTTTTAATATTATTTTTGCATCTTTATTAAGCAAAAATGTTATTTTATGTTTTGGCGCATTCATGTCGTCATTTTTTATGCTGATATCTAGCCTCTTGCCTTAAAAATCATGTTCACGTTCTTTTCGACCAGTAAGTGTACATTTTCTCGGTATTTTTTATAATAGAACTAATACATTCCATAAATTGTTTTTAAATGGCAAACATATTAAAAATAATACTAATAGTAATTACTTCTTAATAGTAATTATGTTTCATTTGATTCAATTTTCAACCTTCGAATTCGAATAACACTCTATAATGAATTTAACAATTAATTTTATTTGTTTACAATTCTTTTGTTCCCACTTTACAAAAAAAAAAAAAAAAAAATCCTAATATAATTCTTTTAAAATGCGTAAGTATCGTCTGCGTAAATGATTTCACATAATAAGAATAAATTGTGTATTTGAATTCTTAACACTGAAAAATACTTTTATAATTGAATTTTCACAAATCTCTACTCCATATTCATGTTCAAAATGAAGAAAGACTCGAAATAAACATAAGGGTTGCAAATTTACATAAAGGGGTTCCAGTATTGAAAGTGTTTTAACTGATTTAGCTATTTTATAAACATTAATTCATTTTTTCCCTGTTTATTTACGAAAAGATGATTAACAAATATTTGTTAAAATAATCACACTATTTTTTCTTCTTTGTTTATCTTTTTAGGTATTGAACCACAATATTGGATGAAGCAACATTAAATAGAGAGCTAATAAAACCTTACTGAAAAATCCATAATTTTCTTCAAAAATTTTGAAAAACTTGTTTTATTCCGGAAAAAAAAATCATTTGGTTTATTTTTAAGTTAATGTTAGTCAGCAATTACTATTTGCTATGTTTCATCATCTAGTGTTGACAAAGTTCGATGGTAGTATATATCAATGGATATATTGTGATATTTATTTTCAAAATGTGATATTGATATTTTCATAAGTGATATTTGTTTTCAAAATGTGATGTTGATATTTTCATAAGTGATATTTATTTTCAAAATATCATTGTGACATATATTTTTGATATTTTCAGTTTAAACAAGTGTAAATGATTTTTTCAACTTTTATTGACTTTGCCAGTTTGTGGATAAACAACTTTTGCCTCTGGTAGTAACTTGTTTAACTTAAAAGAAAGAAAAAAAAACTTTTACAAGCTTTACTTTTGAAGTTGAATTTTTAAATGTAATTTAACCAATTATTATGTGACACAGTATCAACTTAGAATAGCCATTGAAAGATAAACTGTCTAATTTAGATAAATCAGTTATTTACAGCTTCATTGGTTATACCCTGCTTGTGGTAATATATCAATCAATGCAAATGTGAAACTGGCACTTTTTTTCTGGAAATATTTTGAAATCAATCAATTGGAAATATTCTGGATAACTAGTTTTCTGGTTTCCAGAAAGAGTCTTTTCTGGTTTTGGTTTAACTCGGATTAAACTACGTAACAGGTTAGGGAATGAAAAAGCACACTAGCCTACATTTATTTTCAAAATTTCCAGTAAAAAAAAAAAAAAAAAAAAAAAAAAAAAAAATATATATATATATATATATATATATATATATATTTGTATAAAACATAAAATTTTCATGATACTTGATATTGAATCTTATATTTTATTTTTCGATGAGTGTAAAAAAAAGATTATTTCTGTTTTCAGTTTTGTTGTAAGTGGGGGGAAAGAAAAAGACTTTTAGAATATTGTTTTATTAAGTTTTCATTTTAAGTGCAATATGTTTTAGTTTCTGAATTATATTTAGCCCTAAAATATTTATAATCAGCTGTAAGTTGACTATTTTGAACACATCTAATTTTTTTTTATGTTTTCAAAAATTTTATGATATATACATATGTGTTACGGCCAAAACCCGAAATCGGTCAATTGACGAAGTGGCCGGCCAGTTCGCGAATTGGCTAACTTTGCTTTAAATTGATTGGCCAATTCGCGAAATGGCCAGAGGCTGTCGGCCAGTTCGCGAATTGGCCAGATGCCGTCGGCCAATTCCCGAAATAACTATGGGTAGTTTGAATGTAAGTGCTTGACAAGTTCGGTATGGAAATTGAAGTATGTAGAGATTATAATTCATGTACAGGAGTACTCAAAAGTAATATGTGACTTAATGGTCAACGGGGAAAATCAATTGCGGCGTGCCTTAATGGTGTTACACTGTTGCAAACATAATAAAATGATAAGAATTTCTGAGGTGCACTAAAACATGCTTCTGTAGAATAAGGAGCAAAAATAATTTATCATTGATCTACAGGGTTACACAAAATAATTCTATTACATTATGGTGTACGGGGGAAAATATTTGCAGCTTATTTTAATTTTGTTTCATTTTCTGAAATATGTTGAAACTGATATACATTACTGATTTTTACTACAAGATTTTTTTCTGTAGATTATATGTGTATAGATTTATTGTTCATTTACAGGGACACATAATTGATTTCGAATACAGTACTGTATCGGTAGTATTATCTATTAGGGATGATTGCTGGTAGTGCGTTTTCAGTTATGCGTTTTTCAGTTTAACTAAATTTTTGCATACTACGTGATGTGTATAAATTCTATTAATCCTATACAGGGCTAAACAAAATAATCCTTAAGCTTTACTATTGTGATTTTAAAAAGGTACATTAAATATGCTTTTTAATTTGAACTATGCATTTTCAAGCACAAATATAGTATTTAGATTACTAAAAGAAGTTTCTAGAATATAAATTAAATCATATACAGGGATATGCAAAGAACTTGATACTTGGCTGCCTATGAAAAGTAATTCCTGGAAGTGGGATTTCAGTAGTTTTTGTGTATTTTTGCCTAAATTAAATTGTAGCTTAATATTTGGCGTGTATAAAAACCTGTAGGTAATATACTGGTCTTTACAAAATAATTCAAGTACATTTCTGCCCATTGGTAGAATTTTCTGAATGTGTATTTTCAACTATGTTACACGTTTTCTAACTAAACTAGATTTTAGAATACTATATAAAATATATACAAATCAGTACATCATATACAGGGTTTCACACAATAATTAGAGTTTTTCTCCGGCTATGTACAGTAGTGGCTGAAATCTGGCTTTCAAATGTGTTATGCGTTTTCTAAAATGTTTACTTGACTATCTTTTGTACTTTATTAAGCGGTTTTGTTAAAATGTTCTATAAGTGTTGCAAAGTATTTCATAATCTATGCTGGACGCATATGATTTTTCTTTCTTGTATCTTCATTGATGACATTTTATTATAACGATAAAAAATAAAATATTAGTTTGCAAAAATTGTGTTTGTCAAGAGCATTAAAATTGAACTAACATCATATATCAAATAAAACATTCATTTAAAAACATGAAACTGCAGCATTTTCCTATGATTGCGTCAAAATGAAATTATTTTCATATTTTTTCATTCTGCCCTCTCTGAAATTAGGTACCAAAATTTAAATAGAAGAAATTGCTTTCACCTGTGATAATGACGTCATTTTTAAAAGACATTCGACTGAAAAAATATTTTTTTAATTCAGAAAATGGCAATATTTGACTACGATTGTGTCCAAATGACAAAATTTAGATTGGTATTTCATTCCTCTGATATTAACATCAGACCCAAATGTTTTACAACACGTTTTTATCAGAAAAAAATGAAATCATGTTTAAGAGAAGACACACATTTTCTTCCATAAATTGATGTTTGCCAGAAATTGATGTTTACCATAAACTGATGTTTGCCATATGAACGATTTCTGGGCGTGAAGAGTAGAGACCCGTTACAGAGAGGTTCCTCGTTGCAGTGATTGCTGTATTAAAGATTAAAAGTCTAGAAGAGCACTAAACTATATTTTGGTGATAGCTGTAGTAACAGTTAAGAGGATACTTCACTCGCGCGAAAACAAACCGCTGGCTAATATTATTCCTATAGGGGAATTTTTTTTTAATATCTCGTTTGCGTTTCAATATTTTTTAATGATTGTTTTTTCCTTGGGTAGCTAATATTGATCTCTATGCAGGTCATTTGTTTTACTTTTTCAATTTTGTTTACAGGGTTTTTTTATTATGAGGCTACTATCATTTTTGGAACCGGTTTCGAAAGTGAAAGTATCTTAATAAAAATAATCTGTAAACAAAATCGAAAAAGCAAAAAACGGCCTGCGTAGAAATCAAACTCAGCTACCCAATGCAAAAGAAACTTAAATAAAAATATTGAAATATAAAAGAGAACTTAAAAAAAATCTCCCATAGGATTAATATTAACGAGCGGGTGTTCTTCCGTGATTGAAGTAGCCTATTAATGGTGGCGAAGCACAAAAGTCACATTAAATGAAGGGATCACAATTTAAAAGTTTAATAGGCGCGAAGCCCAGAATGCCTATTATATAAAAGGTGTCCATTATAATTATCATTATTTTAACGGTTTATGAGCGCAGGGAGCCTCATTTTTCAGGAAACCACGTTACAGTGATTTCTGCATTAACAAATTAAAAGTGCGAACTGCACAAGGTCCCGTTTTGTAAGTGACTACATTACAGTGATTATCTTATTAACGTTATATGTGCACAAAGTGACCAATATGATAAATACTAATACTCTTGCGATAGGATGATTATGCGACGTTTAAAAAGCAACGTAAATAGCAGTAATAAACAATGTAAATTTATGTTTAAAATATTTCCAGACTTCATAAGAAAACTTTTTTTAGTAGAGAAAAAAGGAGAACGAAACATAGCAAGGCCAACGCATATGATCGAAATTAAATGTGATTGTGATTTTCTTTATGTTGGTTTTATGTATTAGATATTCATCATGAAACTAATTTTACATATACAAAACACTGGATATATTTATTTGTTAATATGGGAGTCCGCAGAACAGTATCAGGAAGGGGCAACATTTTCGAACTGATGTAACTCTAATCTAATTTTTATTTTATTCTATCTATAATAGAAAAAAATATAGTAATCGAAAAAAATTTTCGACTTTCGGTTTCCGACGAATTTACAAGTTTTAGGGGTCGGAGATACCGAAAAACAAGTTTATACAAAATGTATCATTTATCAATGCAACATGCTTCTCATTTTTTGTTTCGAAAATATACATAATTAAAAAAAATACGACTTTTGCAGTATTAACATGTATGAGATAGAAGGATGTTTTGTGATTGGCACAACTGACAAGTTTTCTTCTGTTAAATAGAGAATATAAACACGAAATAAAAAAAATGTTTTTTTTTTTTTTTTTTTTTTTTTAATCAGAACTCTACGTGCAAAACAATTTTTAAGTACATCAGCATAAATACAGAAATATAACAACACATATTAAAAATGAAAAATTACAATAATTTACTATTTTTCCTAATCAGGGAGGGGGTTTTGCCCCCTGTATCCTCCGTTTAAGATAATTTTTAAACACATGAACATAAAAATAAAAACATAACTAAAACCTGTCTTTAACGGGGGTCTAAGGGACTTTGACCCCGTGACGAAAATTATTAACTTCTCTTTTTAGTGTTTAATTATTTTACATTTAAGAAGAATAAATTTTACTATTGCTTTCAAAATCATAAATTTGAAAATCCAGCAAGTGGCAATTGCAACGCTGACACCCCCCCCCCCCCCCCTGTTTTTCGAACTTTTAAACGAATAATAATGTTTTAAAATTCCTCCATACAAATACTTTGGCTTAACGTCAGATTAATAATAATAGAAATAATTACACTTTGAAACTAGTTTTTCGCAACAAATAATGATTTTGGACAAATAATATTTTTTATATGAATCATAAGAAATTGTATTCCAAAAAAATATAGACTAGCCTTTTACAATATTTAAGTAAATACTATACTAATACGAAGAATACAATAATCATAATAAATCCTGAGTCACAGAGGCAGGAAATTAATTCTTCAACAGATCAGAATATAATCATCACAATGAATTTTCTGTATTGAATACTACATTGAATTTGCTGTATTGAATAAACATTATTATTCAATAAGTCACAGAAGCGGGAAATTCTTCATCAGAGAATATCTGTCATAAATTTCTAAAAGTATAATCGTCACAGCTTGGAGCTTACTTTCCTGTCACCAGGGGCGTAGCTTGAAATTTTTATTGGGGGGGGGGAGGACCTGAATTTGGCGCCCTTTATATAATTTTCATTTTTCACCCCCCCCCCCCCCCCCCACACACACACACTCTCTCGCCACATTGTCATCAGTCGCGCTAGAGGTCTGCAAGTGCTGAAATTTTCAGGCCTAGGCTCAGCCCGGCATAAAAGCAAACACTTCGGTAAGACCCGTTCAAAATTATTTTGGCCCGGCCTGGTATAAAAGCAAAAAGTTCGGCCCGAGCGCAGACCAGCCTGTCCCTACAAAGCATGCAATATTTCTGAAGCAACATTAACCTAAAATTTCACTTACTTATTCAAAAAGCACACTTATGCATAGATTTTATTTTCAGATTATGCTCAAAATGCATGGAATGCAAAATATCAACAATATTTATGATCACTTAGACAATTACGTACATAAACACTGATTAAAATATTGACTTAGACTATTACATTCAAATGAAGATTCAGTAAGAGAAGAAAAATCCGTTATAGGCAGGTTCCATTCTTAGCAGGTACATCGTCTGTTGTATGTCTTATATTCTTTTTGTACAAATCAAGACATTTTTCCGTGTAAGAAAGGTTCACGTCATAGATTGTTTCTATTTCACAAGTTTTACTGTATTTTAATTATTATTATATTTTTTTTTTGCTTAGAATAGTATGTACAGTAGAACTCCAATTATCCGAATCAATTGGGACCGGACCCCATTCGGATAATCAAAAATTCGGATAATTGGGGTTTTTTCGAAAAATGGGTCTATTTTAATTCATCACTATATGTATGTTGAAAATGGGAGAAAAAAACTATTTTTAAAGAAAAAGAGCTTTTAATTAATAAAATGAAAAGGCAACACTTTTACATGTTAAGCGTACTTACAAGTGCTGTACATTAGTACATTATGCACGTACCGTACTGTAAATAAAGTCATTGCTTGCTGAATATCTCGGTTAAAGTAAGCTGTTTGACAGTCTTCATCCGTTTTCGGGCAGCCAAGTCGCGCATCCGCTTGACAGTAAGAAGTTGCATGTGGTCACACTCAGACTGACGCTTCATCCACTTCAACGCAGTTTCAAGGCCGGCAAATGCTTCACTAGCTGATGGTCCCATGTCTGCTTCAATTTCGACATTAAGATCATCTTCTTCCTCGACATTTTCTTCTCTCACACTTTCAATAAGTTCATCCACATTTAGAATTTGAAACCCAGGATCTGACGAATCACACACCACTCCTATATCTTCAACTCTAACTTCTGAACATCCAGGAATTCCAGGAACATTCTGAACATCCAGGTTTCTGAATTCCTCAAGTGGCACGTCATCCTCATCTTCTCCTGCCTCTTCCGCGGAGGGAAGAGCAATAGCGCGAGTAGACAGAATCATTATTTTGCGAATCGCAGTACGTTTCCGTCTTAAAAAAAATTTCTGAAATTCTGAAAGCAATTCGGATAATCAGCGATTCGGATAGTCGGAGTTCGGATAATTGGAGTTCTACTGTACTATTCTTTAAAACGAATTTTAATTGTAGAATAATGGCAATTTAAAAAATATATTAATTTTTCGCAAAAATTGTTGTGCCAGGCCTAATTTTCTGAATTTTACGCTGGCCTGCAAATTTCGGTCCATGCATATTTCTAGGAAGAATGACGTCCAAGCACAGCTTGGCCCAGAAAAAGAGAAGTCTGGTCCGTCCCGGCCCAAGTCTGCACAGAAAAGTTAAGCCCGGACCGTGCAGATCTCTAACTCTAAAGCCTGTTTAAAATATGAGTTTTAATTTTTACAGAAAAATTACAATACTATTTGATTCTTAGAGACCTGATTAAAAATATAGAAAATTTTATATGCAAACAGGTGATAATGATTTTATGAATGTGTCAAACGTGCTATTTTGAAATGGATTTAAACCTTAACTAAAGCAAACAATTGTACATGCTCTTACATTCTGCTCCGTCATCAACAATTTGAAGCCACTCGTTCATAAATGAAATTACATAATCTGCTTTCTTCTTAAATTCATTTATTGTTTTGATTTTTGTTAAAAAGTACCTAGTTTATTACTTTTATTTAGTTACTCTAGAAAAATTTGTGCCTGGGATATAAGTTTTCAAAAAAATATACAGTACACTCATTTCAAGAAACACATGCCTCTAATCCTTCAAATGAACGGAATATCAATGTCTGTTGTCTCGTTTTGCACAAGAAGGGATTTCAAAGAGTTCAAATGTCAGGGTGGAGGAAATTTTTTATTCAGAGGCTTCTTTCAGGAAAATTGCCATATGACCACCTTAGAGTAGAGGTCTGCACGGGATCGTACCCGGCCCAGCAAAATGAAGGTAAGTTTTCAAACGGACCGGTCTGGCAGAATGAAAACAGTTTAAAAATATTAAGTGAGCCGACTGGCCTGATATAAGAAATTTAAAAGGATCGAACTAAGCTAATAAAATATGAACAATTTTTAATGTATTTGTCTGGGACGAGAATAAGTAAATGTACTGCATGAGCCGATGCTAGCTTCACAGCATCAATACAGAAATATGTCAAGCGTAAGAAATCGGCATTGGACAGTTGCATCATACCAGAGCCTGGGCTTAATTTTTTTCAGCATACTCGGGCAGGCTGGGATCAGACTTACATTATTTTCTATGTACTCAGACCGGCTGGAAACTGGGGTTAATTGTTCCCAGGATGTGTCGAGTTGTTTTGTAACATAACAATAGTAATAGCAATAATAAACTTCTGTTAACGGAATCTTTGGAAGTGTACTTTAATAAATTGCAGAGAAACATTTTTTTTATTATACAGCAACAAAAGTTAGGATGCTTTTAACCATCTTTTCTTTTATTCAAAACTACATTAATTTGTTTAATGTCTTTATTTGAATGTAATTCTCTAAGAGTCTAAGTGATCATTAATAATACTATTCTGTATTCTATGGCATGTATAAAGTATTATAAAATATATTGTAAAATTTTCCCATAAATATGCATTCATTAAAAGAATCTTAATCGTATGTTAATAAAATTGGAATTTTTTGTAAAATCGAGTTGGTCGGGCCGGGCCTGATTTCATTGATTTTTCAACAAGTTCAGACTGTTTCCACTGAATTTTCAACAGGCCGGTCAGAGCCCGTGCCAAACTTTAAGCTTTTAGACGGACTGGGCTTGCCCAAGATAGTTTTCTTTCGGGTTGGGCCTGTAAATTCTGGCCCGTGCAGACCTCTACTCTAGAGATCACGATCTGCACGGCCAGATTCCCGCACCAAGCCAAATGAAGTCAAACGCTCAAACGGGCTGGGTTGATAAAAAAAAAATAAATGGGCTAGGCGGCTGGTTAAAAAAATTAAGAGGGGCTACCGGTACCAATATACCAAATTTAAAAGGATCGGACTAAGCCGATGAAATATGAACAATTTTCAATGGACCGGCTATGCCAGAATAGATTATAAATGTGTTGCACAATCCGATACTAGTTTGACAACATCAATACAGAAATTTAATATGCCTAACGTAAATTTTCATCGGACAGTTACATTGTGTCTGAGCCTCTGCCTAATTTTTCCTGTCGACTCCGGCCGTGTTCAGACGTACATTTTTTCTACTTACGCGAGCCGGGCTGGACCTGAACTTAATTATTCCTAAGACATGTCGGGCAGACATTTTTTTTTAAAACTAAAATTGATAATGGATTTTTGGTAACAAAATCTTTCGAAATAAACTTTAATGAATTCCGAAGAAATATTTTTTTTTTATCTAATTTTTTAATTATAAAGCTTCAACATTTATGATGTTTTTAAACATATTTTTTTTATCTTTAAAGTACATTATTTTTTAATGAGTCTTTACTTGAATGTGAAAGTCTAGAAGTTTAAGTATTCATTAATGTTGATATTCTGTATTCTATGGATTGACCACATATAGTCTGAATTATACTTTAAAATTTTCGCAAAAATATATATATATATATATATATATATATATATATATATATATATATATATATATATATATGGAGTATTTTTTAAAAGAATCTTAATTATAAGTTATGAAAAATCGGATTTTCTTTTGTAGAAATTGAACCGTTCCGGGCCGGGCCGAACTTTTGGTTTTTAAAACGGACTGGGCAGACCAAGATAGCTTTCATTTGTACCCAGGTGGGTCCGATCCTAGAAATTTCAACCCGTGAAGACCTCTAGACCCCCCCCCCCCACACACACACACACCCTCTCTGATTCGTTCTGTAACCTCTGTCCAGTCCTTTCAACTCCATTTCTTTGCATTTTCTTTCGATTACCAAATGTGACCAAGAACTACTGAGATAAGGAAAGAATTGTACTTTCAAGGATTGAATTACATTACTGCCCTGCAATTGATTGAATTTCCTGTTTTCAGAATTTTCTCTTCTGCAGGGTATAAATTGTTTTTCTTAGGGAATAGAGGTAGTAACAGTTCTAAAATTAAATGTCTTATACAAATGTTGTACGTTAAAAGTAACTTACATTGTAATTTAACATTTAAAATAATGTTCTTGTATAATTACTTGCAACTACTATTTAAACCCTTTCTTTATAAGTGCCTGACGGCGCCCTTAGATCTTCTTTAATCCCTTACATTGAACGTATTGGAGAACCGTTCTAACCCCTACAAGTCAGTTCCACATCTTCACACTTTCTTTCTACTACAAAGGGCGGCCAACAAGCAACAACTACTAAGATAAGAAGGGAATAATTGTATTTCTAAGGATCGAATTACACTTACCATTTCGCAATTGATTACAATTCTTATTTTCAGAATTTTCAGAAATATAATTTTTTTTTTTGGCGGGGCGTGGAGGGGGGGGGGTAGAAGTAGTTACAAATCTAAAATGAATCCCCTTATGCAAATTTTGTATGCTAAAAGTAACTTACTTTTTAATTTAAGATTTAAAATAAAGTGTTTGTGTAATCACTTATTACTAGTAATATACCCTTTCTTTATGGGCGCCTGACGGCGCCCTTAAACCTTCTGTGGCGTCCTACTACTTGAACTTATTGGAGGGGGAGGCTCCCCCCCTCCCCCACCTAAAGCTACGTCCCTGCCTGTCACGTGTAGAGAACCTGGACATACTAATTATCTCCAGTTACTATCTCCAGGTTCTCTAGTCACGTGTGCACGTGAGTGACACCTATCGGACAGCCTTGGATCCCCATTTCGTATATTGGCCAAGTATTCCCTGCCACTTCGCGAATTGGCCGGCCAAAACCCGAAATGCAATGTTCATTTCACGTACTTCGGGTTTTGGCCAGGAATCTTGGCCAGTTCGCGAATTGGCCGAACTTCGGGTTTTGGCCGTAACATATATATGAGTGAAAAGTACAAAACTTTCTCTCTAAAATAGAGAAAATCGGAGAAAAACTCACTAATATACAATTAGAAGGAAAGAAGCGAAAAATAATGATCTCTGTATAAAATTCCTTGAACGTCGGGGGCGTAGCTCAGATGGTAGAGCGCTCGCTTAGCATGCGAGAGGTGCCGGGATCGATACCCGGCGCTTCCAACAAAAGATATCTGTGCTTATTTTGGCAAAAATTTATCCAAAGTAAGAAAAATACAAGAAAATAAATGCTTTAATTACTTTACAATAATTTATCAGATAAACAAACAAAAACTCCCGGATTCAATGATTGTAATTACTAATTTGTTTGTGATGCTAAAACTTATATTTTCGATGCAGAAGTAGAAAATGGAACAATACCGATATAATAAGCAAAAAATGAAGAAATATTTTGTGAAACAGGATAAGTTTAAAAAAAAGATAAAATACTCATTTTACCCAAATTATTCAGCTCTTAACGAAGGGCGCTCGCTTTGCACGCGAGAGGTACCGGGATCGATACCCAGCGCTTCCAAAAATCTCTGTTTGCTTACGTTGATCAATGTCAAAAGAAATAAATGCCTTTTTATTTAATCAGATAAAAAACATAAACTACGAAACCTGTTACTCGAGTTTTAAAAATGTTTATGTGTTTTAACTCTAAAAATTAATTTATATATATATAAGTGAAAAGTACAAAACTTTCTCTCTGAAACAGAGAAAGTCGGAGAAAAACTCACTAATATATAATTCAAGACTCCCTTACCATAGATCAGACTTGACAATCCGGAGAAAGTCTATGGAAGAAAATGTCCGTGGTAATTGCCAACTTATTAATTGACTTTCTCCGGAAAGTATCGCCGCCTGGTGGATACTACCGATACTAGTTCATAAACAAATGCATAGAACAAATGGAACTGTGAAAAAATTTCATGTTATTTCGTGTCGTAAATACTCCTATTACCATGGAGATCATGCCTATTACTGACGATTGATGGCGCTAGTTAGCAGGACAACCATGCGGTCAAAGGAAACTTGCTGATTGTGAGGCCTGATACTATGATAAGGAGGCCTTGATATAATTATTAGGAAAGAAGCGAAAAATTATGATCTCTGTATAAAATTTATTGAACGTCGGAGGCGTACCTCAGATGGTAGAGCGCTCGCTTCGCATGCGAGAGGTACCGGGTTCGATACCCGGCGCCTCCAACAGAAATTATCTTTGCTTATTTTGGCTAAAATTTATCCAAAGTAAGGAAAATACAAGAAAATAAATGCTTTGATTACTATACAATAATTTATCAGAAAAACAAACAAAAACTCCCGGATTCAATGATTATAATTACTAATTTGTTTGTGATGCTAATACTTATATTTTCGATGCAGAAGTGGAAAATGGAACAATAAAGATATAAAAAGCAAAAAATGAAGAAATATTTTGTGAAACAGGATAAGTTTTAAAAAAAGATAAAATACTCATTTTCCCAAATTATTCAGCTCTTAACGAAGGGGCCCCACCAGTGGATGAGAGGTTGTGCTCTCGAAGCTGGTAGACGGGAGGTGCTGGGTTCGATCCCAATCGCGCCCGTCGGCCTAATCGTTCGGAGTTTTCGTGGTTATCTTCGAGCTGTGGATTTATCCATGCGTAAATACGGGTTAGGTTCCCTTAGAAAGACCCCCACGAAGGGCACTCCCCCCGGGCCTATATCCCATGTGTAGATAATTGGCCGTCAATAATCAACCCAACTCAACACACACTCTTAACGAAGGGCGCTCGCTTTGCATGCGAGAGGTACAGGGATCGATACCCGGCGCTTCCAAAAATCTCTGTTTGCTTCCTTTGATCAATGTCAAAAGACGTAAATACCTTCTTATTTAATCAGGTAAAAAACAAAAACTATGAAACCTGTTACTCGAATTTTAAAAATGCTTATGTGGTTTAACTCTAAAAATTAATTTATATATATATATAAGTGAAAAGTACGAAACTTTCTCCATAAAATAGAGAAATCGGAGAAAAACTCACTAATATATAATTAGCAGGATAGAAGCGAAAAATAATGATCTCTGTATAAATTTACTTGAACGTCGGGGGCGTAGCTCAGATGGTAGAGCGCTAGCTTAGCATGCGAGAGGTGCCGGGATCGATACCCGGCGCCTCCAACAAAAGATATCCAAAGTAAGAAAAATACCAGAAAATAAATGCTTTAATTACTTTACAATAATTTATCAGATAAACAAACAAAATCTCCCGGATTCAATGATTGTAATTACTAATTTGTTTGTGATGCTAAAACTTATATTTTCGATGCAGAAGTAGAAAATGGAACAATAAAGATATAAAAAGCAAAAAATTAAGAAATATTTTGTGAAACAGGATAAGTTTAAGAAAAGGACAAAATACTCATTTTTCCCAAATTATTCAGCGGTTAACGAAGGGGACGTATCTAAGATGGTAGAGCCCTCGCTTTGCATGACAGAGATACCCGGCGCTTCCAAAAGTCTTTGTTTGCTTCCTTTGATCAATGTCAAAAGACGTAAATACCTTTTTATTTAATCAGGTAAAAAACAAAAACTACGAAACCTGTTATTCGAATTTTAAAAATGTTTATGTGGTTTAACTCTAAAAATTAATTTATATATATCTAAGTGAAAAGTACAAAACTTTCTCTCTAAAACATAGAAATCGGAAAAAAAACTCACTAATATATAATTAGCAGGAAAGAAGCGAAAAATAATTATCTCTGTATAAAATTTCTTGAACATCGGGGGTGTATCTCTCATGGTAGAGCGCTTGCTTAGCATGCGACAGGTACCGGGATCGATACCCGTCACCTCCAACAAAAATTGTCTTTGCTTATTTTGGCAAAAAATTAACCAAAGTAAGAAAAATACAAGAAAATAAATGCTTTGATTACTTTACAATCATTTATCAGATAAACAAACAAAAACTCCCGGTTTCAATGATTGTAATTACTAATTTGTTTGAGATGCTAAAACTTATATTTTAGTTTAGTTTTAAAAAAAGATAAAATACTAATTTTTCCCAAATTATTCAGCTCTTAACGAAGGGCGCTCGCTTTGCATGCGAGAGGTACCGGGATCGATACCCGGCGCTTCCAAAAATCTCTGTTTGCTTCCTTTGATCAATGTCAAAAGACGTAAATACCTTCTTATTTAATCAGGTAAAAAACAAAAACTACGAAACCTGTTACTTGAATTTTAGAAATGTTTATGTGGTTTAACTCTAAAAATTAATTTATATATATCTAAGTGAAAATTACAAAACTTTCTCTCTAAAACAGAGAAATCGGAGAAAAACTCACTAATATATAATTCAAGACTCCCTTACCATAGAGTGGCTGAGAGGTTGTGCTCTCGAAGCTGGTAGACGGGAGGTGCTGGGTTCGATCCCAATCGCGCCCGTCGGCCTAATCGTTCGGAGTTTTCGTGGTTTTCTTCGAGCCGTGGATTTATCCATGCGTAAATACGGGCTAGGTTCCCTTAGAAAGACCCCCACGAAGGGCACTCCCCCCCGGGCCTATATCCCATGTGTAGATAATTGGCCGTCAATAATCAACCCAACCCTTACCATAGATCAGACTTGACAATCCGGAGAAAGTCTATGGGAGAAAATGTCCGCGGTAATTGCCAACTTTTTAATTGACTTTCTCCGGAAAGTATCGCCGCCTGGTGGATACTACCGATACTAGTTCATAAGCAAATGCATAGAACAAATGGAACTATGAAAAAATGTCATGTTATTTCGTGTCGTAAATACTCATATTACAATGGAGATCATGCCTATTACTGACGATTGATGGCGCTAGTAGCAGGACAACCATGCGGTCAAAGGATACTTGCTGATTGTGAGGCCTGATACTATGATAAGGAGGCCTTGATATAATTATTAGGAAAGAAGCGAAAAATTATGATCTCTGTATAAAATTTATTGAACGTCGGGGGCGTAGCTCAGATGGTAGAGCGCTCGCTTCGCATGCGAGAGGTACCGGGTTCGATACCCGGCGCCTCCAACAGAAATTATCTTTGCTTATTTTGGCTAAAATTTATCCAAAGTAAGAAAAATACAAGAAAATAAATGCTTTAATTACTATACAATAATTTATCAGATAAACAAACAAAAACTCCCGGATTCCGTGATTGTAATTACTGATTTGTTTGTGATGCTAATACTTATATTTTCGATGCAGAAGTGGAAAATGGAACAATAAAGATATAAAAAGCAAAAAATGAAGAAATATTTTGTGAAACAGAATAAGTTTTAAAAAAGGATAAAATACTCATTTTTCCCAAAGTATTCAGCTGTTAACGAAGGGGGCGTAGCTCAGACGGTAGAGCGCTCGCTTTGCCTGCGAGAGGTACCGGGATCGATACCCGGCGCTTCCAACAGTCTCTGTTTGCTTACGTTGAACAATGTCAAAAGAAATAAATGCCTTTTTATTTAATCAGATAAAAAACATAATCTACGAAACCTGTTACTCGAATTTTAAAAATGTTTATGTGGTTTAACTCTAAAAATTAATTTATATATATCTAAGTGAAAAGTACGAAACTTTCTCTATAAAATAGAGAAATCGGATAACAACTCACTAATATATAATTAGCAGGAAAGAAGCGAATAATAATGATCTCTGTTTAAAAAGTACTTGAACGTCGGGGGCGTAGCTCAGATGGTAGAGCGCTCGCTTAGCATGCGAGAGGTAACGGGATCGATACCCGGCGCCTCCAACTAAAGTCATCTTTGCTTATTTTGGTAAAAATTTATCAAAAGTAAGAAAAATACAAGAAAATAAATGCTTTGATTACTTTACAATCATTTATCAGATAAACAAACAAAAACTCCCGGTTTCAATGATTGTAATTACTAATTTGTTTGTGATGCTAAAACTTATATTTTAGATGCAGAAGTGGAAAATGGAACAATAACGATATAAAAAGCAAAAAATGAAGAAATATTTTGTGAAACAGGATAAGTTTTAAAAAAAGATAAAATACTCATTTTTCCCAAATTACTCAGCTCTTAACGAGTGTTGGGTTGATTATTGACGGCCAATTATCTACACTAGGGATATAGGCCCGGGGGGAGTGCCCTTCGTGGGGGTCTTTCTAAGGGAACCTAATCCGTATTTACGCATGGATAAATCCACGGCTCGAAGAAAACCACGAAAACTCCGAACGATTAGGCCGACGGGCGCGATTGGGATCGAACACAGCACCTCCCGTCTACCAGCTTCAAGAGTACAACCTCTCAGCCACTGGTGGGGTTCAGCTCTTAACGAAGAGCGCTCGCTTTGCATGCGAGAGGTACCGGGATCGATACCCGGCGCTTCCAAAATTCTCTGTTTGCTTCCTTTGATCAATGTCAAAAGACGTAAATACCTTCTTATTTAATTAGGTAAAAAACAAAAACTACGAAACCTGTTACTTGAATTTTAGAAATATTTATGTGGTTTAACTCTAAAAATTAATTTATATATATCTAAGTGAAAAGTACAAAACTTTCTCTCTAAAACAGAGAAATCGGAGAAAAACTCACTAATATATAATTATTAGGAACGAAGTGAAAAATTATGATCTCTGTATAAAATTTAGTGAACGTCGGGGGCGTAGCTCAGATGGTAGAGCGCTCGCTTTGCAAGCGAGAGGTACCGGGATCGATACCCGGCGCTTACAACAAAAGTTATCTTTGCTTATTTTGGCAAAAATTTATTCGAAGTAAGAAAAATACAAGAAAATAAATTTTTTGATTACTTTACAATAATTTATTAGATAAACAAACAAAAACTCCCGGATTCTATGATTGTAATTACTAATTTGTGTGTGATGCTAAAACTTATATTTTAGATGCAGAAGTGGAAAATGGAACAATAACGATATAAAAAGCAAAAAATGAAGAAATATTTTGTGAAACAGAATAAGTTTAAAAAAAGGATAAAATACTCATTTTTCCCAAAGTATTCAGCTGTTAACGAAGGGGGCGTAGCTCAGACGGTATACCGCTCGCTTTGCATGCGAGAGGTACCGGTATCGATACCCGGCGCTTCCAACAATCTCTGTTTGCTTACGTTGATCAATGTCAAAAGAAATAAATGCCTTTTTATTTAATCAGATAAAAAAACATAAACTACGAAACCTTTTACTCGAATTTTAAAAATGTTTATGTGTTTTAACTCTAAAAATTAATTTATATATATGTGGGAATTATTAGAAGTAACAGCAACAATAATGTGAACGCAATGAATTATTACTTTTCACGAGCAGGGATAAAAGCGATGATCACGCAATACCAAGAAACGCTCGCCTGCACGAGCGGTTGTTCTATAGATTTGAGCCATTGCGGTGGATGGATTTTTGCTCAGGGAAGCTTGCAAATGTTAATATTAAAATACGGAAGTTGGTACGTTCATAAATAATAATACTGTTTGATATTTGTATTTGAATCTTCAGTTGTATATGCTGTTATTTTATTAAACCTTTTTGTTTATATTATATTTGAAGAATCTTCTGTTGTATTGAAACTACATATTGGTTATCATAATCCCACAACTATTTTTGGGACGAGACCCCAAAGGATATTTCTCATATGAATTTAGTATTGATGGTTTTCTAATAACAGCAAATTTATACGTTTTGAAATCTCTTGCATATGATATTTTAATAGGATATGATGTAATTAGCAAATTAAAGTTGGCGATAGACGAGAGAGGAATCAAAATCGTTGGCAAACGTGACGATATTCAAGTAGGTTACATTGAAGTTTTGAAGAATTCTGTTATAAAATTGAATCATGCTGCCAAAAGTAATGATGAAATGAAAGCGTCAGCGATAGATAATTCACGTGATGAAAATATTTTAGATGAAAACGATAATAATACAGGAGATAATTTTTTGATTAATCTAGCGAGTGTCATAGATGATGACGAAATTGAATTGAATCACGTGGGAAATTTGAAAATAAGAAAAGAAATAAATAAATTGGTAAAGGAATACAAACCAAATAAGTCAAAAGACATAGGATTACGGATGAACATAATTTTATCTGATGAAATACCTGTTTGTGAACGTCCACGGAGATTTCCTTGGAAAGAACAAGAAGTAATAGAAAACCAAATGCAACAGTGGTTAAGCGAAGGAATAATAAGACGCAGTTTTTCCGATTACGCTGCACCAGTGGTTTTAGTCAGGAAAAAAGATAACTCATATAGATTATGCATAGACTATCGTAAGTTGAATAGGAAGATAATCAAAGATCGTTTCCCATTACCCTTAATTGAAGATGTTTTAGATAAATTAGAAAAATCAAAAGTGTTCACGACCCTTGATTTAAAGAATGGTTTCTTTCATGTCGAAATTGAGGAGAAAAGTAGGAAATACACCGCATTCGTGACACACGAAGGAGAATACGAGTTCTTGAAATGCCCCTTTGGTTTATGTACATCAGGAAACTGGTTCCAAAGATATATAAACACTGTGTTCAGAGATTTGTTACGTGACGGCACTGTAGTTGTTTATATGGACGACTTTATCATTCCATCGCAGACTGAAGAAGAAGGTTTAGAGAAATTGAAACGAGTGCTTGAAGTTGCGGCAGAATATGGGCTAGAGCTTAATTTCAAAAAATGCAAGTTTTTAAAGAAAAGAATAGAGTTTCTCGGTTATGTGACTGAAGATGGGACAATACAGCCATCTGAATCGAAGACATCAGCCGTCCGAAATTTCCCGCAACCAAGAACGGTAAAGCAAGTGCAATCATATTTAGGATTAACGGGTTATTTTCGTAAATTCATTCCAAACTACGCTCGAATAGCCAAACCATTGAGTGATCTATTACGCAAAAACGTCGCATTTAAGTTTGGTACAGAACAAATACAGGCATTTGAAAAATTAAAAGAAATATTATCGCAAAAACCAGTATTGCATTTATTCAAACAAGGATCAGCACTAGAACTACACACCGATGCCAGTAGCCATGGTTTCGGAGCAGTACTTCTACAAAAAGCGGATGATGGGAAATTCCATCCTATACAATATATGAGTAAAAAAACAACCCCACAACAAGAAAAATATTGCAGTTATGAATTAGAGGTACTAGCAATAATTGAAGCTCTAAAGAAATTCAGGAACTACTTACTAGGTACGAAATTCAAAATAGTAACTGATTGTGAAGCATTTCAAAAAACCCTAAACAAAAGAGAATTGCCTCCAAAAGTCGCAAGATGGGCTTTATTCATTGAAGAATTTGATTATGAAATCACGCATAGAGCGGGAAATAAAATGAAACACGTAGATGCTCTGAGGCCGTAATACTGTTTTAGTTATTACAAGATCACAAAGTGAGATGGCAACTAGAATAGCTATAGCGCAGGAGAGAGATGAGCTGTTAAAATCAATAAAATCTTTAGTCGAGAAGGGTGAGAAAAACGAATATCTTATCAAGAATAATGTATTGTACGAGTTCGAAAATGGAAGAGATTTACTCGTAGTGCCTGAAGAGATGCAAAGAGAGATTATTCGTAAGACACATGATGAAGGACATTTCGCTATAGCCAAAACAGAAGAATTGGTAAAAAAGGAGTTCTTCGTCCCTAATCTTAGAAAACAAGTTGAAACAGTAGTATTAAATTGTATCGAGTGTATTCTATATAACAAAAAAAGAGGTAAATCCGAAGGTTTCCTAAAACCCATATCTAAGGAGGATATACCATTAAGCACTTACCATATTGATCATATTGGGCCATTGCCATCAACAAATAAGAAATATCAGCATATCTTCACAGTTGTAGATGCCTTTACTAAGTTTGCATGGTTCTATCCAGTGAAATCCACAACAGCGCAGGAAGTCATTGAAAAGTTATCCTTACAACAAACAGTGTTCGGGAATCCCAGCAGAATAATAACAGACCGGGGACCAGCGTTCAAATCAGATGAATTTGCAGAATACTGCAAGGAACAAGGGATACAACACGTCAAAATAACGGCGGGAATGTCCAGGGGGAACGGACAGATCGAAAGAATTCATAGCATCCTGATTCCTGTGCTAGCGAAACTAGCAGGTAGTGAGAGCACGAAGTGGTATAAGTATGTATCAGATGTGCAGAGAATCATCAATAGTACGGTTACAAGAAGTACAAAATACAGTCCATTTGAATTGATGATTGGTGTAAAAATGAAAAATAAAAATGACATAAGAATTAAAGAAATACTAGAAGAGGAACAGTTAAACCAAGTTGATGACAGAACGCGAAAACGTAAGAGAAGAAGCGAGAAAAAACATTTTGAAAATACAAGAAAAAAATAGAAAGCAATTTAACAAGAAGAGGAAGGAACCTAATAAATATAAGTTAAATGATCTCGTGGCAATCCAAAGAACGCAGTATGGCACAGGACTTAAATTAAAGGAAAAATTCCATAGACCGTATAAGATCACTAAAGTAAAGCCATGCGACTGTTATGATGTAGAGAAAATTGGGGACCATGATGGTCCCAACAAGACATCAACTGCTGCAGAATATATGAAGCCGTGGAGTAACACGTCTGCATAAAGTGGGATGTTTTCGTTTTATGCTTATCTGTTTGTTTGTTGAATTTGTGTCTAAATTTTTATGAGAAGTATTGAACTGTCGAGGTCGACATAACGTCAGGATGACCGAAAATGTGGGAATTATTAGAAGTAACAGCAACAATAATATGAACTCAATGAATTATTACTTTTCACGAGCAGGGATAAAAGCGATGATCACGCAATACCAAGAAACGCTCGCCTGCACGAGCGGTTGTTCTATAGATTTGAGCCATTGCGGTGGATGGCTTTTTGCTCAGGGAAGCTTGCAAATGTTAATATTAAAATACGGAAGTTGGTACGTTCATAAATAATAATATTGTTTGATATTTGTATTTGAATCTTCAGTTGTATATGCTGTTATTTTATTAAACCTTTTTGTTTATATTATATTTGAAGAATCTTCTGTTGTATTGAAACTACATATTGGTTATCATAATCCCACATATATATAAGTGAAAAGTACAAAACTTTCTCTCTGAAACAGAGAAAGTCGGAGAAAAACTCACTAATATATAATTCAAGACTCCCTTACCATAGATCAGACTTGACAATCCGGAGAAAGTCTATGGAAGAAAATGTCCGCGGTAATTGCCAACTTATTAATTGACTTTCTCCGGAAAGTATCGCCGCCTGGTGGATACTACCGATACTAGTTCATAAGCAAATGCATAGCTCAGATGGTAGAGCGCACGCTTTGCATGCGAGATGTACCGGGATCGATACCCGGCGCTTCCAACAATCTCTGTTTACTTACGTTGATCAATGTCAAAAGAAATAAATGCCTTTCTATTTAAACAGATAAAAACATAAACTACAAAACCTGTTACTCGAATTTTAAAAATGTTTAGGTGTTTTAACTCTAAAAATTAATTTATATATATATAAGTGAAAAGTACAAAATTTTCTCTCTTAAACAGACAAAGTCGGAGAAAAACTCACTAATATATAATTAGCAGGAAAGAAGTCAAAAATAATTATCTCTGTATAAAAAGTACTTCAACGTCGGGGGCGTAGCTCAGATGGTAGAGCCCTCGCTTAGCATGCAAGAGGTACCGGGATCGATACCCGGCGCCTCCAACAAAAGTTATTTTGGCAAAAATTTATCCAAAGTAAGAAAAATACAAGAAAATAAATGCTTTGATTACTTTACAATCATTTATCAGATAAACAAACAAAAACTCCCTGTTTCAATTATTGTAATTACTAATTTGATTGTGATGCTAAAACTTATATTTTAGATGAAGAAGTGGAAAATGGAACAATAACGATATAATAAGCAAAAAATTAAGAAATATTTTGTGAAACAGGATAAATTTAAAAAAAAGATAAAATACTCATTTTTCCCAAGTTATTCAGCTCTTAACGAGTTGATTGGGTTGATCATTGACGGCCAATTATCTACACTAGGTATATAGGCCCGGGGGGAGTGCCCTTCGTGGGGGTCTTTCTAAAGGAACCTAACCCGTATTTACGCATGGATAAATCCACGGCTCGAAGAAAACCACGAAAACTCCGAACGATTAGGCCGACGGGCGCGATTGGGATCGAACCCAGCACCTCCCGTCTACCAACTTCGAGAGCACAACCTCTCAGCCACTGGTGGGGCCAGCTCTTAACGAAGGGCGCTCGCTTTGCACGCGAGAGGTACCGGGATCGATACCCGGCGCTTCCAAAAATCTCTATTTGCTTCCTTTGATCAATGTCAAAAGACGTAAATACCTTCTTATTTAATCAGGTAAAAAACAAAAACTACGAAACCTGTTACTCGAATTTTAAAAATGTTTATGTGGTTTAACTCTAAAAATTAATTTATAGATATCTAAGTGAAAAGTACAAAACTGTCTCTCTAAAACAGAGAAATCGGAGAAAAACTCACTAATATATAATTAAAATTATATATTTTATCGCTTCTATAAAAAAGGAAAGAAGCAAAAAATTATGATCTCTGTATAAAATTTATTGAACGTCGGGGGCGCAGCTCAGGTGGTAGAGCGCTCGCCTCGCATGCGAGAGATACCGGGATCAATACCCGGCGCCTCCAACAGAAATTATCTTTGTTTATTTTGGATAAAATTTATCATAGAAAGAAAAATCTACAAAAACAACTTTTCAAAAGTAAAAAAAGCCAAGTGTAAAAAAAAAAAGTTGTGGCTAAAAATTGGTGTGATATCAAATTTCCAAGCTATTATATTACTTATTTAACTTTTTTTCATTAAATAAGTTATTATATATATATAAGTCGAGTGCCTACGTCTATGTTAACAGAAATCGTTTTCTCCTGCACTAAATACATCCTGACGAGTTTCTGAAAATGCTATTTTTTTTTCAAATTATGCATCATGGGCTTGGCGGCCATCTTTGCATATTATTCACAAAATTCTAAGCACTCAAATCCTTAGTTAAAATCCGAAGTTCAAAATTGTTATTTAAGCAAATGTTTTAAGCGTTTCATTTATAGACTTGTATGCTTTGAAAATTGTGTCTTAAGATAATGATGACTTATCTTAAAGATTCATCTTATGATTTATTTTTTTAGAGTAATTAATAATTTCAAACTAGTAAAAATCAATTTCTCAAAATATCAGTCTTATCTAATTTATCTGTCCGTTGTTAAAATCTGAAGTTCGAAATTGTTATAAACATATTACAGTGCAAACATATTACGCTTTTACTTTAGAAATTTGGATGCTTAGAAATGTGGACAGATGGCCGCCAAGCCCATCATGCATAATTTGAAAAAAAAATTGCATTTTCAGAAACTCGTTAGGATGTATTTAGTACAGGAGAAAACGATTTCTGTTAACATATACGTAGGAACTCGACTTATATATATAATAACTTATTTAATGAAAAAAAGTTAAATAAGTAATATAATAGCTTGGAAATTTGATATCACACCAATTTTTAGCCACAACTTTTTTTTTTTACGCTTGGCTTTTTTTACTTTTGAAAAGTTGTTTTTGTAGATATCATTTCTTTTTTTTTAAATAGATTAAACATAATTTAAATAATCTAAACATGAGAAATTAATTATATTTTACTTCAGTCATTGTTTAAAGGGTTAACTAGAAATGCCAGTAGATTTTTCAATTAAACTAAATACACTCTTAAAAACAACATAATAAATGTAGCTTGTTATAATACTTGTTATCATCCGTTAAAAAACATCACTGACTTATCCATGAAATGAATAAAAATGAAATACGTACATAGCGTGTCAGTGCTGCATTTGATATCAAACGTGATGTCAGTATCTTTTATTATTAGCACTAGCTGGCTTCGCCCGTTAGCGGGCCCCTAATTTACATCGGGGCCTCGAATCTTGTAAAACCTTGAACGGAACGAACCTCCGACCAGGATCCCCACTGCCTTCGGCATCGGATAATCCCTTAATTTGCACATCGAATAGTATAAACCTCTAACCAAACGAACCTCCGACACGGGTCCCCACTGCCTTCGGCACCGCATAGCAGTCGTGCTGCGCACGCTCAAGTTCCATCTTCCACCACCAGGTAGCGCAATCAGTTCTATATGAACCTCGGGCACTGAAATCGTTAAGGCTGTAGATGTCGAGTCGAATGAGCTATACCCCGTCGTGATCCAGCCCATAGAACCAGAGATAGTTAGTGCCCTGGTGGTGAAAACCGAACTAAAATCAGAAAGCTATATCGATGTCGAGTCAAATGAGCCGTACCCCGTTGTGATCTGACCCATAGAAACAGAGATAGGAAAGCGCCCCCTGGTGGTGAAAGCTAATCGTGTTTGGGGGGCAAACTTAGGGGGGATGAACACCGAAGATGCATAATAGGATTAAGCGGTCACAGACCTTTCCAACGATGTATCACATGAGGGGTATGTGCAAAATTCAGAAAATACCCCCCCCCCCCCTGCATAATATGATTAAGTGTTCACAGACCTTTCCAACGATATATCACATGAGTAGTGTAGGGGGGGGGCGCAAAATGTGTGGTGGGGGGTGACACCTGTGATGTATAATATGAATAAGTGGTCACAGCCCTTTGTAACGATATGTGACATGACGGATATCGTTAAAATTTAGAAAAGTGTTCCACCCCTTGTGTAGGCAAAACACGCTCCGCCCCTCCCTATTATTTTTGACGCGGCTTTATTTTTAAAATTTATGTTATGTGTTATAAAATATAGTAAAGTTTCAGACAGATACCCTTATTATACTTCCTAATTTTGTTCACGCCCCTCCCCATCCCCTCCCCGAAATGTGACGCGCCATTCTTTTTTATAATTTTTTTATCATGTGTTATAAAATATCTTAAAGTTTAAATCAGATCGCATTGGAAATTAATATATTTGCTGAAATTACTATTATATATAGAATAATATAGAAATAAACCCTCCTTTAGCATGTAATTAAGATATACGAACAATTTTTAGAATTTCTGAAAGCTGATTTTTATTTATTTATTTATCTATTTATTTATTTTTTGTTTATTTATTTATTATTATTTATTTTTTTTGCGTTGCCCTGTGCTTGTTTGGTATTTCTAAGCAATTTCTTAGATTTACATTATTTTATTCAATTAAACATTGTACTGTTAAAATAAATTTAAATGGAAACTTCATTTCTAAAACAAAAAATAATTTAACAATTGGACTTCATTAATTTATAGGAAAATGACGTGAAAGGTATTCCTGCGAACGAAATGCCTGTCCTTTACCGTATTTTATTATTATTATTTTTTTTTTTAGAAATAAATGAATCACATTTAATTCATTTAAAAAATTTTGTTTACGTTTGCAAATAAATTTTAAATGCCGATAAGTCTTAATGTATACATTTTAGAAGGTACATCTTCCCTCAAAAACTAATTTATTTTTAAAGATCTTTCTAAAAACGTAAATTATATATTTAAAATATTTTTTAACGCATAAACACTACGTCTGATTACTTTGTTTTACAATATTATAAGATCACGCAATTTATCATACAATTAAATACACTAAACAAACATGAGTGAAAAGTTGACCTGGGGCAGGACTCGAACTTGGGCCCTTGTGCATACCGTTCTGACGCGCTGTGACTGAGCTACCCAGACCGATATCCTTCAGCGGCAATTTCTCATACTTATTCATGTTGGAAACAGTCATCTGCCATAGTTTGCAGTCATATTTAATTGTCTGATGAAATGTGTGTTCTTATAATTATGAAGTTTTATTTTAAAAAAAATATCTACAGAAAAAATGGCTGACTTGCAGATGAAATTTGATGTGGTTATAACCTGTAACTGATATGTGCTATTATAATACAGATTGTACATGGTCGTTGGCGGGTTTTATCTCTGTTTTGGCATAATTTTTTAATCGCCAAGTTAATTAACAGTTTTTTGCTAATTAAGGATAGAAAATAATTTTTTTTACACTGAATTTTATAAAAGCACATAGATTACGTAATTACTTGTCCAAAAATGCAATCCTTTTTTTATTCTGCCGAATATTAAGTCCTGTATGTTGTTTGAAAAAAAAAGTTTGACGAAGAAAAAAGTGATCATTTTAAGTAACTCTACGTTTTTTTAAAAAAGCTATATCTCTGTTTATAAATCACTTATGAAGATGAGTTCGGTCTTAAATTGAAGAAATTCTTCCTTAGATTCTTCTAGTTTTCGTTTTTTTTTTCTGCAACGCTTGGTTTCTTTCATATCTGATATTTTAATCTGGCATGTTTTGTCGATTTAACATTGCGAAGTCGCTTTCTGTAAGTAAGCATTAGCGGTCTTTATTCCAGTACTTGGCGTTGTTTGTGTGGCGTTTTTTTTAAGCTTGGCTTGGCAGAGCGACCGCCCTGCTTGATACAAGAAAATAAATGCTTTGATTACTATACAATAATTTAGTAGATAAACAAACAAAAACTCCCGGATTCAATGATTGTAATTACTAATTTGTTTGTGATGCTGAAACTTATATTTTCGATGCAGAAGTGGAAAATGGAACAATAACGATATAAAAAGCAAAAAATGAAGAAATATTTTGTGAAACAGAATAAGTTTTAAAAAAGGATAAAATACTCATTTTTCCCAAAGTATTCAGCTGTTAACGAAGTGGGCGTAGCTCAGACAGTACAGCGCTTGCTTTGCATGCGAGTGGTACCGGGATCGATACCTGGCGCTTCCAACAATCTCTGTTTGCTTACGTTGATCAATGTCAAAAGAAATTAATGCCTTTTTAGTTAATCAGATAAAAAACAAAAACTACGAAACCTGTTACTCGAATTTTAAAAATGTTTATGTGTTTTAACTCTAAAAATTAATTTATATATATATAAGTGAAAAGTACAAAACTTTCTCTCTGAAACAGAGAAATCGGATAAAAACTCACTAATATATAATTAGCAGGAAAGAAGCGAAAAATAATGATCCCTGTATAAATTTACTTGAACGTCGGGGGCGTAGCTCAGATGGTAGATCGCTCGCTTTGCATGCGAGAGGTACCGGGATCGAAACCCGTCGCCTCCAACGAAAGTCATCTTTGCTTATTTTGGTAAAAATTTATCCAAAGTAAGAAAAATACAAGAAAATAAATGCTTTGATTACTTTACAATCATTTATCAGATAAACAAACAAAAACTCCCTGTTTCAATTATTGTAATTACTAATTTGTTTGTGATGCTAAAACTTATATTTTAGATGCAGAGGTGGAAAATGGAACAATAACGATATAATAAGCAAAAAATGAAGAAATATTTTGTGCAACAGGATAAATTTTAAAACAAGATCAAATACTCATTTTTCCCAAGTTATTCAGCTCTTAACTAAGGGCGCTCACTTTGCATGCGAGACGTACCGGGATCGATACCCGGCGCTTTCAAAAATCTCTGTTTCCTTCCTTTGATCAATGTCAAAAGACGTAAATACCTTCTTATTTAATCAGGTAAAAAACAAAAAATACGAAACCTGTTACTCGAATTTTAAAAATGTTTATGTGGTTTAACTCTAAAAATTAATATATATATATCTAAGTGAAAAGTACAAAAGTGTCTCTCTAAAACAGAGAAATCGGAGAAAAACTCACTAATGTATAATTATTAGGAAAGAAGCGAAAAATAATGATCTCTGTATAAATTTACTTGAACGTCGGGGGCGTAGCTCAGATGGTAGAGCGCTCGCTTCGCATGCGAGAGGTACCGGAATCGATACCCTGCGCCTCCAACAGAAATTATCTTTGCTTATTTTGGATAAAATTTATCAGAGAAAGAAAAATCTACAAAAACAACTTTTCAAAAGTAAAAAAAGCCAAGCGTAAAAAAAAAAAAAAAAAAAAAAAAATGTGTCTAAAAATTGGTGTGATATCAAATTTTCAAGCTATTATATTACTTATTTAACTTTTTTTCATTAAATAAGTTATTATATGTATAAGTCGAGTGCCTACGTATATGTTAACAGAAATCGTTTTCTCCTGTACTAAATACATCCTAACGAGTTTCTGAAAATGCAATTTTTTTTTCAAATTTTGCATCATGGGCTTGGCGGCCATCTTTGCATATTATTCACAAAATTCTAAGCACTCAAATCCGTAGTTAAGATCCGAAGTTCAAAATTGTTATTTAAGCAAATGTTTTAAGCGTTTCATTTATAGACTTGTATGCTCTGAAAATTGTGTCTTAAGATAATGATGACTTATCTTAAAGATTCATCTTATGATTTATTTTTTTAGAGTAATTAATAATGTCAAACTAGTAAAAATCAATTTCTCAAATATCAGTCTTATCTAAGTTATCTGTCCGTAGTTAAAATCTGAAGTTCGAAATTGTTATAAACATATTACAGTGCAAACATATTACGCTTTTACTTTAGAAATTTGGATGCTTAGAAATGTGGACAGATGGCCGCGAAGCCCATCATGCATAATTTGAAATAAAAAATTGCATTTTCAGAAACTCGTTAGGATGTATTTAGTACAGGAGAAAACGACTTCTGTTAACATATACGTAGGCACTCGACTTATATATATAATAACTTATTTAATGAAAAAAAGTTAAATAAGTAATATAATAGCTTGGAAATTTGATATCACACCAATTTTTAGCCACAACTTTTTTTTTTTTTTTTTTTTACGCTTGGCTTTTTTTACTTTTGAAAAGTAGAGTTGTTTTTGTAGATATCATTTCTTTTTTTTTAAAATAGATTAAACATAATTTAAATAATCTAAACATGAGAAATTAATTACATTTTACTTTCAGTCATTGTTTAAAGGGTTAACTAGAAATGCCAGTAGATTTTTCAATTAAACTAAATACACTCTTAAAAACAACATAATAAATGTGGCTTGTTATAATACTTGTTATCATCCGTTAAAAAACATCACTGACTTATCCATGAAATGAATAAAAATTAAATACATACATAGCGTCTCAGTGCTGCATTTGATATCAAACGTGATGTCAGTATCTTTTATTATTAGCACTAGCTGGCTTCGCCCGTTAGCGGGCCCCTAATTTACATCGGGGCCTCGAATCTTGTAAAACCTCGAACGGAACGAACCTCCGACCAGGATCCCCACTGCTTACGGCATCGGATAATCCCTTAATTTGCACATCGAATAGTATAAACCTCTAACCAAACGAACCTCCGACACGGGTCCCACTGCCTTCGGCACCGCATAGCAGTCGTGCTGCGCACGCTCAAGTTCCATCTTCCACCACCAGGTAGCGCAATCAGTTCTATATGAACCTCGGGCACTGAAATCGTTAAGGCTGTAGATGTCGAGTCGAATGAGCTATACCCCGTCGTGATCCAGCCCATAGAACCAGAGATAGTTAGTGCCCTGGTTACAGTGTCTAGATAGTGTGGAAATCAACGGGCGAAAACGTATCCAAATAATTACAAGTCCACCAGAGGGCGCTATGATCCAGTTTATTGCTACGAATGAATAGAAATCCAATGTGTTTTCAGATATTTTTCATGCAATTTAAGCTACGGGAAATTTATTTTTGAATGATAAATTTTGCGAAAATAGAATTAAAAGATTTATGTTGTAATACGCGATACATTAGGAATAAATTTCTGAACACTTTATTTTCAGATCGCTCAATTATTATAAACAATGCGATCTCCGTACACACTTTTTTTTTTTTTTTTTTAAACATTGAGCTTTATTTATAACAGTAATAAGAAACTGTTTCATAAATTTTCATATTATTACAGGTTTAAGCACTAATAAAACCTGCAAGATGATCCTCCCACACAATCTTTTATTTACTTTTTGTTTTGATTTTAATAAGCTAGTTAATTGAAACTGTCATATACATGTAGAAACTAATTTTTGTGTAACGAGTGTAAGTACATAGAAAAAGTATTACAGTAAATAAATATCAGGCTTTTATAATTATCTTATGTTGATTGTTTAACAATTTAATTTTTCTTGTTAGAAACAAAGAAAATCAGTAACTATCTTTTTAATTATCTTATTAATTTCAGACTGGAAATATTGTCTGGTATTTGACACAAAAAATTAATTAAAGAAAAATAGAATTTGCAGAACCAACTAAATGACAATAAAAGTTAATATATCAGGGTTTTTTTTTGTTTTTTTTTTTAATCTAAAAAAACATTAATTTATCAAAAAAAAATTTTTAATTACAAATTTGCTTTTAAATATAAAAAAAAATTCAGTTGATGCTCGTCATAAAATATGCCAACTGACATTGAAACTGCAGCAGTAAAATATTTTAAACACTGAAAAGTATAGAATATAAATAAAAAATAGAGTAATATATATATATATTATCAATTAATAGTTTAATTTTAAAGCTTTTAAGTTATAGATTTTATCAATTAACAGTTTAATTTTAAATTATGATTATTAATTGAGAAAATAATTTAGGAATCCTGAACACACAGATTAAATACTTTTTTCTCTTTTTTTATTGCCATATCTTAAAAAAGAGAGAGCAAAAATTATAATTTTTAAAATAAAATCACTAATTTGCACGTTCTACCAAGAGTAAATAAAAGCAATGTTTTTTTCATAATATAAGTCACACCAAATTAACATATTGTAACAAATTTCATTTGGAACAATATGAATTGCAGTCCTGAAATTAAGCATGATTTATATGATAAACATTGAACACTTATAAAAGAGTGTTTTAAAAATATATCTTTGTCAGCACGAGGAATGATTTTTTTCCATCTTTCAAAGATATTTTGATTTTTGGGTAAACCAAAAATAGATAGCTTGCTGTTCTTGTACTGCGTAGCACAACCAGGAACAAAACAATCGGAGTCTCGTTTTTCACCCATCTTCGAAATATTTTACAAGTTTTTACATAATTTTTAGTAATCTCTCGGCACTGCAACTAACGCTTAGTAAATACACGCAGCCTTGTTTTCAAGCAAGGAAGCTTGATGGTAGCGCCACCTATGAAATTGTAATTTTTTGGATAATTCTAAAGCATTACGCGGTATACGCGATTGCCACACTATATTATTCTAGACACTGTACCCTGGTGGTGAAAACCGAACTAAAATCAGAAAGCTCTATCGATGTCGAGTCGAATGAGCCGTACCCCGTCGTGATCTGACCCATAGAAACAGAGATAGGAAAGCGCCCCCTGGTCGTGAAAGCTAATCGTGTTTGGGGGGCAAACTTAGCGGGGATGAACACCGAAGATGCATAATAGGATTAAGCGGTCACAGACCTTTCCAACGATGTATCACATGAGGGGTATGTGCAAAATTCAGAAAATACCCCCCCCCCCCTGCATAATATGATTAAGTGTTCACAGACCTTTCCAACGATATATCACATGAGTAGTGTAGGAGGGGGCGCAAAATGTGGGGGGGGGGGGTGACACCTGTGATGTTTAATATGAATAAGTGGTCACAGCCCTTTGTAACGATATGTGACATGACGGATATCGTTAAAATTTAGAAAAGTGTTCCACCCCTTGTTTAGGCAAAACACGCTCCGCCCATCCCTATTATTTTTGACGCGGCTTTATTTTTAAAATTTATGTTATGTGTTATAAAATATAGTAAAGTTTCATACAGATACCCTTATTATACTTCCTAATTTTGTTCACGCCCCTCCCCATCCCCTCCCCGAAATGTGACGCGCCATTCTTTTTTATAATTTTTTTATCATGTGTTATAAACTATCTTAAAGTTTAAATCAGATCGCATTGGAATTTTATATATTTGCTGAAATTACTATTATATATAGAATAATATAGAAATAAACCCTCCTTTAGCATGTAATTACGATATACGAACAATTTTTAGAATTTCTGAAAGCTGATTTTTATTTATTTATTTAACTATTTATTTTTTGTTTATTTATTTATTATTATTTATTTTTTTGCGTTGCCCTGTGCATGTTTGGTATTTCTAAGCAATTTCTTAGATTTACATTATTTTATTCAATTAAACATTGTACTGTTAAAATAAATTTAAATGGAAACTTCACTTCTAAAACAAAAAAATAATTTAACAATTGGACTTCACTAATTTATAGGAAAATGACGTGAAAGGTATTCCTGCGAACGAAATGCCTGTCCTTTACCGTATTTTATTATTATTATTATTATTTTTAGAAATAAATGAATCACATTTAATTCATTTAAAAATTTTTGTTTACGTTTGGAAAGAAATTTTAAATGCCGATCAGTCTTAATGTATACATTTTAGAAGGTACATCTTCCCTCAAAAACTAATTTATTTTTAAAGATCTTTCTAAAAACGTAAATTATATATTAAAAATATTTTTTAACGCATAAACACTACGTCTGATTACTTTATTTTACAATATTATAAGAACACGCAATTTATCATACAATTAAATACACTAAACAAACATGAGTGAAAAGTTGACCTGGGGCAGGGCTCGAACTTGGGACCTTGTGCATGCCGTTCTGACGCGCTGTGACTGAGCTACCCAGACCGATATCCTTCAGCGGCAATTTCTCATACTTATTCATGTTGGAAACAGTCATCTGCCATAGTTTGCAGTCATATTTAATTGTCTGATAAAATGTGTGTTCTTATAATTATGAAGTTTTATTTAAAAAAAAAATATCTACAGAAAAAATGGCTGACTTGCAGATGAAATTTGATGTGGTTATAACCTGTAACTGATATGTGCTATTATAATACAGATTGTACATGGTCGTTGGCGGGTTTTATCTCTGTTTTGGCATAATTTTTTAATCGCCAAATTAATTAACAGTTTTTTGCTAATTAAGGATAGAAAATAATTTTTTCTTACACTGAATTTTATAAAAGCACATAGATTACGTAATTACTTGTCCAAAAATGCAATCCTTTTTTTATTCTGCCGAATATTAAGGCCTGTAGGTTGTTTGAAAAAAAAAGTTTGACGAAGAAAAAAGTGATCATTTTAAGTAACTCGACGTTTTTTTAAAAAAGCTATATCTCTGTTTATAAATCACTTATGAAGATGAGTTCGGTCTTAAATTGAAGAAATTCTTCCTTAGATTCTTCTAGTTTTCGTTTTTTTTTCTGCAACGCTTGGTTTCTTTCATATCTGATATTTTAATCTGGCATGTTTTGTCGATTTAACATTGCGAAGTCGCTTTCTGTAAGTAAGCATTAGCGGTCTTTATTCCAGTTCTTGGCGTTGTTTGTGTGGCGTTTTTTTTAAGCTTGGCTTGGCAGAGCGACCGCCCTGCTTGATACAAGAAAATAAATGCTTTGATTACTAAACAATAATTTATCAGATAAACAAACAAAAACTCCCGGATTCAATGATTGTAATTACTAATTTGTTTGTGATGCTGAAACTTATATTTTCGATGCAGAAGTGGAAAATGGAACAATAACGATATAAAAAGCAAAAAATGAAGGAAGATTTTGTGAAACAGAATAAGTTTTAAAAAAGGATAAAATACTCATTTTTCCCAAAGTATTCAGCTGTTAACGAAGTGGGCGTAGCTCAGACGGTACAGCGCTTGCTTTGCATGCGAGTGGTACCGGGATCGATACCCGGCGCATCCAACAATCTCTGTTTGCTTACGTTGATCAATGTCAAAAGAAATAAATGCCTTTTTATTTAAACAGATAAAAACATAAACTACGAAACCTGTTACTCGAATTTTAAAAATGTGTATGTGTTTTAACTCTAAAAATTAATTTATATATATATAAGTGAAAATTACAAATCTTGCTCTCTGAAACAGAGGAAGTCGGAGAAAAACTCACTAATATATAATTAGCAGTAAGGAAGCGAATAATAATGATCTCTGTTTAAAAAGTACTTGAACGTCGGGGGCGTAGCTCAGGTGGTAGAGCGCTCGCTTAGCATTCGGGAGGTAACGGGATCGATACCCAGCGCCTCCAACAAAAGTTATCTTTGCTTATTTTGGCAAACATTTATCCAAAGTAAGAAATATACAAGAAAATAAATGCTTTGATTACTTTACAATAATTTATCAGATAAACAAACAAAAACTCCTGGTTTCAATTATTGTAATTACTAATTTGTTTGTGATGCTAAAACTTATATTTTAGATGCAGAAGTGGAAAATGGAACAATAACGATATAAAAAGCAAAAAATGAAGAAATATTTTGTGAAACAGGGTAAGTTGTTGAAAAAGCATAAAATACTCATTTTTCCCAAATTATTCCGCGCTTAACGAAGGGGGCTCAGATGGTAGAGCGCACGCTTTGCATGCGAGAGGTACCGGGTTCGATACCCGGCGCCTCCAACAAAAGTTATTTTGGCAAAAATTTATCCAAAGTATGAAAAATACAAGAAAATAAATGCTTTAATTACTTTACAATAATTTATCAGATAAACAAACAAAAACTCCCGGTTTCAATGATCGTAATTACTAATTTCTTTGAGATGCTAAAACTTATATTTTAGATGCAGAAGTGGAAAATGGAACAATAACGATATAAAAAGCAAAAAATGAAGAAATATTTTGTGAAACAGGATAAGTTTTAAAAAAAGATAAAATACTCATTTTTCCCAAATTATTCAGCTCTTAACGAAGGGCGCTCGCTTTGCATGCGAGAGGTACAAGGATCGATACCCGGCGCTTCCAAAAATCTCTGTTTGCTTCATTTGATCAATGTCAAAAGACGTAAATACCTTCTTATTTAATCAGGTAAAAAACAAAAACTATGAAACCTGTTACTCGAATTTTAAAAATGTTTATGTGGTTTAACTCTAAAAATTAATTTATATATATCTAAGTGAAAAGTACGAAACTTTCTCTATAAAATAGAGAAATCGGAGAAAAACTCACTAATATACAATTAGAAGGAAAGAAGCGAAAAATAATGATCTCTGTATAAAATTCCTTGAACGTCGGGGGCGTAGCTCAGATGGTAGAGCGCTCGCTTAGCATGCGAGAGGTGCCGGGATCGATACCCGGCGCCTCCAACAAAAGATATCTGTGCTTATTTTGGCAAAAATTTATCCAAAGTAAGAAAAATACAAGAAAATAAATGCTTTAATTACTTTACAATAATTTATCAGATAAACAAACAAAAACTCCCGGTTTCAATGATTGTAATTACTAATTTGTTTGAGATGCTAAAACTTATATTTTAGATGCAGAAGTGGAAACGGAACAATAACGATATAAAAAGCAAAAAATGAAGAAATATTTTGTGAAACATGATATGTTTTAAAAAAGATAAAATACTCATTTTTCCCAAATTATTCAGCTCTTAACGAAGGGCGCTCGCTTTGCATGCGAGAGGTACCGGGATCGATACCCGGCGCGTCCAAAAATCTCTGTTTGCTTCCTTTGATCAATGTCAAAAGACGTAAATACCTTCTTATTTAATCAGGTAAATAACAAAAACTACGAAACCTGTTACTCGAATTTTAAAAATGTTTATGTGGTTTAACTCTAAAAATTAATTTATATATATCTAACAAGGAGAGTGCCAAGCTTGGTAATCACAGATTTTGATTATTTTCATATATATTGTAGGGTAGAAGCCCCTTAGTCTCAGGTTCAATAGATTTTATACAACGCTCCTTAGTTCTCGAGAAATGGGGGGTCTAATATTATAACACAACTTAAATACTTACTTTGTAACACAATAACTGAGTTGGTTGTAGCTCAGTCAGTATGGCGTCTGCTCGTTGTTTAGAGGGCCCGGGCTCGATGCCGGAACGTGCTATGTTTGTTTTTCTCATTTTTTTTTTTTATAAATATACTTGTAATTATAATTTAATAATCTTGAAAAAAAATTGTTAACATAATTAAATTTTAATTTAGCATTTTTGATTTTAAAACCATTATTAAACATTTCTCATCATTTAAAGAGATTTAAAAAAATTGGATCTATTATTGACTAGTAAAAATTCAAAAATCGTTACAAAATCAGCATATTAACTATCGAATTATAGAATTCTTCTCCCACCGCAATAGAAAACGAGGATATTTCAGATGCTGGATTATTTGTTAAAAATTCATTGTTTACAATAACATAACATAATAATACAGTACTTCAACGCATTTGTGACATCATTTTTCTGATTTTCATTGAATCCCGACAATTCAGATTGATCTTGTGAACTACAGCTTGCTTCTTCCATTTTTATACGATTATGAGCTGTTATAGAATGATACGCACTTGTGCGATAAAGATTGAAAACAAAAACCACTTAGCTGCATGAAACTAAAAAAAAAAAGAAATAACAAAAGTCTGTTGTGGCGCCCTCCAGTTACAATAAAATAAAACATAAATATGTTGTAATTTAATTCTTATGCTAATGTTTAATATAATTATGTTTCTTACTTTAAATACAGAGTAGTATTATCATCGCATTAACTTCCCTTGTTAAGGCAATTTATAAATGATGTTTCTTTACAATCACGAATTGACACAATTGTTCAATATCGTTGCATTGATAAAGCATATATGGAATATATTTTAAAAGTGATTTTTAAAAAAATAAAAAATGCTCAATTAAAATGTAATTATGTTAACAAAAATTTTATTGAGATTATTAAATTATAATTACAAGTATATTTATAAAAAAAAGAGAGAAAAACAAACATCGCGCGTTCCGGCATCGAGCCCGGGCCCTCTGAACAACGAGCAGACGCCATACCAACTGAGCTACGACCGACACAGTTATTTTGTTACAAAGTAAGTATTTAAGTTGTAGTATAATATTAGACCCCCCATTTCTCGAGAACTAAGGAGCGTTGTATAAAATCAATTGAACCTGACACTAAGGGGTTTCTACCCTACAACATATATAAAAATAATCAAAATCTGTGATTACCAAACTTGGCACTCTCCTTGTAAGTGAAAAGTACAAAAGTGTCTCTCTAAAACAGAGAAATCGGAGAAAAACTCACTAATGTATAATTATTAGGAAAGAAGCGAAAAATTATGATCTCTGTATAACATTTTTTGAACGTCGGGGGCGCAGCTCAGATGGTAGAGCGCTCGCCTCGCATGCAAGAGGTACCGGGATCGATACTCGGCGCTTCCAACAATCTCTGTTTGCTTACGTTGATCAATGTCAAAAGAAATAAATGCCTTTTTATTTAATCAGATAAAAACATAAACTACGAAACCTGTTACTCGAATTTTAAAAATGTTTATGTGTTTTAACTCTAAAAATTAATTTATATATATATATATATAAAGGAAAAGTACAAAATTTTCTCTCTGAAACAGACAAAGTCGGAGAAAAACTCACTAATATATAATTAGCAGGAAAGAAGCGAATAATAATGATCTCTGTATAAAAAGTACTTCAACGTCGGGGGCGTAGCTCAGATGGTAGAGCGCTCGCTTAGCATGCGAGAGGTACCGGGATCGATACCCGGCGCCTCCAACAAAAGTTATTTTTGCTTATTTTGGCAAACATTTATCCAAAGTAAGAAAAATACAAGAAAATAAATGCTTTGATTACTTTACAATCATTTATCAGATAAACAAACAAAAACTCCCTGTTTCAATTATTGTAATTACTAATTTGTTTGTGATGCTAAAACTTATATTTTAGATGCAGAAGTGGAAAATGGAACAATAACGATATAATAAGCAAAAAATGAAGAAATATTTTGTGAAACAGGATAAGTTTTAAAAAAAGATAAAATACTCATTTTTCCCAAAGTATTCAGCTGTTAACGAAGTGGGCGTAGCTCAGACGGTACAGCGCTTGCTTTGCCTGCGAGAGGTACCGGGATCGATACCCGTCGCTTCCAACAATCTCTGTTTGCTTACGTTGATCAATGTCAAAAGAGATTAATGCCTTTTTATTTAATCAGATAAAAAACAAAAACTACGAAACCTGTTACTCGAATTTTAAAAATGTTTATAAACTTAATACAAATGCTAATGTTTATAATATATATTATGGTTGGAGTATAACAGTAAGTGGTTGTGTATTTAACATTTGATGTTTTCTTGACTTTGAGTTTTTTGATAAAAATTAGCTTAAGAGATAATGATCAGAAAATGCCAAGAAGAAAGCATAACATTGCAGAAGAATCACATGCCTGATTTATGCACACTTTGTTTCTAAACTTACATACATTAAGTTATCTGAAATTATCTTTCAATTTGAATAAATTTATAAAAATTCAATTTTAAAATAAAAAATAATGAAATAAATAAATAGTCAACTGAAATTATTAAGAAATAACTTTTAATAACATTAAATTTGTTATTATATATGTGTTAAAATCATTTTTCTTACCTTAAAAAATAATCAACAACCTGTATAAGCTTGTAAAGTGTAAACTAGATGTATTTTCAAGGAACTCTGTTGTAGTCAGATGATGTCATTAAAATTTGTAACTACAAAAGGCAAAATAAAATAATGACAACCAAGAAATAAACTTTAAACCCGTCATGACAAGCTTCCTTGCACCATTATTTCCAAATAATATTCACCTTATTTAATGCCGTTTTATTAAATAAGGTAAAAATTACCATTTGGATATAGTAATAATAGTTAAAATCAAGGACTGTGTACACATCTTATATCACACATATCTCCTGTCATAAAGGGTTTTAACATTACAATAAAAGTCTATGCATTATGCATACTTCATGTTATTTTAATTATAACTTAAGATTAACCGCTTGGAGTAGGAATAAAGAAATATTGAATCAATATGTCAACTGATAAGCATCAAAAGATTCGAATAATTGAAACAAATTCTAAAATAGATTTCACTCTTGCCTTTCGAGAAAGCTGAAAACAGCTAACTTAGATTAACCTTTCCATTCTTTGAAAATTATTGTTTTTAACAGTGATAACCATTTTAGTACCACAATTGTTATTGTTATACTAAAATCTTTATGGTAGATTAAAATTACAAATGTTGCAGAAACATACTAAGAAGATAATCTTTTCTAATTAATGGTAGCAAGAATTTAATTCTGTAGTAGTGACAAACGTCCAGTCACGGTCAACAAAGAAATGCAAAGGGTTATGAAGTACATGACCTATCACTTAATTTATTTAAATATATTATTTTCTTTTTTAAATTCATTTTTTTTGGTTTTATTTTTTTATGTTCATTTCGATACAATAATTTATATTGTTTTAACATTTAGCATAAAAGCAAAAAATATTATTTTCCAAATGTCATGTTCTGTAATTCTGGAACAGATGTGTTACACTCACGCACCGATATTTACAAGTCAACTTCAAACCAATCTCTTAATACAATAGCCAGGTTACCATTAAAGGAAAAAATCCCCAAAATTTGACAACTTTTTCCCTTTTTATAACCGATTAAAAAAAAAAAAAAAACAGGGGTGTGAGTGTAAGGCATCATAGCCAAATTGTACATTATTCACAATGTTTTAAGGTGTTCTTCATGGTTTTATAAATTTAAACATAAAATGGCATCTAATGATTGTAAGCAGTGACAAGTGGTCATATATATTCAGAGAACAGTCAAGATAAAAAAACTCATATTGCACACATCTCAAATTTAAAGAACATTTTGAGATGAAAGAAAGAAAAAACATTATTGCACGATAAACTCTAGTTATTTGGATCCCCGGCAACAAAACATTTTAAATCAGTCCTGGTTTCATTTTATTGAATATTGATATAATACAACAATACTCTGCAAATCATGTAAATTATTTCAATACAGTAGGACCCAAGACTAATTTAAAATATTTTTTTTGTTTGTTGTTGTGGGTCCCACAAACCCCAGTTTAATTTAAAATAAAAACGAACATAATTGAACGAACTTTTTTGATGTATTCACAAAAAAGCTACATTATCCCACATAGTATAAAAAATTATTCAAGGGGCAGATTTAATTTATACAGGTAAATGTTAAAACTTCAGGTTGATGGCCAGATTATTATAAGGCTATTTTGTAATGCTAATACAGAGAATTCTGGAATGGGGGGGACCATTTTATATTTACTAACTTAATTAAAAAAAAAAAAAAAAAAAATTTGTGAATTTTAAGAAACATTTAATTTAAAATATTTTTTATTTTGTTTTTAATTTTTTCCATTTACCTGTACTAACTAGAAGTATTGGTAGGCAATCATAATCAATAAGATAAACATTTAAGACTCACGATCATAATATTAAGGCTTTTGCCAATTCTCAATCAAACGGCAAGTTGACAGATCAAAATTAATTTCTGCTATGACCTATGAATGTATTTGTTTTATATTTTTTAATAAGTAATTTGTTAATCCATTAATACCAATACATAAAACAAATTTATTCATGTTTTGAGATGCAATACATGCGTATGATTCAGCAATTTTTTGCAGAATAACTTTAGGGCAATTATTTGTGTTTGCCGACAGTTTTTTATTTTATATTACTATAAGGAAAGGGGAGGGGAGAGTTCATGTAATATAGGCAAATGTTGATATGGATGAGATATTTTCAAATATATTCAACTAATGTTTATAATGTTTAACTAATGATGCATTATAATCACAGCATTATCTTGTTTAATATATATGTGGCAAAACATACATGTTTTTGAGGAAAAGAAGGAGGGGGTGGGGGGAAGGTGTGAATGAATTTTTTTTTTAAATTAAAGTATATTTTTCTAGGAATATATTACGGAAACAAATTTTGAATACAGCTACTTTTAATAGATTTTTAATAATGCTAATAAATTTTAAAAAGAGAGTTTGTTTGAATGTAATTTGTTGAAGTTCAAAGTATGTTTTCATTTATAAATTGGTCATAAACGCCGATCAGGGGTGGTGGCGATTTTGAAACAATATATATATATATATTTACCGACATAAGTTAATTAATCATTAGAAGCAAAATTATGATTAAGGTTAGAGTGCTTTTAATTAGATTATAATTAAATGGTTTATTATTAATTGACAATAAAACATGTTAAACACCATCCCTAAAAATTTTTGCCTCTAGATTTCGTGTTTTATCTTTCGCCCATGTACTTTAATATTTATACGATGTATGTATACGATATGTATATAATGATGGGAGTTCGTTCATATATGAAGCACTCCTGTTATGCATTTACTGAAATTGAAACAACGTTTAAAAAATTTGTGATAATTAAGAAACGCTATACTATAAAAGGTCATAAGTAAATCATGTTTACATAAGTTAATGTAATAATAATCTTAAAAAAGCTTCAAATCATAATTTTCCCTATGTGCAATTTACACTAAAGCCTATGATAAATTTTATTATTTTATGAATAAGGATTAATCTTGTTAAAATAAATACATTGTTTAGTTATCATAGATTAAAAGATTTAACTAATAACAATATACTAGTAACAAACTTACCGTATTTTCTGTAAATATTGAACACTAATTTTTACCATACACAAGCTGATCAGAATGACGACGGCAACATTTTGATTTTGAAAGTACAAGTACAAGCAACGCTACGAAAGCTCGTTGCGCATGCGCGAAAGCAAATGTGTGAAGGTTGGTTTGAGAATATTGGTTGCCTGAAGCTTATCTCCAAAAGCTAGTATTGAAAACACTCCCGCATCCATGCTATATGGTGAAGATAACTCACCTTTGCAGAACAATGGAAAGAAAATGAAAAATGAACATTTTCGGAACCTTGCATGCTATCTGGGTTTTTTCCAGGATTCATTTAATATCCTATTTTTTACAATAACCAATATTTTGATGTAGTATATTTATGTTTTCAAAATAGTCAACTTCTGCATACAATAAATATTTCTAAACTTAATATAAATTAGAAACTAAACTATATTGGGATTTCAAGTGCTCGAATACGCCATCTGGTGGAGAAAAGATATAACTTCTCGCTTCAGGAGAATCCCTTACAAGTCCAATTTTTTATTTGTTCATAATGATTACTTTTTGCACAATTTCAGATTTCATGTGAAATATTTGTTCTGTATTTATACAACAAGGTAAAAATTATACAAATTTGAATGTCTAACACTTTCAAACGCGTTTACAATAAATAACGGTTTCAGTGGCACTTTAGCATAAGTTAAAGGGACAATTTTCCTGTACCGACGGCTGCGATCAATGCCTCTATAAGCTGTTTTAATTCCCAATTGAATTTAATATGAAAACTTAATAAATCAATATTCTTAACGTCTCTCTCTCTGTATTTTTTTTTTTTTTTTACTTATAACAAATTCGAAGATCAATTAATTGAAAATTCGACTTTCGAAACCGGTTCCGAAAGTGAAAGTACTTTTGTTAAAAAAAAATCTGCAACTGGAATCGAAAAAGTAAAAAATAGCCACATTAGGGACAGACCTCAGCTGTCCTATGCAAAAAAATCGTTTAAAAATATTCAAATTTAAACGAGAAATTCGAAAACAACCTGCCCATAGATTTAGCATTAGTGAGCGGGTGTTTTCAACTAGCGTTTACACCGCGCCCCTCACAATGGCTCTTATCAAAAATGTACCCGAGAAATTCCCTAGCACAGTGCGCAGGCTCATGTGATATTATTATTGTTTTCTTTCATATTTAGAAGGGAGCGTTGCATATCCTTTTTTCATAATTTTTACAAATAAAAAATAAGAAAACGGCTTACAAATATCATTCATGTACAAGTTAATTAAGCTTGATTAACCAATTTAAAACCGGATTTAAATTGGTTAATATCATCATTTATTTATTTAAAATCTTTGAATAAAATAAGTATATTTTTTCTTTTGGATTTATTATTACTGCCGTCGGGATTTTTTTATTAAACTTTTATTAAAATTCGGGATTTTTTATTTTAAATTATATTACCGATAACTTAATATCATAATGAAATCATAATGAAATGAAATTTATGAAAATAAATACGAGACTACATTAAAAAGAAAAAAGAAATCTGCCTTTTATGTACTCATTCCTTCACAGTATTGATAAATACTCTTATGTTTTTCATATGTCTTTTGAAACTGCTATTACGTGTAATGTGTAAAGGATTTACTACAATCAAAACATCCTAAAGATGTAGTTCCATTCGAATATTCCATTTTGAACAAATATAGCAAACTACAAAAAAAAAAAAAAAAAGTATACAATCACATTATTAAAATATTAAGAAACTATAACTAACTAGCGCTGGATCACGTGTACGCAAAATATCGAATAGGGAAAATCAACTGAACAAGTAACCATTTTTTCCCTTTAAATAGGGAATTTCTCAGGTGCATTTGTGATGGTGACTGGTATATAACCAGGGCCGTAGCTAGGGGGGTGCGACGGGGGGCTCAGCACCCCCTGAAAATTTTTGAGCCCCCCTGGGAAAGTTGCCGAGGACACCAAATGAAATTCTGTTTCAAAAATCATGTGTGAAAAAAATGAACTTAGTTTTGGGGGCTTTTTACAGTTTTACATAAATACTAAATTATAGTATTTGTTTAAAAACTGCAAATAAGTGCTTCAATATGCGCGCATCCTATCTGCACATACTCAGAATTAGCAACCTTTTGCTGATGCAAACATTGACTTTTACATAAGTTATATACTGAAATTGTTCAATTTGCAGCGTTTTTCATTATTAACATAAAACAAAGTTATTCTAATGAACTTGATAGTAAATATAATGCTTATGATAAACATTATGTTTCGTATTTGAGTCATCCTAGTTTAAAAAAAAATAAATACATATATATATATATATATATAAGATCCTTGATTTATAAATCATACTAATGAAAAAAAGCTAATAGTCAAGTTAAATACAAGCATTTGACGGTACTTTTCGGTTAGCCGGGCGCCAGTGATATAAGTACATCTATAAATATATATGTATATACATATATTATATATATACATGTATAATATATGTATATATATATATGTATGTATACATATGTATATGTAGATATATATGTGTGTGAGTGTATGTGTATGTACATGTATATATATCACTGGCGCCCGGCTAATCGAAAATTACCCATTTGACTAAACACAAAAATAATTTTAAAATGCAAAATACACCCTTGGTTTTTCTAATGTTTGTTATCCTATAAAAACATAACTTTAGAATTCTTAAGGGCAGGGAATATTCAGAAAAAAAAATTAAAGATTGCAACCCTTTTGAAATTGTGAACTGTCAGCTTTTTATTTACTTATTGACATCATCACTTATTATTTCACTAGTATAATTATACACTGAAAATTTTCATTCTGCAGCCAGTGAAGTAGTCGTTAAAAATCCAGAGGGCATATGCTGTAGGCAGAGGGTATACCCTAAAGAGTATATGCTATAGTGTTTTGGAGTAGAGGGTACCCGGTATTCCTTAAAATAACCCAGAAGGTATACCGTATAACTCGTATCCACCGTATATTCTCCATTACATTCCTGTCTGCAGCTTTTACTTTTCTTATCATCAAATAAAGTTATTATAAACAGTTTAATAAGAAACGTAGTGCCTACAATATGAATATGCAATAATTTATCTTTCTATATAGTCAGAGCCTAATTACCACAGGGGCACATGCCCTGGGCTCCCATTTTTAGAGGGCCCCAAAATGTATCTATGTACTCTTTGAAAATACAAATTAATACACATTTAGATATTTAGTTCATATGAAAAATTGATTTTTCTCTTCCATGTAAACTAAACTATCTGATTGTACTTCACTACCGACAATGAATTGTAATTTAAACTTCGAAATTCGTAGAAGAAAAGATATTACATCGAATATGTTTCTTTCAATGACATTGGTTTTAGTCACTCTAAACAGCATACGGTGAAGAAGATTTTGCCTTCATATAATTTTTAATGCGTTTTTATATGTGTCTATAATAATTATTTCTCTTTTTTATAATGCAATAGTTTAAATTGTAAAATGCACATAAAACAAGGGGGTCCGACAAGGCATGCATGCCCCGGTTACCCCCATGGAGTTGATCAGACCCTGTATATAGTACTTTGATCATATATATCTGTGTTTGGGCGTGCATGTGTCAGAGAGAGAGAAATAGTATGAGCCCCCCTCCCCCCCCTATATTTTCATGTTCCTGTTGTTTGCTTCTAGCTACATCCCTGTATATAACGCAACTAAAAGGGAGATATAAATGGGGAAAATATGGAAAAATACTTAAGATATGGTTTTCGGCATTGACTTTTCAAATCATTCAGAGGAATGGAGAGAGAATGGGGAAAAATTTGCCTTCTGATACATAAATTTTTGTGATAAGAGCCGTTGTGAGGGGCGATGTGCAGACGCTAGCGTGTTTCCAAGAAATGAGCAGCCCCCTTAAAGTTCAGAATGAACGTCATACAAACGTTCACTTCTTGGTTTAATCCCAAAAGAATCGTTTATCGCATCGTGATCGTTGAAATCGCGTTTATTTTTCTTACACAAATAATAGTTTGATTTTAGTGGTGTACGTAGAATTTTATTTTACTGTTTGTGTAATGTTTTCTACGCTACCGAAGTGATCACGTGATTCTTGTGCTTTCATCTGCTACGGGCCACAAATGCCCGAGTTTCTAAGGATAGATGACATGAGCAAATTATATCTCTTATATCAAAATATCCAAATCAAGTGATAAAAGTGTTAGAAAAATAATATTTGTTCTAATATGATTATTTAAAACAATTTCCCTATGCGTCTATGGGTCTCGTGTGGCCGGAGCAGACGACAAGAAAGAAATGACGTCACACTTCGGTTGCGCAAGGCTAACGAAAAAGACAGGCTACCGCGGTGCATTCCACTTATCTTTTTTTACAGACCGCTAGAGTGACGTGTTGCTCTTTTCGTACACCTGCATTGGTGCATTCGAGCATCACGTGACTCCCGCGGTCTGTAAAAAAAGATTCGCGTAAAGCACCTCGGTAGCCTTTCTTTCTCGTTAGCCTCGGGCTGCGTATAGTACAAATTACTTAAATTCAATCTACTTGGTTTGTTATTTGTTCACGCGTTCACGGTATAGATATTTCATTCTAGGAAAGCTAAATGATTAAGAGATATAACTCAATTTCATCTAATCCAACAACGTAAAGAGAAAAAGCACATACAGTCAGTATGAACTTATAAATAATTTTTGATCGCTTAAACAACCTTATTACTATGGTTGGAAAAACTTCTTTAGGCACAAAACAATTTCGAATTATTTAACACTAAACTGCAGGATTTTTTTTCTTCCCTTTAACAAACACAAAACACATAACTATTTTTCTTTTTAAATATAAAAATGGTATTTTAGAAAATAGATCCTACTGTGTTCAGATAAATAAAAATTTGTTAAATAAAAAAATTATTAATTTTAAAAGTTTTGCAACAAAGTTTAGCCTTTAACAAAGCTAACTTGTGTATGTAAGTTCGTAGACACGGATAAACCCGTACCCATAGATTGGACATTGGGTGAAATTTTAATTGATTTGCATGGACATCATTATGCCTGTATAGGGTAAATTACTTTTTCCTCCAAAAATAATATACTCGATATCAAAACGATGTATCAAATAAGAGACATGAATTTTTTTTTTTCTACTAATTAAAAGAAAAAGAAATAGGTGATAATTGAATAATTGAAAAACTTTGAGCTAAAATAGCAACGTGGTTTATAATTTATCATATCTCTTTTTGAAACAGAAAAAAAAAATACATTTGTAAAATATTCCTACGTGTAAATTAATAATCATCTCTGAAAAAGAGAATTTTAGAAAACTCCCTAACGAGTACACCGAAAAAAAGTAAAAATAGACAATTTTCTTTGAAACTGAATTTTTCCATTCAAAATTTCCATAAATTTCATGTTTCAATATCTATGCTCATATTCGGACATAAATCACACTTAAAATAAAAGTTTTATATTTTTGTTCCTTACCTTAAATGCGATTTAAACCATTTACTGCCAAAACTATGTGGGCGGAGTCTTCGATATTTTTACTGAAATTCGTTTCCCAACAAAAATTTTGAAAGATAATATTTGGTAACTTTAATGGCAAAGTTTTTGTCATTAAATAAAACATTTTTTAACATTATAAAATAGTGGTGGCGAGGCAGGTTTTTTTTTTTTTTTTTTTTTTTTTTTTTTTTTTATCATATACTTTTATTTTGAATATTAGCGAATGGGTTAATTATTAATTTTTTAAACAATTGACTGTTTAGGTAACAGTATATAGGGTAGATGTGCCAGTAATGGACACAATTTCACACAATGGACACAAAGGAATTTCTTTAAAAATTATTTTTTAATTAATAGTTATAATTGTTATATTCCACATTTTTTAATATTATATTAATCTACCAACAATATTTAACCATGCTCATAGTCACATTTCCCAATGTGAATCGAAATTTAATTGTAAATAACAGAAATAAATCAAAACACCCTAAATTCCAATAATGGACACCCCACAAAAAGTAACAGATAATTGATATTATGATTGTATTTAAAACTAGAATTTAAAGAAAGCATATTAATGAAATAAAAAAAGGGGTTCTTTTTATTGGTTATTTTTTTATAAACCAAAAACAATGAAGGTGGCCCATTACTGGAAGGCGGTCCATTACTGGCACATCTACCCTATCTACTATAAGCACTTTAATAATACTGCCCCGAAGTTCCACCAATCAAAAATTAGTTTATGCTCATAAAAAGCATTTTTTTTCTTTGTCGGAGGGGGTGGGGAATTAGCGCATCTTCTCATGATAAATTTTGTAAATTGTTTACTTTACCCCTATAGAATAATAAAAGTGATAGAATTGACATCATTTATTAAAATACGACCAAAATTCAGTAAATTGTTTTAGATATGCTAACATTTTTATTACTTCGCCAAATCTAACTTCGATTGCACATAGTTGAATCAGTGCTGCCAGATAGTCAAAAGTCAATTTCTCCAAAACTTCTGAAATTTTCCCCAAATCAGTTTCTACTCAAAAAAGTAAAATTTCGATTTCCAATTTACTAATACTATAAAAAATATTTAACTAATATAAGATAAAAAAAATTTCTCCAAATCAAGACTACTTTTGAAATAATTCTCCATTTACAAAATATAAACATTTTAACTCTTATATTTAATTGGTTATCGTAAAATCTTCCATCTGGGCAATCTACTGAGCATAGTTGCTGAATTTTTAGCAAATCAGAATTGAAAACGGAAAGCTGAAAGACGTCCATTCGCATCTTGTTTACCAAATATCTCAAATCGAAAATCTTATCTACCTCCATTACAATATGTTTTGAGGAAAATGCGAAAAACATAATGTACTTAAAATGACATTTAGTTTAGGAAAAAGGTGCAACAATGCTTTATGACATTAATTATTCAGAATTTCGCTTACTATATTTGTTTATTGGTACACTGAAAAAAAAAAAAAAAACTGAGACTAAAAGTAATAGCGCTTTCGTTGTCAGAACGTTAAAGATGTACACAAATGGTTGAAAATGATGCAAATAAAAGTGTTAACTGTAATTTTATAAACAATGGGCGCGACCACGAGAATAATGATGGTTATTTCTCATTTTCGTTTGTTTGTGTTTTGTTTATTTTCGCAGCTTTTTTTATTTAGCCTTTTTTGGCTTCTATATATAGCTGACATGGAAACAGGTCTCCTAATTTTGAACCAATTCCAGATGAGAGACCTGCATCTGGATTGGCACCCCCAGAGGTAACGCTTATAAAGAACTTGGAGGACTTTGGAGCCACGAACAGATTTAACGTGCACCAGCTCCCATTAACGTACACGGTCCCACAGCAGAGGCAGACGAGAGAGGATAGACGATGCACCCTCCCAAGCACTGACCTTGGTCGATGCGGCTGGCTTTCGGTGATCTTACGAGAACCGAGTTGTACCAACACCGGCTCTATTACAAAGCCAGGTTTCAGAGGAAATACTGGTTTGCTGACGTCATCAACCTCGGTCATGAAGCAGGTCGCAATATTCTCCCATTCCGTACTTGCTCATAGGAATAGTACCGTGCGTTTCAGAGACAACGTGTTGGGAAATCAATGTGTTTTGAATTCTGATATTAATTTAAAGTAGTTCAGTTCAAGATCGGATTGCTTTTAATTAAGGTAAGTACTTATTTACAGTATATATGTGTAATTTTATGAATATTAACAATGTTGATCATTGTGTATTAAAATATGTTTAATTTGTCGTTTCTGCGCGAGTAGGCTTAACTCCACAGCTTTGTCCGAAGCTCATGTTGCGAAAAATATTTTATTACGTTTGCACTATTTATTTATTAGTAAATAATCTTACGCAACAATTTTTATGCATTATTCAATATTCAATATGAATTTGCTTCATTTGTAAATTTAATACTTTTTAGTTAACACCTACCTTTTTTTTCCATATATATCAATGGAAAATTGTGCATAAATAATTTCACATACTTCGTATTTGTACGCTTATGATGAAGAAAGACTAAATTTATTTATTATTACTAATTTTATTTACATTAAGTCTAATCTGGATTGGAAGTGTAACTAATATCATAACACCTTTCTTATGCCACTAAAAAGTAACATAAAAAATTAATTATATGTAGTTTTAACTAACTTAAGTAATTTTGTAAATATTTATTCAAGAATTAGTATATAAATTGTGTATTTCAGAATAAATATAATTAGTCACACTTAATAAAAGATGTACAAAGTAACTAAATATTTCATTTGTCATTACTGACCATGATCTTTAAAGTGTATAGCAAATAATCTATTCTCTATCTTAAGAATCTAGCAATTTTTATACATATATATAATCTACAATAAAACTCACCAGAGGTGGTTTAATAATTATTAGAAAATATTAAATATATCAAGGGTAATATACCAAGAAAAATTTGGTGAATATTTAGGGCTACTTCACAACATCCTATTTAATAAAACAGGCTCCTTCACAAAAATCAATTTAATAAAATGGTCCCTTCACAAAATTCTTTATAATAAAACAGGATCCTTCACAAAATTCCTTTTTATTCCATAGAAACTTACTATTTATTATTTATTAATTATTCTGTAACATTTTAAAATGTGTAATTTGCAAACAAATAAGTTCACCAGAGAGGAAAACTTCAGCAAAAGGATTTAAAAAGTATTTTTTAATCTTGGTTCGAATTTGAGTAACTGGATTTTAACTTTAATTAAAAATGTTATTTTTCACAAAAATAACCTTTACTTTTCACAAAATTTTATTTAAATCAAATATCATATTTAAAATGTGTAGTAATAATTAAATGTACAGTATTTAATTGATAAAAAATATGTTATAATGATAAATGTTATACATTAAAAATGTCTTTTAAAAGACCCTTTTTTAAATTTCAGAACAGAGGCCTTCACAAAATTTTTTTTATCTCAAAACAGGACAACTATATATTTAATATTTCCTAATAATAGTAAAATATCTCTGTTTATTGGTGATTATAAAAGAAATGCATATATGGAAAAATAAATCAAATATGTAATTATCAAATGACAGACAATGCAGTATATTAAGTTCTTACCTTACACTTTTTACTAACTGATATAATTTTGCATATGAATTAGTGACAGGAGAAGTATTTAAGTAAGTTAACATTTTCACGTTAACACATTTACAATTTAATCTATGTATAAAAAATATATAAATATTTTAGTCTATTTATGTAGCAACGACAAAGTAAACATATTTTAATAGATAATGATTAACATTGCTAATATTCACAAAAATGCATGTATATACTCTAAATAAGTACTTACTTTAATGGAAAGCAATCCAGTCAATCGAAATATTATTAATTTTCTTGAAAATGTGCTAGAACTCAAATATGAACTTTAATTTGCACATTAACCAAAAGAAGAAAAAAAGTGTCTTTCACGAAGTGAAAATATATTTATAACACATGAAGAATATAAAATATTACTTAATAGAAAATAAAAAATTATGAATTCGATGAATATTCTTCTTAATATTAAATTTAAAAAATAAAATAACACTCTTATACTTAGAAATTATACATTTTATATATAAAAAAATACACGATAAAAAAAAAGTTTTTTTTATGTTTATATATTATATTTTATATAATATGAATATTTTTACTATATATTTTATGAATTATGAAATATATATTTTATGAATTATACATATTTTATTTCTATTATAAGACATAAAAAGAAGCGGAGAGAGGGGTGGGGGAAATGAAATATTTTTTAAAAAGACAATATAATGAAATCTTTTAAAAGGATTAAAATGAAAGTGTCTTTAATAAAATGAATATAACATATGAAATGGTTACATGAAGCAAATAAAATGTAACTTAAAAGAAAGAAAAAAATAGAGAACTACATTTATATTTTACTTATTTAGTTGTTAATAATAATAAAAACTCTGATATTTATGAATTATTCATATTTTATTTTTATTAAAAGATATAAAAAGGAGGAGGGGAGGGGGGTGGGGTTAAAAAAGATTTTTCATCTTTAAAAAGACACTATAATGAAAACTTTTAAAAGGATTAAAATGAAAGAGTCTTTCCTCAAATGAATATAATATTTATAACATGAAATGGTTACATGAACGTATATACATGGTTATATACCCTGTACACTCTAACTTATGGCTGAGATAAGTTTTGGAACGAACTCGGAAAGTTATGATGACGAACGGAAAATAAACGAGGTTTGTCATCAATGACCGAGGTTAGTGACGTCACTCTGAGTGTCCCCGGGCTTTCTTAATAGAGCCGGTGTTGGTTGTACCAACACCGGCTCTATAGGGCAGTTGCAATTGACGTCATGTTGGAGGTAAACAGTACAAATTGGCAGTTCTGATTGGTGGAATTACCCTTACCTCCAAGTGAATACAATGGTTGATCAGCTGATTGCAACTGCTCTATTATCTTAATAGAGCCGGTGTTGTCAAAGCGCGGTATATTGAGACAGCCCTGGCTGTACCGTCCGCGCCACTGCGGGACCCCATTTTATTTTTATTTTCCGAATCATCGAGTACCAGACAGATCCAGTGTTACCAAATAACAAACAATAAACTTTACGATAAATAATAATAAAAAAAAATCCCCAGTCTGGCAACACTGAGTTGAATCCAGGCACTACTATCTCCGGCGTAGCTACGATCACATGATGGGCCGCTTCCGGTTTGTCACTTGATACATGCTCTTCTCATTCCGATATTTCCGCGATTGAAAAAAGGGTCATTGGGGTTGAACACTGTATATTCTCCACTCCACTGCTGATTTTGAATGACGTACGACGATTTAACAGGAGGTAAGTCTGCTGTATATTCTATTTTTATATTATAGTTCTTTTGAAAACTCTCATAAATTTTAATTATATATTAATATTCTTAAGTTTTCCATAAAATTTCAGCTTAATTTTGTGCAGATGGAAAAAAAAGTCGGAAATAAACATCGTTTTCCCGAAAAAGAACTAGATGGAGCTACGCTCTTGAAATCGCCGTTACCGCCAAGCTGGCGAACAAAAAATTTCGGGAAGAATAAAATCTACAATTAATACTTAAATTTAGCAATTTTTCATGTTTACGAGGAAATTGAAGCATGCAGGGATCCTTTCTTGAATGATTCGTACAATTAATAGCAGAACAACTACCCATAATTAAACCTTTAACCCTTTCAGGAGTAAAGTTCTTTCAGTACTAAAATGTTCAAATAAATGACTGGCACCGGAATTTACAAAAAAAAAAATATTTGTAAATAATTAAAAGGTTATATTTAACATACTTATTAAATGGAAAAGATATTAGCAAAATTCTGGTGCCATTGTGGCGTTTAGGAATTGAAATTAAGTGGTTTCATAAACATACCACTGCCTCTGAAAGGGTTAAAGTTAAAAAAATAGACAGAAACTAATTCAACGCCATTGAAACACATTACGTGAACCAGTCCAGGGGGAATAGAAATGCCTGACGAGTCAGCCTATATATTTAGTAGCTCTGGTACCATTGAAATAAATACAGAACTAAATTGCATCTAGAACGAAACAGAAAGAACTTGCGAACTTTTGGCAATCAAAGAAGCCCTAACTTATTATCTGACTAATTCTCATGCTATGGATCTTGCTGAAGGACTGGTTATTTTCTCAGACTCTAAATCGGCCTTAGAAGCCATAGGAAACGGAGATACAAACATCACCTCTACTATAAATGACTTACTCGATCAGCTGCATTGCAAGAGGAAGTCTTGTGTGCTGCAGTGGATACCTGCACATGTAAACATCGAGGGTAATGAGTGTGCGGATGCTTTGGCCAAAGAAGCACGAAATCTTGACCAACCTAGTTCCACCATCACACTTGCAGATGCGAACGCTGTGGCCAGATGTAGACTTTTTAATCAGCCCTCTAGGAAGCCTTTTATCACTACTTTGATTGCCCTAGAAAAATAGCAACTACACTGGCTAGATTAAGAACAAATCACGATAAAGGAATGAAGATCCTTCCAGATGGGACTAGAACCTATGTTAATTGCAGGAATTGCCCGGAAACTTAGCTCACACCGAGACACATCTTCGAGTGCCCATCCATTACCGCAGATATCTTAAAACTCGGTTGGTTACCGCTAATGAATCCACTTCGGGAGATCCTTTACAGTCCTGAAGCACCAAGGCTTGCGGCAGTGATCCTTTGACCATATCGGAGACTTTATTTCTTGACTTTTTGCATATCCACGGACACGACAACAACAACACAACAATAAGAACTTATTGTCGTAAAGTTGGTCACTGGGTCACACTTTATTTTAAGGAACGAACAAATAAAATATAGATGTAAAAAACTTAAGAGCCTACGCTAGTCACGCGAAGAAACGCTCCAGCTGATGTTAAGTCTATGGGAAGGTTATCGCGCGATTTTTCGCTCGCATTTTAATATTTTTAAATGATTTTTTTTGCATAGGATAGCTGAGGTCAATCTTTAACGTTGTTAGTTTTTACTTTTTCGATTTTGGTTACGTTTTTTTTTTTTTTTATAAGAGGACATTTTCAATTTTGGAACCGGTTCTGAAAGAGAAAGTACCCTTATATAAAAATACTGGAGCCAAAAACTAGCGGCTCTTTCGAAGAGTGGCTCACTATGTAGTGGGCTAGTCCATTAATATAGTAGGTGGGGACAGAAGAATAGAAGAGACCGAGATAATTTACGTCCAGCCCCTATCCTCGGGTACCGGCTAAGAATCCCCCTTACAGTTTAAGGGGCGTTGATCACACGCAAATAAAAACATTGATCTTTCGTACTGAAAATAAAATTTTGTTTGATGCATTTTGCATTATTTCGTGTTATTATTTTGCATATGCTTATGTTACTGTCAGTTTGCTAGTAAATTTTCATAGGGCACATTATACAGCCTATTTTTTAATAGTTTTATGCAAAAACTTTTATAAGAGATATAACTTTATTAATTTTGTGATTTATTATTTGCATATTTGTAATAAAATAGTAAATTTTATGGTAAAAAAATTAAGTTTTTATTTTATTGTGATTAGATATTTTTTTTATATATATTACAAAATAACCCCCCCCCCCTTTTTTTTCTCTCTTTTTCTGGTGGGTTTCGTGCATTTCATTAGAATTATTAAATTTTTCATATTGTAAACAGAAATTGCATTTAAGACTTTTGATTTTTTTCTTCCTTTACACAAAGTTCTTTAATAATTCCGTCAAACATTTATTTAAAAATTATTATAGACAAACATTTCCTCAAATCATTACACTATTTTTATTTTCAAAAATCTTTAATTATCTGAATTTAGATATGATTAATGAAGCACAAATATTTAATTTTTCTTATTATTTTTGTAATGATATGATGCATTTTATAAATTTGTTTTCATAAGTTAATTTGTCATTATAAACATTAAGAATGCATTAGCGACTTTTTTGTTAGGTGTGCTAAGAAAAATATTTTGTTTTAACGAAATCTTTTTAGATTCCTTACATAATCGTAATAATAATAATAATAATAATAACCATTATTGCCTTTTTTTTTAACAATATATTCACCTTTTGATTATTTTTATTGGAAGTAGTATATTTTTGTGAGCAAAGCTTATGGAAAACTAGGACTATTTCTTTTTAATGAAATGATTATTTATGATTTGAATTTTGTATAATATAACCAGTATTTTGATCAATTTTAATTTTATTTTTTGAATGTCAACACTGAGCATTTTTTGCATATTTCGAGTGTAAGAATTTGTAGTGTTTCCATTTTATATAATTTTTATTCTACGTAAATCCCCCCTCTCCCCCAGAACACAAGTTTAAAAACTCAGTAATCTTTTAAAATTTTACTGTCCATTTCTGTTAATTTGTTATAGAAATACTTGATTATTAATCTAAATCCCCCACCCACACACACACACACACCACGCAAAAAATATTTTCTAGATTTGAAAAGGGCAAAGCAAAACATTTTCTTTCTTTCTTTCTTTCTTTTTTTTTTTAAATTGTAATGTTTACACTCCCTCTGCTTGATGTAATCTTTTAAAATTTCACTGCTTTTTTTTGTTGTTAAATTGTTATAAAAATACATGATCATTAATCTAAATCCCTCCCCCCTCCCTATTTCTCTGCACATAGTAAAAGATATTTCTAGGTTTAAAAAGACACATTAAAACATTTTCCTCCTTTTTTTAAATTTGACTGTTCAAACTTCTTTTGTTTGATACTTATCATTTTTATTAAAATATTGTGATATTTTTCTTTTTAAATATTAGTAATGTAAAATAAAATTTTTAAACAGCACAAAACTTTTTTATTATATCATCCTACTATATAAGTTTAAATAGTGTCATTACAAACAGGATATTTATGTGAATTAGCGTGTATTTACACTGATGCAATAATAATAATAATAGTAATAAAACACTGATCAACGAATGTACAATAACCTCAAATGTAAAATTTTAGCAGAATGCCGAGGTCAGGAGCTAGGATAGACGTCAATTCTCCCGGTCTCTTCTTTTCCACTGTCCCCACCTTCTATTATTGAGAGCTCTAAATGGACTAATCCACTACAAAGTGAGCCACTCTTGAGCCAAAATCGAAAAAGTAAAAACTAACAACGTTGAACTTTAGAGATCGACCTCAACTATCCAATGCAAAAAAAAAAAAAAATCATTTCAAAATATTAAGATGCGAGCGAGAAATCGCGCGATAACCTTCCCATAGACTTAACATTAGTTGGCGTTTTTTCGCTTGACTGATGTAGGCTATTAATGTTATTTTCAATTTTCAAAAGATTTATTTATTTTAGTGGTATGAGTAGATTATATTTACAGTTTTACTGATGTGTCTACTACTGTTGTACTATTGTATGTACTAATTTATTGCTTCATTGCATTCTGCGTCATTTGGTTTCACGTGTTCACTAATATTTCAGCGACGAGCACTGTACACTCAAACTCCTGCAATTCAAAGTACAAATCCTGTATGAAAACATTTTTAAACAGAAAATATAATGAAATTATATTCTTCGGTTTGAATGGGCGTTTTAGAAAGGCGGGAGAAATTTCTTTAAGCACTTTGGGGGGTGGGGGGGGGGAGGGAATTGCAGCTTAAGATGGAGTATTAAAATTATAAAAAGTATATGACTAAATAAATAAAAATAACACTTCTTTTCTGACTTAAAATAAGTTTATATGTCACCCTTTTGTTTCATCTTTAGAACTTCATGGAACTGTTTATTAATTTATTATCGGGGTTAATAGTTATAATCGCGTTTCTTTTAGAAAAAAAATATATCCTCTCATTTGTTTTCGATTCAAATTCCTTTAATAAAAAAATAATTAAATTTAAAAACATTTAATTAATTAATTAATTATTCTCAATAAGATTTTCTCCAAAATTAATATTAATATATGTGTATATCGATTTTTCAGCCAATTTTTCATGAAAAAATGTTTTTGGATGCATTCTGATATAAGACGGAAATACATTTTCCGAATACAGCATATATTTTTAATTAAATTGGAAATTTTGAAGCGATTCACCTTATTTTACTAAAACATTTTCATGATAAGTTTATTGAGAAAATATTACATTCAAAAAGAAATTACACTAATAAAAATTTATATAAGGAAATAAAAGCTAGTTTTAATAGCATAGTTAAAACTGTAACAATGGAAGAACTAAATATCTTTTTTTATAAGGTTAGTTGAATATACAATTGAAGCACTTTTTTAAGCCTATAGTATTTTAAGTACTTAAATTAAAGAAATTACAGCAGCAATATTATTAATTAGTCGAGGTGGACTTTAAAGAACTTTAATTTACATACTATCACAAACACGTACATCGAACACTAACGAAATACAACAGATACATTTTTACAGTAAACAAAGTTTTTACCGATAGGTGACAGAATAACCGGCTGTGGTGCTGCCATCTAGTACTTATATTAGACACTAGACACCATAAGTCTCCCCTCCTTAATTTGGAAACATGGTGGGAGCTTTTCTTTTCCTGGTGATCTTCTAGGTACCTGTAGGGAAGAAGAAGAATTAGTATTTAAAGTATCTGTAGCATGATCACTAGAAGTATTGGACACATGGGTTTTGGAGCTGAAGGTATCCCTTTAGAGTCTACTGGAGCCGGACTTGGAGTATTTGGGAGAACACAGTCATCTGGTTTAGGATTTGGAGTAGATGGAACAACAGAGTCATCTGGTTTAGGATTTGGAGCAGATGAGACAACTGAGTCAGCTGGTCGAGGATCTGGAGGAGGCATTAGCTGAGAATCACGTTGATTAACAACTGCATTATCACTTTTGTGACTTTCTGTACCACTCTCTTCAGAATTTGAATCATTAGTTAGATGTATCTTCGAACCGATATTAGTTATCTGATCAACATGCCTTTTCCAAATATTCGAACCAACTTGAATTCTATAATGCAACTTGCCCTCTCTTGCAATAATGCGACCAATTTTCCACTTGGCTTCAGGAGTATAATTTCTTACAGCCACTTTCTGGTTAACCTGAAATTCTTTTTCTTTAGAATTGGCCTTTCTCGCATTTTGTTTATCATGCACAAAATTTGTGACATTTGGAATTATCAAATCTATTTTCGTTCTTATATTTCGTTTCAGAAATAGAGATGCAGGACTTTCCCCCGTAGTAACACGAGGCATCTTTCTATATTGTAAAAGAAAGTTATTTATTTTCATCTGTAAAGTACCAGCTTCAGAAGATAAGACTTTTAACCCTCTTTTGAGAATTTGCACATATCTCTCTGCCTGACCATTTGTAGCTGGATGGTATGGAGCACTAAACCTATGTTTAACCCCATGATTCTTCAAAAATGTATCAAATTCTTCAGAAGTAAATTGTTTTGCATTATCAGATACCAGAGATATAGGATACCCGTATCTGGAAAAAAGAGAAGAAAGACAAGTAATTGTATGTTCTGAAGTTGTATTAGGGACAATAAAAACTTCAGGCCATTTGCTATGAGCATCAACCACAAGCAAAAGCATTTTACCCATCACAGGACCAAAATAATATATGTGAATTCTTTGCCATGGAGCTGTAGGCCATTCCCAATGATGAGTATCTACTTTAGGAGGATTATTTTTTAAATTGACACAAGTAGTGCAATTTCGTGCAAGATCTTCAATATCTTGGTCAATCCCTGGCCACCAAACAAAACTGCGAGCTAAGGACTTCATTTTCACTATACCAAAATGTCCATAGTGCAAATCACGTAAAATTTGTTTACAGTGAACTTCTGGGATAATTACTCTACATCCTTTTAAAATACAACTATGTTGAAGAGTAAATTCTTCTTGTTTGCCACCAAAAAGTAAATTTTTAGGAATTGGAGAACCAGAAATTAGATGATGAAAAAGTTGACGTAATAAAGGATCAGATTTTGTAGCTACAGCAATTGATTTGGCGTTTAAAGGCAATGTAGAAATTTGGTTAATTTGAAAAAAATCAGATTCATCAATTACATTACTTGAATTTAATTGTGGGGGTAAATCTTCACTACGTAGTGGAAGTCGTAAAAGAGCATCGACATTTCCATGTTCGGATGTTTTCTTATAGCGAATATCATATTTAAACGCTTGTAAGTATAATGCATATCTTTGCATCCAAGCAGCTGAAAGAACAGGAATACTTTTATTTGGAGAAAATATGGACACAAGAGGTTTGCTATCTGTAAATAAAGTAAACCTATTACCATATAAATATTGAAAACATTTCTTTACTCCAAAAATAATAGCTAGTGCTTCCTTATCCACTTGGCTATATTTTTTTTCTCCATTAGTAAGCGTTCTGGACACAAAACCAATTGGTTTTTCCACGTTACCTGGCATCATATGCGAAAGAACTGCAGAGATACCATATGGAGAAGCATCTGTTGCTAACACTAAAGGCAATTTAGGGTTGAAATGAGTGAGAACTCTTTCTGAAATAATTTCATTTTTTATATTTTTAAATGCTTGTTCACAAACAGGAGACCAAATAAATTTTACATTCTTCTTGAGCAATTGATTTAAAGAATGAGCAATTGTAGATAAATTTGGTACAAATTTAGAATAATATGTGACTAAGCCTAAAAAAGCTTTAACTTGTGACACATTAATTGGTCTAGGAGCATTGACAATAGCCCCAATTTTATCTTGCGTTTTATGAATACCTTGCTTATCAATTTTATAACCACAATATGTAATATGGTCAGCCAGAAAAATTGATTTATCTTTATTTATCTAATATTATATTCACGTAATCTTTCTAAGACTTGTTTTAGCCTTGTTAAATGAATTTCATCCGTTTCCCCTGTAACACCAATATCATCAATGAACACAGTGACACCATCAATGCCACTTAATATTTGTTCAATAGACCTTTGCCAAATGGCTGGAGAGCTAGAAGACCCATTGGTAACTTTAAAAATTGAAATAAGCCCTTCGGAGTATTTATAGTTAACAATTCCTGTGATTTTTCGTCTACAGGTAACTGAAGATAAGCTTGATTTAAATCTATTTTCGTAAAATGTAAACCACCACCTAAAGTAGCTAACATGTCCTCTACCCTAGGTAAAGGATATTTTTCCACCTTCAAAAATTTATTTACTGTAACTTTAAAATCTCCGCATAAACGTATTTTCCCATTTGGTTTTACCACTGGAACTATAGAAGTTGCCCACTTACTACTGGTGACAGGTTTAATAATACCCTCATCCTGTAACCTTTGGATTTCATCATTTACTGCATTACGTAGAGCATACATGACTGTTCTAGCCTTACAAAATATGGGCGTAGAACCTTTTTCTAGATAAAGTTCTGCTTTCAAACCTTTTATTTCCCCTACTTTATCCGAAAATAAATCAGAAAAATCATTTAATAATGCTCTTAATTTATCAGTAGAATTTGCAATTTCATTGACATACACAGATTTAAAGTTAGTAGGAAACAAATTAAATGCAGCTACCCAGTCTCTGCCAAATAAAAGTGGGAAATTATCTTCTTTAATTAAATACAATTTAAGCTGTTTAGTAATATTTGCATAAGAAACATCTACTGTTACATACCCCACAGGTGTAAACACCTCACCCGTTGCCGTTCTCAACTGAACGTCTGGTGGAAAAATTTTATTATTCGGAAAAATTCTCCGAAAACGATTTACAGGTACCGCAGAAATTCCTGAGCCCGTGTCTACCTCCATTTCAGCTTTAGCTTTATTTTCAATTAAAACCCACACTTTTATAGGAGTAGAACTCTTATCATGACTCACGGATAAAATATCAACCGTCTGCAATACATTTGTTTGTTTCTGAGAACTACTTTTACATACTTTACCAAGGTTGCTTCTTTTTTTAGAAATTTTACAAATAGTATTGATATGCTTACACTTATTGGCAAGATGTGATGGATTTCCACATCGATAACATTGTAATTTATTTTTATTTACATCAAAATTCCCCTTATTTACATTGTTTATTTTCGGTTTCTGGAAATTGTTTGAAATTTTATTCGGTTGAACATTTTTAGAATATGCCAATTTATTAAAATTTACATTTTTGTTTTTCAATTCAGAAGTATCATATGTTCATTTTTTTGCAAAATAATTGCTTTTTCAATAGCTTTCTCAAAAAATAAATCATCTATTTCTGAAAGTAGTTTACTTTGGATACTTTCATTTTTTAAACCTCGTAAAAATTGTTCTAACAAATTTTCATTAAGTGTTTCACCAGCAAAAGCACAGAAGGTAGTTAACTTCTTTAATTTTGAAACAAAATCTTGTATCGATTCGTTTTCATTTTGATAAGAATTACGGAATTTAATTCTAGAACAAAATTTATTAGGGGCGGGGCTTAAGTGCTTCAACAGAATTTCAACTATTTCCTCGTATTTCAGTGCTTCAGGATTTTTCGGAAATGTTAAATCTGACAGCAAATTATACAATTTAGGCCCCATACAGGAAATAATTGCAGGTACCTTTTTTTTCTTCAACATCATGTAATAAAAAACTCTGTTCTAATCTCTTAACATATGATTGGAACGTTTCAATGGAATCATTGTATTCCTTAAAATTAGCAAACATTATGAATCTTTATTTATTGCAGAGAAGAAAAAAAATGTCAGCACTTACCACCATCGAAATGACGTACGCATTCAAAATATTAATACAGCATACACTCCTGTAGATGCAAAACAGGAAGTTTCGCCATTTTGCTCAGATGAAATTTGCATTCCGGTAAGAAACTTGATTTTCTCGTCGCCATTATATAGTATTTTAAGTACTTAAATTAAAGAAATTATAACAGCAACATTATTAATTAGTCGAGGTGGACTTTAAATAACTTTAATTTACATACTATCACAAACACGTACATCGAACACTAACGAAATACAACAGATACATTTTTACAGTATACAAAGTTTTTACCGATAGGTGACAGAATAACCGGCTGTGGTGCTGCCATCTAGTACTTATATTAGACACTAGACACCATAAAGCCCATCTGAAAAATGCTAACTTTCGATCATATTCGGTCATCACAAATGGCCTATTTTTTTAATATCCTTATTTCAAAACAATAACTTGGTAGTTTTCTACAATATTAGCGATATTAATATAATACAAAGATTATTGTTTGAAAATAGTGCTATTCAAAAAAGGAGACGAACTTACTCTGTTCAAACAGTCTTATACGAAAAAATTCGAAATATTTCAAAAGAAAATTATAATTAAAAAAACCTTTTCGTAGATATTTAACTACTTTAAAGAAATTTTAAAATATGCTAAACTGTGCTATTAGTTAAATCAGCATAGTCAGAATGCAACCAGCGTGGCACTGCTATTTCCAAATTCCTCGTCAAATTTAATGGCATTTATGCCATTATACAAGGCGCTGAAACTCTGTTGGGATATAATGGTGCACCACGGTTATATTTACACAATAAGGAGTTGAATAATTTTTACTGCAGCATTACATTAAGAAAATACAGTTTTATTTTACTACTTAAACTTTTTTTTTTTCTTTTGACAAGCGAGAGTAAATTTTCAAATTATTGATTTAAAAAACATAAATAAATAAAACAAAGGCTAAATATGATACAAGAACAGTGTATTAAAACAAATTATTTTGGAAATTTAAATTCCTTTTTTTTTTTTTTTCTTAATTTACGATATTTAAAATAAATTGTACCATGTATGCATAAAAATGTAGGAGTAACGGGAAGGGAGAGTAAAAAAGAGGAACAAGTATTTTTGTATCTGTCTGTGCGGCATAAAAAAAAAAAAGAGTAATGAAATAGTCACAAACCAGCAGCAGTTGATCTTTGATGGTGGGTTTAACAAGCGATACCGCTTTTTCCAAAAAGTAATTTTCACTTTATTTATTGACAGAAATTCTGCGATTAAATCTGTTGTGCGGATCTATATTAAAGTCTTGGTATTTTTAGTTTCAGGATCTCTTCTCTGCCAATACCACTGGAAATGATAAATTATGAACTATATATGTTTCCTCCTTTTCTTGAAAATTGTTAATGCAGTCAAATATTGCATGTTCAGGGTTCTCAGTAAACCGATGTTCGGACACCTCTATTTCCAAACAATAACTTTCGTGATATATTCCTACAGCATTTGTAATAAAAAATATAGTAGGAAGATCATTGTTTGGAAAAATATATCTATATATATATATATATTTCACTAGTCTGCACATTCTATCAATGATAAAATAAATCTGTAAATTTCCAATAAACGGAGCGAAATTAATGCAGGAGAAAAAAAATCATTTCCCACTGAAAGTATTTTTTTTTTTTTAACTACATCAATTGCAGTCGGGAAATTAGGTTTGATTCTTTTAGATGAACATTAAATGCATATAAAAGAGTGGATTTTTTCTATTTTTTTTTAACGATATTTACTTTTATACTTATTTAATAAATTTTCTCAAAATAGCAATAATATATATCGATATTTAAAGTTAATTTTTTCTTGTAAAAATGCCTTGGGAGCATTTTTATAACTAAAATAAAACTGAAATAAAATATCCAAATATGAATTAGTTATCTCAGTGGAAATTTTGGCTCCATGATTCCTAATTCGGGACCACTGATAGTGGTGTATCTAATTCTACCAAACCATTTTCTACAGTTCTCTTTGTTTGCCGGTTCAAGGTTTCTATTTAACTTTGTTGAATTGGCAGATTTTAAAAAAAAGGCAAAAATTAAGGAAGAGAAAGTAATTGGCAGAGGCGGATTAACCACCTACTGGGCCCCTAGGCTTAACGCATTGCCCCCCCCCCCCTCCCGCTCTATATGTATATACATTGATATACAATATATATATATATATATACACTACACACACAAACATACACACACATATATACATACATATTTTTGGACAAAAAAAACTTAGTGCCGGGCCCCTAGGCTTCAGCCTATTTGGTAATCCGCCTCTGGTAATTGGTATCGTAATTTAAAACTTACAACAGGTGACGAGACCTTCACCTGACTAGGCAGCCCCAGAGGTATAATTCAGAGGGAACTTGGAGGACTTAGCACACACGACGGATTTTATATGCACATGCACCAGGCGCCTTTAGCCTACATAGATTTACACAGTGCTGTAGTTGGGTGGGAACGCATGGGAACGCCGGTCCTAGAAATATTTTATTTGTGACTATAAAAAAAAAAAAAAAAAAAAAAAAAAAAAAACTGTATGAGCAAAAGCCTTTTTTTCCCCCCAGACTATGAAAACTATACCCATTTCAATGTCTGAATGCGAAAGAGCATTCAGCTGTATGAATAACATCATGACAGATGCGAAAAATGTACTCCTTATTGCAAGAGCCAGTTTATTTATATTCATAAGCCGTGTAAGACGTCTCTTAAAAGAATTTTGTCCTGAAATCTTAGCTGTGATCAGAAAGAAGATTAATTAATAAATTTAAAAAAAGTATTGAATTAATTTTAAAAAGTCGGTTCTTGGCTTAGCAAAAATCCGGTAGCATCAACATCTACTCTATGAAAAGGTGAGTTCCCACAAATATTTTTTTCCAACTACAGCACTGGTACATATTAACCAATTTATGTATGACAGATTTTTGATATCATTATAAATGGCCCCAAGGGAGAGAAAAAATAGGGGTTAAAGAAGAAAAAAATTCATAATTTTGTCAATTCACAAGATATCAAATTGCTTAAATTTATTATAAATCCTCTTAATATTATCTACAACTTTTATATTGACAATTTTTATTTTGGACCAACCTTTACAGCAAAAAAAAAATCCTTGTCAGCTCTACCTACAAACACAGGCAGATTTCGAAGTGGGCAGTCCCAACTGCCACATTGTGGCAAAAAGGTCATTTCTTCTGCAATTCTCAATAAACAGGCACCCCACGGAATGCATCTTCGAAATCTACCTGTGCCTGTAGGCTGAGCCATCAGGGATTTTTTTTAAATACTTAAGAAGTACACTATCTTCCTGAAAGTGTTCTGGAGAAACTCTAGTTTTATGACCAAAACATTTTCCTTCATTTCAAGGTGGCATGTATATTTTAATGAAAAGTATAAAAATTTATAGAGTACAAATTATAGACAAAATTCACAAATAATTAATTTTTAATTACACAGCCACACAATGTTGATGATCAAGATCATCTTAACATTGCTAAATATTTTGTTAATGCCAGATTATCTGACATGTTTTTTCTTAGTTTGTAGTTATCATATTTGTCTATCCTCATTTGGCAACAAATCTCATTAAGAGAGAACTGCACCGATGCCAATGTAAAATGTGCCAAGACCCCTATAAATAGAAGGTATACTGATTATCCTTGGTACACATAAGATAGAATATGCAGAGAAATTAATGGACACAGGAATCAAACTACAAGAAAATTATACAACACAGAAAATTATTATTACAAAAGTTTATTTCAAGATTAAATTTTAAGCACAGCTTAATTTGATAGAAAAATATAAGGCATCTAATTTATAATCACATTATTCTTATAATACACTCAACTCTCAAAAAACAACAAACACTTAAAATTTGGGTACTTCTTTGCTATAGCGGCCAGCAATTACGACTATGTCAAGTTGCAGTAAATTTTGACAAAGTTGTATCCAAGCTCATGAAGCATGCATATGAGAGATATAAAAATAAATACCACTGTATTAAATAATATAATATTTTATGTTAATAAGAATATATTAAAATGTTTCATGATAATTTTTTACATTGCTTCACAAGAATAACAACTTTTTAATTTTTTGAAACTTCTTTTATGTAACTATTTCAGTCAACTGTAGTATTTTCATCTACATATAGTTGTTTTTTTACACCATTTTATGGATGTTAATTCCTCTATCCAAAAGTACATAAATCTTAAAGCAGTTACGAGTGGAATTTTCAAACCACTACACATATTTCCAACATGGAGGCATTCTTTTTTTTTCTTTACAACTTTTTACGTTGCATCTCCATATAACTTTATAATTAGTTACATACAGTTTCATAGCATGACCATTTTCACATTGTTGTTTCTTGGGTAAAAACCCTCGTTTAAAAAAAAAAATTAGATTGTATCCAACTTAGTACTAGGCAAATCAAATTGTTTTCATATTTATAAAAATAAATGCAGGTAATTAAAGAAAAAAAAACACTATGCAATTAAAATAAATATATGAAAAATGTTCTGGAATATCAAGGAAAAAGCAATATGAAGATAGCATAAACACACACTGTTTCTTTAGGACTGAAAACCATTTGACGAGATTTCACAACCTAACTTGGCAATTCACAATTCATCCTTGGGAGCAGCTATAATAATGAAGTACCCACAGAGTATGCAAATAAATTAATAGACATAGGAGATACAAGAGAATTATACAACACAGAAAATTTCATTACAAAAGTTTATTTCAAACTAAATTAAATTTTAAGCAGAGAAGAAACATGGCCTAATATGATAGAAAAAGTATAAGGCACTTGATTTATAGTTGCATAATTCTTATAATACAGTCAACTCTCAAAAAACTACAAACACTTCAAATCTGCATATCATTTGCAATTTTAAACAATGAAACTTTCTGTAAAGAATTGGCCAAAATATCAAGATGACCACGTTTGATTAGTTGATTCTAAGCTAGGTGACTTATGCCATTGAAAGTACCAGTCATTCGCTATCTCGTGAAAGACAATGTAAAAAATATTAAAGCATTTTAAAATGCGTATTGGGAATTTAGATGACAGATTTTTTTACAGCAAAGTAACAAAATAAGACAGAAAATTTCCAAAAAACTTAAGTTTTCAAATTTTTTTATGTTTGGAAGGAGGGGAAGTGAACATTTCAGAAAAGAATTTAGATGATTTTTATTTATTGATCCTATAAACTAATGCTCAAATATAAACAGGCTATTTTTTTGACACATTTTTTTTCTTCTCAAAACTCAAAAGCATGCTGACTAAAATTCAGTCACTTCCAATGATTTCATACAAAGCAAAGTTAATATGATGAAAATCGCACTAAAATATTTTCATTATTTTTAAAGTTGAGGAAAAAAAACAATTTGGGTTCAACTTGTAGTGAAACACCTGTAATTTTGATTGAATAAATGGATTGCGATTGTGATGCTGGTTTCCTTTACAGAAAATGTATCTTGACTGCATTATACTCTTGAAAGTTTGTTCTAAAATTTTAGAAACACCCTGTACATTTCCAACCTCTGAAAATAATCGCTCATTTTAGACCCTCTGCTTTATTAGGGCACTTTCTTGCTAAGTTTTTAAATGTCAATGCCATCATTTGAATATTTTTTACTCGCTTCCTGGCAAATAAACACTATATGACTAAAATATTCCTTCAAAATTTCTTTTTGATTTTAAAATATTTTTTTTTAGAATATAAGAAATTTTTATCCATTTATTTTAGTTCTCAAAAAAAGCTGCAGAGTTAAATTTCTTATTAATTACAAAAGTTTTAAGACTATCCTTTTTAATAATTCAAAGCATAGACTTTGTTTTGTTGTTGTTCTTGAAAAGTTTTTATTCATCAAAATTACCTGTATGTTAAATATATGATGTAAAATCCATATACTTAAAGCTAACCTGCTTTTTAGTTTTTCGTGCAAAAATGCTATTTATACGCATGCGCGAGCATTCAGCTAATCAGCTAGAAGAGGCTTTTACTATCTTCAGACGCGATGTTCCAGCCAATGAGGTGAAGGCTTTTTCCTCTCTCTAGAAGCGTATGTGTTCCATTTGGTTGTTCGGTTGTTGAAACTTTATAGATTTCTTTTATTAAGGTATTTTTTCATTTTACCGTATTTATTTAATTTTTAAGTCGTATGTATTTTAGTACTTTGAATTTTTTATAACTAACCCTTTTTTTGAGAGAGAGAGAGATTTCGTGGCACGAAATTCCGCGAATCGTTTCCGATGTAAACAAACTAATTTTAAACTTTTAATATGTAATTCTGTGTGATATGATTAAATTCAGGTTTTCTCAGCGACGATCACAGTATTTTTACCAAATAATTTTTGTATTAATCAAGCTTTTTTGGTTATTAAGCATAGCTAAACACGAAAGAAAACTTTGTTATTTTAAGATTTTGATGTGAATTATTTGCGTACATTTATAAGACGAGTTTCACTGAATAATTCAAGAAAAAAAAAATCTCATCATTATACATATTTAGTTTTGCATTATTAATTATTTACTTGGCCTTTACTTTTAATATTTCAAACTTACAGCTGAATGTAACTATTAAAACATTTGAAATACTGTATTCGTAAAATGAAATTTCAGCTTAAACACTCGACAATTACTTTTAGTTATGCATTATTAATTATTTACTTGGCCTTTACTTTTAATATTTCAAACTTACAGTTGAATGTAACTATTAAAACATTTGAAATACTGTATTCGTAAAATGAAATTTCAGCTTAAACACTCGACAATTACTTTTACTTATGCATTATTAATTATTTACTTGGCCTTTACTTTTAATATTTCAAACTTACAGCTGAATGTAACTATTAAAACATTTGAAATACTGTATTCGTAAAATGAAATTAGTTTAAACACTCGACAATTACTTTTAGTTATGCATTATTAATTATTTACTTGGCCTTTACTTTTAATATTTCAAACTTACAGCTGAATGTAACTATTAAAACATTTGAAATACTGTATTCGTAAAATGAAATTTCAGCTTAAACACTCGACAATTACTTTTAGTTATGCATTATTAATTATTTACTTGGCCTTTACTTTTAATATTTCAAACTTACAGCTAAATGTAATTATTAAAACATTTGAAATACTGTATTCGTTGCATCTATCTATCTATATTAGAAATTGTGCAGGTTTCTGGTCACTGTTTTGTTTACATATTTTAAACAAAAATTTCAATTTAATAATGCACTGAAAATTATAATGAATGCTTACAATTAAACACAACAACACAAAACAAAAAATTTCACAAAAACACATTATTTCCCCGATATTTTCCCACAACTAATCAATAAATTTCATGATATTTTATTGCGATTTTAAACCATGAACTTTAGTACTTTTCTGTTATACGGACAATATGCCAAAATGTATGTATGTATGTAAATGTATGTATGTATGTTTGGCGACAATAGTGTACGTATAACGGAAAAGTGCCTGAATTATTATTTATATATATATATATAAAATATAAACATAATTGGCGACACAGCAAGTTTTCTGGATTTCCCCCTGTCTCTCTAACCACATTGTTAACAAAACAAAAAATTCACGAAAAACACATTATTTCCCCGATATTTTCCCACAACTAATCAATAAATTTCATGATATTTTATTGTGATTTTAAACCATGAACTTTAGTACTTTTCTGTTATACGGATACTATGCCAAAATGTATGTATGTATGTATGTTTGGCGACAATGGTGTCCGTATAACGGAAAAGTGCCTGAATTATTATTTTTTTATATATATATAAAATATAAACATAATTGGCGACACAGCAAGTTTTCTGGATGTGAAAGGCGGGAGATGAATTTCATTCATTCAATGACCGTTTTAAAAGTTTCAAGTTTGGATTGAGTGCACCTGAACATAAAAACCAATACCTATTTCTATGTTCATGATTGAGTTATTTGGATATCTTTTCGTATAGCACAGAAAATCATTTCTCCCGCTTTCGTAATACAGATAAATTCTGGTGTATTTTTTTTTCTTCTTTTTATATCATAAGTACTTTTCTACTTTAAATTTTTTAATTGTCGAGTTTCTAAGCTGAAATTTCATTTTTCGAATGCAGTATTTCAAATGTTTTAATAATTACATTCAGCTGTAAGTTTGAAATATTTAAAATATTAAAAGTAAAGGTCAAGTAAATAATTAATAATGCATAACTAAATATGTATAATGATCAGAATGACATATTAAAATGTGTACAGAATGACATGAAAATTTTAAAAAACTGAAATTTTGCACTTGCAACTTAATTGTAAATTTCATTGTTTACATTGGAAACGATTTGTGGATTTTAAGAATTTGCTGAACTTCGTGTCACCAAATTACTAAATCTCTCTCTCTCACTCTCCAAAAAAAAAAAAAAAAAGGGTTAGTTTAAAAAAATTCAAAGTAGCAAAATACATACAACACAAAAAGAAAATAAATACGGTAAAATGAAAAAATTACTTTAATAATAGAAATCCATAAATTTTCAACAACGACATCAAACGAACGTATCTCATCTTTCGTTTGTGATGAGGAACGCTCCTTTGGCCCCCTCCACTCATTGGCTGAATTGTAAAGGGCAAAATTGGGGGACAAAATGACTACAGCATTTCTGAGAAAAGAAAAAATCAGAAAATTCACAGAAAATAATTATTTTTGTTGCAAGTTGGGTTAACTGTCTTTATGGTTCGAGTCGATTTCAGACTGAGTGTAGATTTCTGCAAGTTGGATTTGGGTTAACCCGATTTTTCAAAAGTTAGTTCAAGTTTAGTATATTATTTCAGATTAAAACTATACCTATCAGGGCTTGAATTTCAGGGCGGGATTTGCGCGGAAAATTTTGAAATCCCGCCCAAAAAAGATCATGAGCGGTGTATTGTATACATAATATGTTTGTGTGTATTGAGGTTTGTATAGATGTTTGTGTGTGTGCTGTTTTTAATACAGACAGTTTCATTTTTCACACGAACCTTTCAAAAAATTCACATTCTTTGCGCAATGCTTTAACAAAATTCGCATTTTTTTTCGCGATTCTTTAATGAAATTCGCATTTTTTTCTGTATCTTTTTTTTGTTGAGATTCGATTCATAATTTTTTCAGCTATCCTATGACGTAATTCGTGTTTTTTTTTCAGCGATAATTTGACGAAATTTGTGTTTTTTCTGCGATTTTTTTTTTTCACGAAATTTGCGTTATTTTCCACGATTCTTTTATCAAATTTGCGTTTTTCTGTGATCCTTAGACGAAATTTTCTTTTTTCGCAATGCTTTGATAATAATCACATTTTCTCTGCTGCCTTTTGATAAGATTCATGAATTTTCAGCAATCCTTCGATGAAATTCACGTTTTTTCAGCAATCTTTGAATAAATTCGCATTTTTCTTGCGATACTTTAACGAAATGTGCATTTTCCAGCGATTTTTTGATAAAATACATTTTATTCCGCAATTTTTAGACGAAGTTTGGCAAGAAAGCGCTATCTTTGGGTGAAATTTCCTGCTTTGCGATTCTTTGACAAAATTTGTTCATCTTTTGTGTAAATCGCGTTTTTCTGTGGCCTTTTAACAAAATTCACGTTTTACATGATCCTTTGATGAAATTAGTGTTTTTCCCGTGATCATTTGACGAAATCTAGGATTTTTTTCCCGCGAAGATTGATTATATGTTTTTAGTCTGCAGGTGCCCTAAAAAGTTTGTGACGCCTGTCGCTGCATTGCACGCGTTCTGCCACGGTGTATCAAACAAACAAAATTCATCCTAAAGAATTATTGTTTCGTTTCTGGAAATGAACAACCGTCAACTCATTGGCTGAATTATAAAGGGTGAAATGTGTAGGCACTGAGTATCATCTATACTATTAATGTCGGTAAACGTCTGTCTGTGTGTGTGTTGTTGTGTCTGGCGTCTGTAAGCACAAAACTCTGCATGCAGACGACGGACATAAGTGCTTTTGGTATAAAAAAATTCGTAAGTGGAGTTTTTAAAATTCACAACATTTTGCGGGAGAAGAGGGGTGCGAACGAATTTAAAAAATGAGTCCGCATCAATAATTATGGCGGCGGGGGGGGGGGGGGAGTATGTTTTGCCTACACGGGGCGGAGACTTTTCTTTGTTGACACCACTCATATGATATATCGTTCGAAAGGCCTGTGACTGCCTTTTCATGTTATGCATCTGTGTGGTCCATCCCCCCCCCCCCTGCCAATTGGGGCACTTTTCTAAATTTTGCACATACCACTCATGTTATATATCGTTAAAAAGGTCTGTGACCGCTTAATCATATTATGCAACTCCGGTGTCCATCCCCCCAATTTGCCCCCCCCAAGGGGGTACTTTTGTAAATTTTGCACAATCCCTTCATGTTACGTATTGTTGGAAAGGTCTTTGACTGCTTATTCATGTTATGCATCTCCGGGGTCCATCCCGCCACTTCCCCACCCCCCCTTAAGGGGGCAATTTTCTAAATTTTGTTGACACCCCTCATGTCATATATTGTTGGAAAGGTCTGTGGCCGCTTAATGATATTATGCATCTCCAATGTCCATCTCCCCACTTTGCCCCCCCTCCCCCAAGGGGGTACTTTTCTAAATTTTGCAGACAACCCTCATGTCATATATCGTTGGTAAGGTCTGTGACTGCTTAATCATATGCATATCTCCAATGTCTATTTCCCCACTTTGCCCCCCCCCTCCCCCAAGGGGGTACTTTTCTAAATTTTGCAGACAACCCTCATGTCATATATCGTTGGAAAGGTCTGTGACTGCTTAATCATATGCATATCTCTGATGTCCATCTCCCCGCTTTGCCCCCCCCCCCCCCCAAAGAGGTACTTTTCTAAATTTTGCACACAACCCTCATGTTATATATCGTTGGAAAGGTCTGTGACCACTTAATCATATTATGCATGTTCCGTGTCCATCCCCTACTTTGCCCCCCCCTCCCCCAAGGGGGTACTTTTCTAAATTTTGCAGACAACCCTCATGTCATATATCGTTGGAAAGGTCTGTGACTGCTTAATCATATGCATATCTCTGATGTCCATCTCCCCGCTTTGCCCCCCCCCCCCCAAAGAGGTACTTTTCTAAATTTTGCACACAACCCTCATGTTATATATCGTTGGAAAGGTCTGTGACCACTTAATCATATTATGCATGTTCAGTGTCCATCCCCTACTTTACCCCCCCCCAAGGGGGTACTTTTTAAAATTTTGCACACACCCCTCATGTTACATATCGTTTGAAAGGTCTTTGACTGCTTATTCATGTTATGCATCTCCTTGGTCCATCCCGCCATTTCCCCCTCCCCAAGGGGGCACTTACCATTTACTTGCACAACAGCGCTAAATGTGTCAGATGAAAGAAATTCCGCGAGTACATGTGCCAGTGAAACTTAGCCAATTGTTGTTCTTCAACCTAGCTTTAATTCAAAGTGGGTTTTTTATTTATTTGAATTATTCTGCAAAAGTTTCAAACATTTTAAAGCAGCTATGAATTTTATTTTTATGGTACTATCAAGTTTTTTGCCGTCAAATTTTGACGGGTTCCATCTAGTTATTTTTAAATTTAACTTTTAAACCTTGAAATATAGAAATATTTGGCCAAATAATTCTGGCCGAACATTCAATATTCAATATTCAGCCAAAATCACTATTCAGTGCATCCCTACTATAAACTCCATGACTTCTTCTATGATTTAAAATAAATTAATATTTTTTTTCTATATTCTAAAAGAAATATTTTTAAATCAAAGAGAATTTTTTAAGGAATTAGGAAGAAAATTGTGGAATAATGTTTATTTGACGATTTAATGTTTATGTTAATTGGAGGAATAATGTTTATTTGACCAATTGTTATTCGGTAAAACCTGGCCCCGATCATAACTAATTGGGGCCCTGGGCAAAGATAAATTAGGGGGCCCCAATCGAATTGTTGCAACATTATTCAAATAGAACTGATGGTCAGTCATATGTATAATGCCTAAACAATATTTTCGCACCTTGGATTTTAAATAGAAGAAAATTCTTAGCTTTGTCAATTCTAGAAAGTGTTTTTTCAGTAAATCTAAAAAGATGGCAATTTAGCTAATAAAGCATATAGCTATTATGTTCTATGCTCTGTGCTTGCAGCCATAGTGGAGTGGCGCTTTGCTACTGAGTGGTTGAGGTTAGCTTTTTGAAAGCACTGAACTCTGTGAGTTCAAAATGAAATTTGTTTTTAAGTTTAGCAAAATCTTTTAAAGATGAAATTTGTATTTTGTATTTTGAAAACTTTCAGAGTTGGAATTGAGCGGGGTGGGGTGGGGGGAAGTAAATATTTTATAAATTAATAATGGATTCGGGGGGGGGGGGGGGGGGGGCAAAGTCCCGATTTGCCCATGCGATAATAAGGGCCTAGGTAAAACCAATGTTTAAAAAGAAAAAAATATTCAAAATAGTGTCAACTTAGCAAGAATAACTTTCCTGCTCTTTATGATTTAGCAAGAAAGTTTTTGGAGTGAACAATTATTTGCAGACGTTGTAAACATGCAGTGTGCTACTAAAATTTTAGAACAAACTTTCAGGCGAAATAATGCAGTCAAGATAAACACTTTTTGTACAAGAAACTTTTTTTGTGCAATCCACTTATTCAATCAAAAAATACAGGGTATTTCACTGCAAGTTGAACAAGAATTTTCATTTTCACAGGAGAGGAAAAAGAAGATTTGCATTTGTTTAGTGTAACATAAAATTATAACACTTAAATCTGAATGCAGTTTTAAAAACATAAAACCCTTAAAAATTTAGATGTAAAAGCGATAGGGAGGATTGAATAAATTTATCCTTCCACACAACTTGAAACCTTCTATGGTCACAAAGTAACACATATCATAATATAACAGCTTTTTTCATCACTACATTTATGGCATTTTCACTGTGTAGTAAGATGCAACTTATGTCATTTACTAGTGCAATAAGCAAAATGAATATTTCGGAGTGGTGTCACTTTTCTTGCGGGTGAGCAATATGTACTGTCAGCTGCATTCTGAATAATGGAATACCTAGCTCAGTGTTGTTTAGATATGAATGGGGACAATTTCCAGCACTCTTTCTTTTCCGCTCTCACTGTTTGTGAAAAAGAAAGACAATATTCAGGAACTTTCACTTATCACTTGTACATTATTAATTCCTATGAAGGTTGTAATTAACGGTTTAAATTCTCTTAAAGTGTCACTTTTCAAATAGCAAATGTAAAAGCATTCTCTTTTACTTAAATGATTCTATATTTAGCTATGAACATGGCTCACGCACGTTTTTCTTTTTAAAATCTGTTATAAAAAGGAAAAAAAAATGCCAAATTTTGAAGATTATTTCCTTTGGTTTGGCGTGGGCTTAGAAATTTTGCCAAACATCTGGAGTGTGAGTGTCACACATCTGTTCCTTATATTCTTTAATTATTTTGAAACTCTTTATTAATTGGCAATTAAAAGTAGAAGTTGTGTAAGGTTTTGAAAAAATATTTTGTAAAAGGTTTTTTTTTTTTAAGTATTCCGTTTGGCCAAACACTGAAATATTTGGTATAGGGTAGATGTGCCAGTAATGGACACCCTTAAGGAATTTCTTTAAAAATTATTTTTTAATTAATAGTTATAATTGTTATATTCCACATTTTTTAATATTATATTAATCTACCAGCAATATTTAACCATGCTCATAGTCCCATTTCCCAATGTGAATCGAAATTTAATTGTAAATAACAGAAATAAATCAAAACACCCTAAATTCCAGTAATGGGCACCCCACAAAAAGTAACAGATAATTGATATTATGATTGTATTTAAAACTAGAATTTAAAGAAAGCATATTAATGAAATAAAAAAAGCTGAATTTTTATTGGTTATTTTTTTATAAACCCAAAACGTTGAAGGTGGCCCATTACTGGAAGGCGGTCCATTACTGCCACATCTACCCTATATATTAAATATTTAAAATAGTTCGTGAATTATTTTGATATAAGCATTAGACATAATTGAATATTCGGTAGTATCAGGCAAATACTGTTGAATAGATAAAGAATATCTGGAGCAACCCTAGTACTAATGAGATTTTAAAGTTGTAAACAAAGCAAAACCAATGATCTAAAATCGAAAACATTGAGATATCCATAAAGCACTTGGTCCCAGGGTGTGCCAATTTCTTAGAGTACTACTGTCGAATCATTTAGTTAGTCTAAGCTTGAATTTAGATTCTTCCACTTATCATGTGTCGCACGATGGCTTAACATAGCAGTATTTTGAGCAAATCTCCAATCACAGATGTCACATACGTAAGGTTTCACACCTAAATGCAATCTCTTGTGTCTGTTAAGGGCAGCTTTTTGAGTGAATGCTAAATTGCAATCAGTGCAAGCAAAAGGACGCTCCCCAGTATGGACGCGTATGTGATTTTCAAGCATCGCTTTTAATCGAAAAGCAAACGGACAAATGTGACACTTAAAAGGCTTTTCTCCAGTATGTACTAACATGTGTCGATCTAAAGGATTTTTGTCAGCAAATTTCATGTTACAAACCTCACAAATATGAGGTTTATCATCAGTATGAACACGGCGTAAATGTAGTTTAAGATTGCCCTGAGTAACAAAACCTAAATTGCAAATTTCACATTCGTAAGGCTTAGGTGCAGAATCGTGAAAATTTCGATAGTGATTCTTAAGAGTTAATGCACGAGTAAATCTTTTATTACAAATTTCGCAAATATACGGTTTTTCTCCAGTATGAGTTCGCAAATGGCATGAAAGTTGCCCTTTCCTGGTGAAGGAACGAAGACATAGTTCACATTGATATGGCTTTTCTCCAGTGTGCCCACGGAAATGTTTCACTAAGGCACATTTATGAGAAAAAGCCTTTTTACATACTTCACAGATAAATGGTTTTTCATTTGTGTGAGTCCGATGATGCACTTTTAAAGAATTTGGATGAGTAAAACGTTGTTGACAAATGTTACACTCGTACGGTTTCTCGCCCGTATGAGTTCGAGAATGAATATTCAATTTACTTAGAAGGTTAAATGTGAATCCACAAGTTTCACAAGTAAATCGCTTTTCGGCAGATTTTTTTGTATCCTGAGGAATTTCTCCGCCAGAATCCATATGGCTGTATAAAACTATGAGCAGAAAATCAATTTTATCACATATCTTGCCGGAAGTTGTTGTTGTTGTTGTTGTTGATTCGACCCGAGGGCCCGGTGAGCAGCTGTTTATTTCTATATAGCTGTCTTATTCCAAGCCGGAAGTTGATTTTTCGACTAACGACTATTGTTTACAATTAAATGTTGCCAACTGCCTGCTGCAAAATCACAAAAATAAAATACCTACTCTCTCCAACGGTGCACAGAGAATAGATAGAGATGACTATACTATCAAAAGGCTTGTAATATGAAGCCAGTTATCGCTCAAACTCAGAGCAAAGATACTAGTAGAGAGCAGATTCCATTGTTATTTGGTCAAAAAGTTAGTCCCAAGATCAGCTAAGATTTGGCGCTTGAAACAGCCTAGTCTGGACAAGGAATAAGTATTTGACCAGGTGAAAAGAATTTGGACAAAAGCAGACTTTAAAAGTTTTTAATTTTTATGATTTTGCAGTTAGCAGTTGGCAACACCTCGTAATTATAGTAAACAACAGTAACAGTCAAAGCCATTAAATAATAAGCCCAGTCAGTCGAATATAAACTTTGCACAAATATAACATAAAATTGATTTTCTGCTCATAATTTTATAAAATCAAATGGATTCTGGCGAAAAAAGTCTCCAGAATACAAAAAAATCTGCCGGAAAGCGATTTACTTGTGAAACTTGTGGGTTCACATGTAACCGTCAAGGTAAATTGGATAGTCATTCTCGAACTCATACCGGCGAGAAACCTTACGAGTGTAATATTTGCCAGAAACGTTTTGGTCATGAAAATTCTTTAAAAGTGCATCATCGGACTCACACAAATGAAAAACCATTTACCTGTGAGGTATGCCGAAAGGCTTTTTCTCATAAATGTGCCTTAGTGAAACATTTCCGTATGCACAGTGGAGAAAAGCCATATCAATGTGAAGTGTGTCTTCGTTCCTTCACCAGGAAAGGGCAACTTAATTACCATATGCAAACTCATACTGGAGAAAAACCGCATATTTGCAAAATTTGTGATAAAGGATTTAGTCGGGCTATAATTCTTAAGAATCACTACCGACATTTTCACGATTCTGCTCCTAAACCTTACGTGTGTCAAATTTGCAATGCAGGTTTTGTAGCTCAGAGTAATCTTAAATTACATATACGCCGCGTCCATTCTGATGATAAGCCTCATGTTTGTGAGGTTTGTAACATGAAATTTGTTCACAAAAATCCTTTAGATCGACACATGTTAGTACATACTGGAGAAAAGCCTTTTAAGTGTCACATTTGTCCAAGTGCTTTTCGATTACAAGTGATGCTTGAAAATCATATACGTGTCCACACTGGGGAGCGTCCATTTGTTTGCAGTATTTGCAATTTTGCATTCACTCAAAAAGCTGCACTTAATAGACACAAGCGATTGCATTTAGGAGTGAAACCTTATGCATGTGACATCTGTGGTTGGAGATTTGCTCAAAATACTGCTATGCTAAGTCATCGTGAGACACATGATAAGTGGAAAAATCTAAATTCAGACTAAACTAAATGATTCAACAGTACACTCTGAAATATCTGCACACCTTGGGATCGAGTGCTCTGTAGATATCTCATTGCTTTGTTTACATTTTAAAATCTCATTAATACTAGGGATGCATCGAATATTCAGTATGTATTCGGTGTTTGTCCATACTATCGAATGTTTGGTTAGGCCGAAAAGCAAAATATTCTGCCAAGTATTTAATATATACAGTGGACTCCCTCAAATTCGCATAGCCTGTTACCAGAGGTTGTGCCGTGCGTATTTTAGAATTTTGAAGATTTATGGTCAGTGTTTTGTTTGCATTTTTTACACAGTAATTTGAATATAATGCACTCGACATTATAATGAATGCTTACAATAAAAGAAAATATTAAAATAATTAAGAAACTTTAAAAAAATGATTAAACTATTAAAATTAAAGGTCAAGTAAATAATAATGCATAACTACATTATGCATAGTAATAGTAATAATGAGATTTTTTTCTTGGATGAAACTTGCCTCAAAGATACACTAATAATTTACATCAAAACAATAAAATAACAAAGTCTATTTCATGTTTAACCAAACTTAATAACCAGAAAAAAATTGATTAATACTTTATATGTATTAAAAAAATTGCAATCAACGCTATCTTGAAATTTTTCTGAAATAAATTTATACTTCCTTTAGGAAAAATCATGAGTTAAGTCATATTAACCAGAATTACTATTAAAATGTGTACGGAATGATATTTAAAAAAAAAAAAAAATCATGAATTTTTGCCCCACATCTTAATTCTAAGTTTCATTGTTTACATCTGCAACAATGTGCAGATTTTAGTTGTTTATGGATTTTAGGGTGGCAGATTTGACAAAGTCTACTGTATTATAATATAGGGTTCTGTCCATGTTGGCACAGATGTCATATACACACCACATTGGCGAGATTTTTTTTCTCCCGCCAATTTAGCGAAAACTTTGTTTTTGCATTATATAGGGGAGACTGGTACACAGTGGACCACTTTTTCAGTTCGAAATTTTTTTCTTTTTAATGGACTAATTGATCTGCATGAAGATATTTTTGAATATTCCTTAAACCTTTCTACATTTATCATAATTTTCTCAGAACATAGTTTTCAATACATTTAAATTTTTTTTATTTTTTTATATGCAACTGTAAAGTGGACCAGTGTGCCCCAGAAGTGGGGCACATTGGTCCACCCACCGGGACACAGTGGACCGCCATTAGGTATTATCTGAAATACAGTATAAATCTATTTTTCATTACTCTAATTCTTTTTTATTTCCCCTTTACCCATAAAATAACATAGTAATATAAATTTATAAGTAACATTTTGAAACAAAAGCAAAAAAAAATAAATTTTGTTTTGAAAATAATAACAGATTAATACAGGAAAATTGCAATTTAGTTGAAGTTATTACTTAAGCACAAAAAAATCAGCGCCCATTTGGATCTGGGAACAACATTATAAAATCAATGACATCAACAACAGATTCATCTACAGTTTCGGGAAAAAGAACTGATTTCCAATCAATTTGCATCTAATGAATCTTACTTGAATAGAATCATCACCAATTAGACTACAGTTATATCTATCAAAGTCAGTAAATACAAAACAAAATATTTCTTACTATGTTAAATAAATTGTTATTTTTCTTTGTTTACTTTATTTTACAGTTAAATAACTACTTTAAAACAATATTTCTTTATAGAAAATAAGCAATTATTAAATATTTTGATATTTTGAACATTCTGCATTACAGGAGCAGAGTGGATTGTAGACCACTGTGCCCCAGGAAAGGGTGGTCCACTGTGCCCAATGTTGAACTTCAATAAATAATCATATTAATATTGTTTATAGCTTTCTTTTAAACATATTAACTTTAAAGTTAAATAAAAACAAATATCTTAGCTTTGCAAAAAAGCTGTTTTATCTTATTTATCTACAACCTTTAATTACTAAAAAAATAAAAATATGATGATGAAAAATTTTACTTTTAGAAGCTCAAAACAACTAATCAGGATAAAATAGTTCAATCTGAACTAATATATTTTCTGAAGGCTATAAATAATCAGTGCAGTGCTGTTATCTATTAGGATTGAAGAGAAGCTTAAAATTTTTTTAAATAAATAAAATATTAGGGGGTGGTCCACTGTGCCTATAGGTCCAGTGCAGGGTTAGTCATTTTGCCGGCAAAAAGGTATTTTTGCCAGGACAGTGGCAAAAACTAGTAAAAATGGCAAAAATCCAATTTTGCATAACTAAATGCAGTGATGCAGTTTATATGAAAAGGAATCATAACAACAAATGAAACCAAATGTTTTCTTGGTAAAAATAAACAAAAGTATAAACCAAAAATATATTCTTATTCTGTTTTCTTGCACCACTCTTGTCTCTACACCCCCCCCCCCCCCGACCAAAAAAGAAAAAAAATATTTTCATGCACCTACCTTTCCATTCATCATCCACAAACCTGTTTCCCACCTGCTCTCCATGAGCTAAGCAAGTGTGGATCCTCCCTCTCTACACAGGTGGCCAATTACCAATCAAGAATCAGCACAACAGCAGGTGCACAAAATTCCTGTTTTCAGTTCACACCTTATCAGTTTTACAGTTAATCTGAGAAGTAACTTTAGCCATTTTGTTTTTGATAGATTAGATTCTAAGCTTGGCTGCAGAAAATAAAGAAATAACAATTGCAAGAAATAATGAATAAAGGAGGAAGAAGACAAGATCCAATTTGGGAGTCCTTTTATATCTGTAGATGGAAAAACTGTTGCTAAGTGTAAAAAATGTAGAAACATTCAGAGCAATAAAGTAGCCAGAATGAGGGCACATGTTTCAAGCTGTGTAAAAATTGTTACAAATGAATGTGTGAATGTGGAAGCATCCTCTTCATCTGAAAGACAAGCAGATTTAAACCAGAATAACAGTGATACAGTGTTAGGGTTGTATCGGTTTTAACCATGGCGGTTTAAACCAGTGGTTTTAACCGGTTATAACCGCCCCGGTCAAAATCAATTTTGACCATTTTGACCACTGAAATTCAATATTCAATTTATTTAATAATAATCAAATATATTTTACTAGCATCTGTTAAAACTAAGTTAACATTTGTTAAAAATATCATAATATAAATAACATAACACTAGTAAACACCAAATAAAAAAATAAGTCATAACACAAATAACATAACACTAAGATACAATACAAATATTTTAAATTATTCTTTACACAAGCTCTTTTATGTAATTTGTGTTTAATTTGAAAAATGATTACAAGTGACAAGTTTTGCAGTTGTCTCTAAACTTAGACAGTTTCGTAATTTATTTTGGATTATTCCAAACTTAGAAAATAATCTTTCTATTGATGAAGAGCTAGCACAACAGTTCATTAGATGTAATGTGAATTCAACAAATTTTATATCAATGCCTGTTATCTTCTTCATTGCTGCCTACCAGACATCAGGTCGAACTGTATCTTTTACACTTTCAGAAAAATAGGATTTTGGATATGATGAGGATTCTGCTTGAAATGCAATCACAAGAGGCAAAAACTTAGGATCAATATTATCATGTAACCACTGTCTTGTTATTTCTTTCTTTTCTTCATCAATACCTTTACCCATGTAGACAGGATTCAGCATATGTGCCATGTTTTGTGTTTTTAACTGCAACTGAATTATATTTTTACAATTGCACAGTCCATTTTTTAATTTTTAACACTTATTGTATTGTATAAGCATATTTTACTAATGAACCTCATAAACTTGTCAGTGTATTTTTTTTAACTGCACTGTTACTTTTATTACTTATTAAGTTATTTTTAATTGCAAAAAATAATTATTATAATTAAGACTATTTAAAACTATTTGTAACAGTTCTGGCCATTTTTTACCACTTTTGACCATTTTGACCAATTTTGGACGGTTAAAACCACTTTTATCCAGTGTCCTGGTCAAAATCAGTTTTGACCGGTTAAAATTACAACCCTTGTTCGAAATTAGCGGTCGTTAGTCGTCAAATGCAAATAAATTATTGCATTTGACAACTACAAAATTAGTTCCGGATGTCAAATTTGACGGCTAGCTTTTTTTTTAAAACTTTAAAAACCTTGGTTCATAGTTTAGTGTTTTTTTTCTGTTGCATGTGGTACTTCCAAAGCTGAACACACACTTTTGAAAAGAACAACAGGAATAGAGGTACATGTCATAAGTTCGATTCAGTCAGTTGAATTTATTTAAAAAATTATACACATAACCATTTATCCACCGATACTGTTAACGATTTATTAATGTTAAAACTGTATGGACTCAATTTAGCACACTTTTGTCCAGATAAAGGTATAAATCTCTGGTGGAATGATGTAGCTGAAGGGCAAGTTAGGCATTTATTTTTTAAAAAATAGTTCTGTTTGATTTGTAAATAAAAATAGTAGCCTGCATATCATTAGAAAACTTCTTTTTAGTATCTAACTTCATTAAAAATTAGTGGCTATTGCTTGAGTTTGATCTTTGCAATTTATATGCAGTCAAACATTTTTTAGCATTAAATCGCTTAATGTGAAATTTTGCTTGAAATAAATTAATAACAGATAAGATGGTACTACTATTTTAACAGTTAACACAAAAAATAAAATAAAAAATTTGTGAAACTTTTGATTTCATGTTAACAAGATTAGACTGTAATTCCATTATATTGTATATTTTACTAAATTCAAGTGTAATTATCAATTTATTGGATAAAGTTTTGTCTCTGACTTTGATAGGAAGTTATCAAAATTTAATTTTGTCTTACATAAATAAGTGCATTTTTCTATTAGTTTCTAAATATAGTAATAATTAAAAATATTTTATATTAATTTTGCAGTAGCTTCAATTATTATATTATTGTAGATTAAGAAGTTAATTAATTTTAAATTTAAAAAAATATATATATTCGAGCTTTTCTAAAAAGTAGCATACAATGTTACAGTTATGTTAAAAATGAATTTTAGAAATTGCAACTTAAAATTTTAATTTGACGCCTAAGACAGGTGATGAAGGCATCATTTGACGCCTGCCTTTCATTTCTGATTGATGAAGAGGTGGACAAGTCGCAGCCTCTTTTAAAAAAGGCAAGATATTTAGAAGGTAGTATAAACAAATTTGTGTCAAAAACTTCAGATCAAGATAAAAGGAAGATTGATCTGATTGTTGCAAAAATTCTTTTATGCTTGCAACATATCATTTAATGTTGTGGAAAGTGATGCATTTAAAAACTTAATCCACATCTTGAGACCAAGCTACAAACCGCCTTCACGCAAAGAATTGGCAGGTAATCTTTTAGATTCTGTTCACAGTCATATGGAAGAATCAGTACATGGAAGTTTGAAAGGCAGAGAAGGTACACTTGTTATCGACGGATGGAGTAACATCCACAATGAACCCAACTGCTTCATGTGTTCAAGTTGATGGAAAATCATATATTGTAGACGTAGAGGATACAGGTGTCACCAAAAAGACTGCAGAATTCTTGTCAAAAAAAATGCAATGATATTATTCAGATTGTTGGAAAAAAGTATGATTGCCAAATAAAAAGCATAGTAACTGACAATGCTAAAAATATGGAAAAAATGAGACGGGAGCTGGAACTAAAGTATGAAAGAGAAAATTCATGTCTGATATCATATGGTTGTGTAGCTCATTGGTTAAACCTCCTTGAGGAAGACATTACACCTTCTACTATCATTAAGCATGTAGTGGAGGCAGGGGCGCCATTTCGTAACTTTCTTGGGGGGGGGGGGGGCAAAGTTTTTTTAAGGTAGTGGCATAGCCGAGGGGGGAGTTCGGTGGGCTGCACCTCCCACCCACCCCGTAACCTCTCCAAACGAAAAACGTTTACTGAATCATATATACAGAGACAGCAATACTTCTAATATGGAATCTTAAGTGACCTCTGAAAAATTCCGTTTTAGACAGGTTTTCGTCTTAGCAAGTAGATTTTTAAAATATTAAGAAAGTTTTCAGTTATAGACAGGTGCCGTTTTTTTTTTTCAGGTATTGTTTAAGACTGTTAAAACGTCCTTGATATAAAGCACTTCTGAAGAGCATAGGTGTATTACAGTGAAACGTGTCAAAGCAAAACCTGTCTATAACATAATTTTTCCTCAAACGGGCAAAAAAAATCATGTTTCGATGAAAAAAAGTCATACAATTATACTTGCTAAGATGGAGACCACCTGTCTAAAATGGAACTTTTTTACAGTCCTTTTCAACTCATCTTTGCAGGTTTTACTGCAGGGCGACATTTCATAAGTTTCTTGGGGAGGGGGGGGGGGGGAAGCAAAGTTTTTTTAGAGACAGGGGCTGAATATCGTGCACAAAATAGAAATAGGCCCCCACAATAAAAAAAAAATCCCTGACGGCTCGGCCTACAGGCACAGGTAGATTTCGAAGACGCAGACCGTGGGGTGCCTGTTTGTCGGGAATTGCGGAAGAAATGACCTTTTTACGATGATGCGGCAGTTGGAACCGCCTACTTCGAAACCTAACTTGTTTGCAGGCGGAATCGCAGGGATTTTTTTGTTTTTAATTTGTTTTTTGCTATAACGGTTGGTCCTATAAAAAACTTGTCAATATAAAAGTTTTAAATAATATTAAGAGGATTAATAATAAATTTAAGCGGATTTGAAATCTTGAGAATTGGCGAAGTTATGAATTTTTTTCTTCTAAACCCCCCTTCCCCCCCCTTAAGGCAATTTTTAAGTATATCAAAAATCAGTCATACATAAATTTTCGGCCCTTTTCCTAGAAGTAATAATAACTTCAAACGGATTCGATACATATCATAAGTAAGAAATTATGAGTTTTTTTCTGTTTTCACAAAAAGCTCCCCCCCCCCCCCCTGGTTCGATTTTGTCCATTAACGAACTTGACTGAGACTGTATGCCCCTTGATTTTATGTATCAGTTTCGAAAATATGCGGGAGTTGGAACCGCCTACTTCGAAAAATAACTTGTTTGCAGGCGGAGCCGGCAGGGATTTTTTTTTTGTTTTTAATTTTTTTTTGCTATAACGGTTGGTCCTATAAAAAACTTGTCAATATAAAAGTTTGTGACAATATAAAAGTTTGAGTAAAACGACCGTGAAAAAGTATTGCGAATTTCACCAAAGATCACTGAAACAAGATTAGAGATTTTCGTAAATCCGTCGCGGAAAAGAATCGCGAATTTAGTCAAACAATCGCAGGAAAATATCGCGAAATTCATCAAAAGATTGAACAAAAAAATCACGGATTTAGACAAACAATCGCGGGAAAATATTGCGAAATTTATCAAAAGATTGAAAAAAAAAATCACGAATTTAGTCAAACAATCGCGCTAAAAAGGGGAATTTCGTCAAAGATCGCGCAAAAAGATATCTACTTTTGTCAGTTGATTGCTGAAAATGACTTCCGAATTTCAACAAACGATCATAGAAAAGAGTCGCGAATTGCGACAAAAGATTTTGAAAACAAATAGCGAATTTCGTCGAACAGAAAGAATTCCTGCCAAATTTTCTGCCAAAAAAAAATGTCGGAAATTTCGACAAATGGTGGAAAAAAAATTCGTCAGCAATAGGAATTTCGTCAAAGGTTGTGCAAAAAAAATAGCAATTTTTGTTAGTCGGTTGTGGAAAAGGATTCCCTAAATTTCAACAAACGATCGCAGAAAAGAGTCGCGAATTTTGTCAAAAGATGGCGAAAACAAATAGCGAATTTCGTCGACCGGTTGAAAAAAAATATCGCGAATTTAGACAAATGGTCGAAAAAATCAATTCCTTCAATGATTCACAGAAAATAGCGAATTTTTGAAAATTATCACAAAAAAAATGAAACAATCGCGAAAAAAAGTCGTGAAATTCAATCGGTCACGAGATAATCAGCACACGAACACCATCAAGAAGTTACGAAATTTGCAAATGTTGTAATCCATAGGTATAAACAAATTTTCATTAATGATTTTCTTTCAGTAAAAATTTTCCGCAATCATTTTCTGCCTTCCTCTTTAGACTATGATCTAAATTTCATACAATTCAGAAAAATGCAAAACCCTTGGTCTCAGGTCCCTTTCTCCTGCATAGGGTGGGGGAGTCTGTCTGGTTAAAGTCATGATTCGGGTCGGTTACAACTAAATCTGGACAGGACTCTAGTGTCAGGCTGTGGAGATTTTTAAGAGCATACAGTATATACAATATCAATTAATAAAGCATATGATTTAGCAGCATTATAACGATTGGAGTAAATATAATGTGACACTAATAAAACTAAATTAACAAATCATATAATTAGGAAATTGAATACACATCTGCCATCCTCCACCTCCGAAAAAAAAAAAAAATCCCCTTCAATTTTTGGGTAAAGAGAGAATTTATCACTAAAATTCTAGCCTTGGGGGTGACGAGTTTTCTTTTAATCATGCTGTACACAGCTCAGAAGCAATTCATAGTGTTTTTTCTCACATATATTTCTAAAACTAGCCAACATACTCATTAATGATAAATGTCTCACTTATAGAATGTTGCAGTAGCAAGGCTTTAGAAAAAATTTCAATGTTTAAAGTGTTTATTAAATGTTTATTATTTTCTTCTATCTTTACAAGAAAAAGGTATTGGATTTATGAAAATTTGTCACTTCCGGTTTTCGACGAATTTATACGTTTTAGAAGTTCCTGAACACAATTGGACTATTTTTAGAAAATGTCTGTCTGTGTGTCTGGATGTGACAAAAATTTTGTGGGTGCTGTATCTCAAGAACTAATGCAGGGAATTTGATAAAACTTTATATTCAGTTAGACATTGATATAAATAGGTGGTGTTTAGTTTTTGGTGTAAATCGCTCAACAGATGGCGATGCTATGCTACATATTTCATGATTTTTGCGATAGCTATATAACAAGAACTAATGCACAGAATTTCACTAAACTTCAGATTCGGTTAGACCTTGACAGAAATAGAAGTTGATTACGATTTGGTATAAATAGCCCAAGTAGGTGGCACTGCTATGCTACATTTTTTACGATTTTTACGATAGCTATATCTTCAGAACTAACGCACATAATTTAATAAAACTTTAGATTCAGTTAGACCTTAATATAAATTGGTGCTGATTTGTTTTTGGTGTATGTGAAACATGTATGAGATAGAAGAAAATTTTGGGATTGGCACATCAGACTAGTTTTTTTATATTGTAATCAAATCTGTGAAATCTGACGTTATTTTAGCTTTTGATCATATTTTGATTTTTTTTTGGTCTAACCTGTGATAACTGATACATTTTCTGAATTTCAAATTCCTTGGGGAGGGGGGGCGGTTGCCCCCCCCCGAAATGGTGCCCCTGAGTGGAGGTTCATAAATATTTTCGAAACCACCATGCTCCTTCAGCATGGCTGAAAGAATGTAGTGAATATGTTTCACCTCAGTTACCAGGAAGTACTAGGTGGAATAGTCAGTTGACTTGCCTAGAAACTTTTGAACGAAATCATAATTCATATATAAAAGTATGAAATGACCATTTACAAGAAATGGACCAAAATATCATTGCTCACATACGTGATTTTAATCTTTTGCAACAAGTAAAAAATCTCATTAAGCAATTAAAACCAGTCTCAACAGCTTTAGATATCTTGCAGGCTGATTCAACAACAATAGCAGATGCTTGCCATTTATGGTGCAATTTGCTGAAAGGTGATAATTTGAAACCCCATTTTGTAAAAGTTAAAAAAAGGTTTGAAAAAGCAATTTTGCTCTGGCATCTTCTTGCCTATTTGTTACACCCAAAATATAAGGGTGAGCACCTTAGTTACGAACAAAAAGAACAGGCCAGAGAATGGCTACAAAAAATAAATCCATCTTTCCTATCATATGCCGTGAACTTTGAACTAAAAGAAAAACCTTTCCAAAGTACATTGTTTTCAGAACAAGTAATTATGACAATTGATGCCAATAAGTGGTGGAGACGTGTCGCAAAGTCATGTGAAATTTCCAAAGAATTTTGTGGGTTAATAGCACACCTGCAAGCATGCCCGGCCAGTAGTGCTGCAATAGAGAGAGTATTTTCAAACTTCTTTTTTGTCCACTGAAAAATTCGAAATAGGTTGACAATAAGTAATGTTTCCAAACTTGTTTTTTGTTATGGAATGCTGAAAAAAGTATTTTCTAATGATGGTGATGAAAGTGCCGCTAAATGTTGAATGTGTAATTTTTTATGTTATTGTTATTAAAATATTTAATTTTTTAAAAGAAATTTAAGATTTCACTTATTTGAACACAATATATTAATACATGTACTTACTATTATTGCTTATATTTTGCATCTCTGAATTATTGCATTAAGCTGATTGATAGGTTGATACATCTTATTTTAAAACTAGAAGTGTTTATAATTTCTGTAGATTTTGCAATATTGTTAATTTATTGCAGCATAAAAATTAGACTAACAATGGCTTTTTTTTCAATTAAAGAAATTTTTTTATGATGAAATTAATATTATCTTAGTAATTAAGATGAGTATATTAAGTTATCATCATAATGCATTGTACTACTATTCTGTGATTGTTAATTTAAGATAAGTAAAAGAAATGAAACGTGCATTTATATGTAAAAAATCAGTTTTTGCCAGGACAGTTTTTACCGCGGTTTTATTTTCACCTGCAGCAAAAACTTGCCAACCCTGGTCCAGTGTATACTGGTCTCCCCTATGTTTATTGTTGTTTATTTAGTACTTTTATTTTAATTCTATAAATTATTTTTATTATGTATATCAATATTTATTTATATCAAACTATCATTTATTTATGTTTATTTACTTGTTTTAAATAATAGAAGCTAATTCATTTATTATGTTATTTTATTTTTATATTGAAATAAAAAATCACGTGCTATTATTGCATGCTATTTGTAACTAATATTCAAAAACTAACTAATATTCAATTTGTAACTAAAATTCAAATCCATCCAAATTTTTACTCTATCTTTAATAGTTAAAAAAAAAAAAAAAATGAAACATTTCATTGGACATCAAAAATCATCTATAATCTCTGGCAATTGCAGGAGAAATTTTCTGTCACAGATCAACCCCATTTAACACTGCGGGGGTCCTATAGTTACCCACTGATTTATTCCAAACCCAAAATTTTGCCAGAAACTTATTTCGTGAAAAGATACAAGTTCCGTGAATATTACAGGTATTTATCATAAAAATGATTTATACATTAAACTTAATCAATTTTATTTAATCAGTAAATCATTTTACAATGGAAAAATCTAAAAAAATCAGATTTAAAAGTAAATCGCTTTTTAATGGAAAAATCTAAAAAAAATCTGATTTAAAGTGCTTTTTCTTTCAAATTCAGTAAGGAACTATTTTTTCTCGCAGACGTACACTTTTCTCTAGTGTAATGTCCATTGACAAGTTAGCTCTTCTCACACTTTTATCAAACATTACACTATTTTTTTTTTGGCCGATTCTTTATATGGAAAATTTCATTGCTTATATTGTGAATGATATGCAGATATGTTTGTAGTTTTTTGAGAGTTGACTCTATTATTAGAATTATGAGACTATAAATCAAGTGCCTTATATTCTTCTATCATATTAGTAAGCTGTGCATCTTGTTCTGTGTTTAAAATTTAATTTCATGTTGAAATAAACTTCTTTAATAATGATTTTCTGTGTTGTATAATTTTCTTGTATCTCCTGTGTCCATTAATTTCTATACTTCTTTGTTATAGCTACCCCCAAGAATAAATTGCCATGTGACAGAGATATATCGCCAAGTTAGGTTGTAAAATCTCGTCAAATGATCTGCAGTCCTAAAGAAACAGCATATGTTTATGCTATCTCCAAATTGCTTTTTGTTGATGCTCCGGTACATTTTTCATATATATATATATATTTTTAAATTGTATGTTGTATGGTTTTTTCTTAAATTGCCTGTATTTATATGGAAACAATCTTTGATTTACCTAACACTAAGTTGGATGCAATCTCATTTTTTTCCACAAACAATGCTTTTAACCAACAAACTGAAACAACTATGTGAAAATGGTCATGATATGAAACTATATGTTACTAATGAAGAAGCTACCGGGTAGCCTAAAATGGACTGACTTATTTTAACATTCTATAACTTCCAAACGGTGACAGATATTAAAAATATTTTTGTGGGAGAGTAATATGTATGATGTCAGAAATTTTTTTTACTGCAATACCTGATTTTAGTTCAAATTGCCAGCAATAAATGGCACTATACCTCCAATTGAGGCAAAAGCTAAAATCACCCAGCATTGATGCGAAGGAAGGCGGTTAAATACATGGAGTGGGTCTCATTCACCAATAAAACCTTATTCAGAATCGGTCCCTAAGAACAAGATTGTGTTAGTGAGTGAATGAGACCCACTCCCTGTATTTAACTGCCTTCCTTCGCATCAATGCTGGGTGATTTTAGCTTTTGCCTCGATTGCACGCCTATTGCTCGCAGCACCATCTGTTGCTGGTAATTCGAGCTAAAATTTGGAGTTGCAGTAAAAAAACTCTTGATATCATACATTACTCTCCTGCAAGAATTTTTTAAATATCTGTCACTTTGGAAGTTATTGAATTTTAAAATCAGTCAGTCCATTTTAGGTTAGGACACCCAGTATATAGGGATGCAACATAAAAAGTTGTAAAAGAAAAAGGCTTCTGTGCTGGTAATTTGTTTAATGGTTCGAGAACACTGTCCGTAACTGCTTTAAGGTTTATGTACCGTTAGGCAGAAAAATTAACATCCATAAAATGGTGTAAAAAACTATTATATGTGGGTGAAAATGTGACAGTTGATTGGAAAAAACATGAGGGAAGTGTTAAAAAGTTATTTTTGTGAAGCATTGTAAGAAATTGTTATGAAACATTTTAATATATTATTATTAACATAAAATGTTATATTTAATACAATAATATTTATTTTTATATCTCTATTATATGTGCACACTTCACAAGCTGGCATGACTGAAACTTGGCGTAATAATAATTGTGGAACCCACTATAACAAAGTACAGTATCCAAATTTTAAGTGTTTGTAGTTTTTTAAGAGTTTGATTGTATTGTAATAATTATGTCAATAAATATGCCTTATATTTTTCTATCATATAAAAACTGTGCTTCTTCTTCTGTGCTTAAATTTTAATTTAATATTGAAATGAACTTTTGTAATAATTTTCTTGTAGTTTGATTCCTGTGTCCATTGATTTCTCTGCATACTCTGTCTTATCTGTGTCATTGTATGTCAAAAAAAAAATCAGTGAAACTTTTTTTTATAGGAGTCTTGACATATTTTACAACGACATTGGTGTAGTTTTGTCTTAATGAGATTAGTTGCCAAATGATAATGAACAAATATGAAAAAATGTCAGATAATCTGACATTAACTAACAAAATATTTAGCAATGTTAAATGGTCATCAACATTGTGTGTTATGAAAAAATTAATTATATGGGAATTTCCTCTATAATTTGTACTCAATAAAGTTGTTATACTTTGCATTAAAATATGTATGCCACCTGGAAAAGAAGTAAAATGTTTTGATCATAAAGCTAGAGTTTCTTCAGAATAGTTTCAGGCGGGTGCTGCACTCCTTTGGTTAAAAAAAAATACTTCCCTTCTTCCACTTAATCAAAAAATAGCATCCTTTACTGCCTTTTCTTCTATTAAAAAAATTCTTACATAGTAAAAAATTGACTCATTGTCATGTTTTGTCATTGTATGTTTTTTTGCACCAACATTTAAATTTTCAAAATAATACATTACCTACTCATTGAATATTTTATTCTGGAGAAAAGTGGCTTTTTTTCAACCAGCAGCAGCACCTTGTCCTTTTTTATTTTATTATTTTTTTGGGTTGGTGGTGAGGGAGGGGGGGAGATGGAGTCTGATAAAATGTTATGGTAAAGTCTATAATTTCCCCCAAAAATCTAGAAATGTTGTTTCATTCATTTTAAATTATTAATCCTGAAAAATAACTGGAGGAAGGCAGACTTCTTTTTTGAAAATGAAACCGTACATTGTTTTATAATCTATAATATAAAGCAAAAACATGTCTGTGATTAACACTGAGTCATATTGCCAGTGGAAACACTTGATCAAATTTCACTTTTATTACAATTTTTTTAACTTCTAAACATTGCACATTTTTTATTTTTACAGTGCCGAATAGAGAAAAAAAAAATGTACTTTCAAATGCAATTTGTTTGAAAACTGTATCGTAATTTACTGATTTTTTATGGTTATAAAATAATTTTCAAGAGTGATTTTTAAAAAATCTATAACGTGCAGCTTGATTAGGGAAGAATAATAACTCTTTTGCACTTCAAATAATATAAATAGTTCAGCATTTGTCTCCAGCTAATATATAACAAAATTAAAATTTCATAAATAAATAAAACAAATTTAACATATTTGTAATCGAACAACTTCAATTTTTACACCACTGAATAAGGAAAAAAAAAGTACTTTCAAATATAATTTGTTTGAAAACTGTATCTCAATTTATACTCATTAATTATGGTTTGTAAAATAATTTTCAAGAATATATATTTTTTAAAATCTATCTGCCATGTGCAGCCAATTACAGGAGGTTGTACTTCAAACAATGTAAATAGTTCAGTATTTGTTTCTGTCCATAATGAAATTAAAACTTCTAAACAAATAAAATACCAATTCAATAGATATCTAATCTAACGACTTTCTTATACTCTGAAAGAATCAGAATAAAAAAAGCTGTTGAAAATAACAAAATTGTTGGTGATTTATTCGGCTACTAACCCCTGTCATGTGGCTAATACAAAAGCATCACTTTTAATAAATTTCATATCTTTATTTAATTTATATAATCTCTATATAATTAATATTTTTCAAGCTGTCTATCCACTTACCCTTCCAAAACCAGGTGGGTTAAAAAAAAAAACGCACATACACTCAAGTGGATTTTTTGTTTTGTTTTATTGGGGTTCTATAGGAGTTTTTTGTTGCACATTTTCCTGCACTGTGCCATTTATTTTTAATTACTACTTATTTGTTACGATTCTGCTATATATGCAAGATAAAATTTTAATTACAATTTAGGTTTTCAGGCATCTTTGCATAAAAATGAATTGAAAGAACTGTAAAAATCACAAAAAAAAAAAAAAAAAATCCAATGAACTTTTATTTTTAATTTTTTATTACTACATAGGAAGAATGACTATCATTTATAGTAATTCATTAAGGTCCCTGTAATATATGTATATATAACAATTTCATAAAAAATTGTTTATAATGTATTGTGCATTTTTCCAGTTGAGTTGACTTTTATAGTTCAATTTCACTTATATGCAGAGGTCTAAATTAAAGAAAAAAGTTTTCTTTTACAGACAGATGTGAACATACTTACAAAAACAAATTCCTTCTTTATCATATTCTTATTTTCATTGTATCCATTATCTTAATTTGTACAAAACACCTGTGAATAATGTTTTTTAAATTAAATATAAAATGAGTTTGATACTAATAGTTTCATCTTTTTTGTTTATGTGTATTTTTTAAGGGTGTATTCAAATCCGAACTGCTTATTTTGAGACACATTTTTTAATTCATTTTTGCTCTAAAATGCATTCAATTGGCAGGTTCTCTTACTCAGAAACTTTATAATGTCTGTATTGGCTCGATGTTTTGATAAAAGCAGAATGTATTTTTAAAAATGCTGTCAAACTGAACATTTTGAACCAAATTTTCCGAAGCGATAGCGCTGGAAACAAAAAAAAAAATATATCGTACTGTGAAAATAATTGTTTATAAATGAATTTCTAATTAACTGAACGAAAAATAAAAACATGGGTCCCTTATAAATCTCTTCATAAATCACGCCGCCAAGTTTCATGTTTTTATTTTTTTAAATAAGTCTGAAAATGTGTCTCAAAATTTTGAGTTGTTGAGCATGGAAAAATATTTTTTTTAATACCGCCTTAAGTAATACTTTCATTAAAAAGTAATTGTAAATTGTGTCAAAGTTATATTTCCCCACTTTCATCTTGAAAAGTTTTCTAAATCTATTTATTTGAAATTTTTGTCCTGAAAATGACATGTTCTTATCTGTACATCTCTGTAAAACAATGCAATTAAGATTAGCTCTTGAAATAATTTAGCCAAGCTTTTAGCTAGCCTTTTAAATATAATCTTATAATATGCTGTTTAAATCTTAAATGTGGTTTACTTCCATTAGTATTAATTTTATGATTATTCCATTAGTATTAATTAATACTACTATGTGAATATGATGTGATACATGTTTATTACTTTTGTTACTTTAAAGAAAGTTTACTATGGAGACCATAATTATATTATACTATAATGTATATAGGAGTTTTTCCGATTTTACAGTGTATCAGGCTCAAATGAACTACAATCTTCAAAGAATAAAGCAATTTATTCACAGCAGGGCTGTCTAGTGTCTACCCACCCACCTACTCAAAAATATTCACATATAAGTGGGAGTTTTGGGGTTTTATTGGGTTCTTTTAGTTTTATAATAATTTTTGCTGCACATTTTCCTGCACTGCACCATTTATTTTTAATTACTACTTATTACTTATGATTCTGTTAAACACGTAAGATAATTCATTGATTGTAACATCTTTATCTCAACATAGAATCATTGATGTTCATTGGACTTTAAGATTAGAAATCCCCATTTAATTAAAAATTTCAACAGTTAATTTTTAAGCAATAAATCTACTGTTTATATATCATAATTATTATTTTCTGATGATTTATTTATATACATTCATATATATATATATATATATATATATATATATATATATATATATATATATATATACTAGGTAAGGTGTCCAAACATCACAAAATAAATAAAAATTCACTGACTCAAAAAGTATGCAGTTTTCACTAAAATGTTAAAAAAGACATGGGATATTTTAATAATGGAAGCTTTATTGCCAGAATATTCCCATTTTTATTATTAGAGGGTACAGCTTAAGATAACAGATACAATGAAAATCAGAAAATGATAAAGGAGGCATTTGTCATTCATACCTGTCTGAATAAGAAAACTTTTTTCTTTAATTTAGACACTCTGCATATAAGTTAAATTGAAATATTAAATACAGTTCAACTGCAAAAATACATAATACATTATGAACATATTTTTATGCACTATTAAAAAAATGAATTATAAACTATAGTCATTTTTCCTATGTAGTAATAAAAAATTAAAAATACAATTTCTTTGAATTATTTTAATTTGGTGAGGCTTGGGTTTTGAAGTGTTTTCAAATAAATTTTAATTTTTTATGCAAAGATGTCTGAAAACATAAATTTAATTAAATTTTTATCTTGCATATATAATAGAATCATAACAAATAAATAATACACAGTTGCAAAAAAATATGCAGCAAAAAACCCAATAAAATCCGGGTTTTTTTCAGCCCTGATTCATACAGATTCAAATAACACTAAAACTATGGAAACAGTCCAATGACTGAACAAATCAAGCATTCAAATACAGCTTAAATATCTCACAGAGACTCTCAACACAGTAACAGATGCAAAACAACGTAAATGAGTCACAAAATCAAGCAAACCCGCTTTACAGGAAATCACTCTGAACGTATCGCATTCAGAAATACGACTCTGCCTGTAAACAAGTTAGGTTTCGAAGTGGGCGGTTCCAATTACCGCATCATGGCAAAAAGGTCATTTCTTCTGCAATTCCCAACAAACAAGCGTCCCACAGTTTGCGTCTTCGAAATCTACCTGTGGCTGTAGGCTGAGCCTTCAGGGATTTTTAAGCTTGCAAGAGGGAAGGAATGATTTTAATTTCAATGTTATAACTTAGAAATGTGGCAGATGGCGAAGATGTGACAGCGCTTGGATTTTAAATTTCGATGTTAGGTATGTTTTGAGATGTGGGGAAGTTGTTTTTTTTATTGCACATTGAAAGTTTAAAATGGAAATAATCTGCTAATGCTACATACAGATGCGGCTAGGGCTATTTTTTCCTTTTACTTTTTGTCATTACTGTTATTTTGTGGATATGAGAACTAGAAAACTTTTTTCTTTGATTAAAATTTAATAAAGAAAAATGCTTCGTGTTTCATGAGAATATTTACAAAATTTTTAAAATGCTATAATGAATTTGAAAAAATATATATATATGTATACATATACAGGGTCATCAAAAAAGAATGCCGGGATTTTGAAACCTTACAAAAAAAATTCATTCTTAAACATACGGAAATAATTCTTGTGTTGAAATGTAGTGAAAGAAAGTAAGTTTTTCCTTCACTCTCTAGATGGCGTGCAGCTTTGAATGAGAAGTTCTCCAACTCAGGCATTGGACGAGATGGCCTAATTCTATGGCCTCCAAGAAGCCCAGACCTTACACCTGTGGATTTCTTTTTATAGAGATACATTGTGTACAGTGAAAGAATTACTGATGTCTGCCATTTAAAACGTGGAATCATAGCAGCCAGAGATGATTCGTAGGCTATAGAGGGAGATTGAATATCATCTAGACGTCTGTCGAACGACTAATTATACACATATTGAAATGTATTGAAATGGATATAAAACTTAGTACTTTTCTTAATATTCTAATACTAAATTTATGTTTCTATGTGTTTCTTTATTTGTGTAATACAAATTTGTAAACCCAATATTCTTTTTCGATGACCCTCCTATATATATTGGAAGACATTATTAAATGCAAATTTTTGGTAAACACAAATTTCAAATATGAAAGTAGTGCTTTTTAAAAAATTATTTCTTCATACAATTTTGAAAGAAGAATACATTAATGAATAAATTTTGCCTTAAATTTAATTGCATCTGCAAGATTTTATTATTGGATGTTAAACTATTTATAATAAAGAATCTTTCAATATTCCATAATGCTATTGAAAATGTTCTGTTAATGGCAAATTAGATTAAATTACACAATTCATCATTGTGTGCTTTTGTTCATTAAGTGACACATCTGAAAATATAAAAAATACTTTTAAGTGTGAAAAAAAAAAAAGATTTGGAAATAATTCTAAATTTAAATATACAGAGTCTAATTTAACTTATTTATTGCAATATGGATCACATTTCACCCATTTTTTTTAAACGATCTGCAAGCAGTGGGATTATATAATGTAAGTAAAAAATAATCACAAAATTGCTATAATTTGGTCTTTTTTATAGATTTTTAAACATGCTTTTAATCATAAATGGGGAAGCATGTTTGTGATCATTCATATTAAGGAGCCCTCAAAATATATATTTTTTTAATGTGCATTTTACAAATAAATGTGATATATCTATCGAATGATGTGAATTTTTACCCTAAGAATTTGAGACTTGTTCTGGAGATATTTGAAGTGGGGACATTGTAAATCAGAGAGCTTTGAATGCTAGAAACTAAAAAAAAAAAAAAAGAATCTTTTGTCTTCTTTCCTTATCTACGGATGTTTTCAGATGTAAGTTGTAGGTATGTTCTTTAATTCTGTTTGGAGCGTACAATGAGATGGGGTGTGGGAATATAAAAGTAGAATTTAAACTATTCAATCTGTTTTAATAAAGATATAATGCTGTTCAGTGTTGCCTTATTTCCACTGCTGAAATTCAAAAGCTTGTTTTGATCATTCACAAATTTCAACTCTACATTTTCAATCTGAGCATAGAATCTTTTAAGATATTAATATTTCAAAAAAGATAAAATATGCAAAATGTTACTTAAAAGTCCAATAAATGTCCTTCAAATAAAAAAAAAAAATTACCAAAATTTATAAGAATGTACTACATAAAAAAAAATCTAAAAAACAAATAAAAACCTAAAAAATTTCTAGACTGTTAATGAGTTACAAAATTAATAGGTTATCGTAACCTGTTCATAGAAAGTAATTGATTTTCGCATTTCTAGTTAGCAGGACACTGTAGTGGAAGGTAAATGATGGTATATGCAGGGGTAGTACAAGCCCTAGGTGATATTTCAGGACATATTTGCTTGGCATACTAACTGAAAAAACCCTTAACTCCCTCTTCAATACATTTTATTTTAATAAATACACAATTTTTTTGTTTTAAAAGTATACATTTAAAAGAAAAGTAATTTTACCAGAACTCTTTGACCAAGCTGCTAAAAAATTGTGACTTTTGCATTACTGAGGGACGAAAATCTCTATTTTTTCTTCACTGATCTACGAAAATTGCATAAGATTTTCTTTTTTATAACCGATTGGTAAAAATTGTAATTTTTTGTGACTGACAGACGAAAATAGCAAACTTTTTTTATTGACTAATCGATAAAAATTGTGATTTTTGGGAACTGATCACCAAAAATTGTGATTTTTGTGCAAATTGACGAAAATCACTATTTTTAACGATAGATTGAAGAAAATTGAGACTTTCATGATAATTTTGCATCAGTAAATAGGTACACTTACCCCCTATTTGATGATTTCAAATGCCAATATAGCACAAAACTCGCAAAATTTCAGGAATTTTGAGACATTTCAGGACGTTTTTATTTTTTTTCAGGAATTTCAGGACAAGTACTACCCCTGTATATGTCACATAAAAGGCAAAACTGGAAATATCATTAGTGGCTATGGGCCAGTAGTAGCAGTTTAATAAGTGGCCACTTTCTTTAATCCCTTGGGGACGAGCAACATGTATAGGTGACGCATAAGATGCTCAGAATCCTCGATTATTCCCACCAGTTATTTTTTATTGTAAGCTTTGCCTCATTAAATATTAGCATTTCTGCAATTCAATTAAGCAAAAATTTGTTTTAAAAAACCAGTGGTAAAAGACTAAAAATTCTGTAAAGGACGCTCTTCATGAAGGGGTTAAACTAGTGGCCACTTTTTTATTTAAAAATTCTAAACACCTTTTGTTAAAATTCCAATTAGTATTAATCTAAAATTAAATAGCTCAAATAAGTATGTTAATATAAACATATTTCAACCAACAAAAGTAGAATCCTTGATGAAATGCAAAAAAAATTTACTCTTTCCTTGTAGGAAAGTGGTCGCAGACAGACAATTTTTTAATAGCCGCTTTCTTTTCATTTACTGGACTTGTGGTAGCCGGGGGCTAGTGCTAATTTTGTCCTTTAATGTTGTATACCCTCTTAAATTTTTAAGACACTCTGTATATCCTATGTTTCTCAAGTAAAGCTATAGCGTAAGCTCTATAATACCCTCTGCTTATCTATAGCATATATCCTGTTTTTTTTTTTTTTTTTGACTGAGTGTTAAAAGTTCAGTAAAGATCATAGTTCATTGTTCTTGGATTCAGAAGAAGGAATTGATTGCACCCTTGTGAAACAATATGATGGGAAATAAAAAACATATGGGGGTGCACTTTTTAGGAGATTTTCAAATAGGAAATATGACAATTGAAGCTATTTTTCTTAATAGCTTTTTTTTTTCTTTTCATTTAATCATGCTGTAAATAGTGGTGACTGTGCTAATTTTGCCCTTTAGGCTCTATACAACTATAGTTCTAAAATGTCTTCATATTATTTCTGACAAAAACAGACAGTAATACAGACTATTTCTGATGTCACACATTCTTTATTGGAGGGTAATTTGTTTTCATGGCATATTTAATATGAACAAAAAATGTGACAGTGATGTTGGTTGAAAATCAAATTAAGACTTCTAGCTGTAAGTCCAAACAAAACAGAATTAGAGTGGTCTGGGGTAATTCCTGGTCAAAAATCAACAACATCCAATTATTATGAAAACTATTAAAGGTATTGTTCACAATTTTGGCATGGTATAAGCACATTTTGATGTCTATATAATAAAATGTTTACTTAAATGCACTTATAACTGAAATAATTATAATTTTTAAGTGACCAGGAATTGCCCTGGAATTGGGGTAATTCTTGTCACTTCTGGGTTAATTATTTGTCAGCATCCTTTTTGATGTAAATAAAGTAGTAAAGTTGATTTTTTTAAAGACTGAGTATTAAAATAATTAGAATCAATGTTGTAAAAGTTTTGTTCATCTCATAATTGTGGAAAAATAACACATAGACTATGTTTTGGGTATAAATACAAATTTATTTAGTGTGAAAAATACTCTCCTGTACATTTTGCAAAATAATTAGCCACAGAATTTTTTTTAATGTTTATAAGAAGTATTTATTGCTTCTTCATCCATTGTGAAGGGACACTTATACCTTGCAAATTTATTAATCCATAAAATATACATTGATTGTTTATGTTTTCTGAAGAAACAGAAGCCTTTTCATGGACAGCAATGTCATGTCTATTACCTTAATTAGTTGCATAAAACACATTTATTTATTCAAGTGACTAATTTAGTTCATTAAGTTTTTAGACTCAATCAAAATGTATTTTCATATTTTTGTAGCATTATTTACCCTCATGAACTGTTCTTCTTTGAAATGTTATGTCTGTTACTGTATTTAGTAACAAACATGAAAAATCTCAGTACAATCAACTCAATAGTAACAGTGAGGCCGAATACCGAATATTCGGCTGGCCGAATATTTTTATATTTCAGAATTTAAAAGTATTAAAAGTTAAATTATAAAACAATTTTACATAATATTTAACACAGATACTACCAGTTTATAAACTAGACTTTTTTACAAGAAACCTGTAAAAAAAAAAAAAAAAAAAAATCTGTACTTTGAGTTATAACTTAAAAAGAGGATAGTCTTAAAACTTTTTTAATTAATAAAGCTTTAAACTTCGTGGCTTCTTCTGTGAATTAAAATAAATTTATAAAATGTTCTTATATTCTAAAACAAATACTTTAAAATCAAAGAACATTTTTAATGAATTAGAAGAGACATTCTACAGTGATGTAGTGTTTATTTGTCAGGAAGGGACTAAAGTAAAAGAATACAATGTATTAAATAAAATGGTGGCAAATCAGGAAGAATAACTTTCCTGCTCCTTTTGATTTGGCAAGGAAGTTTTTAAATGAACCAGGGAGCAGGTGTCTGGAATGGGTGATCATATTCAGAGGTTGTAAACATACAGGGTGTTCATACATCTTGGAACAAACTTTCTGCGTAGATAATGTGGTTAAGGCAAACAATTTTTGAGCAACAAACATCTCAATCCACTTATTCAATGAAAAATACAATACATTCAATCAAAAATACAGGGTGTGCCACTGCAAGATGAAACTGAATTTTTGTTTACAACTTTGACAACAATGAAGATGGTTTTAGTGAGATTTGCATCATACTAATTTTGCTTGTAGCAAATATGATATTATTGGAAGTGGCTGAATTTTGGCCAGTGATACAGTATAAGTAGCTCTGTCAGCTGCACTGACTCTGAATAAAGGAATATCTAGCCCAATTTTGTTTAGATATGAATGGTGGCAATTTCCAGTACTTCTCGTGATTCACAGAAAACAAAAGTAGCGATGTTGAAAATATAGTTACAATATTTTCAATATTATTAAAGAAACAAACAACAATTCAAATCACCAGGAGTGAGATGCACTTTTGATTGAATAAGGGTGTTGTGATCTTGGTTTCCTGGACAAAAATTGTCTGTCTTGATGTCTATTATTACCTGTAAAAGTTTTCTGTTTTGTTTAGAAACATGATGTTTGCAAAAAAGCAAGAAACAGATTATTTATTACACAATATTCAGGAACTTATATTTATTTGTACATCATTAATTCCTATGTAGGTCATCATTAATGGATAATTTTCTTAAGTGACACTTTTTAAACAACAAATAAATAATTTAAAATCATTCTCTTTCATTTAAATATGATTCTATTTCTAATTATTTTGAATGTCTTTATTAATTGGCAGTTAAAAGTAAAAATTGTGGGCTTTTAGAAATATTTTTTTAAAAGTTTTATTCAATATTCAGTTTGGCCGAATAGTTTGATATTCGGCAGACCGAATAATTTGATATTCGGCCTAACCGAATATTCGGTAATATGGCCGAATACCGAATATTCAGTGCATCCCTAGTTCATTACTTTGTTTACATTTTTTTTTCTCCTGTAATTTTAGAGTAAATTAATTATTAATGCATAAATTAACTGGTAAAAAAAAAAGATATTGTAAAATATTGGGTTATTTAATTAAAAATCACATTATATTTAAGGAAAAATTATTTAAATTTTATTTTATAATTTCTTTTGTTTGTTTTTACAACTTTCAAGTATAGTATAAACTGTCATTTGTTTGAGAACTTTTGGCTTTTGGTCTAGTATTTTTTCTTGTAGTGTATAGTTAGTCCAGTCATTTGGTAGAAAATAAAGGAAAGTTTTGGTGTAGTTTTTTTGGGGGGGTCCCTTTATGTTTTTTGGGTCACTGAACACGAATCTGAGGTTTTCCAACAAAATTTTTTCCGGGAAATACGTTAACGGACTTTTCTCCGTTTTTTAAAAATAATTCCAACATTATGCATTTTCCCTGAAAGTCGGCAGTATATGAATTAAAGAGAATAAAATTTCCTGCATTTTATGCACTGAAAGTTTTTTTCTCTGATCAATAGTTTAGCTGTGAGATTGCTTCAAAAATGGGTGTTAAAAACAAAAAACTGTAAAAAAAAACGGGAATTACGGTACTGTATGTCAATGTAACATAGAAACTAATCATTTTACGCAAATGTTAACTATTAATGTTACTAAAGATTATATGTTTGACTATATTTTATGCATTTGAGGTAGAGGAAAAGTGTGGATCTGACACCAGGGGAAGGTGGAAGCAGTGGGGCAGATCCAGCTACTCTCATGAGTCGAGGGTGCTACTCCTCCGGAGAGCTCGTATTCTAGGAGGCGGTAACATTGGGAGTTAAAAGAGAGTTATAAAAGAGAAAAAACTGTAAAAAACGGGAATTATGGCCCTGTATCGATGTAATAAGAAAATTAACCATTTTAAGCAAACGTTGACTATTAATGATACTAAAATATATAGGGTTAACTAAATTTTACAATGAAGTTACCTGATAATAAATACGACGACTCACTATCAATCATTATTTAATTATGAATAATTATGTACATTAGCAACAAATATTAGTAAGTGCCACAAAAATAGGTGTTAAAAACAAAAAGCGGGAATTACGGCACTGTATGTACGTCATATGATTAACTATATTTTATGCATCTGAGGTTCATTGTTTTCTTCATAACTAAAAAAAAAAAAAAAAAAAAAAAATGGTATGTCTGTGACCAAAATCTCCATTTGCTCATAAAAATAAAATAATAATAAAAAAATAAACTTTTTAATTTGCCTTTTTAATAACAGAAAAATAAAATAAGTAAAACACACTTCTGCTTAGAAGAGCTGACACGTACTTCAGTTCCTAAAAGTTTTTATTGCATAGGGTAGTTTGGCCTAAGAATCAGCCTTTTTCAACAATCTGCGATAAATATGTTGAGTACGTACAGTCACGGTACCAACCGCAGGCAGTAGTTGTCTTTGATGGCTACCCTGATGACTTACAAGGTGGTACAAAAATTCCTGAGCATATGGGACGAGCAAGGAAACATTCTTCAACGGATATATTGTTTGACAGTACAATGATACCTACCATTTGCAAAGAAAAGTTTCTTGCTAACCCAAAAAACAAGGGTCGATTAATATCTATGATGAGTGATAAGTTCTCATCAGCAGATATTACATGCAAGCAAGCAAAAGAAGACGCAGACACCTTGATTATAAAAACTGTTTTGTCCTTGGCTCCATCAAATGAGACGGTGATTATAGTTGGGGAGGATGTAGACCTCTTGGTCATTTTGATAGCTCTCTGCAGGGCTGAAAACGTTTTCTTTTTAAAACCTGGAAAGGACACTGTTTCTCAGTGATATTTTCTCCAATTAATGCTGTGAGTTCAATGGTTGCGGAAAACATCCTCTTCCTATATGCTATGAGCGGGTGTGATACAACGTCAGCACCATTTATGCAAGGAAAAATGAAGTTCCTCAAAACTCTTGTGAAGAATCCAGATGTTGCTGACGCTGTTAAAGTATTTAAAGACTCCAACGCTACTCAAGAAATGATTGCAGCTTCTGGGGAACGTTTCCTGGTCTTGCTGTACGGTTATAGTGGGACGAATGTGCCTTCGCTGAACACCTAAGGTATATTTCGTACAAGAAGGCAGCATTTAAATACAATTCAAATATTGCTGCTTTACCACCATTTGCAGTTGCAGCATGACAGCACTCTTTAAGAGTATATCACCACGTGCAGCAATGGCTAGGAGTTGGAAAAAATGTTGAAGAGTGGGGATGGGAAAAAACAAATATTGGTCTTGATCCTGCATTTCCTTTACTACCCCCTGCTCCCCTGCGTTGTTGAAGCTTGTATCATGTAAGTGCAAAAAGAACTGTCAACAAAATTGTGGGTGCAAGAAGGCAGGCCTTTGTTGTTACAACATGTACCTCAACTGCGAAGGGAACTGCAACAACATTTCAGTGGTGAATCAAGATGAGGAAGACGAGTTATACCCTGAAACCCAGCTGGAGATGGATTGGCCATCCATTGAGTCCGTGAACCCAATGGAAGAGGAACAAGCCATGCCACAAGGTATGAAATATTTACCATTAAGAAAACATTTATTCTATAATATTGGTAGTAAATAAAAAATCCACTAATTCCATACGTCTATTTTCTATGTTGTAGATGTCGATGAACAGCAGGGACTTTCATATAAAAGATTGTGGAAATAGGAATTTTGCTTTTTGACTTCATGTAAATACACTAATGTTTGTTACTAATGTACATAATAATTTATAATTAATGATTCATAATGAGTCGCCGTATTTATTATCAGCAACTTCATTGTAAAATGTAGTCAATCATATAGTTTTTAGTATCATTAACAGTCAACGTTTGTTTAGAATGGTTAATTTACATGTTACATCGACGTACAGGGTTGTAATTCCTGTTTTTTGTCTCTTACACCTCCCAATTTTACCGCCTTTTACAGTATGAGAACTCTGGCGGAGGAGCACCTTCGACTCATGAGAGAAGGTGGAACTGCTCCACTGCTCCCACCTTCCCCTGGCGCAGGATCCGCACTTTTCCTCTACCTCAAATGCATAAAATATAGTCAAACATATAATCTTTAGTATCATTAATGGTTACCGTTTGCGTAAAATGGTTAGTTTCCATGTTATATCGACATACACTACCGTAATTCCCGTTTTTTTAAGTTTTTTGTTTTTAACACCCCTTTTTTGCGGCACTCTCCCGTCTAAACCATTGATCAGAGAAAAAAACTTTCAGTACATAAAATATAGGAAATTTTATTCTCTTTAATACATATATTGCCAACTTTCACGTAAAATGCACAATTTTGGAATTTTTTTGAAAAAACGGAGAAAAGTCCGTTTTTTTACACATTTTTTGTAAAAAAAAACGTATTTCCCGGAAAAATTTTTGTTGGAAAACCTCGGATTCGTGTTCAACGACCCAAAAAACATAAAGGGACCCCCCCCCCCCCCAAAAAAAAAAAAAAAAACTACACCAAAACTTTCCTTTATATGCTCTTTTTTATCCCCTAATGCCTGGACTAAGTCATTATTTCTTGTTCTGAGACAAAACTGTTTCTGAAGAAAATCCAGACATTTATAATCCATAGCTAAGCCCTGTTCAAGAGTTACTTTTTCACCTGCATCATCATACTCTGTGTCAGAATTATTCTATTTTCAGTAGAGTTTAATAGAGTAGAACTTATAATGTCATCATTTGTGAAACTCTCTATAGTTGGAGCTTCACCAAGGGAAGACATCCATTCAATTTTATTTTCTCCATTCAAGAAATTAGGCACAATAGTTAGTGATTTTTTTGTTGTTAGTGAATTTTTCTGCAGATTTCTGTTTAGTACCATCCCAAACTGAAGCCATCAAAGTCAACATCACCACCACCACTGTCTATAAATAAATATGCTGGCCACAAATTATGCCTTGCATCTACTAAAGTGTCTTTGCATACAGAGACCCATGCATCAGCCAAGAGAAAAATACAGCCCTTTATTCTAAATTGCCTTCTATACTCCTCCATATTAGCCGATAAATCAGAGATTATAATTCTGCGCATAAATTCCATTTTGTGCATTTCATTTCATGCTATGAAATTCCCTGATCCACTGGCTGAATAAGAGAATTTGCATTCGGAGGTAAAAGTATGTAGAGACATTGTCTTTTTGTAATATTTTTCAATGTGCACCACAGTTGTCTAAGAGCAATAATATTTTACAGTTTACAGATAAATCGACATTTGTACTACAATGCATATAGACTTCTTTTACAAAATGGTTTTCAAACCATTCTGTGAAAATTTGTTGGGTGACACCATGTTTTTTTATTGTTACAATATGCAACAGGCAGGAAAAAAAGTCTCCTGATTTTTGACTTTTTTTTTTAACATTTGAAAACTAAAGTTTTACTTCATTGAAATGCAAAAATTTAGGGATGGGGGCTGACTACTTACCGTCGACCTACCTGCCATTTTGAATTTCTGTCACAAAGTTAACTGTAACCAAATTTTCATTGTTTTCATCTGAAACAGTGTGCAGATTATAGGCATTTGCATATTATACAGTTGCGGACTTTAGTTTGTTTTTTGCTTGCATATCATATGTAAACTCGAACTTTATTCAATTTAGTGGCTATTTCTTAAATTTCATCTTTGTAATCTATATGCAGTCAAATATTGTTAATATTAAATTGCTTAATGTGAAATTTCGCTTTCGCTTAACATGAATTAATAATGCAGTCCTAACAGATAAGATGGTATTATTATTTTAATGGTTAACACACATACACAAAAAATTGTGGTCCTTTTGATTTCATATTAACAAGATTCAACTGTAACTAAATTATGCTTACTTTATTTATTTAAGCGTAAGTATCAGCATTCGATAAAATTTTGTTTCTCACTTGCTAGGAAGTTATCCAGTTTTACATGATTAAGTGCATTTTTCTATTAATTTCTAAATATAGTAATAGTTAAAAATGTTTCATATTAGTTTTACAGTAGTAGCTTGAATTATTATAATCTTGTAGATTAAGAACTTCAATAATTTTGAATAAACAAAATATTCATGTTTTTCTATAAAGCAGCATATAATTTTAGAAATTGCAACTGAAAATTTTAATTTGATGCCTAAGATGTGTATAGTGGGCGTCATTTGACGCCTACCTTTAATTTCACAATTTCTATCACTGCAATTAAAGTATTCTCAAATTAAAAAAAGGCTCAACAAAGCGACATTTTTTGACACAGTTTCAGATTTATTTTTTAAAAGCATGATACTTGCAGGCATGATAATTGAAGTGATTTGTAATTGAAGAATTTTGTAATTTTTCCAATAAATTAATTACATCTTGAGTTATAAGTGATTATTATCTCAGGACAGCTGTTTTTTTTTTTTTTTTTGTTTTTTTTTTCATTCCTGCACAGTTGCGTTCTGGAAATTCGGTTCAAATTGCAAACTTTGATGGCATTTTTTGAAAAATCTTCTGCTTTAATGTTTCAGAAAGTAGCCAGTTTGGATTTGAGAACAGCCTTAACTCTATAAAGTCTGGAAATTTTACTCAACCTTCATAAAAACATTTTACACCAGAATTTTTATTTAAAATTTAATAATTATTTAATTTAGTTCTCTCGTTCTCTGTGGGTTATATAAATAATTAAAAAAAAAATGCATTCTGGTTCGAACAGTCATTTTGAATGTATCTGTTGGGTCCATTGAACCCATCTGATAGGCAGAGGGTTAATATGCAAATACCTATACTTCTTAAAACATATAAATGTATACATCCTAAATTTAGGATTTACTAGCTGACCAGCCCGGTCCATGTTAATAATTTTAAATAATATCTAAAATCAGTGTTAAATGATTTTATATTTTTAGATCAAAATCTTTCCAAACAAACCTAATGTTGGGAGACCCACTGCCTTCAGCAGCGTACTATTTTTAAATGAAAATCTATCCAAACAAACAAAAGGGTCCTCATTATAATGATTGCCAATTTAATTTCTGATATTAAACTTTCAATTCTGACAAAAAATTCCTGAGAAAACTTGCATAATATGAAAACAAGAATACAATCAAATTGCAAGATGAGTTTCTGACTCAACACAAAATGATAGCTGAGTCGATACTGAGATTTTAAAAATAAAAGTCGTCTGGTGAGTTCGTGATAGGCTTTTTTTGAAATAGTAAATTTTTAAACTCAACATTGTTGCCAGAAAAGTACCTGGGATAAGTGGGTATTTTTTGTATTTAAATTTTGAAAGCAGATGTGGAATTTTAAATCTGCAGAAAAAATTAAAAAGATTAAATCAGCCTTCAGAAAATAATTTTTTTGTGAAGGTATTATATTGGTAATTTTTTTTTTAACCAAAGACATTAGAAAAGCAAAGGTGCCATGAATAAGTGGGTATTTCTTGTATTTAAATCTGGAAATCAGATGTGGATTTTTAAAAATGCGGAAAACATAAAACAGGAAATTGGCTTTCAGAAAATATTTGTTTTAGAATAGTAAATATTAACCTTTTTCCTTTTCAAAAGACATTTTTAGAACCGAATCATCACAGACAGCCATACACACATAATATATATTTATATATATATAGATTTCAACACAAAATTAATGTGAAAAAATATAAACTTTTCACTCAAATTAAATTTGTTTAAAAAATATAATGCATTTGATTTACAAATGCATAATTCTTATAACATAAATACTGATTTATTCCACATTGAATTTCCATTTATTATGTATTGCCATATGACTTAACATAGCAGTATTTTGAACAAATCTCATATAACAGATGTCACAAACATAAGGTTTCACGTCTAAATGCAATCACCTGTGCCTATTAAGTGTAGCTTTCTGAGTGAATGCTAAATTGCAATCAGTGCAAGCAAATGGACGCTTCCCGGTATGAATGCGTAATATGGTTTTCAAGCATAATTTTTGTCCGAAAAGCATTTGAACAAAGGCTGCAAGAATAAGGCTTTTTTCCAGTATGTACAAACATGTGTTGATCTAAAGGACTTTTGTAAGCAAATGCCATGTTACAAATCTCACAAACACGAGGCTTATCATCAAAATGAACTCTGTGAAAATGTAGTTTAAGACTACCCTGATTAACAAAACCTGCATGGCAAATTTCACATAAATAAGATTTAAGGGCAGAATCGTGAAAAATTTGATGATGATTCTGAAGAGTTGATGCAAGATCAAAATTTTTATCACAAATTAGACAACTATAAGGTTTTTCTCCAGTAGGGTCAGGTGGGATGGAATGGGTAATGCTGTTTTGTTTCTGAATTAAAATCATACTATGTACAAAAAATATTTGTAAATCATGTATATAATTTACAGAGTTTCCCCCAGGTTTAAAAAAGGGCTAGGTGCTGCTGGCGAGAAAAGGGCACTTTTTTTTATTCTTAAGGGCACTTTTTGGATTTTTGAGGGCACTTTTCAGATTCTTAAGGGCACTTTTTTTTAATTGTTAAAGGTATTCTTTTGGTTTTTAAAGCTACTTTTGATATTTCAAAGTCAAAACACTCTTTTTAAGTCAACATTGAGTCAGTTTTTACTATGAAAGCAAACTTTTTAATGCAAAAAGGAGAAAGGGCACTTTTTTTACTGAGGGCAAGAAGGGTGTTAATTATTTTACTAGAGGAGGCAAGAAGGGTGCTAATTCTTTTTATGAGGGGCAAGAAGGGTGCTGTTTCGTAAACCAAAGGGCAGGAAGGGTGTAGCACCCTTCTGAAACTGTCTGGGGGAAACTCTGTAATTTATCAACCATTCAACTTTCATTTTAAGTTTAGAAAAAAAATATTGGCAACATTTAGTTTATTTAGAATCAATTTTGAAAGCCACGTGGTGAATGTCAGCATCACTTAGTACTGCATTAACTTTGTCTCTTTTTATTTTATTGCATAAATATATTTTTTTACTGCATAGTTTGTACATAGCAGTGTCCTTTATTGACTGAAAAAAACAGGTAAAAAAAAATTCTTTATTTTTTAAAAGTTGTAATAAAAAATGTAAAGTGGGGTGAAATGGGTATATGATTAGGCTTAACACTCAATATATAAATAATGCTATTTTTCTTTTAACTTTTAAATATCCTTTAAATACACTTTAAAAAAAGGTTTTCTGATAGCTGCCTAGTATATATGTGTATGTATAAAAAATGAACTTTCTGAATTTTCTAACAATAAAGTTAATGCAGCACTAAGTGATGTTGACGTTCACCAAGTGGCTTTCAAAACTGATTCTAAATGGACTAAATGTTGCAATCTTTTTTTTTTTTTTTTTTTTTTCTAAACTTAAAATGAAAGTTGAATGGTTGATAAATTACATGATTTACAAATATTTTTTTTACATATAACTATGATTTTAATTCAGAAACAAAACAGTAATACCCATTCCATTCTACCTGACCTTACTTAGGGAAAAAATCTAAAAAATATTTTATTGCCCAAGTGATTGAAACATCAGATCCTCTTACTTATGTTGTAAAATTATAAATCATCAGTAAGAAACTTCTATACCTTTCCAAACAAAGATGATGAGGTAGAAATCGACAGTAAACAACTCGTCAGAAAGCTTAGCCAGTCAACACTTTAATAATCAGGGCCATTATGTATTTAATGAGAAAGAAACTGGCCAATATAATTGTCAATAAATAATTTGATGTAATAAAATGTATAATACACTAAAATTTGGGTTATTGGTTACTTTGAGTGCCGTTTAAAGTTGGTTACCTATTCCAACCCACTCAATGGGGTAGAGTGGGTATAGAAGCAGCCATCAGAAAAACTTTTAAAAAAGTTAATAAATAATCTTTTGAAAAACAATTAGGGGGTATGAATGGGACAAGGGATGGATGGGACGCTCTCAATATTTCAGGCAATAAAACATTTTTTTTAGTTGCTTCCTATCCCCATAGATTTCACTACCATAGTGTGCTTCAGAACCAAAAGCAAGAGCACATGGCTGTTTTCAGTTTTCTCCAAATTGGCATGTCCTGAAAACTCTGCTTAAAAGTAATTTTTTTTACATTTGAAGTTACTTAAATATCTTATGCAATATAAACAATTAAGATATGTTGTAGTTTTTTATTTAAAGGCTCAATATTGGTAATTAAAATGAATGCCTATTAACCATTGTGACAAAATAATTTCTGAGACAAAATAGCTGACAATTGAATATATGCAATGCATCATGGGGATGATTGGGACATTACAAATGCGGATGAATGGGACTGCTTCATTCGTCCCTAGAGGATACAGAAATTTTTTTATTAACTAAATAATATTATATAGGTTGATAAATTAATACTTTATGGTAATTATTCTTTTAACATTTCATCCTCTTTGTAGCCATCGTCTTCAGTCCACCGTTTATGGCAAAGCTGAGATGAGTCCAAGATCATTGACTAACAAATAATCCTGGATATCATATTACAATTTATAATCTCTCAGCTATTGCCAAGGAGGCATTTTTGTCAGCTTTTAGTTCTTAACATTGAATACGGGGAGGAAAATGTTTGTGTCCCATTCATCCCTGCTGTGGGGATGATTGGGACATAGAACTTTTTTTTTAATTTAATTTATATATCTGTATAATAATAATCTTGAACCAATATTGTGCATAAGATGTAGTCAAACACTTAAAGTTTGACATGTGATATATAATATTGATAATAACTTATATAAAATATTTAAAATAAATATTTTTGTGAAAATGTCCCATTCATCCCCCATCTCCCCTACAATGAAATTGTGATGTCTATAAATGCAATACAAACACTGAATCATTACTTTTTATAAATTATTTTCCATTTAGGAATGATTCCATAATAATTTCAGAAACTTGTATTTTTATACCCATTCCACCCCACCTGACTCTATGAGATCGCAGATGGCTTTCAAGTGATTCTTTTGTTACAAAAGATCGTTGACTCAATTCACACTGATATGGTTTTTCTCCACTGTGTGCGCGGAGATGAATGACGTAAGGAAGTCTTATGAGTAAATGCTTTAGAACATATCGCACACGCAAATGATTTTTCATTCGTATGCGTTCGATTATGCACTTTTAAATAAGGGCTTAGATGCTTTACACTCACGCTAAAAAAAAAAAAAAAATTATCGGTTAAAAAAAAGAAAAAAGTCGCCAAATTTAGGGGATTTTTTTCTTTAATGGCAACCTAGCCATTGTATTAAGTTATTCGTTTGGCGCAGTCTTGGAAATCGCGCCAAACAAACAGTCGCCAATCTTTTGTTTACATTTTAGCGTGATAGTAACACATCTGTTCCTAAATAAGTTTTCCGAGCAAAACATTTTTTGCAAATATCACATTCGTGGGGTTTCTCACCCGTATGAATTCGAGAATGATTAGTTAATTTTCTTTTACGGTCAAATGTGAATTCACAAGCAAATGGCTTTTTGGCAAGTTCTTTTTTATTCTGCACATCATTTTCACTAGAATCCATTTTGCTAAATTTATGCCGGCAAAACAAATATTTATATGTATGTGACGCTAATAATAATACGTAGTCATGAAATGAAATGTTCAATTGTTTTTTTGTTTACAAATGTAGATGAAATGTTGGTTGGTTCGTTGGTTGGCACACAGCTCGGGACCTGTGCTACGCCAAAGGTGGCATATATTCGGTCTAGAAAATAACATAAAACATTAAAAAAAAATACAGTTTAATAAGAATACAGAAATATACTTAATGGGAAGTAGTTAATTATAATCTTAGGATCTCTCTAAAATATTGTTCATTAAATTAAAATTTCATAAAAACATTTTACATAGTTGGCAACATTTCCTTGTAAACAACTATAGCGTCACCTGTATAAATGCCTGCTTTTTCGTACATAAATTTATAGCAGAATGGATGCTAGTGAAAATGAAGTGCAGAATAAAAAAGATTCTGCCAAAAAGCCATTTGCTTGTGAAACTTGTGGGTTGACTTTCGAATATCAAAGTAGATTAAGGCCGGGATCCAGATAGATTTTGCGCTGTTTGCGAAACGAGATTGACCAATCAGAAGCCTGCATTTTTGCGAAACATTCGCTGTTTATTAGTAAACAAATTTTGACAGGTGTCAAGGCGGGGCTTATTTCCCTAACTGCGAAAATTTCGCAGAAATGCAATCTAGATGCAGTTATAAACTCCGCCTTTCGCACTAAGCTGAAAAATACACCTGGAGTGTACGTCAAACTGCCGTATTCAGTTTTTCTGATTCAATTTTCAAGTAATATTTAATTTTTAATAATTTATTTTAATTATTATGGGTAGATCAGTGCGCTGATAACTTTTTCAAATTGTAGCAGTCCCAATTTTTGGATTAAAAACTAAAATATACAGTTTAATGCATAAAACGGTCATTTTAGCATGTTTTCTCTATAAATGTACTCTCTTTTTACAAGGCCGTGTAATTGTTTTCGGAAGCAAATTAGTAAAAAATAGATAAAAATAAATTAAAAATAAAAATATTTACTATCTAAAACTGATGATTCATCCCTTTCTTAGTAGAAATATTTCCCAGACGTAACGCGCCACCAACCTAAAGCAACTGAAAATTGTATCATCTCTCCATGTGTTATTTGAGCTCAGCAATTTTCTTCTTGAGTGACAGTTGAAGGAGGAGTTTAAAGTTAATTTTCGCAATTAACTTTTCTCGATCAGTAAAATAGAGAAAACTTCGCAGCTAGTTTTTCGCTATCTCGCATGAAATTCTGCGAGTACTCGGAGGTGCCGCAAATAGCGTAAGCGCAAAGTTCGCAGCGATATTTTCGCAATCTCGACTGAAACTCTGAGAGAGTTTGTATTTGATCGATGTTGCATTTGTGCGTTTCAGTGTAACCAGGGCCGTGCGAAGAGAGGGGCGAAGGGGACCTCCGCTCCGGGCGCGGAAATTGAGGGGGGCGCCAAATTTATACAGCCAACCACAGTTTTATTTATTAATTTTTTGGCCGTCGATCATTTTCCGGGGAATTTCAGTTTCTCTCTTCGTCATTCTCTTGTTTTCTGTCGCAAAATATCGTGATTTCTCTAGGAAATAAGTGCAATTGCTTATGTTATTTAGTTGTTTGGAATTTCTGAATTAAAATTAAATCTTTTAAATTTCCCAAATAAACGCGAAATATTTATTTAATAGAACTTATTTCTGTTTCTGCACTTTGTCAATTTCTTTGACACCTGTCACAAAGAGAAATGAGGGGGGGGGGGGGGGGCTCCAAATTGAAATTCTGCCCGGGCCCAGTTTTCTCTTCGCACGGTCCTGAGTGTAACAACTATAGCAGAATATTTTATTGTTCGTCGATTACAACGACGTAAAGCCCGCATCTTATGGCGTTTAATATGACATCGGGCTAACCTTTTCATCTCAGTTTAGTAGATTTTAGAAACCGTTTCTTACTATCTAAAGAGGACACCAGATTGTTAATACGAGCAAATCTTGTGTGTATATGTGTGTGGTTATATATATATGCAAATTTTATCTTAAAAACGGCTCTAACGATTTCGAAGTAATTTTGTATCCTACCGTTTTGGGGCACCAGAAAACCTTTGGGCTAGGTCACATGTTCGAGAAAATTCGATTAGTTGGTCACCATGGGTCAGGGTCAAGCTAATTGTATGTAAAAAACGGTTCAGACGATTTTCACTAAATTTTGTATCCTACCATTTTCGGACATGAGAAGACTATTGGGCTGGGTCAGATGTTCGGGAACTTTAGATTAGTGGGTCATTTTTGGGTCAACGCGGATCAAGTAAAATTTATCTAAAAAACGGCTCTAACGATTTTGATTAAATTTTGTATTCTACGAGTTTCGGGCACGAGAAAATCATTGGGCTAGGTCACATGTCCGAGAAAATTCGATTAGTGGGTCATTTTTGGGTCACTGTGGGTCAAGCTAATTTTATCTAAAAAACGGCAATTTAGACTAAATTTTGCATCCTATGGTTTTCGGACAGGATAAGGCTGTTGGGCTAAAGTCACATGTTCGAGAAAATTCGCTTAATGGGTCATTTTGGTCATGGGTCAGGCTATTTTTATCTTAAAAACGGCTCAGAGGATTTGAACTAAATTTAGTATTCTACAGTTTTAGGGAACGAGAAGACAATTGGGCTAGGTTACATATTCGAAAAATGTCGATTAGTGGAACATGGTCATGGGTCATTATGGGTCAATCTATTTTTATCTTAAAAACGGCTCACACTATTTGAACTAAATTTTGTATCCTACGGTTTTGTGGCACGAGAAAACCATTGGGCTAGGTCACATGCTCGAGAAAATCCGATTAGTGGGTCAAGCTAATTTTATCTAAAAAACAGTTCAAACGATTTTGACTAAATTTTGTATTCCACCATTTTCGGGCACGAGAAGACTATTGGGCTGGGTCACATGTTCGAGAAGTGGATCACCGCGGGTCAAGTTAATTTTATCTAAAAAACAGCTCGAACGATTTTGATTTTGGGCTAGATCACACGTCCGAGAAAATTCGATTATTAGGTCAAGCTACTTTTATCTTAAAAATGGCCCAGGGGATTTGAACTAAATTTAGTATCAGGGACGTGCGCGGAAATTGAGGGGCATTTAACAGCATAAGATCTCAAATCTTCCGGCATTCCCCCGGGCCAACCTCTGAATTCAACACTGGTCAGTAGGCTTCATAACTTTTTGAACTTTCCACATTCTACAGGGCCGTGCGCGGAAATTGAGGGGCGCCAAATTTATACTACCAACCACGGTTTAATTTATTTATTTATTTATTTTTTGGTCATCGATCATTTTCTGGGGAATTTTTTTTCTCTTATCATCATTCAGAAAAACGACTATGACAAACAGACACACGAATGATCTTATAATGGTTCCGTTTTCACTTTTTAAGTGACCCTAAGACGCTTTTTAAGAAACCCTAATAACTATTTTCATCTAAAAATTATTTTTTTATTTTTTTTAAATAAATACTTATGTAAATCTCTAAGACAAATTTATGTTTATTCTTTTCTTATTTAAAAATTAAAAAAGTATGCAAAAAGTGTTATTCTTTTCTAGAATAAATATCGAACGAGCAGGGAAGACCGAACTATGCTCGATCAAAATTAGCTTTGAGTTCAAATATCATGACCAAAATAACCCATTAATCAAATTTTCTCGAACATGTGACCAAGCCCAATTGTCTTCTCGTACCCGAAACCCGTAGGATATGAAATTTATTCAAAATAGTCTGAGCCGTTTTTTAGATAAAATTAGCTTGACCCAAAAATGACCCACTAATCTGATTTTCCCGAGCATGTGACCTAGCTCAATGATTTTCTCGTGCCCAAAAACCATAGGATACAAAATTTAGTTCAAATCGTCTGAGCCGTTTTTAAGATAAAAATAGGTGGCTGAGAGGTTGTGCTCTCGAAGCTGGTAGACGGGAGGTGCTGGGTTCGATCCCAATCGCGCCCGTCGGCCTAATCGCTCGGAGTTTTCGTGGTTTTCTTTCGAGCCGTGGATTTTCTCCATGCGTAAATACGGATTAGGTTCCCTTAGAAAGACCCCCACGAAGGGCACACCCCCCGGGCCTATATCCCTAGTGTCGATAATTGGCCGTCAATAATCAACCCAACCCAACCCTAAGATAAAAATAGCTTGACCCATAATGACCCATGACCCACTAATCGAAATTTCAGGAACATGTGACCTAGCACAATAGTCTTCTCGTTCTTTGAAACTGTAGGATACTAAATTTAGTTCAAATCCTTTGAGCCGTCTTTAAGATAAAAATAGCTTGACCCATAATGACCATGACCAAAATGACCCACTAATCAAATTTTCTCGAACATGTGACCTAGCCCAACAGTCTTCTCTTGCCCGAAAACCATAGGATGCGAAATTTAGTCTAAATAGTCTGAGCCGTTTTTTAAATAAAATTAGCTTGACCCACAGTGGCCCAAAAATGACCCACTAATTGAATATTCTCGGACATGTCATTTAGCTCAATAATTTTCTCGTGCCCGAAACTCGTCAGATACAAAATTTAATCAAAATCGTTAGAACCGTTTTTTAGATAAAATTAACTTGACCCGCGTTGATCCAAAAATGACCCACTAATCGAAAGTTCTCGAACACGTGACCTAGCCCAACAGTCTTCTCGTGCCCGAAAACCATAGGATGCAAAGTTTAGTCTAAATAGTCTGAGCTGTTTTATAGATAAAATTAGCTTGACCCACTAATCGAAATTTCTCGAACATGTGACCTAGCCCAATAGTCTTCTCGTTCCCTAAAACTGCAGGATACTAAACAGGACCGTGCAAAGAGAAAACTGCGGCCGGGGCAAAGTTTCAATTTGGCCCTCCCCCTCCCCTTCTTTTTGTGACAGGTAACACAAAACTGATAGAGTACAGAAACAGAAATAAATTCTATTGAATAAACATTTCGCGTTTATGTTGGTACTTTAAAAGGTTTAATTTTAATTCAGAAATTGCAAACAACTGAATAGCATAAGAGAAAATTGCACTTATTTGTTGGAGAGATAATGATTTTTTGAGACACAAAAAAAAGAATGATGAAAAGAGAAAAAAAATTCCCCAGAAAATGATCGATGACCAAAAAATGAATAAATAAATAAATTAAACCGTGGTTGGTAGTATAAATTTGGCGCCCCTCAATTTCCGCGCACGGCCCTGTAGAATGTGGAAAGTTCAAAAAGTTATGAAGCCTACTGACCAGTGTTGAATTCAGAGGTTGGCCCGGGGGAATGCCGGAAGATTTGAGATCTTATGCTGTTAATGATTAAAAAGTGCAATCTCACCACCCCCTTCCCCCCCTGCCGGAGTCACAGAAATCCCACCCGCAGAAAAGCGTCTGAATTCAGCACAGCACTGCTATTGACCCACATATTTTAAGATTAGCCATTAACAAATATGTTTAGGAAAATTTTAGGAAAGATAATTAAATTACTTAATTTTTTTTTTTTTTTTTTTTTTTTTATAATATTGTGTGAAGATCTTGCAACACCGAACTCAAAAATACATTTGTTTTAATTTTAGGTATTATATTTTCAGAGATATCGTCGAAAATGTACTGCAAAAATATGTCCCCCCACCCCTCTATTTCCGAATCTACTGAAAATAAAATTTTGAAAAAATTGGGGGTAGTAGTAGTGTTTGAACATTGCAGGAAAACTATATAGTCCAGTCAAATTAGCCCATTTTTGAGCAGTTTGCCATAATAAATGCTAAGGAGATAAAAATTGGTCCAGTTGTTCATTGATGGCTACTGATGACTATGTAAAAAGTCTTGATGGATAGGAGGTGAGCGGGGGGAGGGGGGGGGCTAAACAGAGTATTTTTTTTAGTTTTTTACAAATATCTCAGAAATTGTTTTTCATGAAAAAACTACTCCAACATAAATTAAAGAACATAAAATTATCTACAAATGGCAGGTATATACAGTGTAACCTCGATTATCAGTCAGAAGACCGGAGCTTTGAAGGATTTTCCCCCCAAAAATCACTTAATTAAAAAATTAATTTATTTAATGTCGCCATAATAAATTCTAAAGGGATAAAAAATGGTCCAGTTGTTCATTGATGGCTACTGATGACTATGTAAAAAGTCCCCATGGATAGGAGGTGAGCGGGGGGAGGGGGGGCTAAACAAAGTATTTTTTTCGTTTTTTACAAATATCTGTGAAATTGTTGTTTTTCATGAAAATACTCCAACATAAATCAAAGAACATAAAATTATCTACAAATGACAGGTATATACAGTGGAACCTCGATTATCCGTCAGTCAGAAGACCGGAGCTTTGACGGATTTTCTCCCAAAAAATCACTTAATTCAAATTAATTTATTTAATGTCGCCATAATAAATTCTAAAGGGATAAAAAATGGTCCAGTTGTTCATTGATGGCTACTGATGACTATGTAAAAAGTCCCCATGGATAGGAGGTGAGCGGGGGGAGGGGGGGCTAAACAAAGTATTTTTTTCGTTTTTTACAAATATCTGTGAAATTGTTGTTTTTCATGAAAATACTCCAACATAAATCAAAGAACATAAAATTATCTACAAATGACAGGTATATACAGTGGAACCTCGATTATCCGTCAGTCAGAAGACCGGAGCTTTGACGGATTTTCTCCCAAAAAATCACTTAATTCAAATTAATTTATTTAATGTCGCCATAATAAATTCTAAAGGGATAAAAATTGGTCCAGTTGTTCATTGATGGCTACTGATGACTATGTAAAAAGTCCCCATGGATAGGAGGGGTGCGGGGGGGGGGAGGGCGGGCTAAACAAAGTATTTTTTTAAAGTTTTTTACAAATATCTCAGAAATTGTTGTTTTTCATGAAAAAACTACTCCGACATAAATTAAAGAACATAAAATTATCTACAAATGACAGGTATATACAGTGGAACCTCGATTATCCGTCAGTCAGAAGACCGGAGCTTTGACGGATTTTCCCCCCAAAAATCACTTAATTTCAAATTAATTAATTTAATGTCGCCATAATAAATTCTAAAGGGATAAAAATTGGTCCAGTTGTTCATTGATGGCTACTGATGACTATGTAAAAAGTCCCCATGGATAGAAGGTGAGCGGGGGGAGGCTAAATAAAGTATTTTTTTTAGTTTTTTACAAATATCTCAGAAACTGATGGTTTTCATGAAAAAATTACTCAGACATAAATTAACTCACACACTCACTCATCTGCCATGGTGACTGCCTGAATGCTACACCTATAGCTATAAATACAGATCAACAGGATGAGGACGACATTGAGATTACGGATACAGTCATGCTGAGAATGCCTTCTAATGAGCCGTCCACTTCAGCTGATGATGATGTGTAAAGAAAAAAAAAGAATATTTTGACTTAGTAAGTATTTGCTTAGTGATAAATTAGTACTTTCATTGTTCCCTATTATGTTTTGTCACATTTACAAAATTTCACGTGAAATTTTATGTTATTTAATTTATGTTAATTTGACGGACTTTCCGCAAAAAAATCACTTTAATTTCAAATTTATTTACTTAATGTCGCCATAATAAATGCTACAGAGTTAAAAATTGATACAGTTGTTTATTGATGGCTACTGATGACTGTGTAAAAAGTCCTGATGGATAGAAGGTGAGCGAGGGTAGGGCGTGGGGCAAAACAAAGAACTTTTTTAGTTTTTTACAAATATCTCAGAAATTATGTAGTAATTTTTTCATGAAAACCAACAGTTTCTGAGATATTTGTAAAAAACTAAAAAAATTCTTTATTTCCCCCCCCTCCCGTCGCTCACCTCTTATCCATCAGGACTTTTTACATAGTCATCAGTAGCCATCAATGAACAACTGTACCAATTTTTATCTCTGTAGCATTTATTATGGCGACATTAGGTAAATAAATTTGAAATTAAAGGGATTTTTTTGCGGAAAATCCGTCAAAACTCCGGTCTCCTGAGTGACGGATAATCGAGGTTCCACTGTATATACCTGTCATTTGCAGAGAATTTTATGTTATTTAATTTATGTCAAAGTAATTTTTTTATGAAAACCAACAATTTCTGAGATATTTGTAAAAAACTAAAAAAATTACTTTATTTTGCCCCCCTCCCCTCCTATCCATCAGAACTTTTTACATAGTCATCAGTAGCCATCAATGAACAATTTTACCAATTTTTATCTCGGTAGCATTTATTATGGCGACATTAAGTAAATAAACTTGAAATTAAAGTGATTTTTTTGCAGAAAATCCGTCAAAGCGCGCGGTCTTCTGACTGACGGATAATCGAGGTTCCACTGTATATACCTGTCATTTGTAGATAATTTTATGTTCTTTAATTTACGTCAGAGTAGATTTTTCATGAAAAACAACAATTTCTGAGATATTTGTAAAAAACAAAAAAAAATACTTTGTTTAGCCCCCGCTCACCTCCTATCCATGGGGATTTTTTACATAGTCATCAGTAGCCATCAATGAACAACTGGACCAATTTTTATCTCCTTAGCATTTATTATGGCAAAAAATCCTAATTTGACTGGACTAATAGCGATTTTCCTAAGTCAGTTTTTGAGAAAAACACTTTTTCAGTTACACACAAACTTTACTTTTTGGGCGGTCCGCAGGGGAGTTGAATGGCGCTCAAGGTACTTATCGATGCAGATTCATCCAAGGGTAGTTGATAATGATTTTCAAAAAATAAATAAAAAAATCGGTAATTAGCCGAGATATTAATTAAATTACTTGCCTTTAAAAAAATTGGGGTAGTAGGAGTTTACTAATTAATAAATTCAATGTATGGAACACTTTGAGCGCGAGTTATACTTGCACTTGACCGATTTATTTTTATGTATACTGTCTGTCGCTACGATGAGAATCATATTTTCAAAAGTTTCTCTTAAAATCTCAAAAACTGTTTAAAGAATATATAATTGAAAATATTATGCAGTTTCATAACTTTATACTTCATGAAAATATAGAAATATCAATTTAAATATGGTAGATCTTTAAAAATTCATTTTCAGATAAATGCATTAAAATCCTGAAAGAAGGCGCAGCAACTATAGACAGTACATCATAAAGACCGTTATATCTTTTGGCCTAATTAATGTATTTAAATGTGATTTGCCTCATTTTACTCTAATGCCTGAAGAGCAGTGCTATTCAACGCAGGGTCTGAAGGTGGAGTCCTGCATGAGTCGTCGGGTTGTGCCCGACTCAAACCCGGAAATTATGCTTAAAGTCAAACCCAAACCCAATGTGAAAAAAATTATGTATATTTTAATACAATTATGAAAATGTGGTTTATAATTATATCTCTAATATCAATTTTATTTATTTTTTAATAAACATGAACACATATACACTCCAAATGTATAGTCTTATTAAAAAATATTCAGCACTTTCTTTTGAAATACATTCATGGTATAAAACTTTCACCGGAATCCAACCCGAAAATATCAAAACTAAATCTGAAAAAGACTTACACATGAAACGTTTAAAGTGAACCCAACTCACACCGAAATAAATAGCACAAACCTGAACCTCGGGTCAGGGAAAATTGAGTAACTCGAGCCGTGCACTACTCTACCCAAATGACGGCCTTTGAAGGCTTTCTTAGTACCTCTTAGAATATTTTCAAATGCTTGCTTTAAAAAAATGTATTTTTTTCTAAGTTATTTTGTTTTAAAATAATTAATATTTGTATACCTTTTTAAGACTTTCTAACATCAATAATAGTCAAAATAATATAGCTGAAAAGTGTTTACGACTTCGGTTTAACTGTCGGCGCTCTAATTCCCATAAACACAGTCGGATTGTCATGTAATTTATATATGTTATTGAGCTTTACTGTACCATTATCTCTGTTGAAAATGAAGTGTGCCATATTTATAGTCCAGTTATAGGGACTGAGTCCTGCATCGGATCGGATAACCTGATTTTATTCGACCCAATCTGTAGGTCGGGTTGATGCTAATTTTTACTGCAATTCTTTCGGTTTCGGCTTAAGAATTGATTCTCTCAGTCAGGTTTACGTTGACCCAATTTTTCGAAAAAATCTAGAATATTTTTTCCAATGAAAAATACTATGTATTTGAACATTAATGAGTACACATATATATATATATATGTTCATTTTTCCACATAAAAGATAAAATTGACATTAGTTATAACTGTAGAGTATTTTCCTTAATTATTTTAAAATATGGATTTATTTTCTTTTATTTCAGTGTCAAGTTTCGGGTTGAAGATATATTTTTTTCGGGTTCACTTGAAATAGAATTTTTGGGTCCAGATATAACCCGACCCAAGCAAGACTCTAAAAATAGACACAAAATAATTCCGTTATATTATAGTCTACGGGGAAAAATAGCTTGCAGTGCATTTTAATGATGTTACACCATTTCAAACAACACGAAATTGATATGTATTTCTGAGGTGCACCGAAACATGCTTTCTACAGAATATATAGTGGAAAGCATTTATCATGCATTTACAGGATCATACTAAAGAATTCTGTTACATAATTAATGGTCCACGGACAAAAAACATTTGTACTGTATTTTAATGATGTTACACTATTGAAAACATAAACACAAAAAAAGTATATTAGAAGATGCTTACTGTGAAATATGGTATGCATAGCATTTATTGTTCATTCTTTTTGTGTCCCTGTAAATCTATAGTAATAAAAGAAAGTTTCGCTTTGCATGTGTGTGTCCGATGGCTAGGAAAATCTAGCGCAGCTAGAAGTAAAAAGAATTAGGTGAGGATAGCACAAAACCTGTCCTGGTGCACCTGAGAATCAGAATTGTAATATTTTGAAAATTAGCATAGATATTAAATAAAAACTCATCAAAATCGCAAAAATGAGATCAGGATTTAGAGAAATAAGATCGCTACAGTATTGTAAAAAACCTCTATTGTATAGGAAACCAGGGTCAAATATTCATTTATTATTCAAAGTTACAGGGCATCTCATGCCAATCTGAAATCGCATTTTCATTCATAACTTTAACAAGATATTTTTAAAAAATTCGCAAAAGACTCATCTTTGTATGAATTTATGCGGGTTAATTTGACCCACGTTTAACACGCTACGCACCAGAAATTTTTTTAAGAAATGAAATGAAATAAATTCCACGTAGAAACCTGAAATTGAATAAATAAAGATTCATCGAATAATTTTTCTGGTTTGAAGCGTTGTTAAACTGGTCAAATTAACCCGTATATTACGGAATATTAATGAGAGATTGGCACCTATGTGAATTGTAAAGATTCCGTTAAAATATCTTCACACTGTTAAAGTTATGAACGAAAACACAACTTCGGATTGGATAAAAATTAATCATTTGTAGTTGAGTACTTCTCCATAATGTTTTTTTTCTAACTGTGGCTTATATCCATAACTTATTTTATAATGTTCCGAACTTCTCCAAACTATTTCATTTTGCCAAATTAGCATAATAATCAGCACTCACAGCTTCAGGGTATATTTCTATAAAAGAGCTACCAGAATTTTCTAATAATAATCTAACTGAAATTGGAAATTAAGTTCCTAGCTTAACGAAATGAAACAATCTTTTAAAATGTTTAGTGGTCCTCCTAATTAGTCATTTAACGAAGGGTACTGAAAAAACTGCTCCCCCTTCATGTTTTTTCCTCTAACTGTATCCAGTTTCCGTATTTCAGCAACTAACTTTCTAATTTCAATACAACTAATTCCAAACATTATAATTAACTTAAAAATCACCCTTTATAACATTAAAGTAAACTTATGATAATCACCCTCTATAGCATTAAAGTAAACTTATGATAATCACCCTTTATAACATTAAAGTAAACTTATGATAATCACCCTCTATAGCATTAAAGTAAACTTATCAGATGTATATACCACTCTTTCCAAATAATAATTTCAGATTTTTTTAAAAATTTCATTTCAAAGTATCTCGAGTTCTATCGGACCGATTACGAGTGGGTTTGGCTCATTCAACTTCATGTCGATAGCCTAGCATATTTTAGCTCCATCTACCACCGCCACGGGGCACATTCTTATCTTGCCTTTGACTCATTCGACTTGATTTCGATCGCCTAAGAGATTTTAGTTCCACTTTCCTCTGCCAGTAGACGCATGCAAAATGTTAAGTAATATTTTAATAAATATAAATTATTAAAAAATAAATATGAATTTTAAATTTTATCAATGAGTAATAATATGGATCATAATTACACCGTTGATGAATAAATAAGCCTTGTTTTAGAAATCATTAAAAAAATAATTTCATACAAAATAAGGTTAAAGATATAAAATCATATAAATTTGAGGTTTGTTTTAATTTATTATCATGGGCCCAGGTAATGCCAGGTGGGTCAGCTAGTGAAAAATAAATGCTATTAGTTGTGGTATGCATTTTTAAGGTCAACTAACTATCTGCATATTACATGATAGGTGTATAACACAGGTAACGTGATGTGTATAAATTTTATGTATCCTATAAACGGCTTCAAAAAAAAAACTCGTAAATATTACTGTTTATTAGTGTGGAATTGCTTAAGGATGTTTTTCACTTGTGTTATGCATTTTTCTGTTGAATCATTTTCAGAATAGTAAGAGATGTTTGTACAATGTAAAAATTCATATACAGGACACGCAAAAAACTATATACATTGTCATCTATGGATAGTAATTGCTGGAATTTCATTTTTAGTTGTATTATGAATTTTTTACCCGAATTAAAGTTTAGCTTAACATGTGATGTATATAAAAATCTGTAAATAATATACAGGGCTGTACGAAAGAATTCAAGTGCATTTCTGCTTATTACTGGAGATTGCTTAAGGTGAATTTTTAACTGTGTAATGCATTTTCTAACTGAAAATGTTTTCCCCATACAATGTAGTATATGTACAAATCTACATATCATATACAGAGCTGCAGAAAAGAATTTGACTATTTTTCGCCGTTATGGACAGAAAATTTTGAAATCAGGTTTTTAAATGTTTTTTACATTTTCTGAAATATCTACTTACATATCTTCTTTGTCTTTATTGGATGGTAGAGTTTGTTTTGTAATGACATTCTGGATAGAGGTATGCACAGGCTCGGATGGAGAATCTTACTTTTTTCTGCAGACTCGGTCCAGGCTAGATGTTTTATCCAGCCTTGACCCGTGCAGACTTCTACATACTCTCCTCCGAGTAAATGTTGGGCTGCCATTTTATTGATTAATTTTTGTAAAAGTTAATGTGATGTTCTATATTTGTTTATCGAAATCGTTATACATTTAATTTGGTTTAATAAATTAGAGATATTTTTAAACATCTATTATTGTCTCTCTAGAACTCTACATTACATTTATGATTTTCTTACTGAATCTTCATTTCAATGTAATTGTCTAAATCATTTTTTTTTTAAATCAGTGTTTCTTTAATCATATTGTTGTTATTCAGTATTCCATGAATTTCGAACATCATCTGAAAATAAAATCTATTCATAATTAAGTGTGCTTTTTGAATAATTGTAATAGTAGGATAAAATTGCTTCAAATATATCAGCACGTTTTCTAGAAATTCGGTCGGCCCGGGCCGAACATTTTACTTTTATATCGAATCGAGCCGGACCAATAATTTTTTTCTACAAATCGGACCTCTAAACTTTGGCCCATCCTATAATTCTGGATGTGCTGGAAAGTGTTTCATAATCTATAAAACTTAAAATAAGTGCCTAATGCATGGTTTTTATTTTAATAGCAGGTGGCATTAACACTTTTGACTTCTTCCCCTACAAACATTTTTGAGTTAGAGGTAAAACTTGATGCTAAATTTACCATAATTTATGTTTTTCTGCAATTTATTTTTACATGAGAGAAGGCTAATTGGAAATGCTGATATAGCCTTAAAAAAAGATATGATCTTTTCCCCCTCAGAAATAAAGGTGTTTATTGTAAATTCATACACACATTGTTGACTTGCTAATATGTAGCACAACTGGAATGGTAGGAAATAATTTTCCACTTTGTAATAACTTTCACAAACTATTTACATGGACGTACACAAGAAAAGGCTGCAGACTCACCCTCCTCTGCTGTAGATCTTTGAAAAAAGTATTGAGAGAAAATAAATATAAAAGCTGTTTGTGATGGAATTAATTACTGCATGATTGCAATTTGATTGTTTTAGTATTTTAAAGGTTTCTATTTTATTTCATTACAAGTTTAAGCCATTATTTTATTTCAACTTTAAATTTTTCATTCACTATTCAGTCACTCATTCACTAATGCTACTTAACATAACTACTGAATGTGTCCAATTTTCTACTGTCTTTGAGTTTTCTCAGCTACATTCTCTTTCTTTTAAGTAGGGCTTAATTTCTAACAAAAAGAAATACTGGAGTTTTTTAATATTCTGTGATACCAACAACTGTAGTGTACCCCTCCCTTCCTGCCCCTTCTTCTGCATATTTGTATGTCATACTTTATTTGCAAATTTAAAGCATTTTTTTCTTCAGCAAAAGAAAACTCTTAATATTTATTTGAATATATTCTCTATGCTTATGAGCATAGTTGTAACTATTATGTTTTTTTTTATTATAATTTTTTTTTCTGATTAGTAATCTTCACCTTATTTAACCGCAGAAATATGCTATTAAATAAGATGAAGATTACTATTTGGAAATAGTTTGGTAGCTATGCATTATATATATATATATAATAAAATCTAATAAATGAACCGATAGCAAAAACATTTATAAGGGCAATTTTTAGAAAATCATTCTTTAAGGATTTTTTTTAATATCAAACCAGTAAATCATAACATACAATGATATGTTTCTGTGGCCTTTGGTGCACAATATTTATAAGCTCTCGTGAATTCTGGCTAGTATTTAAATATTCACTAAAAATGAAGAAGTACTGGAGCTGTACTCTGGTGCAAATTAAGCACTGCTTTTAAGTATATGAATTTGGGAGAACAGGGGACCTTAGCAGAACATAGAGCCCATTCTATCCTTCTAGATATTTTCCCACTTATTTTGGAGGGAAATAAAGCTCCTTGTGCAAATGGACTTGACAAAATAAGGTAATACAGTAAAGTCAATGAAAATGGAATTTGTCTATAGTGAAATCTCGTCTTAAGTGGAAAAATTGCTTGGTCCCAGTGAAAAGGAATACTATTTATTATAAATGGTGGTGCACTTGGAAAGACGAAATCCTGTCTGAAATGCAATTTTCTTTCGGCCTCTTGCGTTTCCATGTTAGCATGTTTTACTGTTCTTTTGAAAATATAATTAAATACTTTTTCCTCTGGGCCAGAACTAACTTTTTTTGGGGGGTCTGAAGATAAGTACTTTCCATTTCTGCAGATTTGTGAAGAGGAGTGATATTAGTGCAGGGAGTATGGGTTTAAAAAAGGTCTTAGGAAGTTTAGAAAATACTCTTCAGTGCTCTTCAAATATTTCAAAAGACAAAATTATTCTTCCAGCTTCATGGCTTTCATACAATCCATATTTCATGCACTGAAATTTAAACATTTTATTTCTCCTCTAGAGATGTAACCTATATGTTATATAAGGAATTTCAGTATAATTATAATGATTATAAACTTTAAGAGGTGGTAAAGCACACTACAACAGATAATTTTTTTTACAGGAAATCGAAGATCACAATCGATTTATTCAGTCAAAACTACAGGGTGCTTCACTTCAATCTAAGTTAGGATTTTTGGTAATAACTTTAACAATAAAGAAAATATTTTAATGTTATTTAGAACAAAATTAACTTGTTGTGTGCAAAATGCTATAATAATTAAAAGTGCTAGAAGTGCACAATATATCAGTTCTGTCATTGTAACGTCAACTTCAATCCTAAAAGTGGATTGTCTAATATAATGCTGATTGGATGCAGATGGTGGTCACTTTCAGCCCATCTTGTGATATTGTCTCATTTAATGTGGTAGAAGTGGCAACCTTTTGCATCCAATGAGAGCTAAATTAGATCATCACTTTTCAGAAAACAATTGAAATTACATGTGCACTGAACGAATTACTGTGTACGTCTACCATTCTTCCTGATTTTGTCATATTTTGCACACAACAAATTAATTTGGTTGTAAATAGTTAAAATATTTTCATTATTGTTACAGTTATGAGCAAAAATTCTGAACTCAGATTGAAGCAAAGCACTATGTAATTTTGACTGAATGAGTAGATTGTGATGCTGGTTTCCTATAAATAAAATTATTTGGTTCATTGTACTCTACCATCTCTTAAAGATTATACAGAGTGTTTCAGTATAAAACTTACAAAGTGTTTTGTCAAGAAGTTGCTAAATTTTTAAATCAGATTTATTCTTTACCAAATTAAAGAATGATTGGTACTTCTCTATTATCCTGTTGACCACTTTTCATAACAAAAAACTATCCAAACTGTAACGCCAAATAAACGGGAGAACGTTGCCACTGGAATATCAAAATAAATAAAATATAAGAATTTAAGGACACAATTGTTATTTTAATTAATGAAATAACTAATAAATCAGTAAAACATAATGAATACATGTAAATGTCAAATTAGAAACCACTTGATGACATAACAAACACATAGAATGCTTCTGACATCAAGTAAATGGGACTGCATTTTTGGCGTTTAATCTTACATTTTGGCGATAGTTTTTTGTTATGAAAAGTGGTTGACTGGATAATAGAGAAGTATCGAATTATTTCTAAACTTTTTCTTTTGGAAGGGAAGGGGGGGGGGTTCTTTTCTATGGTAGATGAAAAGGGCAAAACATGCAAAATGCATAAGTAAAATAAAACAAAAACATCAGTAAATAAAATTTAAGTATTAAATTTATAAATAAATTTTGTCAACAACACACATAAAAAGGCAGGCACAATGAAATAATTCTCCTCCAATAAAGATTAAGAAATGAAGAAATAATAGATAGAAAATTATCATAGAGAACTTTGCACTTAGGTCAAAACTCTTTAATATTACCAGACCATATTTTACATTAAATATACTCAAGATGCATTTTATGTTAAAATCATAACACGTTGAAATATTTTTTTAATTTAGCCACTTTTTAACATAAGTGAATAGAATCAATCGATCAGGTTTCAGTATGAGAAATTTTGAAAATATAGGGGTCATTCCATGTCAAATCAACCAAATATTTTCAACATTCAACCTGACCATTTCAGATTTTAATGAAACCTGCAGGAATCATTCTCCCTGATGATAGAAATGAGAATATACTTTTATATTTTTTTTATCTCAGTAAATTTTCATACAATTAATTTTTTTAATTTCAAAAAATCATCATTTTTTGGCTTGTATAAATGTTTTCAATTTTCAATTTCTCAAGTTATATCAGGCGTAGAGAGTTGTTTGACCTCTCATTTTAAAGAGAATTTCATAAGGTTTAATTTGATATGCAAGCTGACAGTGCGTGATTTTAAAAAAGTTAATTTTATTTAATTTAAAAAAATTTAAAATAGTGTTTTTTAAAAATTTTGAAAAAAATATATGTTTTTTGTAATATTATAATCTTTAAATTCTGAAAGTTTTAGAGTGGGATCTCAATGGGATCAGCAGTTATAAAAAAAATGTTTAAAATGAATAAAACAATGATCTCTTTAGCATAATCATAAAGTTGGCAGTGCCAACTTTAAACATCAGCCACAATTGGTGTTTAACATTAGTTTTTTTAACGTAACTGCTGATCCCATTGAGATCCCATTCTAAAACTTTCAGAATATAAAGTTTATAATATTACAAAAAACATATATATTTTTTTTTAACTTGAGAAATATAAATGAGAACATATATACAAGCCAAAAAATGATGATTTTTTGAAATTAAAAAAATTAATTGTATGAAAATTTACTGAGATTAAAAAAATTATAAAAGTATATTCTCATTTGTACCATCAGGGAGAATGATTCCTGTAAGTTTCATCAAAATCTAAAATGGTCAGGTTGATTTGACATGGTATGCAATGACCCTAGATAAAAAACAGTTGTAAACAGAAATGAAAATGATATATGAAAATATTAGGTGAAACAAAAACATTAAAACTTAATGGTTATTTTGAAGAAATAAATAAAAGTTTTATAAAGTTGTTGATAGACTATATTGTGCTGTCCTCAAAAACATTTTCTGAAATTTTCTCTATATCAATCTAAAAAAGAATGCAAAAAAAGTAAACATTGCTAAATTTTTACAGCTTGTTCTAAGATTTTAAAGTTGAGCATTTTTCATTGTATCACTTTATTATAAAGTGGCAGCCAACTGAGCGAGTATATATATAAAAAAAAAAAAAAAAAAAAAAATCATCCAAAAAATATCCCGTGTTATCTGAAAAAAAAAAAAAACTCCAATCTTACAAAATATACAAAACACAATATATCTTGATAAATATTTATTTATATCATTAGAACATGCATATATATAAAAACAGTGGATAGTACTTTTCTATTCCAAATGTATAGCAAGAAAACACAAATAGAAGAAAGTAGAAGTAATAAGTGTACTATCCATAAATGAGAGGGTGAAAAAGTTGAAAAAAATAATAAATAAAACATAGTATGTAGTCGATTCTAAACACCAATAACTTGCATCAAAAAAGCAATTTCATCAAAGAAGTCGTCTATAGTATAAGCAATGTCTCCACAAAACCTACTCGACATGTGCTTTCTCTTCTGCATCAGAATATGCGACCTAGAAAAAAAATTAAAAGAAAAACTGATTTTTTTAAATGAAAAAATAAACTGAAAAACAGAATTCCCTATATTATAACTTATGAGCATGAACACATACACCAAATTATAATAATAATAAAAATGTAATTTTAATAAGAAAATTTATGTGCATTATTACACAGTGACACTAATATTAGTTTAAAATGAAGATTTCTTTTAACTAAAATTAATTGCCATCAGACCCTCTTTTGGATATTATTGATATTTCAGATCATCTTAAATCAGGGTTTTAAAAAAAAAAGAAATAAAACCCAAAGAAACCAATGTTTTAAAAAAACATTTAGTTCTTAGTTCTTAAAAATTTTGGGGAGTTCCTCAATATAAACTAACATGTGCTGCAATTTTTTTAAAAAGCCTGTCTGAATTTCTAGCTTGAATGTAATAAGCATAAAAGTAAAAATAGTTTGTTAAAAAACACTCTTTAATAAGCATCCAATGTTTGTCTTAATAATCATGCCTAATTTCATGGTTGCAATATATGTTTGTCCCCCCAAAAATCTGTTAATATGTTAATTTGGCACTTTTTAGGATTTAAAACTTATTTTAGTTGAGTTAGAGTTGAAATCCCCAATGAATGAGTTTAGTTGGTTTAGAGTTGAAATCCCCATTCCTCAGAACTGACAAATGATAAATGAGATAGGCTGCGCCGCCCGGTGCATCTCGCCTGCCGAGCCCAAGTCCTCAGGGACTTATAATGCGCATGACCGGATTTGGCTCTTCGTTGAGAAGTGTCCTTTCACTCAACAGAATATACCCATTTGTCATTCATAATTTTTATTGAATTTTAATTGCTAGACAATGCAATCATTATATAATTATAAATATGCACTTGTAATGGATATAAATTTTTAATCACAGAAAAAAAAAATGTAAGAACAACATTCTAAAGAAAAAGAGAATCAGCTTAACAAAGTACTCAAAAATAACGTAAATATATAACAAAGAGCTTCATTAATGAAAAATATTTTATATAGCACACAAATATCAGTTTTTCATTGGTGTTCCAACATTCAAAAGCACAATTGATGCAAAAATCTTTATATCTCTCGTTCACTATTATATGAAATTATTTAGATTTTTTCCCTTTTAAATGACTCCTTATTAGTCTTAATGATAATTTGCTAGCAAAATCACTTTTCAATATATGCTAATGTCATAGGACACGTTAAACCCATGTTTACTAATTTTAAATGATGGTTAAGTAATTTTAAGTTTTAATTCTATTGGTAACATGTGCTCTTACTTCTAAAATGATTATTTACCCCCCCCCCCCCCCCCACACACACACACAGAGAGAAAAAACATTTGGCACATATGACAAAATTGAAATCTTTATTGTCAATCTTCAGATATTTGGCAGGGTGGAGAATGCACTATGCGGTCCCTGTTTTTTTAATTAAAAAATATTACACAATTCCTTCCCTTACTTCTAGTAATGAGTTGGAGTAAGTTTAATAATTCAAATTTGTGACATAAAAATTATATAACTGTTCAGCATTTTGTAGGCAATAGTCAAATTTTCTAATAAATATTTCCTCTAAATGTAAACATACCTTGTGTTTCTTTCCCAATCTGTTTAAGAATTTCATGAAACAGAGAATAAATCTAAATAAACAAAGTATTTTAAAAGCTTACATACAATATAATATTTTGATTTATTAGAAATCTGAGCTCCTTTTTGACCATAAATAGCTGACAATTTACTCAGTGTAAATTACACAAAAAAAAAAAAAAATTGTTTAAAAATGATTTATAAGAATTTCAAAATGGACTTTAGAAAAAAATACATCTTAATTGTGAAATATATAAGAATAATGTATAGATTGCTTGTTATATTTTGCTGTCAGACAAAAATAAATTAATTATTTGTGTCCAAGATTGTAAACTGCAGGTGATGCCTTGGAAGAGAGAGGCAGGGGGGAAAGGAATAAAACGAAGCAGCAAATATTGTATAGGAGAGAGAAATTTAGAATTTTTTTTTAGTCTTGTAACGTTACTACTTTACAATCAATACTTTACATTGATAGATTAGCTATTTATGGAACATATGTGTTACACTCACACAAAGATGTTTGGCGACTTTTTGATTGGCGCAATTTCCAAACCCGCACCAAACAAATAACTTAATACAATAACCAGGTTATCATTAAAGGAAAAAATCCTCAAAATTTGGCGATATTTTTCCTTTTTTATAAAGGATTAATATAAAAAAAAAAAAAAAAAAAATCGGTGCATGAATGTAAGACATTATAGCCTTTTTTATAAATATAATTAATTAGAGCATTTGAAAAGTAGGTATTACAATTTTTGTAACATTTGCCAAATGAATATAAAGATAAAACTACAAAAATAGAACAGTATCACTTAAATTCTATAGTGCTGATCAAGAATCGGTGTTTTAAAGGAAAATATTTGCAAGAGGCAAATACTTTTGCCTCCCTCTTGCAGTGACTTTTCAATTCTGCCCCCCCCCTCCCCCTCTCTTAAAAAACTTTTTCAGGCTTTATGTTTGAACCTGGATTTTTAAATGCCGAAGCAATAATCATATGTGACAATATTAACTTAGAACAAATGTTGAAAGATATAAACTATCTAATTCATTAGAAAAAAAATATTTTCTGATTTGTTTGTTGTTCAGTTTAAACTTTTTAAAACCATTAGGTACTTCTCTATTATCCTGTCGAACACTTTTCATAACAAAAAACTATCGCCAAACTGTAACGCCAAATAAACGGGAGAACGTTGCCATTGGAATATCAAAATAAATAAAATATAAGAATTTAGGGACACAATCGTTATTTTAATTAATGAAATAACTAATAAATCAGTAAAACATAATGAAAAATACATGCAAATGTCGAACTAAAATCACTGGATGACATAACAAACACGTATAATGCTTCTGACATCAAGTAAATGGAACTGCATTTTAGGCATTTAATCTTAGTTTGGCGATAGTTTTTTGTTACAAAAAGTGGTTGAAGGGATAATAGACAAGTGCCGAAAAATTTTAGGGAATGAAAAAGCAGATAAGCTTACATTTATATTAAATTTTTTCAATTAAAAAAAAAGTATTTTGCATTTAACATTTTGTTGCTATAAAAAACAAAAATTTTCTTGATACTTGATACTGAATCACTTGTGTTTTGATGAATACATTCAAGCAAATTGTTTCTGTTTTCAATTAGTTGATCTTCAATTTTTGTTATGTAGGTAAAAAAAAAAAAAAAAAATGTTTTATTAAGTTTTCATGTTATGTACTAAAACTATGCATGTTTTAGTTTCTAATTTATGCTAAACTAAAAATATTTATAATCAGCAGTAATTGAACTATTTTTAAAATATCAGATACATAAAAATACAAGATATTTTTTAAAAAATCATGATATCTACGAACCCTGGCACATAGCTATGCAAGTAAGAGGAAACAATCTATCACTTTATCATTGGTGTAAAATATTTTAATTATGGGCGAGAGCAAAAAGTTTTAAAACAGAACATTAACATTAGCTTCATTCTTTACCATTATAAATAGCTGCCATAAAATAGGATGAGGTATCCTCTTCCTTCTTCCACGGCCAAACGACAACCCAATCCAAACAAGCAAAGCATTAATTTTAAAAGTAAATTCTCATGAATATCTTTGACATTATATGAAGATCAAAATTACATTTTTCTCGATATCTATATTAAAGATGAAATGAGTACGGGATGCCGTGCATTTAACACCCCTCTCTCTCGATATGTTGTTGAATTAACTACATAACTGGACAAACCCTTTTAGTAATTCACATTTAACAAAGCCATTCAGAAATATTGATACCTTTATAAGAACAACGTTCTTGTATCAAATTTAACTTTTTAACTGACTAACATATATGAATTACACAGTCAGATTTATGCAATATAGGGTAGATGTGCCAGTAATGGACACCCTTAAGGAATTTCTTTAAAAATTGTTTTTTAATTAATAGTTTTATTTATTATATTCCAGTTTTTTCAATATTATATTAATCTATCAACAATATTTAACCATTCTCATAGTCTCATTTCCCAGTATGAATCAAAATTTAATTGTAACTAACAAAAATATATCAAAACACTTAAAATGCCAGCAATGGACACCTTTTGTTCCAGTAGTGGACACCCCATAAAAAGTAATAAATATAATTATTTTTATGACTTTATTTAGAACCAGAATTTAATGAAAGCGTACTAATGAAACAAAATAGTTATTTTCAAATAAATTTAACAATTCTGGATACCAGTAATTAATAAAATATTTGTGATAATCATTCACTGTTTGCATCAATTATTGTAATTATCAGAAGATCGATATTTTAATTATTATAGATAGATAGTTTAAAATACTAAATATCAGACAGCTATCAAATTATTGAGACAGTGGGGGATTTAAAAGGTAATAATTAGAAGAAGAAAAAAGGTTTTGGAGTATTAGTGTATAGTTTCATCTCACTATTTTTAACAATTAAACTTCCAGAGACTACTTTATATATTACTTGAAATAATTAATGGTACTTCTCTATTATCCTGTCGACCACTTTTAATAACAAAAAAACTATTGCCAAACTGTAACGCCAAATAAACGGGAGGACGTTGCCATTGGAATATCAAAATAAATAAATAAATAAAATATAAGAATTTAAGGACACAATTGTTATTTTAATGAATGAAATAACTAATAAATCAGTAAAAGATAATAAAAAATACACGCAAATGTCGAATTAAAAACCACTTGATGACATAACAAACACGTATAATGCTTCTGACATCAAGTAAATCGGACTGCATTTTTGGCGATAGTTTTTTGTTATGAAAAGTGGTCGACGGGATAATAGAAGTACCTAATTAATATTACAAATATGAAAAAAATTATACTGTGAGTAGGATATTTTAAATACTAAATAAAATTATTTCAAAATAAAATTTTAGAACTGATTCTTTATCCGCAGATTTACTTGTTTCATGATTACTATAACTTTCATTAATATTACAATTTTTTTTTTTCTGTAAGAGATGAATAAGCAAACAATTAAGACAGAAAATAGATTTTTAACAACTTCTGTAACTTAATTGTTTTTATTTAAATGGAGATGGATTAAGCCCTATGAGCCCTTCTTTGACTGTGCCCTTAAACAATATTTTCTGCTTCCTGAATTTTGATTGCCAGATTATAAAATATGCAAAGCAGAGTTATATACATTAAAAGAAAAAGAATAAAATATTGAAATTTTATTAACCACATAAAATAACTTAAAAGAAGTACCTTAAAAATAAATTAAATCTTATAAATTGCTATTAGTATATAAAATTCAAAGTTTTCTATTACTACCAAAACAAAAAGCTTCAAATGTTGCAAGAAAATAAAGAATATATAAATTTATTAAATGAAGCCAGCTCTTAGCATGTTCATTAAGATTTTCACTGAAAAACATTGGAACTTCGAAACATTATTTTCTGCTTCCTGATTGGTTTGATTAAAAGTGTCAACAATAACCCAGATTATAAAACATGCAAGAGGGAGCTATGAAATAAATAATAAAAGATAAATTTTTATAAACCAAAAACATTGAAGGGTGTCCATTACTGGCACATCTACCCTATATAAGAATATAAGGAATTATTGATTTATTACTTTTTAATGTATCCATATTTATAAATTAAAAAAACTATAAAAAAAATAGCTATTACTGTTTTTTAAATTTAAACCCCTGTCATTGGGACTCCTTTGTTTGTAATTTATAAGTGACAAAAACTTCAGGATGAGAGTTATAGATTAAATTAACTACTTACCAATAAGGCTTAAAAGCAACTACATTTTAAAAAATTGCAAAATAGACTTTGCAATTTATTAACATCTCTAGCCAATTTATGATTTCAGATCAATATATGAAGTTAATTAAAGGAATAGTTAAAGCGTACAATTATAAGCACATTTAAATTATGCTTATTTTTCTAACACTATATTTAGACGACAGCTTTTTAGCAAACAAATAATAATAATAATGGCAAGCAGTAATTTCATACGCCAGAGTAAAAAAACCTCAAAAAGCTCCCTCGTACCGCAAAAAAAAAAAAAAAAAAGCAAAATAATCATATGACTGTATGATCGAAAGATGAATAATACTGGGGGATATTTATACAGAAAAAATATGTAGTATGCTGACTTATTTCATAAAATACAACAAACGGCGAAATCAAGCTCCAGATCGATTACTACAACATTTAACTTTTATTATACAAATTAAAACATGTATAAACATCAGTGTATTAATATTTTTAAATGTAGAAGCAATATACTTACTACTTCAGCATTCCAGACTTTGAAGCTTTCGACGTGCTGATAAAAACGTCGAAATCAATCAATTAGCTAAAGTAAAAGAAAAAGATTTTCATTAATTCAATCTGTTATTTTTTTTAACAATCGATTATGTACAGGGATGATTTACTTATATTTAAAAAGCGTTTATGCTTGTTTAATATGCTAGCATGAGTACTGAGTTGTTTTGTTTCCTTCGCCATCTTTAGTGTCTATTGCTTGTATCGAATCCCCTTTCTTGGCACATGATTGGTTCAAGCTTCAAATCACGTGATTTCGCAAGTTATTTTCGCTATTTTGGGATGGGTTGGACTTCAACTTTGATTTAACTTGGCGAAACTCCGCCCACTGCGAACTGTTCGCAGTTTCGCAAACAGCGCAAAATCTATCTGGATCCCGGCCTAAATCGTCATTCTCGAGTTCATTCGGGTGAGAAACCTCACGAATGTGATATTTGCAGAAAATGTTTTACTCGTAAAACTTATTTAAAAGTGCACCTCCAAACGCACACGAATGAAAAACCATATTCATGCGCGATATGTCCAAAGGCGTTTACTCATAGGAATTCCTACGTCCATCATCTCCGCACACACACTGGAGAAAAACCATATCGGTGTGAATTGTGTCAACGATCTTTTGTAAGAAGAGAATCACTTAAAAATCATGCGCGATCTCATACTGGAGAAAAGCCTTATGCTTGTCGTGTTTGCGATAAAAGATTCGGTCGGGCAATAACTCTTCAGAATCATCATCAAAATTTTCACGATTCTGCCCCTAAACCTTACGTATGTGAAATTTGCAATGCAAGTTTCGTTGCTCAAAATAGACTTAAACTACATTTTCGCCACGTTCATTCTGATGATAAACCTCATGTTTGTGAAATTTGTAACATGGCATTTGCTGAAAAAAATCCTTTAGCTCGGCACATGTTTATACATACTGGAGAAAAGCCTTTTAAGTGTCACATTTGTCCGGACGCTTTTCGGACAAAAATGATGCTTGAAAATCATATACGCGTCCATACTGGGGAGCGTCCATTTGCTTGTACTGATTGCAATTTAGCATTTACTCAAAAAGCTGCACTTAATAGGCACAGACGATTGCATTTAGAAGTGAAACCTTACGTTTGTGACATTTGTGATTTGAGATTTTCTCAAAATACTGCTATGTTAAGTCATCGGGCAAGACATGATAAATGGAAATCCAAATTCTATGTTGAATAAATCCAGAGTTTCCCCCAGGTTTAAAAAAAGGCAGGGTGCTGCTGGTGAGAAAAGGGCACTTTTTTAATTCTTAAGGGCACTTTTTTATTCTTAAAGGCACTTTTCAGATTCTTATTTAGGGTTTAATCTAGAGCTAGCCAAATAGCCAAAAAGCTAACTGAAAGCACCTTTTGCCCCCAAAGCATTTAGTGGATTAGCCAAATAGCAACAGCCAAAAAAATATATATCATTTCATTTCCATTTTGTTGTTCCTGCCTTTCGTAAACCTGCAGCCGCCGCGTGAAAAAAATCTCAAACCGCCTCTGTCCCGGCTAAGGCTCCTATAATAGGAGCTGACGCATATCCATTTTGTTTCGCATTATTCGGGTCTCAGTTCAGCATCTCAATCTACCGCTGCCGGAGCTGGGGTTGCCTAAGGCCTCGTTCCTCCACCTTCTGAAAGAGGTTGGATGTTAAATGGCGGAAAATTAGCTTGGTTTTTCGACTTTGAGACACATATCTGCGAGGATGCGTCAGCCTGTATTATAGGAGCTCTAGTCCCGGCAACTCACTTCAAAATTTGTCTCATCTTCTCTGTACAAGCATCTTACAAATAGTATGATGTCATTTGCATTAAACAAGTATTGAGGAAATTAAAAGAGTTTGTTTATTTTTTGTTGATGATCCCAACTTAGGAAATGAAACCAAAACGGTTCATGAATGGAAGTTGTTTAAGCAAGTTCTGGTTACAAGGGGTAAAGAAATGAAACCAGCTGATTGTATTCTTTTTTCCCATAAAAATGGCATTACTGACATGTTTCCCAATGTGACTTCTTTGTATGAATTTGTAGCAACAATTCTGTTGTCTACAGCAGATTGTAAAAGGGGGATTGAGTCTCGTGAATATAACAAAAACTGACTTGAGAAATAGACAGACAATCAAAAATTTAAGTAACTTAATGGTGATTAATTTGGAAGGGGAAGTTTGAAAAGAATTTCTATTTAAAAAAGCATTTGATGTGTGATGTATGGCCAAATCTCGAGAGGGCCAATCTTACAGAGTGGTGTACAATTTTTATATTGTATAAGTAAAAATAATACTCATTTATATAGAAATTTTGTATAAATAAAAGTTTTTTTTTTCTTGGCTAAAGCTATTTTTATTTGGCTAACAGTTATTGGCTGCAATTAGCCAAAAAGCTACAAATCTGTTTTTCCTAGATTAAACTCTATTATTGGCACTTTTTTTAATTATTAAAGGTATTCTTTTGGTGTTTAAAGCCGCTTTTAATATTTAAAAGTCAGGGCACTCTTTTTAAGACAACATTGAGTCAGTTTTTACTATGAAAGCAAATTTTTTAATGCAAAAAGGATAAAGGACACTTTTTTTTACTGGGGGCCAAGAAGGGTGCTAATTATTTTACTGGAGGGGGCAAGAATGGTGCTAATTATTTTTATGAGGGCAAGAAGGATGCTATTTTGTAAACCAAAGGGTAGGCAGGGTGCAGCACCCTTCTGAAACTGTTTGGGGGAAACTTTGATAAATCAGTATTTTATTTATGTTAAGAAATATGCATTTGTAAATCAAATGCATTATATTTTTTTAAACAAATTTAGTTTGAGTGAAAAGTCTATATTCTTTCAAATTAATTTACTGCACATAAAGGTCTGAAAATTTGGATGAGGAATAAATGACGGCAGGTCTGATTACATCTGAGACATCATTCAAAAATATTTTCTGATTTCATGTTTTTTATTTATTTATTTTGGAGATTTGCTTTCTAAATTGGTAATACAAAAAATATCCATTTATTCTAGGTATTTTTTAGACAACGATGTCTTAAGGCTGTTTTCAAATTCAAAGGCGCTTTCAGACATATTAATTTTTGTTCAGAGATTTCATTTTTTGATAAATGTAGCTGAGAGATTAATTAAAAAGTGTAATGAACATCCCAAAATGGTGCATTGTCTCAGTTGTCTGGCCTAAAACAGCATTGCACAGATTCTTGAAGCAGAGAATAAGGAAGTGGGGATAAATGGTCCATTTTTTTTGTATTTTGAATCTGAAGCAGTCCATGTGGAAATACGAAAAAAAAAAAAAAAACCCTACAATTTAATCTGTTATTTTATTGGTCCTAATAGTGTTATTTGTTTAAAAATATATTGATATTTACTATTTCAAAAAAAAAAAGTCAAATCTCAATTTCATCTGTTTTTTTTTTTCCAGATATTTAAATTTCACTTTCCAGATAAAAAACAAACAATTATTCTTGGTATCTCGCCAGATCTAAAAAGTCTCTTGTTTTTTAAAAAAATATTAATATTTACTGTTCTAAATCAAATATTTTTTGAAAGCCAATTTTCTCTTTTTTTTTTTTTTTCAATTCACTTTTTGATTTCTGCTTTCCGGATTGAAATACAAAAAATACCCACTTATTGATGGCACCTTTGCCTTTCGAATGATGTCTTTGTTTTAAACAAATATTAATATTTACTTTTACTAAAAGAAAAAAAAAAATTCTGATTTCCTGTTTATTTATTTTTTTTTTTTTTGCAGATTTGCTTTCCAAATTGATATACAAAAAATACCCATTTATTCTAGGTACTTTTCAAACAACAATGTCTTAAGGCTGTTCTCAAATTCAAAGGTGCTTTCCGACATAATTTTTTATTCAATTTTGTTCAGAGATGCATGAAATTAGCAGGGTGTTCTTAATCAGAAACTTTGTAATCGAAACACGTTTTTTATTTTTTAGTAAAGGCAGAAGATCTTTCAGAAAATACTGCCAAAGTCGATGTTTTGAGTCGAATTTTTGCTGCGAGCAAGGCAAAAAACGTGTTGTCATGTGACACAAATCGCTTGACTGTTAAAGTGATTTGGAATCAAAAGGAGTTTTTAATTTTTTGATAAATAAATTTCCTATCGAGTTATAAGCGATTTGTGTTTGCCTTTGCATTTAAAAATGAGCCAGAAAATGTGTCAAAGCTTTCTGTTGTTGAGCAGGTCATTTAAGAACCACCTTAAGTTATAAAAAATATTAATATTTACTATTTAAGAAAAAACCCTTTCATGAATTCATCAGACTTCCCTTCCCATATTCATTTTGTGTTGCATCAGAAACTGATTTTGCAATTTTATTGAGTACTTTTCCGGTATAGGAGGCTTGACATTTTTTTAAAAAGCTTGGTGCAGTCTGGTCTTTAGAAAGTGAAGTTTATCGCCAAATAATATAGAAAACAAACCTGGTGAACTTTTATACTTGTTTATATATGTATTTAAATATATATAAATATTTTATTTATATATATTATTATTATTTTTTTTTATGTACAATTTGCTTTTGTTTGTAAATAAAATAGATAGATGGCTTGCTCAGATGAAATAAATTGTGTAAATATTGAAAAAATTGCTTGTGTGAAAAATGAAACAGCGCATAGTTTGTCAGAAAATATGCATGAAAAATTTTCTCTCTTGCCAAGCCCATTTTCTCTATTATTGCCAAGGCTGGAAAAGTACCTTTTATTGTATTCATATTTTAAAAGAGAGAAGGGGGGGGGGGGGGGGACAGGAGATTTTTTATATTTAGGTTTTCTCAAGAACTTTTTGTCAGAATCGAAAGTTTAATATATCTAAATATCAGAAATTAAATCGGCAACTACTATAATGGGGAGGGGGCGCTTAGTTCATTTAGATAGATTTTTGTTTAAAAGTAGAAAATCATACAAATGTTTAGGTTGTATGCTGCTGAAGGCAGTGGGTCTCCCAACATTACGTTTGTTTGGAAAGATTTTGGTCTAAAAATATAATATCACGTAACACTGATTTTAGGTATATTTAAGATTATTATCATGGACATGTGCTTCGCCGGCTGGATCAGTTGTTAGATCATAAATTTTGGATGAATATTTTATTTATATGTTTTAAGAAGTATAGGTATTCGTGTATTAAGCTATTAAGGCTGTTTGTTCTCAAATCAAAACTGGCTACTGAAAAATCAACACTGACTTTTATATTATTTAGGTTTTCTAAAGAACTTTTTGTCAGAACTGAAAGTTTAATATATCTAAATATCAGAAATTAAATTGGCAATTACAATAATGGGAGGCCCCTTAGTTCATTTAGACAGATTTTTGCTTAAAAATAGAAAATCATACTAATTTTTAGGTTGTATGCTGCTGAAGGCAGTGGGTCTCCCAACATTACATTTGTTTGGAAAGATTTTGGTCAAAAAGTATAAAATCATTTAACACTGATAATATTTATATGTTTTAAGAAGTATAGGTATTTGTGTATTAAGCTATTAGGGCTGTTCTCAAATCAAAATTGGCTAATTTATGACACATTTTTTAATTCATTTTTGTTAACTCACCTATCAGATTGGCAGGTGTTCTTATTCAGAAACTATGTAAGCAAGCTATATTTTTAATAAAGACAGAATATTTTACAGAAAAGGCTGTCAAAGTTAGCATTTTGAACCAAATTTCCAGATGCGACTGCACATGAAAGGAAGAAAAACAGCTGTCCTGAGATAACAATCACTTATAACTCAAGATGTAATTAATTTATTAAGAAAATGAAAAAAACTGCTCGATTACAAATGACTTTCAATAATCATGCCTGCAGGTATCATTCTTTTATGTTTAAAAATGAATCCAAAACTGTGTTGGAAAATTTTGCATTATTGAGCAAGAATTTTTTTTTTTTTTTACAATTACCTTTTTTACATACCATTGACAAACTTTGGAGCTCTTTACTATCTATCAACAAACACTTTTTTATTTCTAGCTGAATATGTTTGTCATTATTGTAGGTTATTTTTATTTTTTTCCATTATGGCAAGTTATTCTTAATTTTTTCATTATTGCAGATTATTCATAATTCTTTGCATTATTACAGGTTAATTTTCTGTAATCGATTTGCTTGCCATGTATTGGCATCAAACCCTGATTACAAAAATTTTTTCCATGCCGCACAAATGAATACATAGATACATATTTTTTACTTAAATATACATGAATAGAATGCAGCGGCGGCTCCTCTTTTGGTGCACATGAGCATTTGAACCCGCTCAAAAAACGAAGAAATAAAATAACATTAAACACACTTCCAGATTTTTGTCAATTTCTAAAATGAACTTAAGTACCCCCCCCCCCCCCCTCAAATTAATGTGTATGCAATTTATATATATATATATATATATATACAGTGGAGTGGTGGCCAAAAGTTTGGACATTTTTTGAAAGTTTCATGTTTTTCAACTTTGTGTGCTTGTAGAATATATTAATTTTCACTTAAATACAAACGTTTATATATCAAATTGAAGGTAATTTAATGTAGAATTTAATAATAAAAACAGTATTACAATATCTGTATTACAAAAAAAAATTATTCTCATTTTAGTAGAACAAACAAACACAAATCGTTTTGAATAAGGACGTGTTTTGTAATAAAAGCGTACTAGCCAATCACAAACACTGTTCTGAGGAGAAATCAAATGTCTGTAACTATAGTTTAGGTTATTTGGATGGTAAAAGAGTTATTGTTGTGGAAATATTTTGCGGAATGATGCATACTAGTACAATTAAATAGAGTATTGCTGTTTTTGAATATTTAAAGTCCTTTTTTTTAAATTAAACTAATTTTAAACAATGTCATCAACAAGAAGAACTAATTGGACATCTACAAAAAGAAGCCGAATTGTCATATTGAGAGAAAATGGCCTCTCTTATGCGGAAATTGCAAGACAAGTTGGTGGTTCAGTGACTTGTTCTGGTGTACGAAAGTTATGTTTACGTTATGGAAAAAAGAAATCAGTGGAAAATAAGGCCAAATCAGGCCGAAAAAAAATCCACCAGTGCTACTGCCGATAGAAAAATTAAACGGCTATGCCTTCCAGATAGAAAAATTTCATCAGATGCCATTAGGTGTGACATGAATGCAGCAGGTATTGCAGTAAGTTCAAGAACAATAAGAAGAAGGTTATCAGGATTTGGACTACAAGCTAGAATTCCAAGGAAAAACCATATTTAAGTCTTTAAAGTTTTCACAAACCATGTCAAAAGGGCCGAACGTTTTCTAAACACGAAACTTAAACATGTACGTAGTGACAATGGGCGGGAATTTTCAAATGAAGCTTTTAAAAGATATTTTGAGGAAAATGGTATAAAACACGAGTTCACGAACACATATACTCCAGAACAAAATGGCGTCTCGGAACGACTCAATCAAACCATTGTAGACGGAGCACGTTCCATACTACATGAAAGTAAACTAAGTCTGAAGTTTTGGCCAGAAGCCATTTTGTATTTTACTTACACTCTGAACCGTGTTTGTCACAAATCACAGAAGAAAACACCATTTGAATATTATTGTGGAAACAAACCGTCCATAAGACACTTACGTCCTTTTGGCACAGTTGCATATGTGGGAGTACCCAGACAACTCCGAAGCACCAAATTTGAGCCTAAAGCTAGAAAGGGGATTTTAGTAGGATATGCAATGTCTACACAAGGGTATAGAATTTGGTTGCCAGACACAAATAAGATCATCGAAACAATTAACGTAAGATTCAGTGAAGAAGCAACCGTACCCAAAGACACCTACGTTGGAACTGAACAAGGCCCTATTTATTCTTTAGGCACAGACCCTTTTGCTAGTTTAGAGCAGCACAACGGAAGCGATCTGGGACCCACTTACACACTATCATCTGAACCTCCCGAAATTGACCCACTAACAGAAATTCAACCTGACAAATTCCATAAGTCTGTAATTCCACCGACAGAACCAAGCACCTCAGGTTTTTCTGCTTCCGCCGCCGGACACCGATCTACGGATGAGAGTGAGGAGGAGGGCGAGGAGCTTTCAAGAACTTTGAGGGAAGTTACCTGGTTTAGAAAACCTGTAACAAGGCCTGATGGAAAGCGTACAGACATTTATTATTATGAATTTGGAGGGACACAGAGGTTAAGGTCAATTAGAGAGGTCCGTGACTACTGTCTAAAAAATGGAATTAAATTCAATCCAACTCTCTTTTGTTTTAGAGGAGCAGACAAACATGAAGGTATTGTACATGGACACTCACGGTGCTCAAGTGCTAGTCCAGGCAGCTTCTAGTCCAGGCAGTACACCACCACATTTCTCCATTTTAGAATCCAACAACTCCGATGCATGACTAGACCAGGCTGTACCCAATACATACAAACAGGCTTTAAAATCACCTCAATGGGAGCTCTGGAAACAAGCAATGGGGGAGGAGTTGGCAGTAATCAACAATAGAAAAGTATGGGTCTTAACTAACCTTCCACCCAATAAAGAACCTCTCGGTTATAGGTGGGTTTTCACCATTAAGCGTAATGATAAAAGGCACATAGCAAGATACAAAGCAAGGCTAGTAGCACAGGGCTACAAACAAATAAAGGGCGAGACTTATGATGAAACTTTTTCACCGGTAGTCAATTTTAGTTTAATTCGCTTTTTCTTTGCAGCTTTAGTGTCCTGTCACAGGTGGACTCACTTACAATGTGACGTGAAAAGAGCGTACCTATAAGCCCCATTAACCGATGAGGTTTATATGAAACAGCCCCCTGGTTTTGAAATAAAAGGAAAAGAACACCTGGTTTGTAAGCTTCAAAGAGCATTATATGGGTTACATCAGAGCGGGAGAGTGTGGTTCTACGAATTGCATAAAGTTTTAATTTCTCTTGGTTTTAAAAAGTTAGATTGGTGCAATTGTGTTTATACATTTTCTGATTACATTGTTTTATTATTATATGTTGACGATTTTGTCATTTTAAGCAGACATCAAAAATACATTGACAAGGTTTTAACTCTTTTAACTAAGCATTTCGATATAAAAATCTTGGGCAAAACCCGTAAGTTGCTTGGGGTGGAGTTTGAGGAAGATAAGGAAGGTGTAGTCTCTATACATCAAATGCAATACATTAAGGAAATTTGCACACGTTTTGAAGAGTATAACTTTCCCATTTCTTCACTCCCGATTAGTAAAGGGGTTGTCTATTCGAAATTACAGTGCCCTCAAACAGATGCAGAAATTAAAGAAATGCTTAACTACCCATATAGAAGTGTGTTAGGGTGCCTATCCTTTTTAACAAGCAGAACACGCCCTGATATTGCTTATGCAGTAGACATATTCAGCCAATTCCAAAGCAATCCGGGGATAGCTCACTGGGTCGGCCTCTTAAAACTTCTGGGTTACGTTAACTATACAAAGCACTATAAATTAAATTTACCTTGTCATAAAATTAACCTGATCACATATACAGATGCGGATTTTGCAGCCAATCGTGATGACAGGACATCTATGGGTGGTCAATTACTTATGCTAGACAAAGCTCCGATAACATGGAGAGCTTTTAAACAAAAATCAATATGCTTGTCTACTATGGAATCTGAGTTCGTGGCCTTAACAGAAGCAACTAAAGAGCTTCTATGGTTCAGCCGTATTATCACAGAATGTTATAATAAACATATATTTTCAGGTACACAAACTAAACCAATTTTATTAGTAGATAATATGGCAGCAATAGATTTCATTAAATCCCCCATAGAAAACTATAGGACAAAACATATAGATGTTAAACTTTTCTTTGTACGCGATTTATTAAACCAAGAGATATTTTTAGTAAAACACGTTAATAGCAATTCCAATCTCTCTGACATTTTTACAAAACCACTTACAAAAGCTGCTCTACTAAAGTTCATTGAGGCTATATTCATTTTTGGGTCTTAAAAATTAAAATATACAAAAAACTTCCTCTCCTTTTTGAATTGTTGAAAAAAAAAATTTCTTTTCTTCAAGCGTTAAAAGGTTGTTTAAAAGTTTTCTAGTTAAACATTCAAAGTTTAACTTTATCTCTTTTGAATTTCTGAATAATGAAACTTGCATGTTTCATGTGTCTTTTATATATATTAATGTTCGAACCTTGTGATTATACATATAAAACTTTTCTGTAATAGCATCGTGTTTATACCTTGTTTTAATTTTTATTTCAGAAGGATCCTTCAAATTATGATACTATATTTTAATATATTGGAAATCGAGTAGTAATATGTATTTTTCAATCCTATTATGCAAATGTTTATCAAATAGCTTTATAAATATTGCATAAAAATTATTTTTTTTGTGTGCACACATATTTTTTTTTTATTTTTAAGTGAGCTCACTGAAATTTGAAATACATATGTGTATTTATTTCTTGTCTAAGAAAAATTAGGTGTTGGTAGATGTAGCCATATGTTAGTATGGTGAGGTATAAGTTATGATACAAGCAAGAAACAAGAACTTTCTTTGTGTGTTTGAAAAGAAATTCCTTTTTAAAAGGCTCAGCTGTTTTTTGTGAAAGTCACGTAAGTGTGTACGTTTCATGTAAGTGTGTTCCCTCAAAGTAGTGAGGATCAATGTTGTATTTTTAATTTATACAAGTGTTTATATTAATATACCTATATATATTTACTTGTTATAATTGTGTAATTATTGTTGAATTGTGTTTATATTGTTGAATATGAATATATTAAATTTCTACTGATTAACTATGAATGTTTCTAACTGTTATATTATCAGATAATTTCAGTATAAGTGTCAAGGGGGGGGGCAAATGTTAGCCCTATGTATATATTTTTGGACCTTGAAACTTATACTCAATGTCACCTTTTCGTACTTGCCTAATTTTCCATTCAATTCTGTATTAATTTTCTTCAGTCGATATCGTTTTCCATCTCTAGTATCGTTCAAATCTTTCTTTTCGTTTTTCAACTCGCCGATAATGTTTACTGTTCGTTTCGATATCGTTCACCACATCGACCATCGTTTTCTCAGCCTTTTTCCGAATTCAGTTGCAACCGCCGGCTTCGATATCGTTTCAATCGTAATAGTATAGGGGAGCATGCGCCCAGACGCCGTGCCACAGTCTTCAAAGGCACTGTAGATTACTTTGCCGATGGGCAGTTTGAGAACTTCTCAACTTAGCACATCAGAAAGGGGACGTTTTCGGAAAGCGGTATGTTGATGTTGTTTAAAAGGGATGGAAAAGCAGTTTGAACGGGGAGAGTGAGGCAGCTTTACTAAAATGATATTGGTAGATGCCAAAAGAAACAATATCAGTGGCGGTATAAAGTCTTTTATGAGTGCAATGATGGTATTGAACGTTTTTTTTTAGTGTTTGTTTATTTCTGCTGTTGAAGTTGTGGTTTTTCTTTCTTCTGTTGGTGATCTACGTTCATTTCAAGGATTAATTAATAGTGTGTGTGGACTGTTCTTCAACTCTTTTTTCTTCACATCTAATGCCATGGTGACTAATAAAAATAAAAGGCCTGTTTTAATTTGTGTCATCACGTTCAATTAATTATCATGTAAGTTAAAATGAACTTTTCTTCAAGTATATTTTGAAGGCTACATTTAAGTTACTTCATGCCATATTATTTTTGCCACCTTGTTTTTGTTGCCATATGCCATTATATTTTTATTTAATTAAATTGTCTGTCATGTTTTGATCTTTATTTTATTTTGTGATATATCAAATAAACGTTAGTTTAATTTAAACCTAAAAACTGTTTTATCAATGTGTATCATCTACATTCAACACTTTTAGTCACAACCTTGCCAATTTCAGCTATCAAACTTCCACGTACTCTGTTTTTCAATTTAATTACATTTTTTAGACCGGTCCCTGTATCCGGACCGGCTATCAAACTGCATTGTGATGGGACCCATAGCTACAAAATCCGTTAGTTCCATCTTCCACCACTAGAGGGCGCACTCTGTTCTATACAAACATAGCTGAAATGTTTGAGGCTGTCGATTTCGAGTCGAATGAGCCATACCTCGTCGTGATCGGTCCCATAGAACCCGATAGGAAAGCGCCCCCTTGTGGTGAAACTTGGAACTAAAATCGATATATCCTGTCGATGAATCAAACTACATTGTGATGGGACCTATAGAAATAGAGTTAGCTACAAAATCTGTTAGTTCCATCTTCCGCCACTAGAGGACGCACTCTGTTCTATACAAACATAGCTGAAATCTTTGAAGCTGTCGATTTGGAGTCGAATGAGCCATACCTCGTCGTGATTGGGCCCATAGAACCCAAGATAGGAAAGCGTCCCCTGATGGTGAATTTTGGAACTAAAATCGATATATCCTGTCGATGAATCAAACTACATTGTGATAGGACCCATAGAACTCGAGTTAGCTACAAAATCCGTTAGTTCCATCTTCCACCACTAGAGGGCGCACTCTGTTCTATACAAACATAGCTGAAATCTTTGAGGCTGTCCATTTGGAGTAGAATGAGCCATACCTCGTTGTGATCGGGTCTATAGAACCCGAGATAGGAAAGCGCCCCCTGGTAGTGAAACTTGGAATTAAAATCAATATATCCTGTCGATGCCGAGTCGAATAAATTAAGCTGCATTGTGATGGGACCCATAGAACTCGAGTTAGCTCCAAAATCCGTTAATTCCATCTTCCACCACCAGGGGGCACACTCTGTTCTACAGACGTAGCTGAAATGTTCGAGGTGTCGATTTCAAGTCGAATGAGGCGTACAGTGTTGTGATCGGGCACATAGAACCCGAGATAGAAAAGCATCCCCTGGTGGTGAAAGTTGGAACTAAAATCGATATATCCTGTCGGTGTTGAGTCGAAGCAAACTACATTGTGATCGGACCCATAGAACTCGAGTTAGCTGCAAAATCCGTTAGTTCCATCTTCCACCATCAGGGGACGCACTCTGTACTATGCAGACATAGCTGATATCTTTGAGGCTGTGGATTTCAAGTCGAATCAGCCATACTGCGTGGTGATTGGGCACATAGAACCCGAGAGAGGAAAGCGGCCCCTGGTGGTGAATTTTGAAACTAAAATCAATATATCCTGTCGATGTCGAGTCGAATAAATTAAACTGCATTAGATACCAATTAATCTCGGAAAAAATTACAAATTTCGTCATTTGGCAGCGTAAAAATCACGAATTTCATCGATCGGCACAGAGAAAACATGTATTTTGTCGATAGGGGGAGAAAAGATCATAAATTTCGTCGAACAGGCGGATAAAAATCATGACTTTCATTTGTTAGCACATGAAAAACACAAATTTCATCAAACGCTCGCATAAAAATTAAAAAATTCGTTGATCGGGCATGAAAAAACATTAATTTCGTCAAGTTTGCACGTAAAAATCACAAATTTCATCAAACGGGTGCATAAAAATCAAGAATTTTGGCAATCGAGTGATAAAATTTTTTTTGTCAATCCGGCCCGTAAAAAGTATGAATTTTGTCGATGAGGTGCATAAAAATTGTTGAGTCGAATGAATTAAACTGCATTTGATACCAATTAGTCTCAGAAAAAATTGCAAATTTCGTCATTTTGCAGCATAAAAATCAGGAATTTCGTAGATCAATGTGCAAAAATCATGAATTTCATCGATAGGCACAGAAAAAACATGAATTTTCTCGATAGGGGGAGAAAATATTATAAATTTCGTCAAACAGGTGGGTAAAAATCATGAATTTCATTTATTAGTGCATGAAAGACGCAAATTTCATCAAACGCTTGCATAAAAAAAAATTCGTTGATCGGGCATGAAAAAACTCTAATTTCATTAAGTTTGCACGTAAAAATCCCAAATTTCATCAAACAGGTGCATAAAAATCAAGAATTTTGTCTATCGGGCGATAAAAAAATGTATTGTCAATCCAATACATAAAAAGTATTAATTTTGTCGATGAGGTTAAAAATAAAGGTAATATGAGTCAAGGGGTCTAACCTTATGAGTCTCCTTATTTTCTTTCTTGTTCGGATGCAAACAATTCATATTTTTAATCTGCATTTGGTCGAAAAATGAATTATCTTTAATTTTAAAAACGAGAAATTCGTAATTACATGTATAAAATTCGATTGGTATTTATGATTTCAAAATTTTTAATAAGAAATTGTTTTTTTGCTAGTATACAGTGGGCAAAGTCTCTAGCCATGCCAACCAACCAATCGGTTGCTTATGGATCTGCTTATGCTTATATCACTTATTCATATAGTTTAGCTTTGGCTTGGCTGTTATTATTTTGTCTTTGGCTTGCCTCTTATTAGTTTGTCTTGACTGCTAAATTTTTATATTTCACATTTCATAATTTTTATTGCAATACTTCAGGTAAGAATGCTTTTTAACTTGATTATTTCCTGTATTTATAATAATTTTTTGTTACTAACATTCTTATGTTTTAATGGGTGCAAAATTTAAGATTGGTGAAAAAGCTACTACAGGTTCTTTATTTCAATAAATTGTTTTATCTTTTGTGCCATGCTGTCGAAAATTGAAAGAAAAATTTATGTAAAGGTTTATTTTGCATCATAGTATCCAAACTAAGTGAAATGTATGCAAATGGATAGTATGATGCAAAAAAAACCATTTACATAAATTTTTCTTTGAATTTTCGACAGCATGGCACAAAAGATAAATCAATTTATTGAAATAAATACAATTCAATGCATAATACACGCTTATTGCAAGTGATATATTTAATGATGTATTGGAAAACTAAAATTATTGTTAGCATGTGTAAATATACATAAGGAGACAAACCAAAAATAAATTAAATTGGATTTTAAAACAAACCCATTAAAGTCACATGAAGGCGTCACTTGAATTTTGATATCATTTCTTTTAAAATTCATATTTTGAACTTATCAGAGATGTGAATGACAAGCATGTGCAAAAAACTTATATATATTTTTTCATGTAAAAAATAATATTTGCACCACTGAATATCAATATAACAATAGGGGGGGGGAAGAGAAGATTTTTAATTTATAGCATACCGTCACTCAAAATTTGATATCATTAATTTTAAGACCCGTATTTGAAATTCTTACAGACAAAAGGTAAAGTGCTGCGTCACAAACTTTAACCCGTTAAGGGTTTTTGCACTGATTATAAATACAGGAAATAATCAAGTTAAAAAGCATTCTTACCTGAAGTATTGTAATTAAATTGTGAAATATAAAAATTTAGCAGTCAAGACTAACTAACAAGAGGCAAGCCAAAGACAAACTAGTGACAGCCAAGCCGAAGTTATATGAATAAGCGATATAAGATATAAGCAGATCCATGTCCAGCAACAGATTGGTTGGTTGGCATGGCTAGAGGCACGGAGAAAGAACCTGGAGGGGAAACTAAAATAGGCGAGGATATCGAAAATGCAAGTCAGATTTTTTTAACGAAAGAGGGCGCTGTAAAATTTTGGCGGCTGTCTTTAAACAGAATCTCATTAGATTACATGTTAAATTCTGAAAGTATTTTACTCGATTATTTTTAATTATAGCAATTATATGTCATAAATTTAAGATGGGGTATAAATGTTTTATTCCGGGACGTAAATCGGGCTATGATGATGAGATGAAAAAAAAGAAAAATCGAAGGAAAAAAAAAAAATTAAGTATGTTTAGAGCTCCAAAGGTGAGTGCTTTATATTATACTTTAATATATTATACTAAAAAGTATTTTGGGGCTTCATTCAGAAGTGCAAATGCAAGAACTCATTTAAATATATATATATATTTGCCACTCTCATAAGTGTAATTTAAAAAAATTTAATTTCATTACTTGGCTGTTCAATTAAATCAAAAAAATTTATTGATTGTAAATTAGGAAAAAGAACTAATTTAAATAACAAATTTAATATTCACAAAGAAAAAAAGATTTAAGTATATATTGTTTTTAATAACTGTATAATTTTCAAATTGTAAGGTAAGTATGTTACCTTTTCTATCTGTAGCAGTGTGTAAGTGTGTATGAAAGAGGAAGCATTTATGTATAATTTAAAAAAAAAAAAAAAAAAAAAGAGAGAGTTTTTGGACCATTCATAACTAACATTATATTAAAGTCACAATTTACGATTCTTGCAAAAATTAGTTAATAGACCCTATTATTTATTCAAGTTTTATTTCCCAAATAATTAAGATAAAAATTTGTTTTTAAATGTACATAATATTAATTGCATAGATATAAAAAGTTATGAGTTATTAAATTATTCAAAGGTTATCTATATATAAGCAAGATTAAAACTTATTTCAGAAAATTTGAATAATACTTATCTGTAAAAATTATACGTCCATTCCGTATTTCTTTGCAGTACAATATCCGTGATATTTATTTTTAAATGACTATTCAGATGTTTTTGTCAGGATGAACTCTTATTTAAAGAGTTATAAAAAGCAATCGAAACGCCAAATATCTATTAAAATATATGCATGTTGAGAAGAAAACTTTATTTAATGAAATTTATACTTGTTTGACTTTTTTAAAGTTCAAATTTTCAATCAAAAACATTTAAAAAATGAATGCTTTTCGCATTGAAAACCATTGCAGAAGCAGGCTAAGACAGCCGTCAGTTTACCGTAGCGCCATCTATGTGGAGAAAAACTGTATTGTAAAATTTCAACGTTACTTTCCCCTCCATCTATCTTCCTCCGTGGCTAGAGGCTAGAGACTTTGTCCACTGTATACTAGCAAAAAAACAATTTCTTATTAAAAATTTTGAAATCATAAATACCAATATAATAAATATCAATCGAATTTTATACATGTAATTACGAATTTCTCGTTTTTAAAATTAAAGATAAATCACTTTTTGACCAAATGCAGATTAAAAATATGAATTGTTTGCATCCGAACAAGAAAGAAAAAAATTTAACCATAATTTAATTTAATACGTATTTTGTAATGTATAATAAACTGTTTTCGTATTAAAAAAAAAAAAGAATCTAAATAGTTTTTCAGCGATATGGAGATGCTTTAACTTTTAACTGTAACCGTGATAGCCATGAACATCCTTACTGCGCAGTAATAAACAAGAACGAAAAATCATGCGTCAAGCATAGATTATGTAACACTTTCCAATGCTTCCAAAATAATTTTACAAATCATACCGTTTAATAAGCTAAAAGATAACATCTAAGTAATCCGAATACTTTTATTCAGCCCTGTATAGGATCTATAGATTTGTATATATACTACATAGGATGTTAAATTTTAGTTCAGTTAGGAAACGCGTAGCAAAATTTTAAAATTCTCCGTCTGGAGTTAAATAATACGGAAATGTGTTCGCGAACTTTTGTGCTTCCCTGTATAGGATATATACAGAATTTATACACACCACATAATAGACAAAAAGCGAGTTAAAATTAAAATCGCGATCAGTAACTTAAAACGCACTTCCAAGAATTATTGTTAACTTACAGTAGAGAATTCTTTTGTGTGTCCCTGTAAATGAACGATGACTGCTGTACACACACTATTCTGTAGTAAGCCTCTTGAAATACACCTTAGTGATATACAGTCAAACCCCGATTTAGTGCCATCTCGAAATAGCGCCAATTCCGTTTAACCGCCAATTGCGTCTATGAACAAATCTGCCAAATAGGAATTTCAATGTAATGTATCCGTTAAAGCGCCAACTCGATATACCGCCAAAAAAAATGTCTAGAAATTACTGTATTTTCTTTGCATATCTTTCTTTTTTAAATTTTTTGTTAGAATTTCAAAGGACACTTCCTTTTTATGTGTCTAGATGTTTTCAAGCTCAATTCAAACTTTATTGAATAGCAAAGAATTTATATTGTTCTCAACACCTGCCAAAATGCACCTGCTACCCATTCTACTTGTCATTGGGAGAAGAAAAATAACGCGCACTGAGTGCCGAGCAAGTAAAACTTCTGATTCAGACTGGCGAGTCACGTGATCCGATCCGCTTCTGGAGCGGGGAGAAAACAAGGCATGGCACGCCATTGGCTGAAAGGGTCTCTCCTCTCTCAGGTGAGAACAATGTAAAAAATAACTTCTCCCTGTACTTTATGTCGATTTCTTAGAAAGAAAACGGTGTGCAGTGCAAAATCTCTCATTCAAAATTTTGGTCGGACGTTGATTGAAACATCGAAGAATTCACCAGCTAAATCTGTAAAATATCATTCTGTCTCTTTATTTTAACTTATTATGGCGAAAAGAGCAGTTTTATCAATTTCAGAAAAGCGGGAAATTTGTGAATATAAAGAAAGAAATGTGAATGTATCGCAGCAACACATCTCCAATCATTTTTCTACACTCTGGAAAAAGCCTGTTAGCAGGCGCTGCATCGGAGACATTTTGATGAATACAGAAAAATGGATTAACACCAACGAACTGCAATCATCTGTAAAAAGACTGAAAACAGCGAAACATGAAGACTTAGAGGATGCCCTTTGCACATGGATACAACAAATGAGTGCTAAAAATGCCACTATCAACGGAGATGTCATCAGAGAGCAGGCAAAAGTTCTTGGCCAGCAAATGAATATTACAGATTTCGAATACAGTAGTGGCTGGTTGAACAGATTTAAAAAGCGACGAGGATTCTCTCAGTACATACGAAGTGGTGAAACTGCATGTGTTGATGAAGATATTGTGTCAAATGGTCGTAAAAAACTGAGAGCGCTGATTTTAGAATATAAACAAGAGGACGTTTACAATATGGATGAAAGTAGACTTTTTTACCGCTTGCAGCCAGATAAAACAATTTCGAGTGGGCCTGCTAAAGGATTAAAAAAAAAAAAGATCGTGTGTCTCTTGTGTTCTGTACGAATAGTGATGGATCTGATAAAAGAACTATGACAGTGATTGGAAAATCAGCTAAGCCACGATGTTCTAAAAATTTTAATCCTGCTCTTTATGTAGATTATGAGAATAATAACAAAGCGTGGATGACTTCAGCATTATTTCAAAAATGGTTAGCGAATTTCAACATAGAAATGAAAAGAAGCAAACGCCATATTTTATTGATTTCGGATAATGCCCCTTGTCACAAAGCATATCCAATGAGTAATATCCGCATTGAATTTTTACCTCCTGACTGTACTGGATTTTTGCAACCTTTGGATGCTGGTATAATAAACTCATTCAAAGCTCATTATCGAAAGTATCACGTCCGCCATATCATTGAAAAAATCAGTAAAGATGATTTTTCTCCAATCCTTTTACATGATGCTATTCGCATGATAAAAAAAGCATGGGATGAAATTTCATCAGAAACTATTGTTAACTGCTGGAAACATACTGGATTGATTAAACCTGAAGGATCTACTAAAAAACAAAACAGTACAGCACTTCAGGAACTACAAGAAAAATACACAAATTAACAGAAATTGAGCATCTTCTATCGGCAATTGAGTACATTAATATAGACAAAAGTGTTTCAACATTTGAAGATTTGACAATCGAAGAAATTGTTGCCAATCAAAATGAAAATGAAAATTCATCTGACAGCGAAGCTGAAGAAGCTGAAACGCCGCATGTTACATCTGATGAAGTTAAAAATTGCATTGGGAAAATAAGAATTTTCTTAGAAAAACATGCAACTGATAAAAAAATGATGAACAATCTTTTAGTTGTAGAAAAAGATATTGAAAAAATCAATATTGAAAGGAAAACTCAAACTAGCATATTAAAATATTTTCCTGTAAAAGATAATTAAAGTAAAATAATTCAGTGTGATATTTAATGTATGTTTGTGTCTGTTATGTGCATAATTATCTACTTTATCTAAAATTGACTATATAAAGAGGTAAGTGCATGTTAATTTCATACATTAATTGGATAATTTTGAATCATGTAGCATTAATTATATTATGTATGTTAATTATATTATATTAATTTATACTATTATAATATACTATATACCATTGGATAATTTAATAAAAAGGCATTACTGATATCTATTTTTATAATAATAATAATATTAGTATAATAGTATGAAAATTAATTTTTATTGTATTTTAATTCGATATACCGCCAAACTCGTTATAGCGCCAAAAATTTCTTGAACGGATAATGGCGGTATAACGAGGTTTGACTGTATATAAATTTCAATGCGTTTAAAATAGGGAAACATTATTTAAATAAACCGCAGACGATTTTTCTCCATAGACGTAATGTAACAGAATTCTTTTGACTGTCCCTGTAAAGTAACTATAAGTGCTATGCACACCCTATTCCATATTAATCTTCTTCTAATGCACCTTAGTGATATATATAAATTTCAATGCGTTTAAAATAGTGAAACATTATTTAAATAAACCGTCAATGATTTTTCCCCATAGACCGCAATGTAACGGAATTCTTTTGAGTGTCCCTGTAAAAAAAACTATAAGTGCTACACACTTCCGTTGAAATAGGGAACATGCTACAGATAACGACTATAACATATAAAAATTGCAGAGCAATCCGAGCATATTTACGGGAGTTAGAGCACGGACAGACGGCAGACGGCCATACGGTCAGACAAACCGAAGTCATAAACACTTTTCAACTAGGTTGGAAAGTGTTAAAAAGGGTGAAAAGGCCGAAAATCTGCAATGTTAGTCTACCAGAAAAAGCATAAGAAAAGAGTCCGATTTTGAAACTGGATTATATAAAAAACAAGAGTTTTCCTACGTTAGCTCAAAATCTTACACGCTTCATCTAAAACCGATTAATATAATATATTAATTTAAAAAAAATACTTCAAGCCGTTTTGGAGATAACACCTCTGTGCCCATTACACCATTACATCTCCCATTTTCGCTTAAAAATTGGTTTCCAGATCTCAAAATCTACTGCATGTAGAAATCTATAAATTTCAGGATAGAGTTAGGCCATAGATATAAGACTAATGTGAAAAAATCGAAACGGTATGCCTCATATTTACTGAGATATTAAATGTCGGCGTTTCGATTTTCCTTTGATGTCCTGCTAGCTGTATATATGAGAGTGACGGAATCTTCGGTTTTGGGCTTACGGTTTTCGGTTTTTCGCTGCGTCACTCAAGAAACTACCGTCTCTTATGATTTCCTTTGATGTCCTGCTAGCTGTATATATGAGAGTGACGGAATCTTCAGTTTTGGGCTTACGGTTTTCGGTTTTTCGCTGCGTCACTCAAGAAACTACCGTCTCTTATGATATATAATAAAGATCTTGAATCTTCCATCTACAGAACTTGATGCGATGAACTATTTTCAAGGTTATGGGATTCTGCCACCAAAGAAAATGGACATGATATAAGGCTATCTGCAAATAGATAAACAATGGCAATGTAATGTTAAAAACTGTGATAAGCAAATACCTGTTTAAAAAGGAACAGAGTTTGACAGATTATTCCAAATCAGAGTTCCAAAATCATTTGTAACTTCACTAAGGTTTTTTTTATGCTTGGTCAGATGAATAATGAATTGACATCAGTCACACAAATGGGTATAAAAACAGTTGGACTTAAGCAAGAGTACAGTGATTGATTGGAATAGTTATCTTAGAAAAGTTTGCACATCTATCCTACTAGAAAGATAATCAGAAAACCTAAAAATGTTGCAGAAATTGATTTTTTTTTTTGGTCAATCTAGTATTTTTTTAATTTTTAGTTGAGTACCTTCTGGACAACCTTCCGCATTCGGGATACACTCTGTATTTCTTCAACCACAGTTATTGGCCTAAAATCGTGAATGTGTTACAAATGTGAGATCATGATTATGCATTTTTGACATTAAATCATATTGTTTGGTGACAGTTATTTTTTTATAGACAATTGTCGATGAGATAGATGATCAGTTTAAAAAAAAAAAAAAAATTAAGCAGGCATTGTTTGTGTATATTATTTTAATGTTCTTCGTATGGTTATTTCTTTTAAATTATTTTTAGTTTTTTTTTTTGGGGGGGGAGGGGGGGGGGTGTCAGATATGATGAAAATGTCATGTCTGGTAATCTTCTGATTTTTCCAGAATTTTCACTGAAATTTATGTACTTAAAGTTCAGCACACAATAATATAAAGTGGTATTTAATAAAATCATAGAGTACTTTTATATATGTGATAAAGTCTTATGAGTTTAAATGTCACACTTTAGATTTTTTTTTTTTTTTTTTTTTTTGCTTCTCATGTCTGTTACTAAATACAGTAACAGACATAACATTTCAAAGAAGAAAAGTCCATGAGATTAAATGAATGCTACAAAAATATGAAAATACATTTGGATTCAGTCTAAAATCTTAATGAACTAAATTAGTCATATAAATAAATGCGTTTTATTAAGGTAGTAGACATGACATGCTATCCATGAAAAGGCAAACTTCTTCAGCAAACTCAGCCAATATTACTTTTGTATAAATTTCATGGGTCTAGATGTAATTAATTACAATTAGTTTATCTTTCATACTGTCTTTTTTATATTTTCAAATGAAATTCTAAAAAAAGCCTGATATACATCATACAAACATGAGAAATACCAAAGGGACAGCACAAGAAAAAAAAATCTTCTACCTTCATTACTTGCACATCTCATTTTAGGGATAAAAAAGTGCATCCTGTACACCAGGAAATACTGTAATGAAAATTATGTTATAGAGGTAGTTTTCTGCTGACATTTCAAAGTTCTAATGCTTTAAGCACTTCTTTAAAAAAAAAAAAAAGGGATAAAAATTTTAGTTTTTCTTAGCCACATGGGCATAAGAAAAATTTAAAAACTCAAAACCTCAGCATTTTTTTTTTTTTACATTAACTGTAACAAAGACTATTTTCTGTATCCAATGTTTCATAATTTATTTCTGTAAAACAACACTACTATACTTGAAGAGACATCATAAATATTGGTTATTACATATAATTCTTTTGTATAAATTTTATGGGTGAATGTAACTAATTATAATTAGTTTATTTTACATTTTCAAACAAAGTACCAAAAAAGAAGCATAATATGCACCACAGAAACATGTAAAACACCAAAGAGGGTGCACAAAAAAAAAAAAAAAAATCTTCTGCCTTCATTACATCACACATCCCATTGTATGGGTAAAAAATCCCTGACGGCTCGGCCTACAGGCACAGGTAGATTTCAAAGTGCAGACCGTGGGGTGCCTGTTTTTGGGGAATTGCAGAAGAAATGATCTTTTTGCCATGATGCGGCAATTGGTACCGCCCACTTCGAAATCTACCTACACAAGTAGATTTCAATTTTGAATACATAAAATACATTGTTTATGTATCCTGTAGGTGGGTTTTTTTTTTTTTTTTTTTTTTTTTTGCTGTAAGGGTTGGTCCTATAAAAAATTTGTCAATATAAAAGTTTTAGATAATAATAAGAGGATTTATAATAAATTTAAGCGGATTTAATATCTTGTGAATTGACAAAGTTATGAATTTTTTCCTTCTCAAACCTCTATTTCCCCCTCCCCCCTTGAGGCCATTTTTAATGATATAAAAAATCTGTCATACATAAATTTCGGCCCTTTTCTTAGAAGTAATAATAACTTTAAACGGATTTGATACATATCATCATAACTAAGAAGTTATGTTTTTTTTTCTGTTTTCACAAAAAGCCCCCCCCCCCCCCCCCCATCGGTTTGATTTTGCCAATTAACGAACTTGGCCAAGATTTTATGTATCTGTTTGGAAGAGGTTTGTGCAGAATTATTAAAGTTATCATGTCCATAAAAAGTGATGTAGATAGATAGATTTATAAAGTTTTGAACTGGGGGTGGTTTTTGAGTTCTGGGAATCTTGATCGGCCAAAATTTTTCAGAAATTTCAACATAGGGGAGAATGTAATAGGTAGTATTTCTTACGAAATCTATCTAAAAAATGAATCTTGTACACCAGGAAATACCATAATGAAAATGATGTTGCTGGTAGTTTTTTATTAACAATTCAAAGTTCTAATGCTTTAAGCATTACTTAAAGAAAAAAACAAGAACGAAAAATTATGCTTCACGGCTTAGATTATGAAACACTATCCGAATATTGTTTTAAAAAAAACACAACACAGTAAAAATTCATTTCCGGTAATGGGTGTCAATAGCCGGTAATGTGTGCAATTCTTTCATGCAGTCCTGTATATGATCTACACACCTCGTAACGCACAATAAATAGGTTAGTTTTAAAATGCATATCACAGCTGAAAACACATGTAGATCAGGTATGGCTCGTAGTCAGTTTGGTAACCGAATTCTTTTGAATGTCTCTGTAAATAAATAATAATTTCTATGTATTCAAAAATATATGGAAAACATGTTGTAGTGCACCTCAGTAATGTATATCAGTTTCATTATGTTTGAAATAGTTTAATATCATTAAAATACACTGTAAACAGTTTTTCCCCATAGATCAAAATAAACCAGATTGTTTTGTGCGTCTGTGTAAACGAACAATAATTGCTACATACTCGATACTCCATAGAAAACATATTGCCATCCACCTCAGTGAGGCATATTAATTTCATTATGTTTGAAACAGTGTAACATTATTAAAATGCACTAAACATGATTTTTCCCCATTGATCGTAATGTAACTGAGTGTCCCTGTAAACGAATTATAAGTGCTACTTATTTCATACTCTATAGATAAAACGTTTTTGTCCAACTAAATGATGCATATCATTTTTATTACATTTGAAATAGTGTAAGGACATTAAAATGCACCGAATAAATATTTTCCCTTATTGACCATAATATAACAGAATTCTTTTGAGTGTCTCTGTAAACTAACCATAAATGGTACATACTTCATTTTCAAAAACATATATCAATTACAGGGCAATCTGAGTATATTTACACAAGTTAGAGCATGGACAAATGGTCATACAAAACGAATTTATAAACACTTTTCAACTATGTTGGAAAGTGTTAGAAAATAAATAAAAATTTTAGTTTTTCTTAGACAGCCATGGGTATAGGAAAAAAAAGGACTCAAAACTTCAAGATTTTTTTTTTCTATTAGCTGTACCAAAGACTATTATTTTCTGTATCCAATGTTTCATAATTTATTTCTAGAAAAACAACACTATACATAAAGACACATTGTAAATACGTGTTATATTTCTAAAGCATAAAGCTGCAGATCAGGAGCCTCAATGTTAGTTCTGCAGGTCGCATCTTATTTTGAATTAATTTCACTTAAGGTGACAATAACACTTGTAAAATCTGTCCCGTATTTTAAAAATAAATTGAACGAGAAATATGCATCCAATTGGTACGAAACAAACGTGAAATTGTAGAACATCTGAAGGAGCTTTGGTAGTGGCGATTGTGTTGACCTTGATGTGACAGAGCGCATGCACCAACGCGATGCCATTTCACTATCAATCAGTTCACAGCAATCATGGTGAGTGGCATGCAGTGTGTGTTGTGGTACACAGAGTTTAAATCTGTTATTGTGATACAACATCATTTTCGTCGTACATATGGAGAAGATCCACTTACAAACAAAACCATTGTTCGGTGGTTTAACCAGTTTAAAGAAACTGGAAATGTTTCCCGAGCAACAGGGAGAACTCATATTGAAGTTTTCTAAGTAATGTAAAAAAAAAAAAAAAAAAAAAAAACCTCATGGATTTTGCCAATCTCTAACAGTGTAAAAATAAATTGTTTATCTTTATTAAGGCCTTGGTTATTTCAATCATGTTGTTTTTCTGGAAAATAAGTTACTATTATGAAGCTTTGAGGCAAATGTTTGCTTATTTATTTATCCTGCTTAGAGAGCCCCAGGCACACAAGATATGATCAGGGGAGGCCTGCTTAGTGGAACACACTTGTTGCATATTTCAAAGCACTCAATGCCCTCAAAAAATCCCCTCCCCCCCCCTCCAAAATAAAATATCTGAAGAAGGGTTGTTCTCAAGCAGAAATTGTAGACCAAATTTTCAATATGAACACTTAATTTGGACATCATATTTCACTTTTTCTGTAAATTCTACTACTGTAGAATACCAAATGGGAGGTCATTTGGTCAAGTAGGTATGAAAGTTTAAAATTTGGAACTCCTAATGTTAAATTCACTTGTAATCAATGCAAAACAGATTGCATTATGGGTAATTTTTATAAACATAACTCCAGAACTACTTGGTGGAATGATTTGTAGCATAATTCAAGCTTCTAGAAATCGACTTCTGTTAAAATAAGTATAGGTTACAATTAATATATTTTCTAAATTTTTTTTTTTTTTTTTTTTTGCGAAATTACAACTTATAACCTAAGGTTTTTTAAAAAATTGAAAATAGATTTCTAAAAGTTTCAAATATGTGAATTATAAAATTACAGCTTATTCTGAAAAGTAGTTCTAGAGTTATGCTTAAAAAACTATCTGCATTGCAATGATTAAAAATGAATTTAACATTAGGATATAAAAATTTTAAATCTTTATAATTGCTGAACTACTGAAGTGAATGACTTCCAGTTTGCTAGCCTAAGGTAAAAAAAAAAAAAAAAAATGTAACGACAAAACACAAAATCAAATATGATTTTAAAATTAGGTGTTCAAAATTTCAGAGTTTGAAACAATTTAAGTATGACGACAACCTCTATGCTTTTTTTTTTTAAATTATAAGGTGGGACGAAAACTAATTTCTTGTCAAATGACCTTTTCGTATTTTTTTCCTGGATGTGATTAAAATGTGTGGGGTGCCTGTTTACTCATTTTATTTAGTCGACTGCACCTTAATATCTTCAGATTTATTGTGCTGTCTTCTTAAAAAAAACCACAGTGAAATGTTTCTTAAAAAAACCCACTCTAGTATTATATAAAATATTTCACTAAAATCAATTTTTTTGTTTTGTTCTGTTTTTCTGCACCATTTAGAATAATAAAAATAGTTAAAAATACATAAGGAGTGCTTATTTAGTTTTAAAATAATTTAAACTAACAATTGCAAAATTCTGGCAAAACATGAGCTTCATTTTTGCAGATTTTCTTCTTATAATAAAATATTAGAATATCTACATAAATGTTTAATTGTTTTTATGTTAAACCATTAATAGGTAATAAAATGCATCATTTTCAGCTGATTACGTCAGGTGTGGGTTTTTTTGGGGTAACATGGGTTAATTTTTAGAAAAGTGGGTTGTTTTTCAAATTCTCGCTTAATTGGCTGCCATTTTGTAATAAAGTGATAAAATGGAAAATGCTCAACATTAAAATCTTAGTCAGAACAAGCAGTAAAAATTTAGCCATGTTTATTTTTTTTAAATTCTTTATTGTACTTTATATAGAGAAAATTTCAAAAAATGTTTTTTTTTTTTTAGAGAACAGTACAATACATGATTATTACCATCCTCAAAGTCCAAGGACAAGGTGTCAAGAATTTCAGTAAATATTCCACAATCCGTGTAAAAAGCATCCGGTCACTGTCCTTAATTACTAATTTTATATTAAAAGTTTATTTAAATTAAAATATTGTGCATGTAATTATTGATTAAATAAATTGAACTGATCTACAATTTTCGTTATATTTGGTATGACCATTACCAAGATGTCATATATATAGGAGAGATTAGGGAGGGATGGGACATATGCAGTGTAATGCTTAAAATAAGCTTTATTTTTAATTTATGACTCTTCCACCAGATGAAGTAATCATTGCATTATATTTGTTGCTGTAAATCATTTTAGTTGCAAGCACCTATGAGTTTGTGAATTAAAAAAACTATTTTGCAATATGAAAAGTAACAAACTACTCAGCTTTTTTAATGTAAATTTTCAATACCATTCTTTGTTGCTAATTTAATTGACCTTAATGTTTTGTAAACGCAACAATATATCTTTTATGAATGAACAGTTAAGACTAAAAGCAAAAAGTTCAGCACTAGACCAAAAAATTAGCTAAAACCTTGGCCAGAGCCTGGCCCAATATAAAAGATTGGCTCGGCCCGACTGAATTTCTATTAAGCATGCCGATATTTCAGAAGCAACATTATAATAAAATTTAAATTATTCTAAAAGCAGACTTAGTTATGCATAGATTTTATTTTCAGATTATGTTCTAAATGCAAAGTATCAACAACTATAATGACTACTTAGGGAATTACATACATAAACATTGATTAAATAAATTGATCTGGACAGTTACATTCAAATGAAGGTTCAGTAAGAGATGAAAAATCAGTTATAGACAGGTCACATTCTTACTCTTAGCAGGTACATCGTCTGTTGTACAGTCAACTCTGTGAAATCCGCACACTTAGGGACCAAGGATTTGGCAGATTATAGATCATTTCTTTGTTTACATTTTATTTTTTTATAGTCGGGACTATTAATTAGAAATATTTAAACATAAATTACAATAGAAAAGGAAAATATAATGCATAACTGGTTTAAATTATTTAATAACTAAATTAATTTAAAGAAAAATTAATTATACAATGCAAATTTTATTTATATTGTTCATTTTTTAAATACAGTCAACTCTGTTAAATCTGCACAGTTTGGGACCAAGACTTTTGCAGATTACAGATCATTCCCTTGTTTTCTTTTTAAACTGAACTATAAATTACTAATATTTGTACAAAAATAACAATATAAAAAGGAACACTATAACTCAAAAGTAATTTAATAATTCTAAGTATAGAAAATAAGTTGAAACTGGTGTGAAACAATAAGAGCTAAACAATCTTCTTAAGAAGAAATTTTAGCTCTTAATTCTAAGTATGTTGGAATTATTATAAAATTTAAATTTCATTAGCTGTTATTTAATTTTTTTAACATTTACTCAATGGCTTAAATCTGAATATATATATATATATTTATATCCAAGTTGTTTAAAGGTGTATTTAGCAAAAGTGCCTTTCAAATAAGACCAAATCAGTTGCTGATTTCTGCTGATATTTCTTTAGTCAGTTGTTACATGAATGTATTAGTTTTAAAATGTAAATTACTCCACTGATATTAGCATTTAGTTGTTCCTTTTGCTTACCTAAAGTTATTATTTTAATATACATCATGCAAATCACATAAAACTTGTTAAATCACAATTTAAAGCATTTAAAAATTGATAATTCATAAAATCAACTATATGTAATTTCTTTAATGAGCTTAACTATGAAAGTATGATTTCCATTGTTTACATTTGAAAATGGATGGCAGATTATAGAGATTTGCGGATTATACATCGACGGATTTCGCAGAGTCGACTGTATATGTATTTTTGCACGAATCAAACTATTTTTCCATTTAAGACAGGTTTTCGTCATACATAGGTTTTATTTCACACATTCATAGTAGTACTTTATTTTTTTTGCCTAGAAATGTATGCACTATTCTCTAAAAATAATTATTCTTGTGGAATAATAGCCATTTAATGCTTGCAATTTTTTTTTTAAATCGTTGTGTCGGGCTTCATTTTAGTACTGATTTTTGTCCTAGGAAGAATGAAGTCCAGGCCTAGCTTGGCCTGAAAAAAAGTCAAGAAAAGTTACACCCGGGCCCATGCAGACTTCAGGGTTCATACTCTATTTGAATAACAAAATTCCCAGACTTTTCTAGACCATTTTTCCTACATTTCCATTCCATGCCCTCAATTCACGACATTTTTAGAAATACGATTAGCAATTCTAGATCTTAATGATTAAATATACCTCTGAAAATAAAAGTAATCTATAAAATTGAAACTAAAAATCTATTTTTTGATATTTAAAATATAGAAAAAATAAAAAACAATTAAAAATATACAATTTGGATGGATTCCAAGTAACATTTTATTGATATAATTAGATTTCACATATCAGCCATTCAAATATTTTTTGACATTTCTAGTACCATGTCATTTGTTTGTGTTGTTTCAGAGACAAATACTAAATATTGACATTAAAAAAAAAAAAAAAAAAAAGACTGTAGTAAGTAAAACAAGTTGGAAATTGTACGTCAAATGTGACAAATGAGGTGTGTTCGTACTATGGCTAGTTATATAAATATTCGGATCTTGATGATTTTTAATTCCGTGAAATGAATTATATCGTCTGCAGATTAATTTCTGTCATAAAATAAGTATCTCAGTCGCTTGACGATTAAACCTCGGAAGCTCCTCTAACAAAAAAGCACAGATTTTTTAAAAAAAATCACATTTCTTAATAAATGTTTTTATTAATATTTTCTAAAGTTTTGATTCGATTTTTATAAAATTTGAAATGTCTCGATAAAATTCTGCAACGATAATATATCTTAAATTTCAAACCATTCGGTTGGGTAGTTTTTGTGTTGTTATATGCAGACGGATGGACGGACAGACCAGATGACGACAATAGGTGCTACGTATTTATATAATTACGAACGCACCTAAAAAAAAAATCATTCAATTAATATTTTTAGTTAAATTCTTGCTAAAAATCAAGCATAATAGGATATAAATTACAAGCTTAAAATTATTTCACTTCATTAGTTGAGTAGACTGGACTGACAACACAATCTATCATCTTATATCTATAGGAATCACTTACCAATATAACAATTCATCAAATTTTCAATAATTAAAATTTTTTAGATGCTTTTAAAAAGCATATTTCTAAAAGAACTTTCAAGTTATTTACTGTCAAATCTTGACAGTACTATCTCGTATTTGTTTTGAAATGGTAGATATTAATATTTAAAAAAAACAAAAGATGTCTTTAGAACGGGAAAGATACCAACAATTGAGTATCTTTTTTTTTTTTTTTTCATTTTGATCAGGAAAGCAAATGCAAACTTGTAAATATGTGATGGAAAAAAAAATTATGAAATCAATGTTTGGCATTTTTTAAAAACTATATTGTGCTGTCCTCTAAAAAAAAACCCACACTGAAATGATTCCTTAAAAAAAAAACATCCTAGTACTAGGGGAGACCGGTACACACTGGACCTATGGACACAGTGGACCACCCCCTAGTATTTTATTTAGTTAAAAATTTTTTAAGCTTCTCTTCTATCCTAATAGACAACAACACTGCAATGATTATTTATAGCCTTCAAAAAATATGTTTAGCTCAGATTGAACTATTTTATCCTGCTTTGTTGTTTTGAGCTTCTAAAAGTAAAATTTTTCATCATAATAGTTTTATTTTTTTAGTAATTAAAGGTTGCAGATAAATAAAATAAAACAACTTTTTTGCAAAGCTAAGATACTTGTTTTTATTTTACTTTAAAGTTAATATGTTTAAAAGGAAGCTATAAACAATATTAATATGATCAGGGGTAGTACTAGCCCAGGAGATATTTCAGGACATACTTTTTACTATATTTCAGGACATACTTTTTACGATATTTCAGGACAATTTCAAGACACATTTGCTTGAAAACCAAACCGAAAAAACCCTTAACTCCCTGTTCAATACATTTTTTTATCATAAATAATACACTATATACACAATTTTTTTGTTGTAAAAGTATACATTTAAAAGAAAAGTAATTTTACCAGAACTCTTTGGCAAAGCTGCTAAAAAGCTGAGATTTTTGCATTACTGAAAGACGAAAATTTCGATTTTTTTTCTTCACTGATCGACGAAAATTGCAAAAGATTTTCTTTTTTTATAACTAACCAATAAAAATTGTCATTTTTGGTAATTGATCACCAAAAATTTCAATTTTTTTTTTTTTTTTTTTTTTTTTTTTTTTTTGCAAATCGACGAAAATTACTATTTTTAATGATAGACTGAAAGAAATTGCGACTTTCGTGATCATTTTGCATCAGTAAAAAGGTACACCTACCCCCTATTTGATGATTTCAAATACCGATATAGCACAAAACTCACAAAATTTCAGGAATTTTAGGACAGACTACCATATTTCAGGACATTTCAGGACGTTATTATTTTTTTCAGGAATTCAGGACAAGTACTACCCCTGTATGATTATTTATTGAACTTCAACATGGGGTACAGTGGACCACCCACTCCTGTGGCACAGTGGTCCACAATCCACTCTGCTCCTCTAATGCAGAATGTTCAAAATATTTAATAATTGCTTATTTTCTATAAAGAAAGATTGTTTTAATGTAGATTTAACTGTAAAATAAAGTAAACAAAGAAAAATAACATTTTATTTAACATAGTAAGAAATATTTTGTTTTGTATTTACTGCCTTTGATAAATATAACTGTAGTCTAATTGTTGATGATTCTATTCAAGTAAGATTCATGAGACGCAAATTGAATGGAAATCAGTTTATTTCTCCCGAAACTGTAGATGAATCTGCTGTTGATGTCAATGATTTCATAATGTTGCTCTCAGACCCAAAATTATTTCTTGAAAATTCCAGGCTCAATCTTACTCATAAGTACTTTGGAATTTCATTTGCAAATTTTAATGTAAGCTGATTTTTTTGTACTTAAGTAATAACTTCAACTAAATTGCAATTGTTCCTGTATTAATCTGTTATTATTTTCAAAATATAATTAATTTTTTGTTTTTGTTTCAGAATTTATATTACTATGTTATTTTGAGGGTAAAGGGGCAACAAAAAAGAATTAGATTAATGAAAAATAGATTTATATTGTATTTTAGATAATACATAATAGTGGTCCACTGTACCCCGGTGGGTGGACCAGTGTATATAATTTTTTTTTTTTTTTTTGAAAAATGTATTGAAAACTATGTTGTGAGAAAATTATGATGGATGTAAGAAGGTTTAAGGAATATTCAAAAATATTTTCATACAGATCGGTCAGTCTGTTAAAGAGAAAAAAAAATGTTAACTGAAAAAGTGGTCCACTGTGTACCGGTCTCCCCTATACCAAATATTTTACTAAAGTCAATCTTTTTGTTTTGTTCTGTTTTTATGCACCATTTAAAATAATAAAAATACCTAAGGTGTGCTTATTTAGTTTTGAAATAATTAAATTAAGATTTGCAGAATTCTGGTAAAACATGAACTTCAGTTTTATAGATTTTCTTTTTATAATAGAATTTCAGAATGATCTATATAAATTATTTTTTTTCTGTTAAACCATTAATGAGTAATAAAATGCTTCATTTTCAGCTGATTATGTCAGGTGTGCACTGTTTTCAGGTAACATGGGTCATTTTTTTTTCAAATTCTCCTATAATTGGCTGCCATTTTGTAATAAAATGAAAAATGTTCAACATTAAAATCCTAGTCAGAACAAGCTGTAATTATTTAGTCATGTTCAAGTTTTATAAATTCTTTATTAGACTTTATCGTACTTCTCTATTATCCCATCGACCACTTTTCAAAACAAACAACAATCGTCAAACTCTAACGCCAAATAAACGGGAGAACGTTGTTATTGAAATATTAAAATAAATAAAATATAAGAATTTAAGGACACAATTGTTATTTTAATTAATGAAATAACTAATAAATCAGTAAAACATAATAAAAAATACACGCAAATGTCGAATTAAAAACCACTTGATAACATAACAAACACGTATAATGCTTTTGACATCAACGCCCAATCCAAAGTTGCGGGTGTGACATTTACACAAACTAAATTAGCCATCAGCTAAAATATTTTAGAGCATTGGTTTCAATTTTTATGGATTTCAATGTAGACCACTTACATATACATTAATACAAATCAGCAAGTTGCCCGATATTTTATTTATTTAAAAAAAATAATAATTTCCACCAGTTGCGGGTGTGACATAAAAAGGACATGAGTTTTCATCTTTCAGTACAAAAACTCAAAATTCTGTGAATTATAACAACCGGGTTTTTTTTATGTTAGACAGTAATACTTAAATAATTATTCTATGAAAAAATTAAATTACTTACTCAATTCTTGCTTGTGTAGGAAATATTCAAAGTTTTTGTTGCGGGTGTGACGGCCCGTTGCGGGTGTGACTTGTATGGCCAATGAAATAATGACATACACAAATATTTACAAAGCAGATTTTTTTTAATTAACATATTAATGAATAATACATTAATAATACCAAAGGAACAAAATATCATATAAAATTCATTTCTAAACTTGAATTTATAATTTCTGGTGGTGGCAGCTTTTTTATAATGAAGTTCTGTTTCTCTCAGGATACATCTGACTAATTTGGCCATATATACACTTCTGAATTTTTTTTCAGATACTCTATTTGTATATCATCACCATCCATTTGTTTTATTTGCCTACAATTTTTTTTTTTTTTTTTTTTTGTATGTGGAGTACAAAACTACTTGACAAAATCTCCAAGTGCACTTGTATTATTAATGGATATTATATATTTATCAGAATGTGGCAGCAAACAACTGTTAAATGTCGTTTCATCTTCATAATTGTTTCTCCATTAACTATGACTTCCATACAATTTTTTTGTTTGGTGACTCTCTGCTAATACCGCCTCTATTAAAGAAATGAATAACTACTGAGTAATCATTCAGAACTTAAGAATTTTTTTCTTTAGGTGAAAGTATGTTTTCCTCATATGCTAAGTTTTTCACCACAGCAAGTCTTTTCCTTGGACTTAAAGGAAGACTTCATTTAGCTCTATGGATAGCTTTACCAAGGGTTTATGCTCTTTGGTAACTTCCAATAGACTTTGCTACACTTATAGCTGAAGATGGTGTGGTACTTTGTGTCGCAGATTTCGTTTTCTCTCTACTGTTTCTTTGCCTCTCATTTTGCTTTTGTCGCTATAATTGTTTTTCTTTCTTGGCTGACGATATGTTTTTTTTTATTTTAATAGTTTATTTTTCTTTTCCCTTTTTGCTTTGACTCTTTCCTTCTTTTTTTGTATATATTCTGCATATTTAAGGGGGTTTTCTTTAATATTTTCTCAATGATTTCGTGATCTGTCTGTGCTATTCATTTTTCTGCAAAAGAGAAAAATTTAATGTATAAATTGAATAAATAGTACAAGTACTACAAGTCCAAAAATACATGTTTAACAAATTGTTAATATTTGTTATTGAAATCCTTTGAAACTTTTAATCTTGTACAAAGTTAATTATATTAAATTTTGGTTCATTTCCAACTTTAACTACCTACATTTTATGCTAACTTAATAAACATTTTAATAACAGTTTCAATTATTCTTATTCCTTCTTTTTATTTAATTAGAATTAAAAGAGAATAAAAATCTTCCCTAATATTATATTATTTATTTTAAAAAATGAAAAAAGTAAATGCAATCAATTAACAAAATCATACATACACATTAAAAAAAAATTGCTAAAGTATTGTTTTGGAAATGTTTATTTTAATTTAGATAAAAATCTTACTTTTTAAATTATTTTCTTAATTATTTATCATTTACAAAAATATTATTTTCCTGTAGTAACAACAATTTATTAATCCAAAGTGAATAAATCAATGAGAACACAATGTCGCATGCTCAAATGATGCTAATTTTGATTTATTAACTGGAGTTCACACAACTAAATCACAGGGTATAGTTAGTGCTGCCATGTACATGTTTTCCAGCATATTATTCTTACATGAATTTACATATAATTTGTTTAGATTACATTTGTGTTCAATTTCAAAAAATGTTGCGGGTGTGACTTTAGTTAAATGTCACGCCCGCAACAGGAACATGTCACACCCGCAACGCTTAATAACTATAATTAAAATATTAATTAATTTTTTTTGTGTCTGCAATTCAAAGTACCTTAATGAACTATTTTTGAATACTAAGTTTCATAACTTACAGTCAAAGATATTTTTCTGTGGAGGTATAAATGTAACTTTTTGTTGCGGGTGTGACACACTAATTAAGAGTAATTAAATATGCTTACCTTTTGTAACGAAGATTAGTGAACACTTCTCTGCAGGCAAAAACTCTCAGTAATAGATGTCAGATTATATATATCTAAGTTTCGAGATTTGCAGAATTATTTATTCATCTATATGAGACCATGAAATGTAAAGATTTTCAGTGCAGTCTATTTCACACACACATACTGTCACTTTATTAATTAAAATAAGTATGCTAATGGCAAAAATTTAATTATTTTTCAATAAAATATGAAATAGTACACTTTTAACAGTTAATATACCAAATTTCAACCATATTTAAGGAAATTTAAATTTTCATCCTCATGTCCACTTTTTTGTGGATTGGGCGTCAAGTAAATGGGACTGCAGTTTTGGCGTTTAATCTTACAGTTTGGGGATAGTTTTTTGTTATGAAAAGTGGTCGACGGGATAATAGAGAGTACCATTTTTTGGGGGAATGTACCCAGAATAAGCGGGTATTTTTCGTATTTCAACAATGTAAAGCAGAGAAAAAAAAAGAACCTTTTTCTCCTGGTTTCTTACGTCTGTTTCAAAAATCTCAGAAATACAGTTTGGGGCCAGGCAACTGTGGCAGCGCACCATTTTGTGATGTTTATTATGATCTTTAATTAATATCTCAACTGACTATCAAAAATCTGAGCTATGGTGTATTTGGACCTGCCCTTTGTTTATTCTTCATCCAAATGTTGAAACTTCTATGTGCAATAGATTTCCCTAGCCATCGCAGACATTGTCAAACATCTTTTTTATTAATATACATTTCAACATAATTAATTTTAAACATTTCTGTGAAATTAAAATTATTTAAAAAATATAATGCATTTGATTTCCAAATGCATAATTCTTATAACATAAATACTGATTTATTCTATATAGAATTTGGATTTTTGCCCGATGACTTAGCATAGCAGTATTTTGAGCAAATCTCAAATCACAGATGTCACAAACGTAAGGTTTCACTCCTAAATGCAATCGCTTGTGCCTATTCAGTGCAGCTTTCTGAGTGAATGCTAAATTGCAATCAGTGCAAGCAAATGGACGTTCCCCAGTATGAGTGCGAATGTGGTTTTCAAGCATCATTTTTGTCCGAAAAGCATTCGAACAAATGCTGCATGTAAAAGGCTTTTCTCCAGTATGTACAGACATGTGTCGGACTAAAGGATTTTTTTCAGCAAATGCCATGTTACAAATCTCACAAACATGAGGTTTATCATCAGAATGAACGTGGCGAAAATGTAGTTTAAGCCTATTCTGAGTAATAAAACCTCCATTGCAAATTTTACACACATAAGGTCTAGGGGCAGAATTGTGAAAATTTAGATAGTGATTCTTAAGACTTAATGTTCGACCAAACCCTTTATCACAAATATGACAACTATATGGCTTTTCTCCAGTATGAGATCGCATATGGCTTTTAAGATATTCATTCCTCACAAAAGTTCGTTGACACAATTTACACTGATATGGTTTTTCTCCAGTGTGTGAGCGAAAATGAATGATGTAGGAATTCTGATGAGTAAACGCCTTTGAACATATCGCACACGCATATGGTTTTTCATTTGTGTGTGTTCGAAGATGCACTTTTAAGTAAGTTTTACTAGTAAAACATTTTTTGCAAGTATCACATACGTGGGGCTTCTCACCCGTATGAACTCGAGAATGACGATTCAGTCTACTTTGATAGACAAAAGTCAATCCACAAGTTTCACAAGCAAATGGCTTTTTGGCAGAATCTTTTTTATTCTGCCTATCATTTTTACTTGAATTAGAATCCATTTTTATATAAATTTATGTACGAAATAGCAAGTATGTATATACATGTGATTCTTTAGCTCGTTTGTTGAACATATACATCAGACCAACGTGATTCTCAAATACTGATATGGTATTGTTTACAAACATGAAATGTTGCCAACTACTAACAAGAAAATTGTTAATAAATATACACCTGGGGGCTGTTCACGGACGAAGATCAGGTGGCGCGCAGGTGAAGGAGACTAAAATATGGAGTGAGTCTATACTCTGAATATAGTGAAATTGAAAGGCCTGCATTCAGGACATTGATTTGAATAATTTGCCTATTTTAAAGTCTAAAAGTGAACTGGATGGCAGAATGGTTAGTACTGCTCTTGATTTTGGAGATTGCGGGTTCGATTCCCCTAAATTTCTGTTTGATTTTTCTACAATTTTATTTTAAAATGTTTTATCGGTTGCTTTGTATTTTTCATGATAAATGGAATATATTTCATAAAAGTAAAATTTGATATTAATAACAATTACTTATTTAAATACGACAAATTCAGCTATTTCACGATTAAAATTTTATATTACATATTATTATTTTTTCTTTTAGCAAATGTAAAATAAGTAATGAAAAAATAAAATGAAAATACTAGTTTGCACGAATTTCTACAGATTTTTTATAATGCGTACTTCAACATCAACCAGAGACGGATCTAGACTAAAATTTAGCCGGGGCAAGCTTGTAAATTTGCGCCCCCCTCCCCTATTCCCAAGGCTTTTAAACATTTCAACTCATTCATCGCTTTTAATTAAAAATACTTTTTATTTCATTTTATATGTTACAAAATTTCTCAAAAATATACACAATATTCTTATTTATATAAACAATGTACTATAAATGTAAATACATCAGTTAGAAACGGTAACTTCATTTATGTATAACAATTGGGTATTCAAGCGCTCGAATACGCCATCTGGTGGAAAAAAGATAGAACTTCTCCCTTCAGGAAAATCCCTTGCAATCCCATTGCGTTACATGCATTTTAAATTTGTTCATAATGATTATTTTTATGCATAATTTCAGATTTCATGTGCTATTTGTGTTCTGTGTTTATATGTCGAAGTAAAAATTATCCGATTTTGAATATCTAACACTTTTAAACGCGTTTACAATAAATAATGGTTTCAATGGCAGTTTAGCATTAGTTAAAGGGCCAATTTTCCTGTACCGACGGCTGCAATCAGCGCCTCTATAGGCCGTTTTAAGTCCCAATGGTGGATTCAAGGGAGCGGCGATGTGGCGATCGCCCCACCCTTGGGCGCTGATAAAATGTCTCCAAGTCAACATGTGCAGGCTTGTTTTAAAGTCTTAAAACAGAATTGCGGTAATGGTTCATTGATGAAAATCCTTACCAAATAAATACACGTCGATTCGTATCAAGAAACTCTTTATAAAATAAGTATAAGTTAAATGTATGTTTCCCAGGTTCAGCTAGATGAGAAGGCCTACCCAAGAGCTAATGTTTAATAAACCCCAACCATGTATGCTTTACAAAAATAAATTCAATATGCAAGTTAAATGGTTTTAAATAAAAATTCTGGTATAAAATATTTTTATAAAACTTTAGTAAAATTTCCCGCGGTTCTAATAATAATCTTTAAATGCTAAAACGGATACTTTGGTCTTTCTCATATTTTACTGCATAAACAACTCTAAAATTTGACTAATACTACAAAAGTTTAAAAATAAATATTTTAATATACAAAAACCTGAAAACACGCACCAAATATTCTGCTACAACTTTCACGGTTATATAACGAATTAAAATTTGAGTGATGACTATGAGCCTAACTGCCAAAAATTACCTCTTAAAAGGGCAATAATATTCAGTTTTTTGTCAGCTGTACTTGGTTGCTGAGTAAATGCTCCATTAATAAGTTTCAAAATATTTGTTATTGAACAACATTAGAAATAAAGAAGCAAGCAATTTTTTTAAGGAAACATTTTTTCAAATAACTATAACTTTTTAAAAATTATAGTAGAACTGTTATAAACTTTATTCGTTATTGTACATAAAAAGAAACAGGAGATTTGAAGCGAAAATATAACCATAGCAAGAAATGTAAACAATCATGATGATCTTGATTAAAAGTAACGTTAAAATTTATTGCTATATTAACCTACGCCGTTCAAATTTAATTAATGTTACTGTTTTGCTTCAAAATTAGTAGTGGGGTAACTGTGAAGCACAACTTAAGTTAACATATTTTATTAGATAAACATTTTTAAAGAAAGATTTAATTAATTTTTAAAAGGTAAAGGTCGATATTTTAGAAATCAAAATTTAAAAGGCTTATTAACAATTGATATACATAAAAAACATAAAACTGATTCCCATGGATAGAAAACCTTTTTAACTACATAAATAAAATGCCTTTAATGGGCCGTTGAATTCTCAGCAGAGTATAAGCATGGAGATAAGTTTCATTTTCATTTTTTAGACAAAAATGTCTGTTAATTGCAAGAATATCTAAATTTAGAAGAAATTAATAAAAAATCGATTTATAATTATTTTCTTACATATCAAGTCAGTTATTGCATAGAAAAGGAAATTTTTAGAACAGAAATAATGCATATAAATTATTATACGGTGTAGCACATATAAAAAAAAACAAGTAACTTATGGTTGCTTACCTCAGAGATCTGCACGGGCCGGAATTTCCAGGCCCGAGCCCGGCCCGATCCGTACAAAAAAATTATTGGTCAGGCCCATGCAAAAAAAGTGATTGGCCCGGCCCTTTATAAAAGCTAAAAGTTCGGCCCGTGTAAAACAAGTGATTGGCCCGACCTGGATCGGTATAAAATCTGAAAATTCGGCCCGAGCCCGGCCCGGCCCAGTATAAAAGTTAATAATATGTTTTATTAATTTTAATTGGCAAAATCCTTCTAAAATTTATTAAATGATTGTGTAAATCCTCTAACGTGGTTTCAAAATTTCACAAAAAATACTTTAGAAGGTGAAATTTTCATGCATTCATATTTTGGGACATAAAGGGTTGAAAATAGTTTCAAATGATCATTATTCTACGAATAAAATTATATGTACTTTTTACAAAGATTGTTGCCAACGGCTGATCCAAGGAAGAGGTCATGTGGTTCCTAATGGTCCCCCTGAACGAAGAATATTTATAAAATCTATATCTAAAAAATCTAAAATCTATTCTTTTAAATTTTCCCCTTGATCAACAAAGAGAATCTTTTTGACAGTCTGAAGCTCCACACAAATCCAAATTAGGTGATTTCTGAAAGATCCATGAAGTCAATTTTAATCTCAGATGCAAGACAATTGCAAGCGCACTTATTCAGAACAAATATGATTGAATAGCATTTTCCATTTTTCGATAAAGGCAAAGAAACTTTCGGGGAAATCTCCGTAAAATAGGTGTTTTAATCTGAATTTCAGGTCACAGCAGCCAATTGCTTCCTCATGACGGGATTTCTGTAACTGCCAAGTCTTAAAAATTGGCTTAAAATGCTCATTTTCTGAATGATTCTTTGCTTTTATAAGAAAATGGGAAATTCTTCAATTTCTTGGTATCAGAATAAAATGTGTAAATTTTACATTTTTACAAATATTAATACAATATTTTTGTATTTACGAATGGAAACGACTTTGTAAAAGTTTTGGATAAGCAGCCATTTTGGATATGGCAACAGCCTTTAATATAAAAGTTGCTTATTAAGATATGTGACACCCCTCCCCCCCCCCCCCCAAAAAAAAGGAGCCATGTCTCCCCGTTTAATGGAGGGCTGAACCCGCACTTGATTGTTGCGTCCAGGACTCGGGACACATTTTACTGATTTTTACATGGATCAAGTCCGGCCAATAATGATCTTCATACGACTTAGATCGTAAGTGGAAATTTCGGCCTTTGCAGACCTCTAAGAAGAATAAAGTTTAGGCTCGGTTAGACCCAGAAGAACGAAGTCTAGCCCAACCAAACTGAGTCTGCAGAAAAAAGTAAAGACCGGAAAGAGTAAACACCAGGCTCGACCGGGTCCGAATATGCAGAATTAAGAAAGGCTCTAGTCCGACCCGGCCCGAAAGAAGTACAGACCAGGTCTGGCCCGGAAGTAGTGTAAACCAAGCCCGGCCCGAGTTTTCAAAATAAAGTAAAGCCAGGCTCGAGACCGTGCAGACCTCTAGCTTACCTTCATGAATATCGCTCGGCTTAAGCCACGAGGACATACTAGATGATAGCTGTGAAGCCTCCTCTTCTCTTTTTTTACTCTTCTTTCTGTAATAATCACCCGCATGTCTTTTAGACATAACCGAAATAAAATACTGCACACGCTGTAAAACAACATAAGACACTATCAGAAAAGAGATGACGCAAAATTTTTGAATTTTTAATAAATAAAAATTTCTTAAAAATACTGGTGGCAATGGGATATTTTATATAATGTAATACAAATTAATTTATTTTTTATTTCTGATCCTTATACAACGAAAGTAAACCACTGTTGAACAAAATAAAATTGAATATCTTTTCATATGAATTTTTGATTTTCCGTTATTCTCAATCTTTTATGATTCCTCATTTTTGCGCCCTTCCAAGTCTTGCACCCGGGGCAGCTGCCCCGGCTAACCCCCCCTTAGATCCGTCACTGACATCAACAGTGAATTTTTAGTACGAATAGAATGCAAAGCATATTTTACAATGTAAAGAATATTATAAAAATAAAATGTGAAAGATATACATTATTTAAACTAGAAATATCAGTACCTATTTTTGTAAAGAGGTAAAATACATGTGGTTTACCGTCTAGTTTCATAATGAATAAAATATAGTTAGAATGTTTATAAATTTTCTACTGAACGTATAAGTATTTTAGCATTTGTTTCTCATGTTTTATGATGTTTATTGCAATATAATAAATAATGCAATTTACATCAAAAAAGAATTTCAAGAAGAATATATTTTTAGAAATTAATAACTTTGCTAATTATATATTTATGTTTCATCAATGTTGTTATCGAAAAAGACATTTTAATGAAATGTTTAAAAGCTTTTATCAAATTTTAACAAAGATTTTATTTTAGTGTTACAAATAAAAAAATAAATCTCTTAGCATGTTGATATCACGATCTTGATTTATTAACAGAGTGTTCTATTTATCTAAAAAAATATAAAGCAACTGATAAATCATTTTTAAAGTAATAAAAATAGGAAAAAAATTCCGAAATAAACGGCGAGCATGGACTTTGTATCCATACCGTCCAGGTTCATCTGTGTAAGACAACCCAAACGTATGTAAAGTACGTAACATTTTTTTTTTTTGAGAATTTACATTGATTTTATGGACTTTACCCATATTACGTCATCTGTGGGTAAAGAGAAGAAAAACACCAATAGGCGTGAAGAACGTTTTAACACAGCTTCCCCTTCGTCCAATAAACAGTATTTTTCCGAAGGAAATTACCCTCAGAGGTGGGGTTGTTGCCATTCGTGGGTAAGGTCCATTGAAACCAACGCTGTGTTTCAGGAAAACGGTGATACGAACGTCCTCTCCTTGTTAGTTAAAGATGCACAGGTTATAGAAAATTAAACTTTATTTTATTATATGCATTGTTTTGTATAATACATATATTTATGTAACTGCTGTCAACTAAACTAATATATTAGTTTTAGTAGGCGCTGTAGTTTTAGTGACATATAAGTTGACAGCGGTTATATAAATAAACATCATACTTCGGTATTCTATTATTATTTTATGTTGGATCATAAGGTTTAAAAAATCATTTTAGAATGTTCAAAAGTGGAAAATTTTCTGATATCTGATTATGCTGCTACAGCTGTATCAATCACCCTACCAAACCAAGTAAAACATAAACACAAAAAGCCCAATCACGTGATCAAACAACCCACAGATTTTTTTGTGGGTCGATTGTGTGCAGCGCGGGTGAAAAATTTGCGAGTTATGAACGCTGATCGGGCTAAATCAGATCACGTGATACTTTGAATGTTTTGGATTTTGTCTGAGTAAATACAGGCATGTATTCCTATTACGAGAGCCTTTATTTTAGAACGATAAGGATATTAGTCGTTGTTTTTAGCTGTTCTGAACTATAAAAGCATGAATTAATTAAATTATTGCAAATACTTGTTCTGATATGACCTACTCCATGCATACAACGAATTTTGAAAAAAAAAAATTATGAGATTTTTATAGTTTTTCGCATTTTGTGGCGATATTTTGATATTCTTTAAAAGGGACGAGGTTTCAATTTTTTAGCCCAATATAGTAAATTTTGTTGTCTGTGATTTTTGATTTTTTTTATTATTGTTATCGTCATATCACGTTTAGCGGCTAATTATTGGCATTTTTTTTTCTTAAACAGAAAGGACTCTCCTCTAAATGTTGCATGCCGTGACTAAACCCAATTTGGAAGAATCATAATTCGGTTCCTATAGCAACGTGAACGACGATGTTGAAAATTTGAATCTAATCTGGATCGCAATAAAAAAATTAACTTATGGGTTTAACTTACAAATGTCTGGTTCTTGATCTGAATCTCGAGCGGGTTTAGCCCGCATGGGTGTATGCTGACAAATACAGTCGAGCTTTTAATACCAGGTTTGTTAAATTCGAGGAGCATTTGCGATAAACCGACCAGGGTATGGCATATACATCTGGTGGGGGGGGGGAGTAAACTAACAAAACCAGAAAATTAACTTCAATTCGAAGGATTTTCTTACTACAACTTTCACGTGGGTACAAAACAATATCCACTGATGCACTAACAACACTCACCGGCATCCCACCCATAGCAATAATTTAAAAATACGAATTCCACAAAGCATGGATCCTAAAACTTTGCCTGGACTACATAACATATCCAACACCCTTTTTCCTAACACGACCATTGAACACAATGTCCGCTGCTGGCAGATCCACCCTGCGGAAAATACATCGCACTTTCAAGCCAACACACAACTTAACAGCTATACTCCTGCAACCTGTCCCACCATTTTCACTGATGGGTCCTGCACTGATACTGGCGTGGCAGCCTGCAGGCTTGGAGATAATATTTCAGTCTTCCAGGTAGAGCTATTCGCAATCTTCTTCGCCTTAGAATGGGTAGAGAGCCAACCTGGAACAAAAATACCCATCTTCTGCGTTCACCTGTCTGGACTGCAGGCCTTCCACACACCCAGAACAACCAACCCATTCGTACTAAAGGTGAAATTAAAACTCAAAAGCCTGTAGAGAATACATATCGGACACGTCTCAGAACACATTTGGCAACGAGTGCGCGGAAAAACTCTCAAAACAAACCATCATGCATATAAACATTCATATCCTTTCTCAGTGCCCCAGTCGTTCATCAAATACTGAGAACTCACTGACAATGGCAGGCACATGTTTGACCTAATTTCTACTGTTTCACTCAACATGTATCATTTCACACCATACATCGTGAGGTTCCTAACAGGATACGACCCTTTCAAATCCTTCTTCTACAAATTTGGGTTTGCAGGATCTAATAGATGTGTGTGCGGCGAAGTAATGATCTCCCTCCCACGCGTCTCACAAAGGAACATTCACTGCACACTAGCATATCAAACGTTCAACCACTCCCTCAAAGGAATGGCTACAAAACATTCTCCCAAGACCCACACTTCTAAACAAATTCAAACACATTCAAACCCTAGCACTCATCTCCAACCTGACCTGACAAGCTAGTTAGCACCCAAAGCATCTCCCATTCCCTCCTATGGCATCGCCCCTTGCGAGTAGAGTTTCCTCTGGCGGTGCCACAGTGCCCCTTGTCGCGAGAGAGCATGTCTCTGGCGCGCAAATCGTCATAGGTACCCCCACTGTATACTGTCGCGAGGGAGATATGTTATCCGGTCAAGAGGGTGTTGTCTTGTATATTTTGCCAACAAGCACCATCTTCTTTTGTTTAACGGCAAATTCAGCTCCGGTTGAATATTGTATTTTTTTTAAAGACCTTAATAAAGGAAACTGGGAGGGATATATATGCTCTACAGACTTGGTCTTCTCGTCTGAGAAGCCCTTCTCATGCTATCAAATCGACCAGGGAAGCGGGCGAAGCTCCGCTCGCAATAAATAAAAGGTACTTATTAAAATTAACTATGTCATTTTTCTATTATTAATTAAAACAAATGACAATAACATTTTTATAACCATATACCTTCAAATAGTTTGCTCACAGATGTAGTTTTTTATTATATCACTGTACATGCATTTCAATGAAATAAATAATATTATATAGAGTTAAATGCAACTTATAAAACCTTAAGTACAAATTTCTCTTCTATAAGGAAAAATTTCGTTTTCTTAACATCGTTTTCTTTTATATTTTACAAATGTATTTACCTGAACAGAATTTATTTTGTCAAGCTTTATTCCCTGCTGTATGTATTCATGCATAATTTATTGAAATAAAACTTTTGCCTTTGAGCAAATTCAATATGTTCTGTAAAGGTTTTTAAAGAAATGAAATTCATAGAACATGGTAAAAGAGAAGAAATTTTTCATGAAACTAAAGAGTATTTTTATTTAAGAGATATCTGTTTTATAAAATATATATTAAAATAGACGAAGCGGCAATCGCATATTTTGATTGGTTAATCATTTTATTATAAGTTACAGTGTAAAACAGGCTGTCAAATTATGAAAGGAAAAACTATATTTTACATGCACAGTTCCGTATGCAGTTTCTTGTGCGTTGTCATTTTTTTTAAAAATTCGTTGAAAAATCTGTTTGTTATAAGTAAAAACCACACAAGAATGTGAATTTTAAAAGAAACAGGCTATTTATGTATTATCCGTGACAGGAAGATAGCTGCGAATCGCCAATCGTATTAAAAACATTAATTTAGTATACATTTAATAAATATATAACATTAGATTGGCGGCTATTAGCGGTTATTGAGATTGGAACTGGCTCTTGGAGAATTCATAGAGATCATAGCGTACGCTGATGACTTTGGTCTATTAATAGAGGCGTCTAATGCATATAAATATAGCCGCCGTGCAAACATTGCCCTCGCAAAGGTTGCGCAATGGGCGGTAGGTCAGAGGTTTAATTTCAGTTCATATAAGATTGTCGCCGTTTACTTCCGGAAGTTCCGACGATTGGGTAGGAGGAGAGGTCCCTCGACCCTTACCCGTATGCATTTCCTTGGTGTACCCATTCAAATGAAGAACTCCGCGAGGGATCTTGGCGTACACGTCGATGCAAAGCTCAATGGCATGACGCACGTAGCCAACATAAGGGAAACGACAGCCCGTTACGTCAGGTCGATCCATTCCTTCAGTCGAAGAGACTGGTGGATGTGGAGGGTGGGGATGTACTAAAGAAGCTTTACAAAAAAGGGATGGAAATGTTGGCCACGTACGCCTGTAATTTCTGGTGGACAGGTACCAAGTGAATGAGAGAAAAGCTGGCTTTGGCTCAGAGACCAGCTCTCCTTCAAATAACAAGGTGCTTCCGAACCACAAGTACGGCAGCTATTCAAATCCTGTCCGCAGGGCCTGATTAATGCACAGGCCGACTAGGCCGTGGCCTGGGGCCTATTGTTGATGAGCACCAAAATGAATAAAATGATTTACAAAAAGTTTATTAAAAATGTAGTTTTCTGCAATTATTTCCCCCAAAATCAAAAACGATGTTGGTTAAGTTGGCAAACATATCATAATATCTAATGATCACCCCGAATATTCCCGAAAAAAATAATTATAGCTACTATTTTGGTTTGAAGGGGGCCCCCGAAAAGGTGCTGGGCCTTGGACCCCACATGATCTTAATCGGGCTCTGCCTGTCCGGTACCATGCCCCTAGATCTTCAGGTGGAGAAGGAGTTCCTTCTTACACGGGCATTCCGCTTGAATTGTGACTTTGTGATAGGTCAAGTTTCCATCAGCGCAGAACAAATACAAGGTAAAGCAGAAAGATCGGCCGTACATCCAGCAAAGGTCCCGTTTATCGACTTCGAAGACGCTCCTATTCCCTTTGAAGACTCCCCAATTCATCGTGGAGTTTGCGTCTTCACGGACAGATCCAAGACTTCCGAGGGTGTCGGCGCTGGTGTGGCTATCTTTGTAGGCGGGATGTTGGTTCAAGGCTTGTCCTATGGACTTTCACCCCATGCGGCAGTGTTCCAGGCCGAGCTCACCGCAATTATCAAAGCGCTGGAAGAATGTCGAACGTTTGGTCGCATTGTCCTCTTTACGGACTCGAAGTATTCGCTTATGGCTCTGTCGAATCCGGACTGTCTCGACCCGTTGTTGTTGTACGTGCGTTGCGAGAGGGTATGGAAATTATTTGGTTCTGGGTGAAGGCCCATGTAGGGATCAACGGCAATGAAACAGCAGACAGGTTGACTAAGCAAGGGACTGCTCTGGAAGAGATTTCAGTCCCTGTCCAGCTCTCACCACGCTCAGTCAAGAACGAAGTTCGTCACGAGTTTTTGAAACTGTAACAGACTCGGTGGAAGGAGGAGATAACCGACCGATGCGTCTTCCAAATACTTCCCAAGGTTTCTGAGAGACGCACCTGGACTTCTCCTATGATCAACTGGGCTCTTACGGGACACGGGCCCTTCCCTGCGTATTATCCACGCTGCTGTATTCGACCAATACGCCGTGCTTGTCCATTCTGTACATCTCCAGTTCCAGCTACCAGTGAACATCTCGTTGTTTAGTGTACTGGAACGCAACCACTCAGAGAGAGGTTCTGCCCGAGGCTCACATCAGCCTCAGTTCGTTCCTACTTCTTGAAGCCGAGCATGGGAAAGCGCCTCAACGTCCTCTCAAAGAAATGGAGCCCCATCTTTGGGAGTAACATTAATGGTAATTCCTTTCTGAGCCTAGGTGCTCGGTTAGAATTAAAGTTTCATGGTGTGCTTCCTGGATCATGGTTGTTCTTGGCTTGGAAAATGGTAAGAACTTTAAAAAGATTACAGATGAAGAAATGAAGATTCATGTCAACTTGTGGAGTGTATATATTGTAAATAAAACTTATTATTATTATCATATTCATTATTCAATATTCTTATTTAGTCTAACATGTGAAATCTGTAATTAAAGCCTACTCTCGTGCGGACATCACCTCCCCTATCGTACTTTGTGTTGTAATATTTTGAAAGTTATTGTAATTATTATATGTGAAGCCTATTAGAGGCAAGTGAGGGCGTTTAATAAAGGGCATGCTGTTCGCCGCAGCATGACGGCGGTGTCGGCGAGTAGGTCAGTGGGCTTTCCCGTGAGAGAATCTGTTTTTGAACGGCACAGCAGCGATAGTGAACTAGGGCTGGCCTTTCATCGTTGCAAACTAGACATACCAAGTGCAGTTGCTCCGACCAGTCAGAAGTACCTTCTTGACCGATAATGCCCAGAATTGGGTGGGAATCTATGGTCCATTAGTTTTACCTTTCAAAATACATATTCACAAAAACACGGCTTTTTATGGGCAATTCATGTCAACACCGAGAATATTTTATGTTCTTTATTTACCTCATAAAATATGCATTCACAAAATCACGGCTCTTTATGGGCTTCAAATGGACCACGTGAACTGGGCGGAGCTCGCAATGCTTGTGGGGGCGTATTTGATTGGCTCGCCGCTAACGCTTGTAGAGAATATTGGGATGCTGCTGATTAGCTATATAAAAGAAAAGTGCCATCGTGACGTTGGATGACGTCATAAATTGTTGTCGTCCATTCTAGAAAAATTCAGACGAGTACTTTAGAGCAGACTTAGTCATCACAGTGGCCAAGTACACATCTATAGACACATGGTCATCCAGAGTTGCAGATATTTTTATTCAGAAATCTACCACTATTTGCGAATAGTAAAATTAGCTTTATTTATGACAGATAAAATAAGGCGAATATTACTATTAGGAAATAGTGGAACACTGTTAAAAGTAATCTGAAATTCAAAGAAATTCCTGATTTTCACTGAAAAAGACTTTTTTTCACGACAAAAGGGCATTTTCCGTTAAAAAATAGAAAATTTCATCGTATATCCTGAAAACAACGGAAGGGACGGACACGAAAGAGGACAACAACGGAAATATTCCGTTATCTGCTGCATATTTATTTTCAATGTTTAAAAAACTGACATGTTGCAGCACAGAAAAAAAAAAACTCTACGAAATAATCCTCGCTCTTTTGTGTGTTTTGTATTGTGCTGCTGCAACTGTATTGCTTTTTGTCATCAGGACCACAAACTATATTCTTTAACTGTGATCCGCACGATCTCGGAAAGTAAGTTTGTTTTTTGTTCCCTGCATGGATTCCCTTAATATCAGAAGTAAGTGTTTGGTTTTTATTTTTTAAATCATAGTTGTAAACTGAATATAAGTGATGTACCAACTTAATAACGGAAAGTTACCGCTTCTTCAAACGGAGTTTTTCCTTCTTTTAACTCCCGAAACCAAAAAGCTACTAATGGAACGAAAAATGTCCGGCAACTTTGCTGCCAGTAGATTTATCCTGAATTCACGGATTTATTTTTAACAGTGTAGCTTTTTTTGACTAAAATAATCTTCTAAACTGTTAATACTATGGTCGACTCCATAGTCCCACACTAAGCTTCACCCATACTGAATTTCAGCTTTGTCCATAACTCCAATCATTTATCCATGATCGCATTTTGATCAAACCGGACTACAAAATCTGTAACTATATATATTACAAAATTTAAAATTCCATACCCTATTAAATTTATTGTATAAAAAATTCCTTTTATTAATATTCCATTTACAACCCTAGTTTATTAAAATATTCCATTACTGTCCATTTTTAAAACATTTTTTTTATCCTAATCCAGTTAAATTCACTTTTTATTTCCCTACAAATAAGGTGTAAAAATCACATTTCATAGGAATATAGCTTCTTAAAAACCTATTTTCTCAAATACTTTATTATATTAAATATTTCCTATTTATTCCTGTATTTAAATATCTTTTATTTCTTTTAACCTGTGTAAATTCACCATTTTCCATTTCTTAATAGTCTAAAAAATCATTCTTTTAAATTGTTTTGTTTTCAAGAAACTTATATTCTCAGTACGCAAAAGCCGAAAATTATTCTTTTAGTTTCCCGTGCTTTTTAATTTCTTCAATGTTCTAGAAAATTATTTTCCCGCCAAAAGCATAGAAGAGACGTATTTGTTCAATATTAGCTCATAGATAAAAGATAGTTCGAGGCGAAATTGAACATGGATTGGTTAAATTGGGTCACGTGTTACGAAATTCTTCCGCGCTCTTCGCTTAAAACAAGCTGATGTGGGCAGAGAGGAAGGGGTTTTGCCGTCGAAGTGAGTGTTTAAATAAAACGTTGCTGGCGTTGCAGTGAGTAACCAGACACCTAGTCAAGTTCTAATACGTTTCAACATACAGATTTGCTAAGAGAGAGCCCTCCGTCGGAATTTAAAGATGATTGGGTTCCAATAAATGGATTAGAGTGCAAACGTGTTCTTTTTTCTTCTATCTACATTTTACACGGCTACTACTGCTTAAATTTCATAATACGACTACATTAATTTTTGATATATTTTTGTCATTCTTGCCATATTTTTCCATCGACTGCTGGATGGGGCTAAAAAAAAATAGCAGAACACAACATATACAGTGGTGGCCGAAAGTGTGGACATTTTTTGAAAATTTCATGTTTTTCAACTTTGTGTGCTTGTAGAATATATTGATTTCACTTAAATACAAACGTTTATATATCAAATTGAAGGTAATTTAATGTAGAATTTAATAATAAAGACAGTATTACAATATCTGTATTACAAAAAAAGTTATGCAACTAATAGTAAGATCTGTCTTAGATTTGCATTTTTTTAAAGTGATACTTACACAATCAATACTTAGTAGGATAACCCTTATTTTTTAAGACAGCTTCACAGCGTCTTTTGATCGAGTGAACGAGTGTTTGGAGTTCATCTTTCGTAATCACATGGTACCAAGAATCAATTATAGCTTCAATAAGTTGTCTTTTATTGGATGGACGTTTTTTTCGTACAAGAATTTTCAAACGTCGCCACAAATTTTCAATTGGATTGAGATCAGGGCTGTTTCCTGGCCATGGTAATATATCTATGCCTTTATTTTGAAACAATGCTTTGCATACTTTTGCTGTGTGGCATGGAGCTGAATCCTGCTGAAAAATAAATGATGCGTTGTTGGGGAAGAGATCCCTGATGGAAGGTATCAATTTTGGTTCCAGGACAGTTTCGATGTATTTTTTGGCATTCAGAATGCCATCAATCACTTGAATTCGGCCTACACCATCTGCAGACATACATGCCCAAATCATGACATTTGTTGCATTTTTTGTAGTTGCTTCAATGCAATCAGGATGAAGTGCTTTTCCTACTCTACGTGTCACGTATTTTCTACCATCACTACCAAAGAGCAATATTTTACTTTTATCGCTCCAGATTACTTGCTTCCATTGATTTTCTGACCATTTAATGTGTTCTTTTCCCACTTAACTCGTTTTTCTCGTTACTTTTGATTTAAATATGTTTTTTACCTTGGAATTCTAGCTTGTAGTCCAAATCCTGATAACCTTCTTATTGTTCTTGAACTTACTGCAATACCCACTGCATTCATTTCACATCTAATGGCATCTGATGAAATTTTTCTATCTTGAAGGCATAGCCGTTTAATTTTTCTATCGGCGTAGCACTTGTGCATTTTTTTCGGCCTAATTTGACCTTATTTTCCACTGATTTCGTTTTTTCATAACGTAAACAGAACTTTCGTACACCAGAACAAGTCACTGAGCCACCAACTTTTTTTGCAATTTCAGCATAAGAGAGACCATTTTCTCTCAATATGACAATTCGGCTTCTTTTTGTAGATGTCCAATTAGTTCTTCTTGTTGATGACATTGTTTAAAATTAGTTTAATTAAAAAAAAGGACTTTAAATATTCAAAAACAGCAATACTCTATTTAATTGTACTAGTATGCATCATTTCTCAAAATATCACACAACAATAACTCTTTTACCATTCAGATAACCTATACTATAGTTACAGACATTTGGTTGGTCCTCAGAACAGTGTTTGTGATTGGCTAGTACGCTTTTATTACAAAAAATGTCCTTATTCAAAACGATTTGTGTTTACTAAAATGAGCATAACTTTTTTTTGTAATACAGATATTGTAATACTGTTTTTATTATTAGATTCTATATTAAATTAGCTTCAATTTGATATATAAACGTTTGTATTTAAGTGAAAATTAATATATTCTACAAGCACACAAAGTTGAAAAACATGAAACTTTCAAAAAATGTCCAAATTTTTGGCCACCACTGTATATTAAGACATAAATTTTTATACATGAATGTATGTTTGTGCATTTGTTTATACATTATGGTCGGATTGAAATTTTTTCTCAGGATCCTGTGTATAGTAAAATTATAATATATAGTGATACATCAGTTAACGAATGTATCTTCTAATGAATGTTTCGGCTAACAAAAAGTTTTTTTCGCTGTTTTTTTGACTCGGCTAACGAATGTTTTATTGAAACGTAACACAGCCACATTGCATTTTAATTGAACGATAAATCGTGTTTCGGTTAAAGAAAATTTCGGCTAATAAATGTGATTCCGTAACGAATTACCTTTATTATCCGAAGTATAACTCTATATGTAAAAGAGATAGGGGAGGGTCACAAAAAGAAGCCATTCGAAATAGTAGGGGGAAGTGGCACTGTAAAACATTTGGTGTAACGTTACTCCATAAAACTGGAGGCAGCATTGCTGCCTCCAGTCTTACGGTGGTATTTAACTCATATAACTGGTGTAAGATTACACGTGTTACACCAGTTATATCAGTGAAATACCACCGTAAGACTGGGGGCAGCAATGCTGCCTCCAGTTTTATGGAGTAACGTTACACAAATGTTTTACAGTGGAGCTAAAACTGCATACCTTATTATTCGTTGTGTCTCGAAGGCAGGATTTCCGACAGGATTTAACGTAAATTTGTGTACGTACTCTACATTTATCGTTGTACCATAGTATCATTTTAAATATATGATTAGTTCATTACATTTTTATTAATAAATGATTATTTATATTTAAAAAAAGTGAAAGCAAGTGATCTAACCCCATCGTTGTCGTAAAACCACATGGATATATTAATCTTACAGGAAAAAAAAAAGCTTAGACTTTTAAGAAGGAATATATTTTATTTTACAACTTTATTTAAGGAACTGAGCCAAAAATATTTCATTTATAAGACTAATAATTTAATATTTAAACACGAAAGAATAATGATCTTCATTACAATTTCAGAAATTTCATAAAAGAAGGCCACCTTTTATCAGCTCTATAAAAATTGTAATCAAATTTGACCAAGTAGTTTTGATTGCCTTTTCTTCAAACATTGCTTACAAGATCTTCAATTATTGTTTTCCAATATGTTTTTATATCCCACGCAGGACATCCTGTTTTACCCCAAGAGAAGAGGATCGCAAAGCGAGTTATAAAATTGCACCTATAAATGCTAGCAACAGTGGGAAATAAATTCTTATTAAATATGCTACATAAAATAATATAAAGTTTCAATAACTTTAAATGTTTTTCTATTTAAGATCTTTCAATGCTATCAAACATTAAAAAAAAAGTTATAAAATAAACTTATCAACACAGAATCTACCCAAATCCCAGTCCGGATTTACCGTAATGGCTGCTACTTCTTCTGGCCTGGACAACAAATAGCCACTAGAGGGCTGCATAAATTGAGCCAAACTGAGATGTCAGGTTTTCAACCGACTATACGGTTTTACTCGGTTTTATACGAACCTTTTTTCTCCTGATTTTTAAATTCAAGAATTTCCATACATATTTTGAAACGCAATAGTGAACAGTTAGAGTAATTTTTTAGTTTACCGTCTTGCACTAGTATCTATTTGCATAGTTTACAACTTTCTTATGAAAGTTGCATCTTTATATTAAATTTTGTGGTTCACGTTTCTTTTTACGGTCCCCATAATTTGTAATTTAATAACGTTACTGAATAGTTATGGGCGATTCGTGTCAACAGAGCGAATATTTTATCTTCTTAATTTGCCCTTTTAGAATAATAAAAGGTCTTGAAATGCTGAATTATTTAAAAAAAAAAAAAAGCTAAACTCTTTTATTTTATAAATTTTACAGAGAATGACATTAATTGCTTCTTTCTCAAGCTGTAATCATTAAGCTTCAGAGAATGGACTGGTACATTTTTCCGAAGCAACATAAAAAAATTCGCAAGAAGAATATTGGAAAAAAAAAAGTATATCTTTAAAAATTGTAAAGAAAAGAAAATTTCGAGAAAAGTGATTTACTTAACTTTATTTATTTGTTTTTTAATATTTTGTTTTACAATACAAATTTTGTATTTAAAAAAATACTATAGTAAAAACTAGAAAATTTATCTTACTTAAAAGGAAAGATGCGTAAGCACATTTGTATACCTTTAAACATGTACAGTAAAAAAAAAAGAAAAAGAAATATAACGCCATTTCCATTTTAACCGCCAAATTGTTGCACAGAAAAACGAAAATAGCCATTCGATTGGGAATTATGTCTTTAACCCTCCTAATACCGGGTTTAAATGTTTGATAAGCTTTCTTAGTTTTGCATGATTAGAACCAGAAATTTAATTCTATTAAATGTAGCTTCTTCACACGATGTGTCTATTTAATTTAATTCTATTAAATGTAGCTTCTTCACACAATGTGTCTATTTAATTTAATTCTATTAAATGTAGCTTCTTCACACGATGTGTCTATTTAATTTAATTTATCAAGTTTAAATAATACCTTTTTTCCTGGTCCAAAAGACGAAAAACTTCAAAATAAATAACAAGTTGGAAATTGTACGTTGAACGTGACAAATGAGGTGCGTTCTTACTATAACTAATTTTACAATGTAAAAAATATTCCTTATTATTTCAGTGAAATGAATTAGAGCGTCTGTTGTGAGAAAAATAAGCATGCCTTGATTTTCTCTTATTACGTATGCCACGTTTACAGATGTGAATTTTTATTTCGACACCGGATAGCGCTGCAAAATTCACCATGGAGATCTTGCTTTGCGAATGATTACCTCCATGGTTTAATATTTCTATGATTCACGATGAATGAATCTTTTGTGTTTATTTACTTTAATGGATATTGGGATAAATATTGGGCTGTTAATTTAGTTTCCATTGAAGTTATCTCAGAATCTATATATTTTTTAATGTAACTCATCTCTCAAACAAATAATTTTTTTGAACGATCTTTCTAAAAAAGTAACATTTACGCAATTTTATTCGAAAAAATAATTTTGAATAAAAATGGCCGCTTGGCATATGAAAAGAGAAATGGCCAGCCCGTATTTGTTTTCATCAGTCACATGACTTGCACTTTTATTATATAAATCAGCTTCACCAGTGGCTGAGAGGTTCTGTTCTCAAAACGGGTAGACTGGAGGTGCTGGGTTCAAACCCTTATCGCGCTTGTCGACCTAATCGTTCGGAGTTTTGCGTGGTTTTCTTCGAACCTTGCCTTAAATACGGATTAGGATCCCCTAGAAAGATCCCGGCGGAGAGCACATATTACAATACAGACAATACAGTCAGATTACAAAACAGATTACAATATGGATATTTTTTGAGCATAACTCATAAACTGAATTACCTATAATTTTGGATTCGCATATTTGAAGCCTCTAAAAATCAATTTCTGTTAAAAAATTCATAGGTTATATCATATTGTTTCAATGTTGTGTTCATGTAATCATGTTTTTTCTTTTAATTAATTTCAAAGTAGTATATACAGGGTGTTCCGAAATTCAACCGACAAATTATGAGGGATGATAGCAGGTATCAAGAGGATGAAAACTAACTATAGAACATGGGGTCGCAAACCATGTTTAGTGGAAGAAAATCGAAAAAATAGTTATGAAGGGTGTGAAGTCGAATGGAACAAAAAGCCCCCAAAATAAGTAGAAAAAACATTTAAATGACGTCAAGCATGATTAAAATGCATTGCAGTTCAACATCAGAAAAGAGATGACGCCACATTTTTATAGAAATTGCTCGAAGTGGCGGCCACGAAGGTCATTGCACAGCCGACACCGACGAACGAGGGATTGCCGAACGCGTTAAAACATTCCTATAAAAATGTCTCATAGTCTTCTTTCTTACGTTGAATTGTAATGCATTGTAATCATGCTTTACGTCAAATAAATGTTTTTATCTATTTATTATTGGCCTTTTATGTTCCACTCTACGTCACACACTTCATAAATATTTTTGCGATTTCCTCCCACTAAACGTGGTTTGCGACCCTATGCTCTATGGTAAGTGTTCCGTAGATAGTTCAGTTAATCTCGTTGGACTGTATTTCGTTAAGAAAACTAAGATGATCATTTCGTACTCAATAAAAAATGGAGTTAAAACTTAACTAATTACATTTATTTACAAGGAGAACAAAATTGACTGGCAGTGGTTGGTACACTGCGCTTACGTCTCAAGCAAAAACATCACTACTGGCGGGAATGGGAATCCGCTCCGCGCATCATCCCGTCTTGAGCGCTCGGCAGCGCCCCCTGGATAACAAAATGTTCTACGGAGGAAACATTCCCCCGGGGATTGAAATGCAATTTCAATATACATTCACATATAAATTTGCAAAAATTATCATATAAGAAAAAATTATGAGATATAACAACTTACATACACAATAATAATACAATCATAAATCCACTATAATTCAACATTACATACAGAAATAATATATACCTTAAAAATTGCTTAAAGAAAGAAAATAAATCTGTTACTGAACTGGTAATATACAGACATCTCTGACATTTTTCTTATAAATTCGTCCGTCTGGTAACCGTAAGTTTACGGTTCGTATTATATTGTCCCTTCCCTTAAAAATTTCAACTATCCTTCCAACCTGCCATTTGGTGGAAGGTAAATTTTCCTGCTTTATTAGTACTGAAGTTCCTTTCTGTACATCATCCTTTTTAAATTTCCATTTGCCCTTCTGCTGCAGATTATTTAAATAATCGCGCTTCCAAGTCTTCCAAATTTGTTGACTAAATTTGGTGATTCTCTGCCATTTTGCTAATCTATTTTCATTAATGTTATCTAAAGGTGGTTCGGAGATCGAACTGATAGGTCTACCGATTAAAAAATGAGAGGGTGTCAAGGTTTCAAAATTTTCGAAATCTGAGGACAGCGGGGTAAGGGGACGGGAGTTCAAAACTCCCTCAATTTCCGCTAGTATAGTAAGAAACTCTTCTAAGGTTGCTTTTTGATCACCTATTACCCGTTTTAAATGAAACTTGAATGATTTTACAGCCGCCTCCCAGAGGCCACCAAAATTCGGGGATTTGGGGGGAATAAATTCCCATTTGACACCTTCATGGGTTAAAAAATTACACAATTCCTCATCTGGGAAACTAATCAGTTTATGCAATTTTTTCAACTCTATGTCAGCTCCGATGAACGTTTTTGCATTATCCGATAGGATTTTTGCACATTTCCCTCTTCTGCCAAAGAAACGTTTTAGACTAGCTATAAAAGACTGAGTTGTGAGATCTGAAGCAAAGTCCAGGTGTATTGCTTTGGTGCATAAACATACATAAACAATGACATAAATTTATTCAATACACGCTTCCTTTGATTTTTAAATTTAATAGAAAATGGGCCACAGCAATCCAGACCTGTCACCGAAAATACAAAATTTGGTGTCACACGTTCTCCCGGCAGATCAGCCATCAATTGGGAGCTGACAACAGGTTTATTCTTGAAGCATGTCACACATTTGTGAACAATGCTTCGGCAATTATTCCTGCCATTAAGTGGCCAAAATTTTTGTCTTACATGGAAAAGCAACGCTTGTGGGCCTAAATGAAAGTATTTGAGATGGAAGTAATTTAAAATAATATCCGTTAACTTATGATTTGCAGGCAACACAATTGGAAACTTTGAGTTAAGCGACAAATCTGCATGTGCTAAACGGCCGCCAACTCTAATTAATCCATCCTCTCCTACAAATACGTTTAAGGAAGACAATCTACTTTTATTGTGAACAGGCTTACCTTTTTCGAGACATTTTAATTCTTCCCTAAATTCCCCCCTTTGTGCTGACCGAATTAGAAACGATTCGGCCTCTCTAACCTCGTCGAGGGATAGTGGTCCACTTCTTCTCTTCAATTTAGTACGACAGTTGAAGGTGAATCTAAAAATAAAACTCATTATACGAATTAATTTTACAAAATTATTAGTACATGCAAAAATATGATTAATTAACGGTTTATCGTGAGAAATAGTTAATGTAACAAAATCATCATCAATAATGTTCACGGAGTCTCTTTTTAGTTCGTTTATATATATGTCCTTGTTAGGAATCACTAAAGTCTGGTCGTTGTTACACTGATCTAAGTCTTTCAAAAACTCTGGTCCAGTCCACCATTTGGAACTCTGAACGAGAAGGTCACACTTGACACCTCTTGTTAGCAAATCTGCAGGATTCTCGGACCCTGCACAGTGAAACCACCTGGATGGGTCTGTCAGAGCTTGGATTTCCTTTACACGGTTCGACACAAATGACTTCCACCTGTTTGCAGAGCCTTTGATCCAGTACAAAACAATCTGCGAATCTCTCCACAAATACATAGATGATGGTCCCTTGCGGTCTAGTACCGTTTTTACTTCACAAGTTAAGCGTGCAGCAAGTAATGCTGCTAGAAGTTCAAGTCTAGGAACTGACACTTTTTTCAATGGTGCCACTCTGGATTTTGATGTAATCAAATTTAAGGAAGATTCATTTAGTGAATCAATTTGTAGATACACGGAAGCACCGTATGCCTTTGGACTGGCATCGGCAAAGGTATGCAAAGTTAGGGTGTAATTGGAGTCATCGGGAAACTGAAAAATGTTCCTTTGAATTTTTAGATTTCTCAACTGGGGAAGTTCGGAACACCATTGTTCCCACGTCTTTGTAATATCGGAGGGCAGTTCTTCATCCCATGTTAAATTCCTACTCCACAGTTCTTGAAATAAACATTTAATTCGTATTGTATACGGAGAAATTAGACCCAGAGGGTCAAATATTCTACCTGCAACTTGTAATACAAAACGTTTTGTATTTTTTGCGTTACGCAAAAATTCGAGCAAATTATCAATATCTATCAAAAGTATATCTTGCTTGGGTTGCCACGATATCCCCAAAACCTTATGTATTGTAGTATCCTCAGAAGGTTGTGGCATAGTACTAAATCCACGATTATCCCATATTTCCATTAACAGTTTATTGTTCGAAATCCACTTCCGTAAATTCATGCTAGCTTCCTTCATTATTTTATGAGATTGTTCCGAAATGTTCACCGCATCTTCGACTGTGTCTGTCCCGGTTATTAAGTCGTCCACATAAATACAATTGTGGAGTACTTCTGTCGTTATTGGATATTCCGTTTCAAATTTGTTAAGATGATGCTTAATTGTAGCAGATAGCAAAAATGGGCTTGAGTTCAAGCCAAATGTTAGGCGTAAAAATCTGTAGACGATAACATTAAATGCGTCATTGTCGACAGGATTCTTATCTATAAACAAGAATCTCAGAACATCCCTGTCCTTGTCGTTTATGGCAATTTGTAGAAAAGCCTTCTCTATATCTGCTAGAAAGGCAATTTTGTTTAGTCTGAAAAAAATCAATAAGTGAAAAATATTAGGGTTTAAATTAGTTCCTGCGTCAAGGCAGTCGTTCAAAGACAATTGTCCTGCTTCATGGGAACTTGCGTCAAAAACTATTCGACATTTAGTATAAACACTATCTTCTCTAAATACTGTATGGTGCGGTAAGTAAAAAACTGGTTTATCTGAAGGGTTTTCTAAATTGGGTACACTTTCAATTATGTTCATCTCTAAATACTCATTCAAAATATTGCATTATTGTTCGTATAACTTTGTATCACGTTTCATTCTTTTTATAAGACCTGAGAGTCGCGCTTCGGCGGTTTTATAATTATTTTCTAAATGGTTCCAATCCCTTGTCCAAGGGAGACTGATTTCATATCTATTATTTTCAAAACGCACAGTTTCATGAAATTTTTCTAAAATTTTCTCGTTTTTAACACTGTTTGGGTCATCTTTAATTCCCAACGTCTCTAAGTCCCAAAAGGTTTTCAATTCTAATTCATCTTGATTTTCTATTAAATTGCACGTGAATTTACTTTCATTTCTATCTTGTATTGTTCCACCCGCGATCCATCCTAAATGAGAATTTTGTAAAATTATAGAAGTTTTAGGAATTTTTATTTGACCAGCTAATAACAATTCGTAATATACATCTGCTCCTAATAACACTTGAATTCGCTGAGGTTCACAAAATCTTGGGTTCGCGTAGGTTAAATTCTGTGGTAAGTGCAGATTAGAAATGTCTACGGCGCTTGAAGGGGTTAAATCAGTGATTTTAGGAACCAAAAACATGTTGGATAATTTTTTAAAACTTCTATCCTTGTTGGAAATTTCTACATTTATTCTGCTTTTAATTTTACAGACAGAATCATTTAATCCAGTAATTAATGACTTGACCTTATATTTTTGCAACCCTAACATATCTGCTACAGAAAACGTGGCCAATGAGACATTACTCGCAGTATCAAGAATCGCAATACAAGGAAAAAAAGAATTATTACTTCCCCTTAAATAAATCACAGCTGTCGAAATCAACCCATTATAACTGGAGCAAGACAAATTTTGATCATAATTGTTTTGACAGCTCAATGTTAACGCATTTGTGGTGGGTTCTATTGAATTAGAATTTACGTTATCTTCCGTTTTCAACTGCGGTTCATTTGCAATACAATTAACTTGCCTATTTTCATAAGCAGGTTTCGAAAAATTAGCTCCATGAAGAGAACTATGATGGTTGGAGTAACAAATCCTATACTTATTATGCAATTTATTACATCGATTAACAGCGTGAGATAACGATAAGCAGTTATAACATAACTTCAACTTCCTTACTTGGTTCAATTTCTCTTGAACCGATAAATCTAAATACCTTTGACATCGAAATATCATATGAGGTTGTTTACATAATGCGCAATTAAATTTGTCATTCTGTAATACTAAACTTTTTTGTTTCTGAGTAATTTCATACCTAGGTTTCGTAACGGTGTTGCTTTTTTGTATGTTTTCGAGAGCTTGAGCTCTTTTCAGTAAAAAATCAATAAAAATATTCCATTCAGGCAAGTCGTTACAACTAAGACTCATTTCAAATGCCTTTCTTGACTCGTCATCGATTCTTTGTAACACAAAATACATTAAAATTGATTCCGATAAATTATTATTTTCTAGTCTCAATTGTTTCAGAGCCCTCAAATGACTCAATAAATTATCTACCAGATTGCGTATTTCTTTCGCATTTTCAATTTTTAATTTGTTGTTACACAATAATTCAGAAATATGAGAATTTACAATTAACCGTTTGTTTTCAAATCGTTTTTTTAAAGCTTCGAATAAGGAAGCATAAGAATCATCAATGTTTTACAATTGTTTCACAGGGCCTGTTAAAGCCGATTGTAAATAATATAATTTTTTAGCATCATTTAATTCGTCATTGCTATCAATCAAGGTGGTGAATTGTAGTTTAAAATAAAACCACTATGTGTAACGTCCCGAAAATTGGGGTAAATTAATTGACGGCAATTTAATTTTTGACTCATTAGCATTAATTCTATCATTATTATTTTGACATTCAACATTAGAAACACTAGGCTTTATTAAATCAAGAAGACTTACTTCGAGAACTTCTAACTGTTCTTCTATCTCCGTCAAGGAATTTTCAAATTCCGGTAAATCATCATCAGAAATTACCGAATACGACTCGTTGCGTAACTCATCTGTTTTCTTTTTCAACGTTTGAAGTGCATTGAACTTTAGTTCCAATTCTTTCTGGCCAAGTTTTGATTTTATTGCATTTGATATACGTGTAACTTGGCTGCGTATGTTTCCGCGTTTCCGATTGAGGATCACAGTACCTTTAATAGTAGCTATTATAATTATCTATAACTACATACAAAAATCCAAGGGCGATGATTCTTTACAGTGTTCTAAATGAGCGCTGGGGCTCGGAGGACCAAAACATGTTCCGTAGATAGTTCAGTTAATCTCGTTGGACTGTATTTCGTTAAGAAAACTAAGATGATCATTTCGTACTCAATAAAAAATGGAGTTAAAACTTAACTAATTACATTTATTTACAAGGAGAACAAAATTGACTGGCAGTGGTTGGTACACTGCGCTTACGTCTCAAGCAAAAACATCACTACTGGCGGGAATGGGAATCCGCTCAGCGCATCATCGCGCCTTGAGCGCTCGGCAGCGCCCCCTGGATAACAAAATGTTCTACGGAGGAAACAGTAAGTTTTCCTCCTCTTGATACCTTCTATCACTCCTCTTAATTTGTCGGTCGAACAACCTGTCTATTTTCAAAAATTTTTTTCGAAAAAATGAATTTATTAATAAAAATCGATTTTTTAGAAGCTTTAAATATGCAAATCCAAAATTACTGTTCATTCCGCTAAATTTTTTTCGAGTTATGCTTAAAAACTTCCCTTTTTAGCACGTACATTGAAAAATACCCTATTAACAATCGAATGATCATTTTCGTTTTTCTCTGAGAATTAGATAAGTCTCATAAGGGGAGTTTATGTTTGCATGAGTACTTTGTTACATGAGATTTTATCCAACTTTGGCAACAGATGCTGATGTTTCGTGATTGGAAGGTACGTCTGTATTTTATTAACATAGGATACAATTTCGTAATACTACAACAAGAGGATGATCGTAATAAAGTAGTTAAAAACGTACTCGTATATATACTATAATCTATAAATAGTACACATATTTGCAATTGGAAACATACATTCAATGAGATAACGAGAAGTTCAGGGGCGCTCTGCCTCCCTGAAGAAATGCGTATTTTAATTTTATAAAATTCGAACAATAAGTAATTGAAGAGCAAAATTGTATTGAGTCGTGTTTAAAATAACAGGTTTTAAAAGTTAGGTTTTCTAAACCTTTGGACAATCTTATATGCTTAGAATTATACATATAATCTAACATTAAATTGTGGATTTCAGAATGTTACAGATTGTGTGAAGTAGTTGAATATTAAAATATCTTGCAAAATTGACGTTGATTTACTTAGTTTAGAATGTCTGATATATATATATCGATAAAATTTCAAGCTAATCGCAGTAATTTAAGACCCTCCGTCGGGAAATTTTAGCATCCATAATTTAACATTTAAATTAATCATCCAAATGCGCCATTTTCGTTTCAATGAATGGTAAAATTTTAAAATCGTCTTACTTCCCATAAAAAGATTATGACGCAAAATAAAATGTTCTATATTTTTCGAATGAATGAACCAAATTTAAACAAAATCGTTACAGCTAACTCCGGGTACATCACCAACATACTTACCTAATTAGAACTGCGAGACATACACGCTGACAGACAGACAAACAAACATACAAAAACACAGACACAAACAACTTTTCGGGTCTCTACAGTAAGTCTGACAAGTAAAGGTACTTTAGTCTGTGGCGGCGAATTTCGATTTTTATAGCTCATTCGTCTCATTGAGCTTAGTAATTTTATACCTCGCATATCGGTTATTGAGTTTTTATAATGACAGGGGGCCGCTCAAAGTTAAATATTTCGTTCAGTGAAAAACAGATGCTTTCAAAGAAATAAGTGCGATTTAAGTTTACTAATTGTTTTTACAGTGCCATGCATTGCCAATAACTACTATAAGGTTATATTATTGTTGTTATTATAAGAATTTGTAATTGCAGATAAAATATTCGTATGATACTTGACAGGACACATTGATAAAGACCGAAAACTGCGTCAACCCTACAGACTACCGTTTAAAAATTCCAGAAAGAAAGCAGAACTGTTTTGAATGCGTCGTCGAGTCAGCTGAAGAAGCCTTTGTTCGTTGGGCGCACTGTGAGAAATATTTTTGTTTTACTCTCTTCTTAAGAATGACTAATGTGTCAAAAATTGACTATCATTAATGCATGTCAGTGTAAGAACCATAAATAAATTTAAATCTTACTTATTTCTTTGACGACAACTGGTTTTCAATGAACGAAATTTTAAATTTTGACACGGTCTCCTGTCATTATAAAAACTCAATAGCCGTTATGCGAGGTAACAAATTACTTAGCTCGATGAGACGAATCGAATGAGCTATAAAAATCAAATTTTGCCGCCACAGACACAATTAGACACACACACAATTAGATTACACACAGACACAATTTTGCCGCCACAATTAAATCTGTTTATTTAATTTTTTTTCACGAAAAACTGCTAGTTATTTTTTTTATCAAACAGTGGACTTTTGCAAAAAAGTACCTTTATTTGTGAGTGACGTTACCTTAATTATTGTCAAACGTCAAGTGAATGCTTACTGTAGAGACGAAAAAGTTTTGGTGTTTGTGTGTTTGTTTTCCGGAAAAATACCGAAATGTTGGCATCAATGTGTAAATTAGGGTTACCAGATTGGCCGCCTTTTTTATTCAGAAATTTATACTGGAATTCCAAAAGAAAATGTTTTGCTTTATGTAATTACAAAATGTTTGTCATTAAATGAAGCTAAAATTATCTTTTCGGAATTTAATTGAATAGGAATTTGGAATTTCTGAATAAAGAAGGAGGCCAAAATTATCAAACCTGGTGTAAACACGTGAAAGAAGATACTTACATATGACAATTCTCTTTCGGTTTGACAAACACAAGAACATATCTTTTTACTATATTACAAGATTTCCACATGTGAGAAAAAAAAAAAGGAAATTGCAAATATATAATCTAATACATTGGGCTCCAAAAGTTAAGGTACAATCAGTTTTTTGACGCTCACTATTAAAAGAATGAAAATAAACGTAAAAAAATATGGTTTATATGAATGATCATAAGTAGCTGCAATAAAATCTTATAAAAAAATTATACCCATCTCAATTATTTTAATGTATTGGATACTTGTATGTTTGTCAGGAGGAACCAACAGAGAAGTGCCCGTTTTATGTTGGCCAACAGAGCACGTTACCTGGAACACACAACAATGGGCTTCCGTACTGTTTGTTCACAGATGAGTCCCGGTTTGCTTTGGAGAGTGATTCAGTTAGTGTGCTGATCTGGAGAGAACAAGGCATCAGATTCTACCTATGTAACATTGTTAAAAGACACAATTGTAGAGGAGGTGGAATCATGCTTTGGGCTGGAATCTCTCTTTTGGTCACAGTAACTTCCATGTGTGCCATCATGGAAGAATTCTGACTGCTGTGAAATATCGGGACGAGATCCTTGCTCCGTTTGTCACGCCGTATGGTGGTGCTATGGGTGATGAATTAATCTGAATGGTTGATAATGCCCGATCGAAATGAGCTAGAGTCGTTGATAAATATCTAGAGCATCAAGGTTTGGAGCGAATGGAATGGCCAGCACAATCTTCGGACCTTGATCCTATAGAGCATCTTTGGGACTATCTCAGTACACAGGTGGCTGCCGTAAGTCCTCCTCCAAAGTCGTTAAATGAGCTGGAACAAGCGTTGCTCCATGTATGGGAGTTGTTTCCCTTTCCAGTGTCCGACAACTTAATTGACAGTATGGGAAGTCGATGCCACACATTCATTAGAAGTGGGGCCGGACACATGCCTTATTAAAATCCGTTTATTTAATTTTTTTTTTCACAAAAAACTGCTAGTTATTTTTTTTTATCAAACAGTGGACTTTTGCAAAAAAATGCAATTTTTATTTGTAAATCATGCTTGATGTTAAAATTAAGTAAAATTCGATAAATAACTATTTAAAGCACAATTCTTCTAAATTTCATATTTTTATCTTAAATTGTTTTCAAATTAAACACAAAAGACTGGTTGTACCTTAACTTTTGGAGGCCAGTGTACATGCTTACGTTTTTTTTGCATTTTTTAAACTCATCTATTGAATTTATTTTCCGCAGTATGAGTGTTTATAAACCACACAGAAAAAGTAATGCAAAACTATTTAGAATATTTTTCACTAGAATGCTTTTTTTTTTCATTCAATGTAAGCAGTCTTGCATAAGTTGTAGGAATGGCATTTTGTTTAGAGGCGGGAGCAATTAAATTAGAAATGCTCGCACTTTTAGAATAAAATGCTCGCATTTTTCGAATGTAGAAAAATTTCCACTTTAATGCGATATCTCATAAATTGCAGTCTCTGCTTTCTTTTTAATTTGCATGATTTTTTTCCATTTGTTTTCACATGGTATGCATATTATAGAAAAATAAACATGACGAAGATATCAATCTTCGTTAAAAAAAATATAATTAATGTGTCATAGAAACATTTAAAACTAATTTGAAGATTCTCGTAATTTGCAGCTTCTTCTTTCTTTTTCTTTGCCCTATTTCTTTAACTGTTTACATATGGTGTGTATGTATTATAAAATTAATATAGCTTCATCTAAAGGTACTAGGAAATCCAACCAAGGTTTTCCGATTGACAGAAAATACTGTCCTAATGTACAGAAAATAGGTTAAAACCTAATTTTGAAAAAGTTTTATCAGATCTTTTTTACATTTAATATTTTTTAGTTGCCCTCAACGACACCAAAAAGCATTTTTATATGAAGAATATCAATTATGCAAATAAAAGTTTGAAATTTATTAAAAAGGACACTTTCGTATTAGCCGTATGCCAGAGTTTAACAGCGGAAGAAATCGTCAAATTTTGATAACTTCAGTGTTTAAGCGCGTAGTTAAACACTGTTAATTCCTGTTGACTGTTAAGGTAACCTGTTAAATTAATATTTTATTTATATTATTTTATTATTTTCAATTATTTATTGATGAAGTTTTAATTTCGGTACAAAATATTTGCCGGAAACAAATGCTGAACTATTGAAATTGTTTTCAGTGCAAACAAATTAACCTTTTGGGATGCACTCGATAGAGATAGATTACAAAAAAAAAAAAAAAAAAAAAAAACGAAAATTATTTTAAAACCCATAAAAATCAATAAGTTGAGATACAATTTTAGACAAATTGTATTTGTAAATACATTCGACGGTGTACAAATTTTTAATGATGTGCTGGTTAGAAGTTAATAAATTTATCGAAATATGTGAAATAGATTAACCAGGTTGTTGCCACTGTCGATATGACGTCAGCGTTATTCACGGACATGATTTTCTTTATAATATAGATGAATGTAATATTAAAAAAATATAGGCAAGGTATCATAAAAATTCTTAAAATTTGTTTGTTTTTGAAGTAGGCATAAAATAGAATTTCATGACATCAACTTATTCGGAGTCCTGTAAGTTCCGTTCACATTTAAAGAAAATCATTAAAAAATTAATGTATTGTCGTTTAAGAGTGCGGTTTGAATCATAAGACTTGTCAAACAATCAGAGAGTTTTTGGAAAAAATGCCTATTAAGATTCACGTTAGTATAAATCATAAAAATTACTGAGATTATACAATAACATTCATTTGCACTTTTTAGGTGCGTTCGTAATTATATAAATACGTAGCACCTATAGTCGTCCTCTGGTCCGTCCGTCCGCATATAACAGGGCCAAAACTATCCAACCCTGTTTGAAAACTACTACCCTGTTTGAAATTTGATATATATTATCGGTGCAGAATTGTGTCGAGTGATTTCAAATTTTATGAAAATCGAATCAAAACATAAAAAGATATTAATAAAAGTTTTCTTCATTCTATTAAATCCTACCGTACATAATCTATATAATAAGAGCGCAACTGAGGAAAACAAACACAGGCTAACTATTTCTTTTTTCATATGCCAGGCGGCCATTTTTATTCAAAAATTATTTTAAAATAAAATTGCATTAAAGTTGCATTTTTAGAAAGATCGTTCAAAAAATTTTTTGCTTGAGAGATGAGTTACATTAAAAAATGTTTAGATTCTGAAATAACTTCAGTGGAAATTAGGCTAACAGCCGAATATCTCAATCCATTAGAGTAAATAAACACAGGAGATTCGTTCATCGTGAGTAATATAAATATTAAACCATGGAGATAATCATTCGTAAAGCAAGATCTCCATGGTGAATTTTGCATCGCTGTTTGGCGTAGAAAAAATAATTCACATTTGTAAACGTGTCATACGTAATAATGAAAAAAAAAATAAAAAAGGCATGCTCATTTCGCTTATAGCAGACGATATAATTCATTTCACTGAAATAATAAGGATGAAATTTTACATCGTGAAACTAGTCATAAAACGAATTCACCTTATATGTCACGTTCAACGTACAATTTCGAACTTGTTCTATTCAATTTCATTTCTTGATGTATATTCGCAATTGAAAATAAATACCTGTCGGTATATTTTTGGTATATTTCGTGTTCTTTAACAACGAGGACATTAACAGCGTAATCTATTGGTGAAAATTTGAACAATTTTATTTGCTTGCTACAAAAAAAAAAAAAAAAAAAAAAAAAAAAAAAAAAAAAGCGATTGTTTGACATGTTCGATGGTGCAAACCGCACTCCGATACGATAATTTGTTAAATTATTTTTTTGAAATGCATTTTTGAAATGCGAACGGACATATGAGATACAGAACGGTCTTATGTAAAAAAAAAAAAAAAAAAAAAAAAAAAACTATACAAATATTATGCTTCCTTTACCCACCCCACAGTGACACAAGAAATTTTTATTATGTACATTTTCGTACGGAACCATAGGGTATCTATCTACGTTATAAAGGACAAACGTGTCAGTGCGTAACTCTGACGTCATCTTGCGAATGGCAACACTTCACGATTTAATTTCGGTTTTGCTACTGCAATTCTTTAAATTTCTAAACATCGCACATTTTCAATTTTTACACCGTTATATACGGAAAAAAATCTACTTGCAAATGCAATTTTTTGGAAAACTGTATCGCAATTTACTCATATTACATTTCAAAAAAGATTTTTTTTTTTTTTAAATCTATCTCTATCGCTTACAGACGATTACAAAATATTAATCTGTTTGTACTTTAAACAATATAAAAATTTCAGCATTCGTTTCCAGCTAATATGCAATTACAAAATTAAAACTTCATTTAGCAATAAATAAAATACTAGTATAAATAAAACCCAAATTTAACAGGCATGTAATTGAAATAAGCACTTAAAACCGCTAAAATTATCATAATAATAATAAACAAGAACGAAAAATCATGCGTCAAGCATAGATTATGTAACACTTTCCAACGCTTCCAAAATAATTTTACAAATCATTACCGTTTAATAAGCTGAAAGATAACATCTAAGTAAACAATTTGGAAAACGCATAACATATTTAAAAACGTAATCTCAGGAATTCCCAACATATACAATATTCGGAAAAATATCCGAATACTTTTATTCAGCCCTGTATATGATCTATAGATTTGTATATATACTACATAGGATGCTACATTTTAGTTTAGTTAGGAAACGCGTAGCACAGTTTAAAATTCTCCTTCTGGAGTTTCTGTCAATAAACGGAAATGTGTTCGCGAACTTTTGTGCTGCCCTGTATAGGATCAACAGAATTTATACACACCAAGTAATAGACAAAAAGTGAGTTAAATTTTAAGTTGCGTTCAGCAACTTAAAAAACACTTCCAGGAATGATTGTTAACAGACAGTAGAGAATTCTTTTGTGTGTCCCTGTAAATGAACGATGACTGCTATACGCACAATATTCTGTAGTAAGCCTCTTGTAATGCACCTTAGTGATATATATAAATTTCAATGCATTTAAAATAGTGAAACATTATTTAATTAAACCAACCGCAAACGATTTTTCTCCATAGACGAAATGTAACGGAATTCTTTTGACTGTCCCTTTAAAGTAACTATAAGTGCTATGCACACCCTATTCCATATTAAGCTTCTTGTAATGCACCTTAGTGATATATATATCAATTACAATGTGTTTTAAATTGTGTTACATCATTAAAATAAACCGCAAATGATTTTTCCCCATAGACCGTAATGTAACGAAATTCTTTTGAGTGTCCCTGTAAAAAAAGTATAAGTGCTACACACTTCAGTTGAAATAGGGAACATGCTAAAGATGACGACAATAACATATAAAAATCGCAGGGCAATCCGAGCATATTTACGGGAGTTAGAGCACGGCCAGACGGCAGACGGCAGACAAACCGAAGTCATAAACACTTTTCAACTATGTAGGAAAGTGTTAAAAAACTTCTGTAGATAACGAAATTTATAGCGATTTCTTCGGCTATTAACTTCTGGCACGGGGCTAATACGAAATTGCTGCTTTTAATAAATTTCAAAATTTTATTTGACTATATAATTGACATATTTCATATAAAAATGCTCTTTGATGTTGTTAGGGGCAATCTAAAAAAAAAAAAAAAAATTAAATGTAAAAAATATATTATAGTTTTCAATAATAATAATAATAAAAAACTGGTTTTCACATATATTCTCTATCCCGAGAAGCCCGGGTTTGATTGGATACTCTAGTACTTTTAATGACGTAAAACAGCGTTTTTCAAATTTTCCGAAAATGGGGGACACTTTTATACGTCAGAATATTCTGCGGATCACTTGCGAATTGCCATGCGTAATTTCCAAACTCTGAGATATTTATTTATAATGTAAAGTTCAAGTTCATTTGAATTTCATTATTTCTGATTTTTTTTAGAATTTTAACCCTTTCAGGGGCAAAGTAATTCTGTTGTTGTAATGTTTAAAACTCTACAGAATTTACAAACACATTTATCCGAAAGTAAATAAATGATTTTTAATGTAATTTTCCAAAGCAAAATTGTATTAAAAATTACGAGAAAAATTTTGGCAGTTTGGCATTCAAATTAAATCCTTCTATATTAAATAAATAAATAAATCAGGAACTGAGCCAAAAACGATTTAGAAACGGACCAATCAAATTCTGCGTAGATATTCCGGGTTATTCTCTTCGCATTTTTACTAGGGACTTTTTTGAAGAGCTATTACTTTTTTTCTAGCTATCCTACGGATTCAAAAATCATACCACCAGACGCGAAATATAACAAACTGTCAGAAATTCAAAAAATTATCACGGTCGGACAATAAAAACTCAAAAAATCCTTAAAAATCGAGTAAAAATTCTTTTATTGAAAAAGTGATTTTTTTTTATATTGTTGCTAAAATCTAAATAAGCGCAAAGGATTATGTTTTATCTCAAATAAAAAATGTATTTGCGCGATACTATTAAAAACAATAATGAAAGTTTAAAATAATAATTAAAATGATCACGTGTTGAAAGCAAGAAAGAAAGAAAATTACGTCATAAAAATTGTGTCTACACATGAATATTAAAAATAAAAAAAGATGAATTAAATGAAAAAGAATTATAACCAGTTAAATGAAAAAAGCATTATAACCTGATTACAGAAGATAGTCGCCGTTCGTGATATCATCATCATCATCTTTTTAAAACAGGATATATTACCAGATTTTAAGAGGCTGTGAACTCAGAATGGGGGTTGGTGAGCGTAGCGAGCAGGGGGCAGAGTCCCCTAGTTATATAAATAAAATACCGGCGTCATTCAAAGTATTAAGATGACCACAAGAACATTCCTCGAGAACCACTGATGGTCCGCGAACCACAGTTTGAAAATCGCTGCCGTAAAGTAAAGTAACCCTTTATGTCTTATGTATGTTACAGATGCACATTATGCAAAGTTAGTCCATCAATTTAAACTAAGCATAATTTGATCAAAAATACAATATATCTTTCCTCCAATTCCATCTTTGATCTTAATTTATGATTTTAACAATAATAAAGATAGCGTAACGATATTTTTTAACATGCTGAGAAATGCAATGATTTCTCAACATACTATTGCATACGAAATGAGTGTGAAATTTTTAGGTACTACTATATTATAGCGGCCCTTATCAATTCAACAAGGTCACAGTTATAATTTCACCAACGTTGTCGCCAAGCTCGTGAAGCACGAACGTATAATAGAGGAATAAAAAATAATACACACCTAATGCGTATATAATACATACATGTATAACGTAAATAGTAGCATAATAAGGAACTACTTGATTACCTGTAGACCAATATAGCCAAATTATACAAATCGCCAAACTATTCACCAAATTATACAAAAGGAAGAATGTTTCCATTCTAAAAATTTAAGTAAGGAAAATTAACGAATTTAAATTTTAAAAAAAGTCACTAAAGAATAGGGTTACTTTAATGATGATGTTCACTTATGACGTAGCGGCATACCAAATATAAAACTTGATTTATTCAAAGGATTTTGGGGTACTTTTTAATTTTTTCTGACACTCATTATGTGATATATCATTAGACAGCCATTTAACCACTCTTTCATATTATGCACCTCCCGTCCCCCCTTTGCCTCTCCGGCGGTACTTTTCTGAAATATTTCGTTAGTAAATTCATATTTAATACTTTGGAAAATTTTCCATAGAAAATTTCTCACGCCTTGCATTCATAATAATCAAATTTTAATTGCTTAATAGGCGTATAGCCAACATAGCGAAAAAGTACCCAAGCCGGGACTTGAACTCGGGTCATCAGTATAGCGCATTGACGTTCTACCAACTGAACAGTGGTACAACTACAGTGAGAAATTTTCTATGGCAAAATTTCCAAAGTATTAAATATGAATTTATTAAATTATCGATGCTGGATTTTCTTTGATTTCGTGTTTGCCCCAGAGGTGGTGGCTCACGGAAAATGTTCCATCTTGTGCTGCATTTGTAGCCTTGCCAACATGTTATACAGAGAAAGTTCCAGGATGAGTATCGTTCCCAAGTAGTTCAGTTGGTAGAACGTCAATGTGTATACTGATGACGCGGATTCGAGTACCGGCTTGGGTACTTTTTCACTAGGTTGGCTATACGCCTATTAAGCAATTAAAATTTGATTATTATTTCGTTAATATTTTTTCTTTTTCTTTTTCTTTTTCTGTTAGTTCATGTTTTTTCCTTTTCTAACGTTTCACAATTTTGTATGTGTTTGTTATAACTTTCTTTCTTCTTTTTCAGTGCAATCGATCTGCTTATCCCGTTCAAAACTTTCAGTTGGCCCCTTTTGCGCCCCCTACTATAGCTCCCTTAAATCGTTCGATTCACTAGCTTTTCTTAAAACAACTTCTTAGGTCCTCCAGCTACTGCATGAACAAAAAAAAATTCTCAGACCTCAGCTACGACCAATTTTGAATATTAATCTCCTTCTTGGGGCCCTTGGTGCAGCTTCTTTAAAAATGATCCAATTCTCTTACAGTTTCCTTTAACATAGTTTTAGAGTCCCCCAGCGACTTTATAAACTACTAAAAATTTCCTTAGTCCTCAGCTACCACCTTTTTTCAATAGTAATCTTCTTTTTTGGCATCAACTTACGTTTACTCACTGCAGCCGTAAATTAAAAATCACGTTATAGTTAAAGATATGTGGTTAAGTTTAGAGAGGGGGGGGGGGAGATTTCTTTTGTTATTTAAATGTCGCGTTAATGTTAAAGTTAATTCATTAAATTACAGGGGGTTGGGCACCTTCCACCGCCTGGGTGCGCATTCTTTTCTCGGGTTCTATAGTCCCGATTTCAACGGGAATTGGTTCATTCAACTTAGCATACGATTCAGCTACTTTCAGCTTTATGAAAGTTTATCTGCTATTACCATAATTTTCGAATATTAACGGCGCATTCTTTTCTCAGGATCTATGGGCTCGATTTCAACAGGAATTGTTCATTCAACTTTGCTTTCAATTGTCTTACAGATTTTAGTTCCCTCACCAAAGGGCGCATTCTTATTTCTAGTTATATGGGCCTGATTACTTCGGAGTTTAGCTCATTCAACTTGGTTTTCGATTGTCTCTGGCGTGTGCGGAGAACTCCTAGTATACGCTGCCTTAGACCCAGGTCACGTGTTCGTTCGGAAAGAGGTTTGTTTGAAACACTCCAGATGCTGCCGAAGGCATTGGTTCCCCAGAAAGTTCATTTGAAGCACTCTACGTTGTGGAAGACAGTGTGACCTCCAAAACTAGATTTATTTGAAAGATTTTCCGAAGCTATAAAATCATACAAACTTGAGTTTTTTTAAGGTTATCATGGGCCCGTGCAACGCCGGGCTAGTTAGGTTATATAATTTTTACTTTACAAAACTGTTAGGTTATATCACTTTTCTTATTTGTTATATGTATATCGCCGGCATACCTATGATACTTTTTATACGTATGGTAATACCTGCACAAAATAATACAAAAACAATATATATTACGTATGAATGCATATATTATGTAAGGAATAACGCAAACGTTTGGCAAAATTTTGCAATCTAATTTGGTAATACATTTCGGTCGCTTGGCGATTCAACAACAACGACGGCAATAATTAAGAAGCATTTTTTCTTTACATACAAAGAGTATATTTTACATATTAGCACATCTTGTTACGCCAGACTGAAATCAAATGAAGCATAGTTATTTCAACTATTATGCTTTTTAGCTAAGTCCATGCATTTCAATCGCACATTTTCAAAGCGTATATTTTGGCAATTAAAAATGATTTTTGTAAGATTACGAGTGCTGTACATTATTGCAAATATTTCATGTATTTACAGCGTATTAAAACTTATTCTAGCAAAAACTAAAACATCATGTTATTTAAAAAACACGCAAGTTTTACGTATGATAGTTACGTACACAGTTATACGTATCATAGTATTATCTCTTACATAATACCTATGAAACAATTACTTTCCTTCGAATTATTAAAGAAATTAAACATAATTGCATAACTTAACAATGTATGTAAAATGCCTGTTAACGTCTTTTTCACATATCAACGCATATTTTACAGACTAGCCCATGTTGTCATATTAGACTAGAATAAAGTGAAGCATTAGTGGTTCCATCTAATGTACAAAGAAATTGTGTGTTAGCACATTTCTTACATTGAAACGGGTATATTTACTTCTAAACCTATATTTTGCTATTTAAAGACAATTTTTGTCAGATAACGAATATATCAACTTATTAAAACTAAACTTTTTATAAACGTAACTTTTTTTTTAATTTTTGAAAATTTATTTAGGAGATTGTAGTTTTACATATCAATTAACTTCTCATAATATTACCTCTTTTATATAATACACTATCAAAACTCGCGGAATCACACGCCTGATTGTTGAAATATGCCAAGTGGTATTTGCGTACCTACTAAAATTATATTGCTACAGAAGATTTAAATTGTATAACTAACTAAATCGCATTTTGATGAAAATTCATTATTACATTGCATAAGATGAACGTGAGGAATAAAACTATTTTTTTTTAAATACTCCAATCCCCTATTTACTCCATATAACGATATTTTCGTTAAAAAATGTTTTCTTGTTGCGTGTTATTTATACATTTAAGACGCTTTTGGCATAGGAAGACATGCATACTTTCTTTTGAAAATAAACTGCAGTCGTACACCAAATTATTTTCAGTTGGGAGAAATTAAACATAATTTCGTAGAGTTAGACGTAGAGTTGTATGGACTCATGGGACTCGAGCCCCACCAATAATTTCTAAATTGGACTCTTTTTATTTATTTTTTACTTTTAATATATAAAAAAAGTTTAGTCATTTTTACTTTCTAGTATTTTATAGAATTTTTAAATATTCTATTTTTTCCTTTTTTTTCTATTATAGGGATAAACTACATTAGGAAAACTTTTTCACTTTATGGTCTTTTTTGTTTTTTAAATTAGAATAAAATGCTCAATGTTTGAACTTTTTATGTAAGAAATGAAAATAGAAAACAAATCCATATTCCAAGAAAAAAGAGACGTTTTTCAAAGTCAACTTTCTTTGTGATTTTATTATAAACGATTTGCGAATATCAGCAAATATCCTAATCCTAATCCTAATAATATTATAAATCTCATTGTGTGCAAATGTTAGGCTGAAGCCAGCGTCAAAATGGAGCATTTAATGATCCTGTATCTTTGCATATAGGTTAATTATAACCCTCATATGAACATAGGCTGGTTTTTGTTTATTTTATTCAAATATTTTTCTTAATAATTCAAAATTTCTTTATTTTCATAGAGAATAAATGGACATTTTTTCGTATAATATTTTAAAATGGTTAAATTTACTTTACCGTTGCTAATAATTTATCGTTGCCAAAACTAATTCAAAACCCGAAATAATAATTTTTAATTAACAATTTGGTTACAATTGAAAAATTTTCACGTGAAAAATGAAAATGAAATAAAAAAAAATTAAAGAATTAAAAAGAAGATTAAATATTATTATTAGAAATAAAATGTACTTTTTTTAGTTTTTGATAATAATATAAGGTTTCAATATGCGTAACCATAGGAAACAGGCGAATATGACGTGATACATCTAAAATAAAGCGGATATGCTTTGATTGGTGAAATAAAACGATCTTGGGTTTTTTCTTCACTTTTCTTTTTCTTTTGTATGGTAACAATACTTTGCGTTTTACCGTCTGCGCACGGCTAATATAACTATGCCGTATTTTTTAATTTAATTTTTAAAAAAGTAAAAAGAAGTTTCAATAGAACAAATGTCAATAATATTCTCCGCAAAATTATCCATGTCGAAAATGATGTCATGGATAGCGAGAAAGTTTTTTTCATTCTTAAAACTAAAAGAAATAACTCGATTACCTAAAAAAAATGACCAATGTTAACAGTTCCATTTTTGTTGATAAAACCTAAAGATTTAATGTTATTTCGTTAAAGCAACATAATTTCCCCTATGCCAGTATTGAAATTAATTGCCCGGAAAAGAAAAATTACAAGAATTATGTCATTAAAAAGGGATTTCTCTGGGGAAAAAGAAACGTCATATTTGTATTAAAACGGGAATTTTCCTTTAAGTTTTAAAATGAGTGTAAATCAACTCCTTACATTAATAATACAAGAATCAGTAAGTATAGAAAGTAGATGAGTTTCACGCCATATTTATAACGAAAAATTTAAATGTTTTTTTTTTTTTTAATCTATACTGATTATTAAGCATGAGTATCCGTTATATACAGATGAGAGTTTTCTGCTAAAAATCACATCATAAGAATCTATTATATTAAAATCTGACCGTGTGTTCGTATTTCGAAACTATTCCTAGACTATTGTCACATAAACTCTCAGAATTTAAAAAATTAAATTAGATGCCAAGATTTTTTTTTTTTTTTATAATTTTAACGAAGTTTTTCTAAAAACTGAAAGTAAATTACTCCATATTTGTGTATAAAAAAGGAGAAATAAAACAGATCAGTATATTTTTTACAATTTATTTTCATTTTGAATAGATGGTGAAAACAAAATCTGGATTTCAGTAAATTATCTGAAAAATAAAAACATATTTTCACATATTCAAACTTCATCAATCAATTGATTCTGGAGAACAAAAATTGCCTGTCAACATACTGTCATTTTGAAAACAAGATTTGTTTCAGCTATACATTAAACCAACGAGGCAGATTTGAATTTAAAGAAAGAGCATATACTATTTCCAATTAATGTTTTTTTGAAGGATGTGCTGTTAAAACGTTTCACAAAGGCGTTAAAAGTAAAATTGTTTATCAGGTAAAATTGACATTTGTTTTTATTCAATTCGTCTTCAATTTCCACGATTTTATTTGGCCCTCTTTTTTGCATTGGTTGCAATTTCATTTTCGCGATTATTTGGCACAAAATTTCACATTTTTAAGACGGAGTTATGTCAAGGTCCCTATAACAAAAAATACCGTATTGTCTCCTATGAAATGTGCTAAATATTTAGTTAATTATTAACGTTCTTAATTATAGGGAGTGAAATATTTTGCTTAATTAGTGTATTTATTCTTCTTTTAATGTTGCGTGCACGAAGTCACGGGTAACAGCTAGTTATTTTATAAACGAGTCTGTACATTCGAATTGTTATATTGTCTTAATGTTTTATTTAACTCGTGATTATTTATCAGTGTAGGATTCTGTTTAATTTCTTTAAAAGGGAGTTAAAAAAGCAACATTAAATAGGTATTTTTTTTTACACTTTCATATACATATTTGTGTAAAAAAGAGTTGAGCCACATCAATAATTTTCAAAACTGTACGCTTATGTAGTGTATTCTAATGAGTGTTGGTTTTTACTTTACATATCAAGCGTAACTTTTACATACTGGTATACTTTTTCATGGCAGACTAAAACAAAGTGAGCGACAGTTGGCTATGGCGATGATATAATACATATAAAAAAATAAGAAAAGTGATATATCCTAAAAGTTATGTAAAGTAAAAAATATATAACCTAATAAGCAAAGAAAATGCTTATTAGCTAGATTTTTTGCATTTCAAGCACACATTTTCAATGCGTATTTTTTTACCGATTAGAAATAATTTTTTGTCATTATGTATATATATGCGTCATAGATTCGTGCAAACTTGAAAAAAAAATCATAATAAAAAAGTGATAATCGGAAAAAAAATTTGGTTTCCGTGAATATGATCCGAGAGACATTGAAATTTTTTTCCATGCATAAAAAAAATGATTCCAAAATTAACCGAAAGAGGACACTCACATGTCATACTGAGACGTTTTACGGGGCAACATTGTTGCAAGCTGTTAATTTTTTAAATGTTTACAACCACTTAAAAAAAAAAAATATATATATAAACTAGGGGGCTTGCCCCCTACGAGCTATGCTCGCCAACCCCCGCCCAGACTTCGAGGCCTCTAAAAACATGCTTTGTTTTTTAAAAATATTGGTAAATCTGTAATTGGGTTGCCATGCTTTTAATGGTTTAATAGGGCATTTTTGGATTATCATGGCCGCATACACAGCTGTTGCGATAACTGACGCTTGTTTTCGGGATTGATAAGTAAAATCAATTACACCTTGAAAACCAGCTTGTATAAAATGGTACGGTTTAAATTGTGGCTACTTCTCGGACTTTTATAACAACGATCTGTATTCTATTCTTCCTTTGCGTTTAAGGATGAGAAAAATTTCATCTGCTTGTGAATAACATTAAGAACCACGGTATTGAAACGTACTTATGTTATAGACATTTTCATTAACAGGTTTTAATTTTTTCTCTATTTTAGTGCACCATCATGCATATTTTCATGTTATTTTAATTATGTAAATTATTTATTTTAATTAATATGTATATATAAGAATTTTCTAATAATTATTTATCATACAAAATTAATTAAATATTTTGTGCATGCATGCCTGCATTTATTCGGCATCAATTACTGAAATATTTAAACAAATTTTCTATCCGCGATACTTTTACACCATGTTATGTCATTTGAATATTGAATATAAGAAAATCGGGTACTTTTCTAGTATAGGATCCTTTGCTTTTAGGTTTGACGTAATTCGAGCTTCAAAAAAGCATAGATTTGTTGCCAAAAGTTATGAAAACAAATCCAATGAACTTTTGGTGCTTTTCTATTATAGGGGTCTTGACGACGCATTTTTTTAAAAAATATTGGAGCAATTCGGGCATCAGAAAATGAGATTTGGTGCCAAATGACATAAGCAGCAATGGAAACAAATTCGACAATTTTTTTTGTTTACATGCGTATTTTAATTATACGTATATAATTATTATTTTTTCTATACAAATTTTTCTATACTGTTTATATATAAAATAGGATAAATGACATTTTACGCTAAACAAATTGCATAGATAAATAAAGGAAAAAAAATGCTTCTGTATACGAAATGACAAAGTGAATAGGTTGACAGAAAGTATGTTGCCGAATTTCCTTTTCCGCCAAGGCTATTTTCTCTGTTTCGTCAAGGCCCCATATACTGGAAAAGCTCCGAACTTTTATGCTTGTTTATCCATGTATGTATATGTATTTAAATAATTTATTTATAATTTTCTTTCAAGTTACCTCTTTTTGTATATAAAAATAGATAAATGGCTTCTTTATATTTAGTAAATTGTATAAATATCGAAATAATTGCCTGTGTGTATCAAAAAGCAAATAGATTGTTAGAAAATATATTGCCGAATTTCAATTCATCGTCAAGGTCACTTTCTGTATCTCGCGAATGCCCCCTAAATTGGAAAAGTAACGAAAATCATTTTAATATATAACGTAATTTACACCTTAAGTGTGTTTCGAGTATAGTAATTTAATTATTTGTAGTTTTTTCTTCTCTTTGATATTTACGTGTAAACATATAATTAATTATTAAAAAAGTAATGCGCTGAAATATTAATTTGTTTTAAAATTTAATAGCATTTCTCTAATATATAGGGAACATTTTTTCCTTGCTGCCAATGAAAGAGAGAAAAGAGTAAATGTCATTTTAGCATAAATTGATGTCATATTCTCATTAAAATTGGAAATAAATTCAAGCAGGATATTTTATTCTCTTTGCTTACAGTTGGGCAATTATTATTTTATATATTCGTTTAAAATATCCAAATTAGTGATTTTATAAATTCGTTTAGTTAAATTTTACAAAAAAATAACAAAATGATATCAATAAATAATAATTACTATTAATTCCTCCCCCTCACTTTCTTTTGCGTTTACATAAATGACGTCATTTGGACGAATTTATTCAAAATATTTTCAGTTTATAAATTAAATTAAATGCTGACAGACGATTGAATCCTGACGATAGAAATGTGATTTTTTTTTTTTCAAATTTTCCTGAAAAACATAATTTAATCACAATCTTGTCTTCATTATCGATTGAAATAAAAGGTAAATTCAATTTCAATTTGAAAATGACGAATAAAAAGCAATCAATAATCCCTATCGGGGTCCTTTTCGATTTTTTCCACTTTTTGTTGCAAAAAAACTGAGTAATTAGTTGCCATCATTACAGAAATGTTATTAAAATTAAAAAAAAAAAATAATATCTCGAAAACTAATTCAAATTTCAAAATTCTATTACCAGTTTTGGCATCCGCGGATTTTTATGGACAATTGGTATTAATTTCACCATCAAGCGTTTAATATTTTATTAAAAATAGCCATGAAACATAATCAGTCGTTTCATGAAATCGTTTCATAAAACCGTTTCATAAAATCGTTTCATAAAATCGTTTCACAAATTCGTTTCATTAGGATTTTATATATATATAGGGTAGATAATCTCCTTTTAGTTCCGTAGCCGCCTCATATTAGCCCGATTCTGTGGGGCTAATATGGACAGGGTTTTATTTCTTTTTTTTTATCTCTATTTCTATGACATACAGTATCTTTTAGGTAGCTTTTATTACAAAATGTAAAAAGCTACCTATTGCAGCCGTTGGGAGAAAAAGAAATCCAGAAAATTTTGGTATAGTTTCACCGATCATGACCCCCAGACCCCAAAACCACCCTTCATTCAAATGTTGATATATATATATATATATATATATATATATATCTGACATTTGTCCTGCTGTACCTCTTATTTATGATCCGATTTGGATGTGACTGAGTGTGTGCATAGTACATACCAAGGTCTCGACCGAGTTCATTGGCAAGCTTCATCCGCCATATTGTTTAAAAATGGCGGCCAGTTAAAATTTTTAAAATTTTTAAAAATTGAAAAAGATGTACAAAATTTATAAATTGAAAAAGCTGTTTCCGTTAAGTGTTAAATCGTGATACAAGGATTCCGGAGAATTTTTTGTTTTGCCTTTATCTTAAAAATGGGCTGAGATATGGCCGTTTGAAATTCTAGGGTGGCTGATATTTTGAAACAATCTGATTTTTGTTATGCTGTAACTATCATGCTTAAATTCACATTGAAATTCAGTATTAACGAAAACCGGGTTTCTTCTCTAATCGGGTTCCAAGAATTTCAGCTACGGGTGTTTGAGTAAAATGATTTGAATTTTTAAAAACATGGAATATGGAAGCTGCATTTTCCTTCCGATACAGGCCGGAAAGACTTTTTCAATCCATAAACAGATAAAGGGAACAAAAGCATAAATTACAGTATTTTTTCTTTGGGACTAAAGTCAACAGATCGAAAGTGATTATGGAAAGTTTAGAATTGTATCTCATTTTCTTTATTTGAATTTTTTTCTGTGACATAGCTTAAAGTAATTATGAAACGTCTTCTATCTCAATTCTTGTTGTCGGTTTTTGTGAAATTTTTACTTTATATCGTTGTAAACAACTTTTAAACTTTTCATGTCTTTTTTTAGTCTTGTTAGAATTATTAAGCTTCTTGAGGAAGACAAAAAAAAAAAAAAATGAATAGTCTGCTTAATATTGTCTTATTTCGAAAAAAGTGTTTGATTTGTCATTGAATTAGTTTAATTTTGTACTATTGTTTTTTTTCTATTTGAAATAAAACTAACTAATTAGTAGTAAATGATTTGAAATGTTTTCCTTTCAAAAAAGGCTAGACGTTGGATTAAAAGTTTAGTTTTCATCAGTCTTCCAAAAAGAATGAGATTATACGATTTGTTTGTGTCTTTTTTTTAATTAATTTATTTAAAAAACATATGTACATGCATAACTCTTGAGCGGCTGGTCCGGCTTTCAAATCTTTTTTTGTTGAAAATGTCTTAGTCTGCAGATGTTCCCGTTTCAATATAATCTGGATCTATATATTCGTCCATCTGTCTGTTTTCTTGTCCTTTTTTAGGTGTGTTCGTAATTATATAAATGCGTAGCACCTATTGTCGTCGTCTGGTCCGTCCGTCTGTCTGTCTGTCCGTGCGCATATAACAACGCAAAAACTACCCAACCGAATGGTTTGGAATTTAAGATATATTATCTTTGCAGAATTTTGTTGAGACATTTCAAATTTTATAAAAATTGAATCAAAACTTTAGAAAATATTAATAAAAACATTTATTAATAAATTTGAATAAAAAAAAAATCAGTGCTTTCTTGTTATAGGAGCTTTCGAGGTTTAATCGTCAAGCGACCGAGATACTTATTTTATTACAGAAATTAATTTGCAGACGATATAATTCGTTTCACAGAATTAAAAATCATCAAGATCTGAATATTTATATAACTAGCTATAGTACGAACGCACCTAATTTGTCACGTTTGACGTGCAGTTTCCAACTTGTTTTACTTTATAAGCTTTAATTCTGAGGCTGTACATATATAACGTTATCACTTTAGGGGGGAGGGGGGGGGGCGGTCAGGCACTTGATATCGTAAGATATATCTAGAGGGAGAGGGGGGGGGGTTGTCTTTTGATATCGTTATCATTTTTGAATCAACCAAAATTTTCTTTTCTCTCTTTCTTATCTGTTATCCCGAATTCCGAGATCATAACTAAAAATGCTGCTGAGATAAAGCGAACAGGCAAAACGACCTAAAACGTTCGACCCCCAATTTAACCACCTTAATTGATGAATTTCTAAAATTGCTGAAATATGTGTTTAATTATTTTTTTAGTAGATTTGTTATCCTGGATTTCACGTTCCTATCTAAAACTGCTGCTGAGATATGACAAAAACGCGAAATGACTAAAAACTTCCGACCCCCATTCAATCCTCTCAGAGGTTGAATTTTTAAAATCGCTGAAATATGTGTTTAACTAACTTTTAGTACCTACATTTGTTATCTTGAATTTCTCGCTTGTAACTAAAACTGTTGTTGAGATATGGTGAAAAGGCAAAATGACCTAAAACTTTAGACCTCCCCCATTTATCCCCCTTAGTGGTTGAATTTCTAAAATCGCGAAATACGTGTTTAATTATTTTTTGAGTAGATTTGTTATCTTGAAGCTCACGCTCTTACCTAAAACTGCTGAGGAGATATGGTGAAAATATGAAATTACGGAAAATTTTCAACCCCCATTTAACCCGCTTACTGGCTGAATTTCTAAAATCGCCTGAAATACATTTTTAACTATTCTTTAGTAGAATTGTTATCCCGAATTTCACACTCCTACTTAAAACTCCTTCTGATATATGGCGAAAAGACGAAATTATCTGAAGCTTTCGACCCCCCATTTAACCCCCGTAGGGTGTGAATTTTCAAAAATCCTTTCTTAGTATGTGCCTGCATTGTGTAAAGAACATGTCTTCCAAATTTCATAGTTCTAGGACAAACGGTTGAGACTCGGCGTTGATTATGAGAAAATCAAGCTACTCTTTTATAAGTATAGATTACAAAAGAAATTTTACAGAAACTAACATTTTAGTTAAAAAATATTCTGATGATAATTTTATTCTATTTCTAATCCGCGACTTTCAAACTCTCTTTCGTTCAAAACGTATTCTGCTCTTAGACTAAGTGTAACCAATGCTATAAATAATGTAAATCCAGTTTCTAGATCTTAAAATTAAGATTAATGATAATAAAAAAAATAGCTATTAATATTTTGAAAAATTCTTGAATCCTTTTTAATGTTTCACTAGAACTCCCCCTTACACAAAACAATATTAAACAATATTTTACTTGTATTTGTTTGAATAATATAACGATTATGGTTAAAATACATTATGTTCATTAAAAGAAATTTACAGAAATTAACATTTTTTTTTAAAAACATTGTGATGATAATTTTATTCTACATCTAATCCGCGACTTTCAAACTTTCTTTCGTTCAAAATGTAACGTATTCTGCTCTTAGACTAAGAGAAACCAATGCTATAAATAATGTAAATCCAGTTTCTAGATCTTAAAATTAAGATTAATGATAATAAAAAAAAATAGCTATTAATATTTTGAAAAATTCTTGAATCCTTTTTAATGTTTCACTAGAACTTCCCCTTACACAAAACAATATTAAACAATATTTTACTTGTATTTGTTTGAATAATATAACGATTATGGTTAAAATACATTATGTTCATTAAAAGAAATTTACAGAAATTAACATTTTTTTTTAAAAACATTGTGATGATAATTTTATTCTACATCTAATCCGCGACTTTCAAACTTTCTTTCGTTCAAAATGTAACGTATTCTGCTCTTAGACTAAGAGAAACCAATGCTATAAATAATGTAAATCCAGTTTCTAGATCTTAAAATTAAGATTAATGATAATAAAAAAAATAGCTATTAATATTTTGAAAAATTCTTGAATCCTTTTTAATGTTTCACTAGAACTTCCCCTTACACAAAAAAATATTAAACAATATTTTACTTGTATTTGTTTGAATAATATAACGATTATGGTTAAAATACATTATGTTCATTAAAAGAAATTTACAGAAATTAACATTTTTTTTAAAAACATTGTGATGATAATTTTATTCTACATCTAATCCGCGACTTTCAAACTTTCTTTCGTTCAAAATGTAACGTATTCTGCTCTTAGACTAAGAGAAACCAATGCTATAAATAATGTAAATCCAGTTTCTAGATCTTAAAATTAAGATTAATGATAGTAAAAAAATATTTATTAATATTTTAAAAAATTCATGAATTTCTTTTTTAATGTTTTACTAGAACTCCTTCTTACACAAAACAATATTAAACAATATTTTACTTGTATTTGTTTGAATAATATAACGATTACGGTTAAAATACATTATGTTTATTAAAATTAATTTTAGTGTTATTTATCATATATTAATTTAAAACGCTACAAACGTAAAAAGGCAAGATATCTTTCCTTGAAAATAAGTTGCAACGGTTGAACGAATCGTTTTATTTACTATTTAAAGAAAGCAAAATATAATTTCTCATCTAAATATTGTATAACATCCCTATTAACTCTTTTTTGACATTTAAACCGTGTATTTTGCATACTACCGTACCTTATTATACCAGCTTAAAATAAAGCGAAGCATAGTTGTACTCTATAACATGGAAAGAAAATGCTTGTTAGCTCATTCTTTGCATTTAAAGCAAACATATTCGAAAAGTATATTTTCCTCATTAAAATGTTTCTTCTCTTGGAATTATTATTACAAATATTTCCGGTATTTAAGCATATTAGTTTTTTCTTTATGGAAATTTAAGACACGATGTTCTTTCTTTAAAAACAAGTCTTAATTTTTTTTTTTTTTTTTTCTTTCTTAGGAGAATGTTTAAGCTTCTTAAAAGAGAAAAAAAATCGTTTAACAGTGTATTTGATAATGTCTTATTTATTTTCATTGAGCTTGTTTAATTTTGTCATATTTTCTTAAAATTTAGAATAAAGCTTTGTAAATGATAGGTATTGTTTTGAAAAAAAATCATGCGTAAAAGGATATACAAGGGACTATCTGCACAATTTTATCTTATCATTCTAATTAAAGTAGTTAAAAAAATTAAGGGTAATTTCTGTTATTGTTGTACACATATGTGTATAAGATGGTGTATTTAAAATTTCTAGATGCTAAAAAGTAATTTTAACGAAGTTGCAAAGTATGATTTAACTACACGCTTTACCAATTAAAAATAACTTTTATCACAAAGAAAACAGGTTAAATTATTAGACATTATATCTCATGAAAACAAATTTTTATAGGGGAAAAAAAACATGACTTTTTTAAAGATTTACGTAAAAGACTAAAGTTTTACATATGAATTAATTTTATCGTGTTATTCTCTTAAAGTTTGTATGAACATATCTTTTTATTCGCATTTAATTCTTAAATTCTTTTAAAGGTGTTAAAGTACGTTTTCTATAATATTTACAGTTGTTTGTTTGTATAAAATATTTATTTATTTTCGGTGCAAAAAAATCTTAAGCTTATCAGTTCTATTTTCCGTTCTGCGAAAATGTTTAAGCTTCTTAAGAGATAATTTTTTTTAACAGTTTACACAATATTGTTGAAAAAACAGCGTTTGATTTGCCTTTGATCTAGTTTAATTTTTCACGATTGTATTTATAATTTAGAATTAAACTTCTCTAATCTATATCTATATACAAAAATAGACGTGTTTGTCCACATATTTCCCTCTGCAGCCACAACTACAAAGCGCAGACCAATGGTGTTTGTGTATGGTAGTAGCCTCAAAACTCCCATTGTGCACTATGGTGGTTGCATGTCGGTAGCTGTGGGGGTATGGGAGATAGGGTGGTTCAAAGTGGTCAACATAGGGCATTTTCATATTTCGAAAATAGACGTGTGTGTCCCCATATTTCACTCTGCAGCCACATCTTCCCAGCGCAGACCACCGGTGTTTGTATGTGCTAATAAGCCTCAAGACTCCCATCGTGCACTATGGTGGTTGCATGTCGGTAGCTGTGGGGGTATGGAGGATAGGGTGGTTGAAAGTGGTCAACCTAGGTCATTTTCATATTTAGACCAAAGTGCTCTAAAAATGTTTGGAATCTTCTTCAGCGGGAATTGGTTCATTCAACTTAATATGGACTAATTAAGATATAGACAGCTAACTAAGATGATTTCGCGCCCCCTAGTGGTGAAATTAAAATTAAACGATATTGAAGCGCGTCACAATGCCGTAGGCAGCGGGGACGAGTGCCGGAGTCTCCTTCGGAAAGAGGTTTGTTTAGAACAGAATGCGAGCCGAAAATAATTATTTGTATCGAAACCGCAAAAGACAGTTACTGATTTCCGGGCAACGCCGGATAGATCCGCTAGTTAAAATAAATTGTTCCAAAACAAAGACATGAGACCATCTCTATTATTATTCTAATTAACTTTCTTGTTCACCTGAGTCACAGGTATTTTCTGACTAAAAATTTTACGATAAAAAAACCTATCTGTTAATAAGTAGATGCTAAAACCAAGTGATTTTTTTTTCTCATTCTTTTATAACAAGTAATTTGTATATATTTTTTAGGTATTTGTATATTATATATATGTGGATTTTAGACGAGAATGAGATACCACCAGATGTAAATTTCCATGAGACAAGGGTAGTCAGTCCGTTAAAGAACTAACATATTGCAGTCGATATTCACGATCACGACGAAGTGGTGAGACAATAATGATATTCCCCAGAGTTTCTCCAATAAATACCAGTCAATTTCCAGATAAATAGTTTATTTAGAACAAGAGCGATGCAGAGACAATTCCCATTTGTATGAACTTATAGCCCTCGGGCTTCACGATGGCTCACTACATGATTTAATAGATGTTAAATAACTGTATGAATATTCTACGACACTAAAACACCAGATACATATTTGTTTACACTTCCAAATACGTCAAAAAATCCTCATTCCGAAGGATGCGAGCCAGTTTTGTTCACTCAGCGGAGTGATCCAGAATACGACGTCACGAGCGCACAAACCAATGAGTGAGAGGCGACCTCCAGACCAGCGAATGAGGCTACAGGGAGGAGCTAAAACAGGAAAGAGTTCCCTCGCTGGTCGCGTATCAATTTTGAAGTGAAAATTACCCAGCGCGGGAAACCTAGCATGGAATAATAATAATAAAAAGAAAATGGCTTTTTAAAAAACATTCGAAATGAGAACGCGTCTCGGAATTTTATAGATTGGGAAGCTGATAAAAGCTACGAATGAACTTAAAATTTTAGATTAAGATTTGGAATAAGATAATTATTAATATACGGGTATTTACTTTTAAAAGGACATTAATTAGGAATAAATATTATTAAGAATTAAGGAAATACTGACTATGCCAAAAGTTAGATTAATTTAAAGGACTAATGCGAAATAAATGCGAAGGATTTGCGAAGGAAATAAATTTTTTATTATATATATATATATATATAGGCATTTGTATATCATTGATCCTTGCAATTACTACAAAATTTTTTGTATTCTTACTCAGTTACAAGAAAATCTCTAAGAATTACTAGAAAACAGCTAGCAACGATTCCGGTTTATAATACCGGTTAATAAAAAATTCTGTGGAATACAAATCTACTAAAAAATTTTTAATAACCTCGGATTTTTTTTTTACAGTGTATATATCAACTTCTCTTTGGATCGCACATTTTACCAAAAAACAATTTTTTCTGGCATTATAGCTTCTTAAAGATATGTTTTTATAAACACGCATATTATTTATGCTTGACGTTTATTTAAAAAACCTTAAAAGATTTTGCCGTATTATAAATGAATTAATTTAATGTAGTTTTACCTTTCAACGCCCTTAGAACATTTCAATTGATTCGAATTTATTTCTTTAACTCAGTTAATAGAATTAAAAATCTTTTACTACATAATTTGTTTTTTGCAAATTGTTTGTTTTCTTTTGTGGTAAACATGTCTTAAGCTCTCATTTTTTTTTTTTTTTAATTGCGGGATTGAAAAGGAAATTAAAATAAAGTTTGATATAAGAAAAAAAAATGCATGCACTGTTTTCTTTGTTTTATGATAATATTTCTTAACCTTGTTAATGAAACCGTTAAAATTGAAATAGAATTAAAAAACTTTTATTATATCATTCTCTTTTGTCTGTCTCGTGTTCTTTTTCTTTTGTCATAAACAAGCCTTAAGCTCTAATTTTCTTCCTTTAAAGTTGCGGGAATGATTAAGCTTCTGAAGGACATAAAAGATAAATATAAAAATACAAATAACAGTCTGCATAATACTACATGATTGATTTTTTTTGCTCATTTTGTTTTATTTTGTAAGGTAGTTTTTCTACTTATAACAGAACTTTTTAATTAATAGAGATAACTTTGTGAAAAGTAATTTTTTTCTTTGGAGGAAGTCAGACAAGAGATCATCTCTATAATTTTTAATCTTATATTTTCATTAAAAGTATTTTATCAAAATGAAATTAAAATAAAGTTTGAAATAAGAAACAACAATTAACCCCCCCCCCCAACTTTCAAGGTTTTTTTTTCAGCAAACAAGTTTTAAGCTTTCTTTTTAAGCTGGGCTTTACTTTTTAAGTTGTGGGTATAAAGTTTCTTAAGAACGTAAAAATACTTTTAACTTTCTAGATAATACTGCATGATTTAAAAAAATATATATATTGTTTTATTTTTTACTTGTCTAGTTTTGTGTTGTAAGACGGCTTTCTTTACTTATAATAGATTTTTTAATTAATAATTGTATTTTAATGGAAAATATAATGCAGGAGATCATCTCAACGATTTTTCAATCTTACCATTCTAATTAAAAATAATTTATGAAAATGAAATTTTAAAAAAAGTTTGAAAAAAGAAAATAATTTAAAAAACAAATCTGAAGTATATTTCTTTCTTCTAAGACAATATGTATATAGATATATATATATACATTATATGTAATTTTTTTGTCTGGATAATTTAAATTGTCAACAATGTTTATTTTTTACAAGGCTCTATTCTTTGCTTCATTCTCGAACTCTGTAAATAAATGCATAATTTCTTCGCAAACGTTAGAGACAGCTGCCGAGAGTTAAGTTCAGGTCCAATATACTTCTAAAAACAGATATTTGACTTAATATACAGGATGCACAAGAAAATCCTTCGAACAGAGTGAAGATTAGAGATATCTAAAATTAAAGTAACAAAAAATGGTACATCTCTATTATCCCGTCGACCACTTTTCATAACAAAAAACTATCGCCAAACTGTAAGATTAAACGCCAAAAATGAAGTCCGATTTACTTGATGTCAGAAGCACTATACGTGTTTGTTATGTCATCAAGTGGTTTTTAATTCGACATTTGCGTGTATTTTTCATTATGTTTTACTGCTTTATTAGTTATTTCATTAATTAAAATAACAATTGTGTCCTTAAATTCTTTTATTTTATTTATTTATTTATTTTGATATTCCAATGGTAACTTTATCCCGTTTATTGGGCGTTACAGTTTGGCGATAGTTTTTTGTTATGAAAAGTGGTCGACGGTATAATAGAGAAGTACTCAAAAAATTTCAGTTAGAAAAATAGAAATTGCAATGTTAAAATTTAATAATCATAATTCCATTGTCGTATCATTCTGAAAATTTTGAAACAGGAAAATACCACTTATTAAAAGCTATTAAGTGATTTTCTATAAACGCTGTTACAATATGACTTATATACAACTTCTTTACCTATTAACGAAGTTATTTTAAATCGTAGACGTAAAATTATGTGGTCGAATAACGTTTTTATGTTTGAATAAAGGCAAAAGATCTTTCAGAAACTGCTGTCAAAGTTGGCAGTTTAAGCCGAGTTGATTCGGAGAAAGATCGTCATGAGACAGCAGTCGCTTCTAACTTAAGTTGTTTAGTAGCATTTATGGACATTTATCGATAGTTGAAAACGATTCGATTACAAATCATTTAAACGATTTGGAATTCCAAATAATTTCAATGATGTGAGATTTTCGGTCATATCTGCTTATTTCATGTTTTTGTTATAAAGATGAATCCATGAATGCGTGAGGAAATTTTGGGTTGTTAATCATTTTTTTGAGTGAGATTGATGTATTATTTAAAAATATATAAGATCTCCTTTTCCGTTTTGGTTGTTTAAATTTAGTTTCCTTCAAATAATTTTACTTCATCAGATGCAAACTTTTGCCAACGTATAAAAAAATGTTGCGAAACTTTTATAAAACTTTTATCCGTATTGCTTTTTTTTTTTCTTTTTACAATTTGATGCGATTTTTTTTCTACGGGAAGTACTTTTTCGATCAAAGTCAAATATGTACCTTTGTAGCAAACATTTTAAGATTAAAATACAAACGAAAGTTTTCTTTTAGAAGAAGTAGTTATTTTTATAGAAATAATGTAATTTCATGAGTCAAATTCTTAATGCATTAATTACTATATTATATTTAACATTAATTACAATGTATAATTTATAAGTAACTGTAATTATATATATAGTTATGTATATATATATAGTTAACTAACCATATACAGAAGGTGTTCTCGCATTTTTATAAGGGTTTTCAATTTCTCTATGCTAAAATTTTAAATGAAAAAAAAAAAAGAAAAAACTATATGGTATCAATTCGGAATAGGGTTTAACCCTTTCCGGCACAGTGGTCCCACTCCGGGCACACCTAATTTTAATTCCAAACTTGCATACGACACCAAGAATATTTTAATAACATTTTGTTTCTATAATGAAAGCTTAAAGTAAGAAGTTCTTATTTTCTAAAAAAGTCGTTTGTAAATTCCGTTGTCAGTCAGTAATTTCTCATTTTACGAACAGAATTTGTCTGTGCCGGAAAGGGTTAATTATCGTTTGCATCATTAAAAATATTCTTTGCTTTAAAATGTTGCTGGAAAATAAACAATGGGTCGAAGACTATGTATTTGCGCTTTACGAAGATAAATTCTGTTTTTCGATTACTAAAAATAGGTGTGAAAATTTATGGTTTTAATATTTCTACACCTAAAAGAAGTGACATAATTAATAAGAAAGGAAAGAAACGTCAATGAAAAGAAGCTATCAAATGATCACACACACTATACTTTTTGGAATATTTAGTCAGTGTGTTTGCTCCTGAACTGTGTAAAGTGGATTTTCAGCATTAGCTTATTTTAAGAGGTCCTCCTTTACACATGACGATCGTTCAGAGAGGGCATGATCTTCGAGGCTGAAATTTCCGCGCTTAAACTTCTCAAACCACCTTTGAACTGTGTCATCCGCACTCTAAAAACGACATTTTCAAAACTGAGCAAAAAATACTCAAATCTGAGTACGTCAAAATGGCCCCGAATCAAAATGACTCAAGTTTGAAACATGTATAAACTCATTTCTGAAAACAGGCACACACTCAAGAATAAAACATCATGTGCTCCTATTTGAGTATGTCCATGTTTCAAAAATGAGTATGAACTGACTTCTATGGGCTCAGTTTTGAGTATTTCCATGTTTCAAAAATGAGTTTGAACTGATTCTAATCATTTTTGAGTATGTCCATGTTTCAAAAATGAGTATGAACTGACCTCTGTGTGCTCAGTTTTGAGTATGTCCATGTTTCAATATTCTGCGTATTTCTGGTATTTCGGAATTGAGAGCATTGGGTCGTCCTAATTGGAAACAAAAAGTTTCATAACAAAAATAAAAAAAAAAATTACTCAGATTTGAAAGTGTAATTTTTCTCAGTGTGAAACATCATTTTGTCCATATAGTACAACACAAATTTTACGAGCAGTTTGATTCGCATTTTTATCATTCTTGAAATAAAAGACCATAGTATGATGAAAATGAACTTTTTGGTTCTGCATTCTTAGCACTGCACTGAAATAAAAATTATGCCACAACACAAGCGAGAATTATGCAGTGCAAGCAGAAAAGATCGAATCATATCTGGGTCATTCAAGGTCACTCCTTATCAGCAGTAGCAAAATAACTAGACAAAACCGCGCTTCGCTTTTTGAAAAACCGCATTAAATTATTTCTAAATTTTCATATTTCTTTTATCGTTTTTAGCCTTTGCCAATTCTTCTATCGCCTGCTGTCAAAAGTTACAATCATCAGCAGTTGATGATAAAATTAATAATAATTTTTCATGACGACATTTTAATTTTCCACAAAATAATTCAACGATAAATTGTGTTCAATAATAATTTTTAGCGGTCTGTTTTATTATTTTAAATGTGTTTTCCTGTATTAAATTCATTTTGGGTATTGAACATAGTATTTTGAGAGAGGACAAAAATAAATAAATAAATGTGCATCGTATCGAAAATTAATACGCAATTATTTTAAAATTTTGCAATAAAAATTATTTAAATGACTTGTTAAATATTATTCACATTAAGATTTGAAAAGGCTATGTTTAGAATAAAATTTTAACAGATTTAAATTTTACTATAAATACAAAAAATGAGCAACGAAACTTCCTATCCTAGAATTGTATCCTTTCTTTCATGATTTTTCGAATTTATTTCCTTTAAAAAATTTTTACAGAACGCAGTGCGTTTGCCAAAGAGAACTTGTTTTGTTTAAATTCTTAATACTTATCGGTAATAATTTTAACGATATAAGAGTATATAAAACGATTGCTAAATAGAATTATTCTGATACTGTTGTATAATGGATGGTTGACAGTAAAATCAATACATATTTTTTATAAACTCTCCTTTGATAATTAAATAAAGCTGAGATCAGAAGCTCTAATAAAAATGTAAATTAAATTAAATAAAACTGTTGAAAAAAAACTTTTGAATCACACAAGACGACGTTAAAAAAATTGGGATTTAAAAGAGTGTATTTTAATAGTTAGATTATACGGGGTTTGTATAAAAAGTAATGAGACTAAATACGGGAAAAAATATGTATTGAAGATATCGCTACAAACAATTGAAATTCTTCAATATAAGACCTTCGGACACCGACACACTTCTGCCAATGAGTTGACCATTCTTGGAAGTCCTTTTCCGAAACGTCCTTTTAGCAGCGCTTAGAAGCCACTTTGACCTCTGCTACGGTCCCATGGCGGTATCCTTTGAGGGCTGTCTTCACTCGGGGGAACAGGAAAAAGTCTACCGGGGCCAGATCGGGACTGCAGGGGAGCAGGTGAAGAGTTGTGATGCCGTTCAGAGCCAGGTAGTCATTGACTACGAAGCACGTGTAACCTGGTGCATTGTCAAGATGAAGCTTCCAATTAGCGGCAATGTTTGGCCTAACTCGATTGACCCTTTCCTTCAATCTTTACAGAACTTCCACGTAGAAAGCATCCGTGACGCCCCCCCCCCTTTTCAACGGAGCCTAGGGACAGGAGTCCCCTAAAATCACAATGTGAACTGCACGGAAGTTCGCAGGCCAATGACGCTCGGCGTCGGCACGTGTTGAAATTGTCTGATTTCCGCCTCCATCGAACTACGTCTGGAGCATGCGCGCTGAGACGCACAGTCGCGTCAGAAAAAAAAAAAAGATCTCATTACTTTTTATACAAACCCTGTATTTAAATGGCGCTCTAAACATAAATTAATATGGTCAAATATAAACGATTTTAAATAATAACTAGATGGAACTCGACAAAACTTGACGGACAAAAATTACTATAACAAAATCAGTAAAATAAGCTTCTTTATTACATAAGAAGGGGTGCGTATGAAACAGTCTTTCAAATACTTTATTTTAGAAGTTTTTTCCACCAGTGAAATACAGTACTATTTCCGATGTAAACTTCAAACAAACAATCCGTAAACAATTGTGTAATGCAAATCAGTTTGACTCTACCGCCATATTCCCCACGCCAGAAAGAAAATATCATGGACCTATGAAGTATCATACAAATAGTATATCCCTACTTTTATCTCATATTCAGTAAATAAAGCACCCCCCCCTGTGATAATGCAACCGAATGAGCTCTTATGCGCATGTGCATTGCATCTGCCCAAAGGCACCGTCGAAATTCGACGTTAAAAAAGTTTTAAAATGTGCTCTTTAATCATTGTTCGTTTCAAATCCATATCTTCTAAAACGCATCCATTATTTTAAGCTAATCAATTTTTATGTAAAGAGGATGATTTTTTTTACAATAAAAAATCAATCTGCAGATGAAGGAGATTTTGAATGTTTTCAAGTGTAATGTATATGTATGGTTTCTTCGGTCCCTTTACATAATCAGGATGATTATTCCTTTTCCATCACGATCGGGGGCATATTCTGATGCAACATATACATCAACGAATTCAACATATCAATTTTATGTTAATCATAAACTAAAAATAGTTTTTTTTTCGACATATTTTAATTTAGCGCCAAAATGCTCTATCTTATGGATAATCTGATCTTATGATTTATCAGGTTTATATTATTATTATTTTTAATTTTTTTCACTTTTCATGACGGTTAGAGAAATCTATTTTCAATTGTGGCAACTTTCCCATGGGCTATTTTACATTTTTAAAGCAAACTGATGGTCGTTGTTGGGATAGAATTGAAAAAATATTTCATCTTTGAAAATTATTTTAAAGTTGTTAAATTAAGCGGCAGTTTTCAAATAAATTTCAATCGAAAGCTAATTTTTTTCTAATTGATTATTTAAGAATTAAAATTGTAAAATGTAGTAAAATGCAGTAAAAAATTTAAATTTGTAGTATTTCGAAGTGATGTAAGCGCGATGAAAGCTAAAGCGATAGCGCCGTTTGCTGTCACAACCGCTATACATTTCTAAAAATTACCACTGTGTTTTCGCTGGCGTCCAAAAGTAGACTACAACTTTTTGACATCGAAAGAGAAGTTCACAGTGAAAGAAATAGGACTTTGCCGCTAATAAGGAACTGTTAAAGGAATTTATAACAAACCTACCAAAATAATTCCTATAAAATATCAGCCTTACATTGTTTATTCTAGCTAAAAGTACAATCATTATTTCAATTATTCATTCATTTATTTATTTATTTATTTTTTTGCCATAACTCTATTTTTAATAATTTTAATTTTACTGAAATCCTTTTCTTTTGTGAATTTTTTTTTATTTAAAAAATGAAATCTTTTAACCTATAATTAAAAAAAGTAATTGGTAACATGTAATCAAGGTATGCAATCAAGATGAAGCAACCAATAAAGGCTCCAGTTCTAATCTTTAAAATTAAAAATTGTAAAATCAGTTAAAATTACGTGTCATGTTGACACAATCACATAAATTATTCTTTTAATTTTATCAATGTTAAAATGCATTTCAAGCTAAGCATAACATCATTTTCACCGGCGCAAACTTTTCACACGTACTTTGTATACGTTACTTTTATGCTTGAACACCATGTATACAAATAAAAATATATTTTGTATTTAATTGCAATGGAAAAATAGCATCAACAAAGTTATTATGCATAATGATAAAATAAACCCAATGGACAATATTCCTGTGACGTCACAATAAATATGAATTTTTATTCTCTTGTAAAACTCGCGGATAAATATTTTTACCGAAATCTAACTTGCAAATAAAAAAATTCGGCCTAAAAGTCACCTGCTTTTAACATTTATTATTTCTCTTTTATCCACGCAACCACAGAGTTTCTTGTTACTCTGTGTCTCGCAACAGTGGGCGTTATCCAATTGCCGACTTTATGACGTCATACGCAGAAGTAAAAGTTTAATTTAAAATTACGGCTAATTAATTAAATTTTCGGACAAACGAATGTACGATAGAAAATCCGCGTCCAAATATCTTTCATTTAAAAAATAACGATGTAATTTGATGCAGTAGTTTGTTCTCACGGACTGTCGAAAGAAAACGCGTTGCGTTTTAAATGTATAGATTTTTTATTAATTGATTTAATTATTTGAAAAAAAAAAAAAAAAACTTTTAAAAGTTAATAATAACAGAAATTTAAGAATGAAGAAAATTTAAGAACTTTTGAACGGTGCTTCAAGAGCTATTCACAGAAGTACATATAATTGTTGAAGCGAAAGCTGAAAATTGAAGAGATATACGAAAAACAGAATTTGTAATTGCCAAACAATTTGAATGAAACGTTTTATATTTTATTGCATTTATTATTAGAAAAAATATCTTATAAAGCAACAGTTTCGATGTAAACCTGTATTTGGCAACTTAAATTTATAATAAACTGTTATGTTTTATCTTTTATTCTAGTTATCTAAAGAATTTTTCTCCAGCATTGACAATAAATGATTGCCCTTCCGATGTAAGCTTCACGAAATGGTTAAGGGGTCAAGAAAGTTTTGTAATGACGAAATAATATATTTATTATTATCATTTACTTTTATAATGTTTTAACCTTTAATAACGCCGTGTAGTTGGTCCGATGGGAAAATTCCTAAAATTACGGTCGTACGGACGATCGCATCGATTTCTAAACGCGCGCCAAACCGGGGCCTCCGAGATGTCGCTGTGTGTCCTTAACCGGGCCTGCTACAAGTGACGTCACAACCTGCTGACGTCAAAACAGTGATCCATAATAACTTAAAAATTTGCATGTACTTTGTTCGTTTGTACGTATTGTTTACGATAGTATTTTGATTTTATTTATTGTTTTATATAGTAATTAATAATATTTTTCAGTGTATTTAGATTATAATGCTATCAATAATTATTGATTATAATTATTAAAGAAAGTGTAGATTATACCTATAAAATAATGAGAAGAAAATGTTGTGCTCCTAGTTTCTAATCTAAGTCTTCAAATTCGCTACTGATAATGAAAAGAAGAAATTTTAGCTACGAAAATTACCTTGTGATAATTATTTTTACATTTCAACAGAAGTGGTCTGCATTAAATGTTTCGATATACGTTTCATAATTCGTGAAGCTAAAATTAATATGATGGTATTGAACTTGCTGTGCTGAGAAAAAAAAATAACCCTAACAACGAATGTCCATCCTACTGTAATGGAAATATTCCGGCATATTTGAATGAATTTGTACTTCCAAATCAAAAAGAGTCAAATGATCTTTAGAAAAAAAATAAAATAAAAGAAGCAGACGATAAACAGTTTAAAAAATGATTTTGAAAGAAATACTGTAATAAATTGAATGAAATCTGGATACATTTAGTTAGAAGTGAGTGTGCTTTGTTTATAAAATTAAAAGTAACTGATTTACACAACTTAGTAGTTCTACGTAGTTCCATTTAACATTTTAGCTAACTTAAGTGTACAAATATATTATGAAAATAAAACTTTTGATAAGTTAATTTGAGTGGTTATTAGGTCCTAGACCCAAGTACAATAAATAGACAATTATTAAAATATTACAAGTCAGTTACAAAGTTAAGATAGAAAATTGGGTACTTTTCGGTTAGCCGGGCGCCAGTGATATATATATATATATACACACACACACACATATATATATATACACATATCTACACACACATATATGTATGAATTAATATATATATATTTATATATGTACATGTATCACTGGCGCCCGGCTAACCGAAAAGTACCGAAAAAGGCTTATGGCGAGAGAAGGAAAGTTGGCAACATATTTTCTGGCAACCTATTCGTAGTTTCATATAAATAAGTATTTTTTTTTCAATCTACCCTATATATATAAAATCCTAATGAAACGAATTTGTGAAACGAATTTATGAAACGATTTTATGAAACGACTGATTAAACGACTGATTATGTTTCAGGACTATTTTTAGTAAAATATTAAACGCTTGATGGTGAAATTAATACCAATAGTCCATAAAAATCCGCGGATGTCAAAACTGGTAATAGAATTTTGAAATTGGAATTGGTTTTCGAGATATTAATTTTTTTTCTAATTTTTTGACATTTCTGTAAAGTTGGCAACTAATTACTCAGTTTTTTTGTGACAAAAAAGGGAAAAAAATCGAAAATGATCCCGATAGGGATTATTGATTTCTTTTAAGTCGTCATTTTCAAATTGAAATTGAATTTATCTTTTATTTCAATCAATAATGAAGACAAGATTGTGATTAAATTATGTTTTACAGGAAAATTTGAAAAAAAAATCACATTTCTATCGTCAGGATTCAATCGTCTGTCAGCAGTTAATTTAATTTATTAAACTGAAAATATTTTGAATAAATTCGTCCAAAGGACGTCATTTATGTAAATACGTCATTTATGTTTATACAATTTATTTAATATAAAGAAGCCATTTATCTATTTTTATGTACAAAAAGAGGTAAATTGAAAGACAATTATAAATAAATTGTATATATACCATATAAATACACGTATAAACAAGCATAAAAGTTCGATGCTTTTCCAGTATATGACAAAACAGAGAAAATAGCGTTGGCGGAAAAGGAAATTTGGCAACATACTTTCTGTCAACCTATTCACTTTGTCATTTCGTATACAGAAGCATTTTTTCAATATTTATACAATTTGTTTAGCGTAAAATGTCATTTATCCTATTTTATATATAATCAGAAGTAATTTGTATAGAAAAAACAATAATAATATACGTATAATTAAAATACGCATATAAACAAAAAAATCGTCGAATTTGTTTCCATGGCAGTTTATGTCATTTGGCACCAAATCTCACTTTCTGATGCTCGAATTGCGCCAAGCTTTTTAAAAAAGCGTCAAGGCCCCTATAATAGAAAAGCACCAAAAGTTCATTGCGTTTGCTTTCATAACTTTTGGCAACAAATATATGTATATTAACGAATCTATCCGTTTTTGAAACTCGAATTACGCCAAACCTAAAAGCAAAGGATCCTATACTGGAAAAGTACCCGATTTTCTTATGGACAATATTCAAGTAACATAACATGGTGTAAAATTATCGCGGATAGCAAATTTGTTTAAATATCTCATCAATTGATGCCGAATAAATGCAGGCATGCATGCACAAAATATTTAATTAATTTTGTATGATAAATAATTATTAGAAAATTCGTATATACATATTAATTAAAATAAATAATTTACATATTTAAAATAACATGAAAATATGCATGATGGTGCACTAAAATAGAGAGAAAATTAAAACGTGTTACTGAAAATGTCTATAACACAGTACTTTTCAATACCGTGGTTCTTAATGTTATTCACAAGCAGATGGAATTTTTCTCATCCTTAAACGCAAAGGAAGAATAGAATACAGATCGTTGTTGTAAAAGTCCGAGAGGTAGCCACAATTTAAACCTAACCATTTTATACAAGCTGGTTTTCAAGGTGTAATTGATTTTACTTATCAATCCCGAAAACAGTCGTCAGTTGTCGCAACAGCTGTGTATGAGGCCATGATAATGAAAAAAAAAAAATAACCGATTAAAACGTTAAAAGCATGGCAACCCAATTACAGATTCACCAATATTTTTAAAACAAAGCACGCTGTCATGTTTTTAGAGGTCTCGAAGTCTGAGCGGGGGTTGGCGAGCGTAGCTCGCAGGGGGTAGGCCCCCTAGTATTTATATAATTTATTTAATATAAAGAAGCCATATATCTCTTTTTATATGCAGGTAGAACAGAATTGTATAAATAAATAATTTTATATATATAAATAAACATAAAAGTTCATTAGGTTTGTTTTCATAATTGTGTATATAATTTAAAAACATATCTAACTTTCTGAAGCCCGGATTACGCAAAAGCGTTAAAAAAAAGTGCCAAGGTCTCTATAGTTAAAAAATGTCGATTTCTCTATTTAAATTGACATTTATTGTGTTTTGGTGGTTAAATTATGGTATGTAGTTGTAAAAGGGAGGAATGGGATTGATTTTGTAAAGTTTTTGGTAGATTTATTATATTTTTTTACGTATATTTATTGTAAAATAATGTGTTTAGAAAAAGGTAAGTCAATGGGTTCAATCTGATTTATTAATCTTAGCATTTTTTAAAATTTAAAACTTTTAATTTCCTTTAATAAAACAAGTGTATTGATTGTTTTTTATTTCACGGTTATGAAATTTAATATTATTTATGTAATCACAAATTATAAGAGCGGAAATGCTCTTTTTATTACATCTTTCTGCTGCGATACATTGACCAAAGTGGATCACTACTGTGACGTCACTAATACTTGTAGCAGGCCCGGTGAAGGACACACAGCGACATCTCGGAGGCCCCGGCCAAACCAATAACTTAGTACAATAGCCAAGGTTACCATTAAAGGAAATAATCTTCAAAATTTGGCGACTTTTTTTCCTTTTTATAACGGATTAAAAAAATTACGGTGCGTGAGTGTAAGACATCATAGCCGATTTTCCTTTCTTTCTTTTTTCTTTTCTTTTTTTTAATTCTTTTAAATAAAGAAAATTAAATTCTCTGTAAACTATACACCCCTCAAAAATATATTTTTTTTCAAATTATAACAAAAAATGTTTATGGATGTTGAGTTTTTTTTTTTTTTTGAACAACTAGGGGGCTCTGCCCCCTACGAGCTACGCTCCCCAACCCCCGCTCTGTCACCGCATGATTTAAAAACACTCTGATTTGATCAACTCTAAAACGATTACGGAAGATTGTATTATAATTAAACGACCAGTGGCGATTTGCTGTAACAGAGTTTGCATGCATTTTCCTTTGACTGAGGAATTTTAAGGTAGAATCAACTGCTTTCGAAACAGCTAATAACTGTTTTCCTGATTGATTAAATAAAATGAATTAAACATTTAAAAATCAACATGTGTGAAATGGTTAAGTAAACAATGTCGCTGCATTGGAGAATTTTATAACGATGCTATAGAAAATTGGTTACTTCTCTATCATTCCGTCGACTACTTTCTATAAAAAGAAAAGAACTGTCGCCAGTATTTATCATTTAACTCCAAACGTTCATGATCGTGGCTTCGCGTTACATTCAGTTGGCATCAGATGCGTTACAGTTATTAGTTATTTCAATGAGGGATTTTTAATGTAAGGTTTATTTGTCTTTTTGATACTTCTCCACTATCCCGTCGATCAATTTTCATAAAAAAAATCGCCAAACTGTAACGCCAAATAAACAAATAGAAGAATTTTGGGCACAAGTGTCATATACGCACCACGTTGGCGCGATATTTTTCAACCGCCAATTTGACGATAGCTTTGTTTTTACCATAAATACCATATTGTTCATGATATTTTAACAATTTATTAGTTAATTCGATATTTTAAAGGTAATTATTAAACGTAAAAATATAGTTTTTAATTGAGAGGAAATTTTATATACGCTGTTTAAAAATTTGCAATAACAGGTAAAAGATTTGTTGAAACAAATTAATCTCTCGTGTAAATATAATTTTTAATTGAAATTGTTTGGAAATATTGCTATTTGAGCATTTTAAGTATGATGTATGTTTCCCTACTTAATGCTGTGAAATCTTCTAATAATTTAATTATTTCTCGTTTTAATATTCACGCGCAAGTATCTTTTTATTACGTAATTTTCTACATTTACAGCTTTTATCACGTGATCATTTGATTATTATTTTAAAGTTTTATTTCAGTTTTTAATAGTCACGTGCAAATACATTTCTTAATTGAAAGGGAATATTATTATGTGCGTTATTTTACAAATTGGCAACAGTTCAAATAATGGATTTTATGAAATATGAAATAAAACTCCATCAAAATAATGAAAATTTTGAATAAAAAATTGAAATATAACCTCAAAAAATTACTCAAATTAAAAAAATAATTGCAGTCTGCACACCGCAAACTTGTCAACTATATCCTTGCAAATTATGGTTAAATTCCTGTGCATAGTTTTCATTCCTATAAAACTTTTTTCAGAAAACTGTTTTGACCAACTTTGATTTTAAACATCTCTTAAAATAATTCTTCGATTTAAAAACTGTTTGCTTCAGCGTGTTTATCAAACATTTCTTTATAAAACTACCAATTTTTAAATTTTTATATGCAATAGTTCTCTGGATATTAGTCCAGAAAGACTTCAAGGCACAAAATCTTAATTGACAGCGGCGGCCGCAGCGGTGGTTACTTTTTTTTAATATAGAGAGATTAGCTATATTTTTTGCATTTTCTTAACAAAATTCATATATGAGGCGTTCAGAGCTAAAATGGATCAAGTCCATAAATTATTATAGTTTTGAGATAATCAAGGTTAAAGTTTATTAACACTAGTTGAACCCTAAAGAGATTGAGAGGATAATTCTCTTTTTATTGTTGTAGTATGAAGACTAACTTAAATAGGAGTCATAATTTGAAAATTCAAAAACAATAATTAAGATGGCCATTCAATTTTGAAATCAGAATTTACTGGACTTGATCGACTTAGGTACTGAAATATTTTTTTTACATAAGGTCGATCAAATGAATTCGACACAGTGAAAATGGGACTTGGTTCACTATGGCACTAAACATATACACCATTAACAAGTATTTCTCCGCAACAGACTATTTTTTTTTTATACTTATGGACTCGATCCATTTTAGCTCTGAACGCTCCAATAATGGAGAGACAGCAAAATGAGCAGTATAAAGGAGAAATGTTGAAGTGTTGCCAATAAAGGTTCTATATTTTAATATGGAACCTTTACTGACAAAACTAATTTTGGAAGATTAATTTTGTCATACAATACTAAAGTTTTTGTTATTGTATTTTTCAATCTAACAAATATTTATTTCTATGAAACATAAATAAATAAATGCAAAAAGAAGTAAAAGTCTTAATGATTTCCTAATACATGATTAAATTTCAGTCAGTTTTCGTCATTTCAAACTTTTCTAGTCCTTTTTACCATTTTGTGAAGCTTATATCGAAAATGCAATCAGTTATTGCCAATGCTGAAGAAAAGTTCTATAGATAACTAGAATAAATGATAAAACGCAATAATAATAATAATAAAAAAAAACAATTTTTTTTTTATTTTTTATAAATTTAAGTTTTCAAATACAGGTTTACATTGAAAATGTTGCTTATAAGATATTTTTTCTAATAATAAATGCAAAACACATACAAAACTTTTGCAAAACTTTTTGGGTTAAAATTTCCGTTTTTACGAGATTGTTAAATTTTCTAGGAAATGAAAATTTAAAATTAGAAACGAATATGTAAACTTTTGAAATAAAAAAAGTTTTGCGAAAAGCTGAAAAGATTAAAAAATATTCATATTTTGAAATAGATGATGATGAATAATGTGCAAATAATTTCCTTTTCTTAGGTATGGTAAGTTTAAAGGGCAGAAGGAGACTGAGTTGAAACGTTTATTTTGACAGGTGCAGGATGCATTTACGTAAAAATTTCTCGATTTTCAGAATTGAATCAGTTATTCTAAAAAGGACACTAGTCTAGAATTGTCAAAAATGGTTTTATTGCAGAATGTGATACTCTTCCCTATACTCTATCACTTCTGAAACGAAACTGAACCAGTCCGGGCTCTAGATATTATTTCTCTAACTTTAAAAGACACTTGTCCATAAATATGTTGCTTCAGAAATGACTCCTTAGTTAAATTGTATGAAATATTTTTGTTTACTTGTTTTATAAAAAAACATTTATACGAATATAAGAAATTGCTCTGATACATTAGTGGATCAAATTGACCCACTTTGATGTGAAATGAATTTCGGGGATTCCAAATACTTTTTTTCCTTTACATAAGATAAGAAATTATTTTAATGTATATACCTAATTTGATTTCACTAATTTCTTGGAAATTAAATGGATTCTTCGTCCACTCATTTTTTGACTTCAAGAGAGAAAAATAAACTTTGAAAGAATCTTTTAAGTACCTCAGATGTACAGTAAACTTTTCAATAATATTAAGAGAAATTGTATCGCAGATTTTAAAACTGTATTTTTTATATAAAGGAATTCGCAAGTTGGTAGCTTTTAAATTTTCTGAAGTTTAAAAATAAACGTTTCTCCTTCATTTAAATCTCAAGTAAATGAAAAATATTGCTCAAATAAATTTTTATGACATATTTTTTTTTTAAATGGGAACTTTTATTAAAAAATAACTTTACTTTTCTATATACTTTCTTATTTATTTTTGCTATTCTGCATATTGCGCGAATCAGTATGCATATTTAAAGGGAACTGAGGAGGATTAAAAATTATTCTGTAAAAATGTGTGGTTTGCGCAGTGATGAATTCAATGTGGCCCAGGGTAGGTGGGCAGGGCATAGCCCTGCTGGGCATTGAAATGCCTTCCTCGAAATATTTGAGATTTTATGATCATTAATGGTTTTCTTGAATTCAACATTTGGTCTGAGGAACCCTTGCTGTAAGCTTGGCGACCCCCAAGGGTCCGCGGACCACAATTTAAGAACCGTTGAACCAGTCTATATAATCTATTATACAAACGACATGTTAAATTTTGTTAATTGGTGGCTATACCTGTACCAAATAGAAAGCATTTCAGAAGAATTAAGAGGAAGAAATGTCTCAAAAAATGCTGAGTAAGATTTCTGATGGGATCTTTTACGCATTTTGAATATACGTCTGACAGTCCGGTGGTTGTCACTTACAAGAGATGATGTGTTATGATGGGTTAAACAGCAACTCCTTATCACTTCTTAGTTTAAAGATAAAGTTCAGCTGCCAACTCAAAAAGCATATGAAGGACCAGTTCCGATTAATGTAAAAAAGATTGAGGGCTTAAATCGCCTCAGGGCCAATATTCATGAAGAATTTAACAGATTTTATGAAGAAAGTTCATTATTAACCAGTGAATTTGAGCAACCTGTTTATTCATACAAAATAATTCAAACAATCATTATAGAAAAGGCACTTGTCATATAACAAACAAATAGGACTAGTGGCCTTTCTAGAATGATTGATTCAATTACAGTATAATTTTCCCACGTTTCACATTATGTATCAATCAATGTATCTTAATATTTGCTCAATGTATCTTTTTTTTACGAGTTTTATAATACATGATTTGTCTATTTTAAGACAAACTATCTTTTTTCAAATATATAATTTATCCCCATTTCATTATAGAAAGAGCACTTGTCCCAAATTTTATTTTATTTTTTATTACATCATTTATAGATCACGAATAAATTTCAATAATGTCAACTAATGTTAACTCATATTTATTGTAACTTAAGGTAGTCACTTCAAAATAAGTACCTTTATATTTCACATAAAAACTATTTTTGTGTCTCCTGTAAAGTTCATTTTTAGGACAAGTGTCTTTTCTAGAATGACTGATTCAATTATAATAATAAAAACATAATTAAAGTCGTATCGATTGTCATTAATTTTATTAGCGTGCAATTAATTGAAAACAACACTTTTTATTAATCAGTTTAAAAATCTGAACAGTGATGCATAAAATATGACAAAAAATCTGCCAAAAAGAAAAGATTTTAACACTAATGTATTGGGTTGGCAACTAAGTTCCCGCCGTTTTTTTAAATAATTTTTTTCTACGGAAATATATATATATTGATAGAGTTAATTTATGTTAAATTTCAGATCATTAAAATGGGATGTGAACTATGGAATGCTAACTGGGTTGGCAACTAAATTCTCGCCATTTATAATTTTTTTGAAAGTTTATTTTTCAATAAAAAATAACAACTAATTAATCAATAATGTATTCTGCCTTGTTGTTTACAACTTCTTTCCAACGTTCAACAAGATTTTCAATACCTCGTTCGTAAAAATCACCCGGTTTCGACTCGAGAAATTCATCCAACCAAGCCCTCAATTCAATAATTCAACCAAGCTCTCAATGCATCAGTATTGAACAAAACTCCGTGCATAGCATTCGAAAGAAGTTTGAAATCCGTTGGTGCCATATCGGGAGGGTACGGAGGGTGTGGCAGCACTTCCCATCCATGTGTTTGAATGGCTTCCTTGGTCATATTGAAGATATTAGGGCGGGCGTTGTTGTGCAGCAAAATAACTCCATGCTGCTGATTAGGTCCTTTCTCTTGAATAGCCGTAATTTCTCTTGAGTAGTTCCATCTGTTAAACACAGAGTTCCGCGTTGACCGTTTGGTTTCGTTCAAGCAATTCGTAATGAATAACCCCCCCCCCCCCAGTCCCATCATACGCACAACATCGTTTTACGCAGATGAAGAACTTGTTTCACGCGTGGTGTCCCTTGTTTACCGGGGCTAAGCCATTCCTTTCGCCGCTTCATATTAATGTACATGCACCATTTTTCGTCGCCAGTAACGATTCGGTAAAGAAATAGTTGCTTGTGTCCATGAGTTGAGCGGTGACGAGCAAGCAAACCAGCGGAGATCGTGGCTCGTTGATTTTTGTTGTTGTCACTTAAAGCATGCGGAACCCAGCTCCAGGCTGCAACTTCTGAACCTTTCCCATCGAGTGAAGATGCTTCGCTATAGCAGTGTGGGGGGTGGGGGATTCTATTTTCTCTGCCAGTTCCCTTGTCATTTGACGCGAATTTTCGTGCAAAAATTGGTTTAATCGCTCTTCATCGAACTCAAGTGGACGATCAGAACTAGGTGCGTCTTTGAAATCAAAAGTTTCATTTTTGAACTTGGCACACCAATCACGAGTGGTTTTTTCAGCTATGGCACCCTCTCCATATACAGCACAAATGTCACGAGCAGCTTTTGCGGCTTTACAACCTTGATTAACCCCTTAAGCACCATGATGTACCTGTGTACGTCATGAACTCTTCTATTTGAAATACCAGGACGTACCTACGTACGTCATGCATTCTTCTATTTGAAATACCAGGACGTTTGTGCGTACGTCCTCATTTTAAGACCACATTGCAATGTTCTAAGCATCTGGTTTTTTACGTCGCTAACTGTCATTGTGATTTGTTTTGTACGGGCTTTTTAGCAATGATTGTTTTCGCACCCAATAGATGGCGTTACGTGTAAAAAAATTATTAGTTTCCCGCTGCGATGAAAATTGAACTTCAGGCCTTATTTCTGTTTGTATAATATAAATAAACCTTTATATCATCTCCTTACATTACATGTAACTAAATATTTCACGTGTATTTAAAAATAATGACATAAACTACTTTTTACGAAATTTAATAAATTTAGTATTCAGGATATTATCACTAAATTTAATATAGTGCTTAAATGGTTAAAATAAAAAAGAAGGAAGTGTCGAAAATCCTCCTTTTTCTCAACTTGACATTCCATTTTAATGATCTGAAATTTAACATAAATTAACTCGATCAAAAAACAAAACAAAATATAGATTACAGTAGAAATAAAAAAAACAAACAAAAAAAAACGGCGGGAACTTAGTTGGCAACCCGACAAATGTGCCAATGCACTTTTATGCTGTCTTATGAATAAAATATCTTATTTTCTGAAATCTTCGATCAAGTCGAATTCAGAGTTTCGAATCTAGACATTTCTACTGCAAAAAATATTATTTCAAGAGTACGAGAAAAAGTTATTTTTGGTGGAATGATTTTTAAAATTAAACGTGGCTTTGTCCTTGTAAGTTTTTATCTCAATATTTGTAAAACAAAAAGCTCCGATATTAAACATTGTTGCACTAAAATATATTTATAAATGTGCCAATATTGTTACGTTTTCATATCCAAATATTTTTCTTTCTGAAACTCACGTAACAAACTAAAGTTTTCCCAATATTATGCTCATGTATATTACATTTTACCTTTGCATTAGAAATATTTAAAAAAAAATGTAACACAAAATTGAAAAAATGCTGATATCTTATTTAATAATTCTATTTATGTATCATATTATGCTTCAGTGAAATAAATAAAAATTAATTTCATCATTTCATTTATCTTCGGTATAAATATGCGAATAATATTAGCTATTGAAGTTTAAAATATATTCATACAATCCATGTAACGGGTGCGTCATAAGTTCGTTAAAATTTTAAAAAATCATAAAAAAATCATGCTAAAAATGACCGGTAGATGGCGCTGGCATGCATAATATGAAGCAGGTGTATGCAAATTAGACTTAGTAAAAGACCCATTTCTGCGAAGCGTTTTATAAGCTTCAGTATCTCAGTGGCCTTTTTTTCATCTTCAGTCATTTTGCCGTGCGGAATTTTCGCAATGCACCAGTTGTTGATTCCCCGTTCTTGTAAAAGAGTTTAACCAACAGCGCTTGATCTGATAAAGATAACATACTGCTGGCATTGGATGAAGAATTTGCGTGCAGGTGTTTTATTGGTTACCTGATTTGTATAATCTGCTTCATATTATGCATGCAGCACCATCTATCGGTAATTTTTGAACCAATTTTTTTTTGCTATTAAAAAAAATCCGATCTCCCTCTATACCTATTCCTGCAAACCGCAATTTTTTAGCATTATTTGTTTATTTTTAATGATTTTTTTAAGTTTTAAAGAATTTATGACGCACGCAGTATGTATTTCAATTATTTGAATATTTGAAACTGCAAAAATACTCGTAGGTGTTGCGTATATCAAAAAGAAGCCAACGGAAATATCTCTTCGTTATAGGAAAAAAAAAAACAGTGACATGTTCATTTTACAGTTATTGAAGAAATATAATATTTTTTCCTCTCAAAGGTTTTTAGTAAAGCATAAAAAACAAAAGAACATCTGCGGAAAAAATATTGTAGAAATAATGTCTAATGACAAATGTAGCAATGTATTTTGTCTTGTCATATTCAAGTAATTTCATTTTCTGAAATTTATGTAACAAACTAAAGTTTGTTCAATATTTCTCTAATATTTTTAATATTTTCTTTACATTGGAACTATTTACATTTCAGTACAAAGAGTGGAGCACCCTGGCATTTTATTGAACAATTTTTCATTGTAATCCACAGGGCAATTTAGTAAAATAAAAATAAATACTCTATTATTTGTAATAGTTTTGAAAGTAAAAAATGTAAATATATATTCATAAATTTACCGGTATACATGGGTTATTATACGGGAAATGTTATTTTTGAGTGTGAAAATTTCAATACAAAAATTTTAATCAAAAAGATTTATATTAGTATCCACATTCACATTTCAGCGTTCACCCCTTTTTACTTTCTTCTATCTTTACAAGAGGAAAGTATTAGATTCATGAAAAATTTCGACTTCCGGTTGTCGACGGATTTATACGTTTTAGAATGTCCTGAACATGATTTGACTGTTTTTAGAAAATGTCTGTCTGCGAGTCTGTCTGTCTGTATGTGACAATAAATGTTGTGGGTGCTCTATCTCAAGGACTAATGCACGAAATTTAATAAAACTTTATATTCAGTCAGTTCCTGATATAAATTGGTACTGATTAGTTTTTGGTGAAAATCGCCTTATAGGTGGCTCTGCTATGGTGCATTTTTTTGCGATTTCTGCAATAGCTCTATCTCAAGAATTAATGCACTTATTTTCATCACACTTCAGATTCTGTTAGACCTTGACATAAATAGATGCTGCTTACGTTTTGGTGTAAATAGCCCAACAGGTGGCGCTGCTATTCTACTTTTTTCATTATTATCACGATAACTATATCTCAAGAAATAATGCGCGGATTTTCATCAAACTTCAGATTCAGTTAGACTTTGATATAGTTGTTGATTAGGTTTTGGTCTAAATCTCCCAACAGGTGGCGCTACTATGCTACATTTTGCAGGATTTACACGATTTTAGCAATAGTCATATCTCAAGAAGTAACGAACGGAATTTAATAAAACTTTACATTCTATTAGACCTTAGATCTAATTGTAATAAATAAATAATAAATTGATGCTGATTCTTTTTAGTGTATGTGAAACTTGTGTGAGATTGAAGAAAGTTTTGGGTTTGGTACATCCGACTAGTTAGATTTATACTTATGGTCTTTTCAGTATTTGGATCTAAATTTATCTTATAAAGATTTAGGAGTTGATTTCTTTAATAATATTGTAATGGATGATAAAAATACAGAATGTTTAGTTTCACAAAGCCGTGCTTATTTAGGGTAGGATATGCAATCTGAAGTAAATATATCAAAAAGAGTCAATTATGTGACAGAATAATAAACGCTACGAATGTCATTTTCATTAAAGATCCTGCTGTTGTAAAGCACAATAACTTACATAACTTTCCCATCTATCTAAGTCTAATTAGAAAAGTTTGTGTGCACATTTTCTGATAAAAACTACAAACATACCAAACTCATAAACAGATTTAAGAAATGTTGGAAAATATTAATAAAGATTTATTATAAGATAATTGTTGAGACGAGAAAATTAACGTATAAGCCTATAATGTATATGTCTAAATAAGAAATAAACAAAGAGGAAAACTTTACCAGAATGTTTACTATAGTAATAAAAATATATATATCAAAGATTCATGCATGCGCACTTTACCACTGAAAACAAACAAGTTGGAGATTGTGCGTCAAACGTGACAAATGAGGTGCGTTTGTACTATAACTATCAGGTAACCAAAAAAGTTCTGTCGTTTTCATGAAATAACAAACGTTAAAGAATGTTACACACAATGGATAATAGATGGCGCTACAATCGCCGAAATATGTTAATCAAGATGTAATGCAGACTCATCATATATTAAAAAAAAATTGGAAAGGTTATCTCGTAACAGTAGAAAAATGAACATGAACAGGAGTACTCCAAACTGTATAATCCGTGCTTGTATGTTGTATGAGTTTAAACTTGGAACAAATGCTGTGCACACAGCCCAAAAAATATGCCAAGCTTTCGGAGAAGGTTGTGACAGCATTCGCACCACCCAAAGGTGGTTTAGAAAATTTGCTGCTGGCGATGAGTCGCTGAAAGATGCCCCACGAGCAGGCGGCCATATGTCATTAATGATGAGGAATAACAGGCTGCATTGGAAGAAGTTTCCACTCAAACATGCCAGATGATATCAGAAAGGTTTGCGGTCAGTGATGAAACTATCCGTTTACATTTGCATCGTCTGAAGAAAGTGTACAAGATAAGCAAATGGATACCTCATCAATTGACACCTGCCCAGAAGCTCGAGCGCCTGAACTTTTTGTTTGAGGTTTCTGCATCACCATCAAACGGAACCATTTCTGGCCCGTGTATTAACCTGTGATGAGAAGTGGCTGTTGTATAGCAATCCCAAAAGATCGCATCATTGGTTGGCAGCCACTGATGCTGTGTCACAGAACACCAAATCCAAGATCCATCAGCAGAAGGTGTTATTTTGCGTATAGTGGACAGCAAATGGAATTGTTCACTATGAACTGTTATCATCTGGTCAGAGGATTACTGCGAATGTCTATAGGGGCCAACTCTGTCGAGTTCACCAATCACTTTTTAAAAAGAGCTAGCTTTGGTGAACCGTAAAGGCGTTCTTTTCCTAATGCTAGGCCACATGTCGCGCGTCTGACCTCTGACACAATTCAGACTCTTGGATGGGAACCGCTTTTTCACTCTCCTTATTCCCCTGACATTAGCCCTTCTGACTATCACTTATTTTTAAGCCTCGATAATAATATGCGCAATCGACAGTTCAGAAATCGAGAGGCTATGGCAACGGAGTTAGAGAACTTTTTCAACTCTAAAGATTGTCACTTTTACAAAAATGGAATTTATAAGCTTGTTTCTTGTTGGGAAAAGGTTATTGCGTTTGAGGGTGGTTATTTTGATGAATAAATTGTATTCTTTCTGATACATTTTTTGCTGTTTGTTTTCTTTCACCTAAAAACAACAGAACTTTTTTGGTTACCTGATATATACTAAATTTCACTCTATTCGGTTGAGTAGTTTTTGCGCTGCTATTTGCGGACAGACGGACGGACCAGACGACGACTATAGGTGCTATGTATTTATATAATTATGAACGCACCTAAAAATCACATTTGGTGCTATTTAAAGTTATATTAGTTTCAGTAAGAAAAAGACAAATGAGAGCTACAGAAAAAAAAAGAAAGAAAAATGAAAAAAAAAAGGATAAAAATAATTATACAAACTGAGTTACGGTGTTATCAGAGATTTCAATTAGTGTAATAAATATATGCGACACCACAAAAATATTGACACATTAAGTATCTATGTTTTATTGTCTGGCCATTTTTTACAGCTTTATTGTCAGCTATATGTATCACCGTTCACATTTAAGAATAAAAGGAATTTTATCTTCGTTCGATAAATGCAAAGTGAATATGGTATCCATCTTTAAAGAAAATGATGAATTGCCGCTGATTTATTATTAATAAGTAAGAATATGCGATTTCTTTACATAAAATGAGTATTCCTTTACTTTCAAGATACGCTTTTCGCATCAAATGTATATAACTCTACATCAAATATATAGTACTATATATAAAAAATAAAGGAAGAAAGGAAGGAATCGTACCATTGGGATGGAAAAGTTAAATTGAAAATTCACTGTAAATAAATGTAGAAAGAATTCCTAATATGAAAAAAAAAGTTTTAAATATTTAATGCAACTTCAGAATTACTCACGATTCTGTGAAACTTTATTTCACTTTCTAAAATATTTAGACTTAGAGCCAATCAGAAACTTCAGAATTCAGCATTTTTCTGACTTTAAAACAGAATTCCGAAATTTGCGGGTGCTCTTTTTTTTAACGCTTTGCAACATAGTTGAAAAGTGTTTATGAATTCGGTTTGTCTGTCTGTACTCTAATTTTCGTAAATATTCTCTGAGTGTCATGAGATTTTTATACATTATTGAATTTTATTATAGAATGTTTGGTATTGAAAATGAAGTGTTATCATTCATTTACAGGGACACACAAAAGAATTTCATGACATTATGGTCTTTGGGAAAGAATCGTTTGTGGCACATTTTATTGATGGCACGATATTGCAAACATAATGGAATTAGTATGCATTAATGAGGTGAACTACAGCATGCTTTTACCAGAGCATGCAATTAGTAGTATTTATAGTTGAATTACAAGGACGTACAAATAATTCTTTTACAGTATGGTCTATGGGGAAAATTCGTTTGCGGTGCATTTTGAACATGCTATGAAACTTGAAACATAATGAACTTTAAAAGGATTATTAAAGTTTATTACAACTTATTTTCTATAGATTATGGAGTGCGTTGAATGTATCACAGGGCTACAAGAAAGATTTCGAATATGGGCAGCAACTGCTGAAACTGGATTTTTACTGAGTTATGTATTTTTTAAATCGCTTATTTAAATATCTCATTCCATCGTATGAAAAAAATTAAATTTCTTAATAATGTTATGTTAGTGTTGGAAAGTGATTCATAATCTATGCCTGATGCATGACTGTGCATTGTTTTCATTCATTTCCAAAATATGGATATTTTATGCAAAACAGAAAGTATTTATTTTTAATAATTACATTTTATTACATAGCTATTATTATTACTTATTATCACCGTTGATTTACTCAAAGATTCCACTTGAGTATGATGCGTATAGTGTAACATGAGAGACAGTCCAGATTGCTTCAGTTGTCAGTTTAAACTTGGATGTTGCAGTGTGAAGGTGAAAGAGTGACGAAAGTTTTGAAAAATGTATTGTCCACCCACAAAAAATTGGTCGATGAGTAACCGAATTTTAAATGAATTTATTATTGTAAATGTTTGAAATTTATACTATGAAAATATAAATTATCGTTAATACTTGGTCGTGTTTACTGTCTCCCTAATCTCAAAATAAAGATATACAGGGTGGTTATAAAGTCTTTCCCTGATTACAATAATTTATTGCAGAAAAACATATAATTAAGCATATATGCTGGCTTCAATATATTGTAAAGACATTTATGAACTTTTTAACACAGGTACTTACATCAGTAAATTTCGATCTGAGCACCCTTGGTAGCTCGAAGAATGTGAAGGCGGTATTTCATTTCTCGCCACGTATTGCCCAACATTTGGACTGTCACACTAGACACAGCATCTGTGATCCTAACCTTGAGTGGATATCCAAAAATATATAAAACCTAATAATTGGATTTATTACAGTATGTCAGGTGAAGGATTTTTGTGTAAACTATCTTCAGTTTTCTTTTCATGTTGGTCTTGGATTTACCAATCCGTGTGTCTGGGGGATCATCCATCCAGATGAATAATAAAACTTGAGAATAAGACTTTTCTAAAATTTTACATTCATTGGTTATTTCGTAATAATTTTTTGTAATCATGGAAAGACTTTATGACCACCTTATATATTTATCCAAATAAATAGACTTAACTTATTCTTATTCAGAAATGTTCAGGTATATATAACTTGGTAAATCTATATTGGCTGGTTAATCCCGGTATGTTTGTAATATATCCATAAGCACTAATGTTGTGTACACTGCTTTATGTTAGGAGAGAATAATAATTAATTATTTGTTAAATAAATGATTCATTTCTTTTCACAACAAAACTTTTAAATCACATTAACAATTACAAAGTTAGGCTTAGGATTTAACATTTAATATTAACAAGGCGCTTTAGCATTTTGCTCCATTATCTTTAAGAGATTACATCTTAGATGTGACTTTTCAATTAGAAGCTTTTAGAGTATCTCAGAGTTATTACACGCGTATATATTAAAAGTCATTATTAGTTCATTTCCTGGAAAGTCCGTTCAGTGGAAAAAAAGTCTATGTCATGAGATGCAATACTTGTTACTTACCCATCGTACGTAGTATAGGGTAAGTGTTGTAATCGTTTTGAAAATAGATATTTTTTTTTGGACGGATTTACACGCTTTAGACGCTAGAGATTCCGAAAAATATATTTTTAGAAAAAAAAAATGCTTTCCGTCGTGTCTGTGTGTCTGTAAACGCTCTATCTCCCAAACAAATTGAGATAGAGACTTGAAATTGGGTATGTACTTAGTATGTAATAATGGGAAGAAGCTTATTGAATTTCAGTAACCTCGATTATCCGGAAATACTTTTTTCGGACTCTTGAAATATTAATTCTGATAAAAGGTACATAAAATTTTTTGAAATTGTTTATTTTAAGGAGTGAATATAAAATACAATAAAAAAACGTAAATTTTGCATAAATAATGAAGTTGATCGGATTATGAGTTGCCGAGATATTTGTAATCACATTTTCCACACTCTTCGATTTTTCGTGACCCTGTATTTCATTCAAATTTCAATTCAAAGATATATTTTAATTGGAAATGAGACGCTTAATCCGACGCAGTACATCGTTAGTTAATAGGATTTTCAATTTTGGAGTTGTAAGGATGTTTCTTTAACGCAATTCAGTAATAGAGCATTTAAAGTTTATGACGTCATGAAACTACGATTTTATTCGAATTGCAATGCATTTTATAAATAATTTACACAGGTTTTATTTTCATATTTTATATTATGTATATCCATGATGGGTAAGTATTACGGTGGCCCCCAACGACTACTTTCTTCTTCGTGTTGAAATACTTGATTATAACTCCTGGGTTATCAACAGTGATTATTTCTTGATTGATGTTTATTTTAATGTTCATATTTAATTGAGAGATTATTTTAAGGAGGCTTTACCAACATTTATTTGTTACTTATAGTAAGAATGCCTTATAACAACTAGCGGAAGAATAATTACTAGTTTTTAATTAAATAGTGCATTTCCTGCACCATTTCTGTTTGCTAACTTTTTTTCCTTTCCCGTAGCGTCACGAACTCTTTTAAGGCCATCAGTCAAGTTATTGTCGGAAGACTATACTTTTTCCGAGTCAGCGAAGTATGGAGAAACATTTTTATGATCAGGCGAATCTTATCCATTTTTTCTTTCAGCAAAGTTTAACACGCAAATAATTTGTTTTTGCAATATGAATTTTAAAAAGTATGGATGTTCTTTTTATTTTGTTAGAAATACATAAAGTAATCTACTATCTACAAGATTTTATAAGCGATTTCGTAAATATTACCATCTATGAGCGGTTATTACATGAAGCATCTTTCAAACTAAACAAATGTTTAACGTGTTCATTAAAAGTATTTAAAGATAGTAACTAATTTAGATTATTCACCTGCCTCTCCACGTTATAATGTTTGTAATAAGTTTGAGTAGCAGTTATACGCATTTTTATTTCTTTAATTTTTTTCAATTTTAATGATTAGAGTTTATATTTGTTAATTTGTAAAAGAAAAATCAAGAGGTATAAAATCTAGAAATCTCGGAGGTCATCTTATCCAAAGGTCCTGATTTAAATAATTTGGGAAAATAGCATAAACATCCGAGCGTGTTTGTCTTATTTTCACATAATTTTAGGATGCAAATAGAAAAAAATGGAGTACAGCGGAAACACTAGCAGGTTATATAGGGTTATTTAGAATTGATTGTTCAAATTTTAAGGAACTGTGCAACACATACTACAACAAGCAATTTTTGTAGCAAAAACCTGGTTCATAATCCATTTATTCAGTCAAAAATATAGTGTCTTTCTCTCCGATCTGAACGTAACTATTGTCATAACTTTAAAAAAATTGAAGATACTGATAAGAAATTTTCCACTGACGTACATTGTTTTATTTTTTATTTAAAATGCAATGACATCATGGAAGTTGATGGAAGTACAGTATTTTAGTGTACAGTATTTTAGTGAAACTATATATATTGTCAAATATGGAGATGTGGGTTCTACTAGCTCTCGCGATATCGTTACATTTCACACAAAAAGTTAAGTCTGTTGCAAATTCCATTAAAATAGCTTCATTGTTAATTAAAGTTTTGAAAAAAATTTAGAGTTCGGATTAAAGTAAAACACCCTGTTTTTTTTTTTTTTTTTTTTTTTTTGTAGCAAGTTCTACTATATTCTAAATTATGAACGATCAATTCTGAATTTCTCTGTAATATTCTTAGATGACACCATTTGTTGAACTTCTTTAAAAATAAAAAAAATAACGTATCAGCTAAAAAATATGTGACCTCAAGTTCTTATCTTATGTATGGCCGCCAATCCCTCCAAAAAAGAACACTCCGTATACTTTAATCTTCAAATTACCACAGAAAAAAAATCCCCACTGGAAATAGCCATTTGACCGGAAATTTTGAATTTTTTCACTTTGTTCTAAAAAAGTAAACTTAGGGGGCTATCTTTATAACGAAATTGTACCAAATTCTGAAAATTCGAATAGGAACACACAATTTGACATCCTATTTGGCTTTTTCGGTTAAATTTTCCTTAGGATACCAAACAGAAAATCACTCGTTCAAGTAGTTAAGAATTGTGAAAGTTTAAAATTTAGAACTACTAATGTTAAATTCATTAGTAATAGTTTCAAATCAGGTTGCGATCTGGGTAGTTTTTTAAACATAACTCAAGAACTACCTGGCGGAATGAGGTATAATTTTAGATTCGAATATGTCTGTTTTAAATAATATTAGTTACAATTCCTATTTGTTTCTAAAATCAATTAAGAAATATATATTTTCCCATAGCTAATTTTTTAAAATTATAAATTGAAAGAAGACATAATTTCCAGACAAATAGTTATTTTTTTTCTGGGGTGTTTCGGTGATTAAAATGTATAGGTTGTTCTTTTTTTTAAACCAACAACAACAACAAAAAACATCCCATACTTTTTCTATCGCGAAACTGTCGCAGACAGCCTTTTTTCTTCTTTTTTTTGGTAAATTGTATTTATTTTGATAGAAACTTTTCCAATATACTCTATAACTATAATATGTCTGCATAGATATTTTCGAATGTATTTTTTTGTCAACATTAAAAATCAAGAATGAGTGTTCACTTACTGCAATACATAATATTTTCGGATTTATAATATTGATTTAGGAGAAAAAAAACTTCCTTTTTATCAATATATCGCATTTTTCTCTGTTTTTATAAATATTTTCATATTTGATGCAGAAAATAATGAGTGTTTTATCAATAATCACATTATCAATAAAACACATATCTGACAGAAATTCTTTCGGTTTGAAATCAGTTGAAATCAATTCCATGTTCATTTTAGAGTAAGTCAATAGTGGGCAGTGATTCATAAATGACAGAAAAATTGCCAAGTGACAAATATTCTTGTACTAATGTTTATCGACAAATATGTCAATATTTTTACAGTGTCTTATGAATCAAACATTTTACTTTAGGAACTTTTGATGACATCGTATTCATGTTAAACTGTTCCAATCAAAACGTTGTCGAATTCCGTCTCTTTTGCTATGACTTTTAATATTTCAAACTTTTATTTTTTTTTCTCCTCTGAGATTACTATCGGTAACATTAAATACATTTTGTTCATAAAAGATTTATAGGTAATATTAAACGTTAACTTTCTGCAGAGTTTTTAAAGAACAAAAGAAAATTTTATGCTTTCTTTTATCTGAGCATTCTAAAACTGATTAATTTTAAACAGACAAATTAAAATATTAGATAATATCGCATTTAGATTAAGTTTCTCCGTGTATGTAAAATAATAAACAGCATTTTATATGAATTTTATATATTTTTATATATTTTATATTAGGTCTAATGGTTAATCAGGGTTGTCATATTCAGTATGTGTCTATGTATTTGGATATGATTACTTAATAGTATCAATAACATTATGACACGAGGGTCGTTCCGAAAGTAAGTTTCGTCATTTTGTTTTCACACGGGAACTTTATTGCCAAAAAAATACGCCAACGCATCATGAACTTTACACCTTGCACTATTTTTCGACGCAATCGCCACCGACATTGAGACGTTTGTCGTAGCATGCAATCAGTTTGAAGTAACCATTCTGGTAAAACTCAGTGTCCTGCGACGCAAGGAATAGTCGCACAGCCTGTTCCACTTCACCATTGTTTTGGAAGTGACGTGCTGAGAGCGCGGCTTTCAATGCAGGGAACAAGTGAAAGTCCGATGGGGCAAGATCGGGACTGTAGGCCGGGTGATCCAATCTTTCCCATCCAAAGCAACGAATCTGATATTGTGTGAGCCTTGCTGTGTGTGGTTTTACGTTGTCGTCCAAGAGCACAACAACTTCACTTAAGATCCCTGGTCTCTTTCGTCGAATGGCGGACCTGAGTTTGGTGAAATTTATATTCGAGTACGCCGGTCTGCTGCTACTCTCTCTCCTTCCGCGTTCTGCGCATGCGTCATTCCTCCTCCGCTGACCGCTATATCCGTTATTGAACCAGCAACGGATGTGAATTCTTATGGCGATTGTTTGTTTCACTTGGTGTACCATCTTCTCTTAAAAAAAAATGACGAAACTTATTTTCGGAACGTCCCTCGTAATTTCTAGACATTTCAAGAAACTAAATAGTTTTTATAAATGAATTACTTACATTAAAATCATGTAATTTCTTTTATGTCTAACGGAAGATGTATTGTCATGGGTATGAAGCGAATAGGATGTCATCATGTTAAGTAACAGATCACATTGGATAAGTGGAAAGAACATAGAAATAAGTAGTACATAATGTTCTAATGTAATATATAAAGGTCCAGAGGAAAAACCTCAGTAATCCGTTTTTTCCATAAAGTTGAATTTTTGGTGTCATGTTATTGCTCATGTTGGAAATCTTGAGGTGTGTTAGAATTTTCTGTGTTAAATAATGCCAGTTTACGTAACATTAATGGTACTTACGTATTATTCGTGTTCTGAAGCTACAACTGTGCTCATATTTTCTGACAACCGTACAGTTTATTTATTTATTATAGTTTATAGTTTTTTTTATTAAAGTTTATAAATATTAAGTGTGTGATATGTAGCTAAAACTAATGTAAGAATTGAGACGAAAATATATATTTAGACTTTTGAAGACACATGTTTATTCCCTGAAAAGCATTTATTACCATTACAAAAGTTGACGCCAGGGAAAATTTTAGCTTTTCCACAGTTGAAAAAGTGAGATATTTGCTTTAATCACTAGTAGATTAGATTACATAAATAGTATTCTGCGTAAGTGACAACACAGTCATTAATTTTCTTTGAAGAAGCACTGAGACCATTCGGGTAAATAATTTGTTTGTATAACTGACAAATCGTGCTGAATATGCGTACCAAATTACAGAAAAGCACTCGTACTTGATTTTTATTACTATGTTTTACGTGAAACTTATCTCCTCACGCCCCCACACTGTTAAAAATTTGCAGCAAACTGTCCAGTCATTTGACCGTTTTTATAGAAAATGGTTACATAACCGTAATTTAACTCTATACTAACCATAATATGGACAATAATATGGTCAGAATAGAGTTAAATTACGGTTATGTAGCCATTTTCTATAAAAACGGTCAAATGACTGGACAGTTTGCTGCAAATTTTTAACAGTGCATGAAAGTCTAACTATAAATTGCGGTTCCATTAGCTTTAGCTAAAGTTGCTTCCAAATCGGGAAAGTTATTTTATAACCACCTCGTTTTTTAATTAGAACTATACTGGCTTAAAGTTATAGAAAAACTTTAAGTTATAGAGAGTTTTAAATTTATAAATAGTTATTAAATTAAAGTTATAGAAAAGCTTAAAATTACACTCGTAAAAAAGTTGAAAGTTATAGAAAGTTTTAAAATTTTATTCCTTCCTTTTACTACGAAAAAAGTATTCTACAACTTAAAAATTTGTTTTTCCAAAGACAAATCTAGAAATACATTTCAAATCAAACGGTATTATGTAACTTGACAAATTTTAAATATTTATTTTAAGTTTCAAAGGGTTTCATGTTTTGTTTAAAAAAAAAAGTAAAAGTAATTAGAAACATCAAGTTAACATCTATATAAAGAATTCTTCTTTAAATAGCAAGAGAAATTTCGCTTTCATAATTTGTTTAACTGATTTAAATAAATAAAATTGGATGACTGGAAACATTTAAAGAACGTAAAAAAGATAAAAGCAGTAAAGTAATCAGTTCACGCTTAAAGAATAAAAAAATAACTGTTTTTATAACGACACGATGATTAAAATTCCAGTGTAAAATTCAGTTTTCATTTAATATATTTTTGGTAACAAAAGACTGGTTTACAAAACAATATTTGCTTAAAAATGCGTTAGTAATCATGCTCTTTTCTTAAGAAAGTAATTAATTCAATCTCAATTTTTAAAAAAGGAAAACTGTTCTAGAAAAGTATACTAGTTTACAAAGCTGCGCACAACAGGAAAAGCGCATATTCACTTACGTATAATCGCATAATCGCGATTACGTTTTGTGATTATATATGTGAAAGTTTCTTAAAATATCAGAAATTTCTATAGAACTCCATTTCTATTTCATTGTTGGAAACTTTAATCAGTAATATTTCATATAAGAAAACCAGAATCTTTTAAAAGTTATTTTTGGACAATCATTATCTCCTAGGAATGTTCCTAGATATTATTTACCCATCATATATAGGGTAAGTCTTGTAATCGTTTTAAAAATCGAAAATTTTTTTTTTGACGGACTTACACATTTCAAACACTAGAGATTTCGAAAAACACATTTTTTGAAAAAAAAAATGCTGTCCGTCTGTCTGTGTGTGTATCTGTGCGTCTGCAAACGCTCTATATTCCGAACAAATGGAGATAGAGACTTGAAATTTGGTATGTACTTAGTATGTAATAATGAAAAGAAGCCTATTGAATTTTAGTTCTTGATAATCCGGAACTATATTTTTTGGACACTCGAAATATTCGCTCTGATAAAAGGAATATAAAATTTTCGAAATTATTTATTTTAAGGAGTGAATATAAAAGACAATAAAAAAACATAAATTTTGCATAAAGAATGAAGTTGATCGGATAATGAGTTGCCGAGATATTTGTATCCTATTTCCCATACTCTTCGATTTTTCATGACACTGTATTTCATTCAAATTTCAATTCGAAGATATATTTTAATTGTAAATGAGACGCTTAATCCGACACAGTAAACCGTTAGTTAATATGATTATCATTTCTGGAGTTGTAAGGATGTTTCTTTTACACAATTCAGTAATAGAGCATTCAAAGTTTATAACTTCATCAAAACTCGAATTACAATGCATTTTATAAATAATTTACACATGTTTTATTTTCATATTTTATACACTGGTGAAAACATTTTAAGGGACAAACGGATTTTTTAAATACAAGACAAAATAAGTTATGCCTAAAAGCAAATAAGGTATCAGATGATAGTTAAGCTCTTCGCGGACACACCTGCCACGCGGTGGTCTGTGTCGTCATAAAGAAGTGGCGCTGTGATCGCATTTGTGTAGAGGTACCTGATTTTCTTGCCGAAGCTTGTAGCGTAAGGACGTTTTGAAATATCGTAGTATAACCCAATCCTTGTTTTTTGAATTTATTCGTTTACCCATCGTTAGTATGGCTAGCTGTCATTGTCGAGATGATGCCACAAGCTGGTGGATAGTTGGAAGACTCGAGGCTGGCCAATCACAGGCTACTTGTTGTAAGGACGTTGGGATTCCGAGAAATATGGTGTCCTATCTGTGGGAACAGTTCACAGAGATAGAAACAGTGGTCCGCCGACCTGGCCAATGCCGCAAAAGGGCAACAACGCCGGTTGATGACTGTTATTTGAGACTTCTAGCCAAAATTGATAGATCCGCGACAGCGACACAACTCTTGTCTTGTCACCTGTATAATACAACAGGAACATCAATTTCATGGATAACAGTCACCCAGAGACTTAATGCAGGTGGCCTGTATGCTAGACGCTCTGCCGTCTGCATCTCTTTGACTGTGAACCACAAAAAAGCCCGTCTAGCATTGTGCCGAGAACACCTCTCTTGGACAGAGGATAGTTGGGGGCGGGTTCTCTTTAGTGATGAGTTGTGATTCAGTCTGAACAGCGACTCGAGACGTGTTCTTATCTGGAGAGAATCGGGGAATCGATATCAACCCTCTAACATTGTCGAAAAGGACCACTATGGCGGAGGTGGTCTGATGGTCTGGGCAGGCATCATGGCAGACAGCGTAACGACCTTATTGTGTTCGATAGAGGTACTCTGACAGGTCAGCGGTAAAGGGACGAGATCCTTTCACCCAATGTAGAAACTTTCCGCGTATGAAACTTTTGCGCGGAGCATATGGACCAAATTTCGTTTTTATGGACGATAACTCCCGTCCACATAGGGCTCAGTTGGTGGACGATTACCTCGAATCGGAGGATATTCAACGAATGGAGTAGCCTGCGACGTCCCCTGACCTTAATCCCATCGAACACTTATGGGACGCCCTTGGACGATCAATTGCAGCTCGAAGACCAGCTCTAACGACCACCAATGAGCTCAAGGGTGCTTTGGTGCAAAAGTGGGTGTGGTTGCTACAGGGATTGGTAAGAACCCTGGTAAACCGTATGAAACGCCGATGCGAGAGTTGTGTAACTGTTACAGGCAATCACACACCCTATTAGACATGTTTTTCTATGACTGACAGGGTGTCGGTCAGCTGCTGAGCTGCACACGTAACCAGTTTCCTTATTTAGGGTGCAGGTTGTGCCCATTTTTGTTTTCCCATATATTGGTCTTATATCGGATGATATTTTGGCCAAGTTTGGTTTTATTTGCTTTGTTAGTTTGATTTTAATTGCAAAAAAAAAAAAAAAAAAAAAAACCATTTGTCCCTTTAATTGTTTTCACCAGTGTATTATGCATATTCATGATAGGTAAGTATTATGGTGGCCCCAAACGACTAGTTTTTTTTCTTTTACAATGCATATTACTGTGGGAATTACAGCTGATTTATTAGGGATCTTTTAAGATAAGGTAGGTTGCTTCTAAATCCTTTTTTAACTTAGGATACACGTGGTCGATCTTTAACATTGTACTTCTGTGCTTTTTCAAATTTAGTTGGAGTTTCATACTGAGACCACTTTCAAATTTCTTTCACTCTCTATATAATGCTTTTAATTTTTTTTGTAACTAAAAACTTTATTGTTGAATTCTTAAATCGTTATTTATTTAGTTTATCAATTTATATTTTCAAATAAAGGTACTTTGTGTTTCGGAAATAGTTTTACTATTCCAATAAATAACATATTTTACTTAAATACCTTCAATAATCGAACTGAAACACAAATATACTCAAATATATCCCAAGGATTCGATAAATAAGGCTAGAAGTTGATTTAGATAAAATCGGATAAACAATTTATAAATAGTTTTATCATTAAGGCCAGGAGGTAATTACATAAGCAAGGCCAGCTTGCTTCGTTAAATTAAATTAAGCAGTAAAATCTATTCTTGGCTGTCTTCTAATGAAATTTTAGTTGTTATGTTAGCCATTTCCAATAAATTAGGTCGTTATCGAATTCAGTAGTATTCAATTCTCAAGTAAATAATTACCGCACCATCAGTAACTTGTCGGATATGCCAGTCCCGAAGCTGTCTTCTATCTAATACATGTTTTATGTCAAAAAACATTCTAAACCATAGATGCGGAAGCAAAAAAAAAAAAAAATTCTTAATGAAGTCTAATTAACGGGTAATATATCACAAAACACGCAAAAGTTTGCTTATTACAAATATGAAAATTAAACATAGATTTGACAATTGGGTGATTCAGTATGATTTTTAATTTCTTCTATCTATCATAGAAGAAAGTATTGCATAATAAACATGTGGATTTTTACCTTGCTAACTAAGCATAAACCGACAGAGTGAAAAATGTCCAAGCCGTGAATCGAACTCGGACCCTTAAAATAACGCTCTAATGCTCTACCATTGAGCTACGAGGACGATACCTAGCTTGGCATCCCTCACTTATAAATATGTCGGTAAGGCCGCCATCGCAGCACAAGATGGAATGAAGTCATTGAATAATAAAATGTAAATTTTTACCTTGCTAAAGAAGCGTAAACCAACAGAGTGAAAAATGTCCAAGCCAGGAAAAAATTCACATGTTTATTATTTAATGATTTCGGGCGAATTTCACTGCTGAAAATTAATTGAAAAATAAATTCAAAAATAAATTAAAAAATTCTTATGTGAAAATAAATAAAAAAAATTTACGACTTTCATTTTTCGACGGATTTACATGTTTTAGGGGTCAGAGATCCCGGAAAACATGTTTTTACAAAATGTCTGTCTGTCTGTGTGTCCTCTTTGTATCACCGAAAAGTGTATGAAGTTATGCATATAATTGAACCATTTTTTTATAGGATTGTGACTATGGCTGGTCCCAGTTGAATTTGGCGATATGCCGCCGGAAGGGGACGTTGCGATAGCGATTTTTTCGACATATTCATTATTGTATCAGTGTATGGAGTTATGCATAGAAGTGAACCAAATTTCATATATATGTTTGTTTTTGACTATGGCCAGCAAGTTCCAGTTGCATTTGGGGCTATTCTGCCGGAAAAGTAGAGAATTTTGTGCAATCTTCTCGATTTTTCATAGTTGTGTAGTACATCGGCTGCTCAGGCAGCGAAGGTGTGTTTTACATTCATGTAACTCGGCGATTCGCAAGCAGCTAACCCAGAACCGGATGACAAAAAATATTGCTTTTATCGGCACTGTGATAGCGAGTTTTGAAGCATTAACATGTATGAATTGTAAGAAAGTTTTGGGATTGGTACATCCGAATAGATTCAACATATATCACTCCCGTCTCGAAAATCGAACAAAATTTGCTATCACAACACCACCTTCATATCGATTTTCTTCAAAATTTTATACAAACCGCGGTTTATGACATTATATCTATATATAAAATTTCGTCGAAAAATATTCACTAATTCTTCACTTAAACTGTTAAAAATTACTGAGAAAATTGCACAAAAATCGCTATTACAGTTCCTCCTTCTTGGAAAATGTCTCTATTTTCAATTCAAACCTGGCATGTATAGTCAAAAACGTATATATGAAGTTTAATTCTATGCATGACTTCGTACATTTTACGATGATACAATAAGGAAAATGCCACAAAAATCACGATCACAGCGCTCCTTCTGGCGGAGTATCCCGAATTTCAACTGGGACCTGTATTATTGATTTAATAACTGGATTGCGAACCTGATTTCCTATACAAAATTTGCTTGTCTTGACATGTATTATCACTCCTTATATTTCTGACCATCGATTCAGTTACAACCTGTATATGAAGTTTCGTTTAATTCTATCCATAACTTCATACACTTTCCGATGATACAAAAGAAAAATCGCAACTAAATTGCTATCACAGCGTCTCCTTCCGTGGGAATATCCCCACTTTCATCTGGGACCTGATGGCCATAGTCAAAAATATATACATGTATAAATGAATTGATGGTCAGGAATGTAAAAGATGGTAATACGTGTCAAAACTAGATAATTTTGTATAGGGAACTAGGGTCGCAATCCACTTATTAAATCAATAATACAGGGTGTCTCATACCAAGCCCAATTCACATTTTCGTTCATAACTGTAACAATAATGAGACTATCTTAGCGCTATCTTCAACGTAGTTACTTTGCTTGCTGTAAAACAGGATAAAAACACAAAGTAATACACTGGCGGAGTATCCCAACCCGAATTTCAACTGGGACCTACTGGCCATAGCCAAAAACATACATATAAAGTTTGGTTTAACTGTATGCATAATTTCATACAGTTTTCGATGCTACAATGAAAAAACATGGACAGACGGACAGACAGACATTTTGTTAAAACGTGTTTTTCGGGACCTCTGACCCCTAAATCATGCAAATCCGTCGAAAACCGGAAGTCGAAAAAAATTTCAATTAGAATACTTTTTCCTGTTGTAGATAGAAAAAAGTAAAAATGAATACATTATTATTTTTTATATATTGATTTTAAAATAATACTAAAAAATAATAGTGTATCTTTTAATGGAGTTCCATTACCTGCGGTTTATTCTGTTGAGCTGTCTACAGGGCGGAACAGATGCTATTGCCAACAAGGTTTGTTATCTGAACAAAATATGTCCGCTGGCTATATAAGCTCAGGTAGCTCAATTAGAAGTGCATTGGCAATTTAAGTCAATGGTTCTAGGTTTGAATCTCGGCTCAGGCATTTTTTCGCACATTTGGAAAAATTCACTTCGCATATCTTTACCAATCAGTATGATTGAGAAAAAAAAAATAGTGTAATTTAGGTATATCATTGAAGATTGCTAAATGTTTCTTCATTCTGTTTCACCAAAATTCACGGGCCAATCAACTACTCTTTGCCCCAAAGACAAGTTGAGTATTTTTTAAAATACATAAATAATGAATTCGAAGTTTTATTTGACATTTTTATTAGATTATAAAATGAAGTTTAAGATACGTTAACCAGAAGTGTATTTTTTTTATTCTAAGACTGTTATTCGACCATTAATAAAAACTAAAGCCTACTAATAAAAATCAGATTTAATAGATTTAAAATAGATTTATAAAAGATTATAATGAGGAACAGGGCGAGATGCAAAGTATAGGTGACTGATCTTCTTTTACTTTTAAAATGATTTTATTTTTTTCTAATTTTTATTACATTTAAATTCATCTTCTTTGATATATCTAAAAATGGGGAAGTAATCGCTTTGTTAATTATTCTCTGAATTTTACATACATCAGTACAAACATAACAATTTGCGTAGTTTACGAGTAAAAACGAAATGATCTTCGATCCATCTTTATATATTAGTTTGACTTTTTACAGTCGGTAAAGAAAGAGACTGACAGCGACACTCTCCATCGATCTCAGTGCTTTTCAATCTACTTTCATAACATGGGAATTTGACTATAGATCAGTTTTAACTGACATCACACCCTAGCAACCACCTTAACAACCTGGTGGGCATTTTGTTTGCCTACCGGGTTTTTGTCGATTTCGATTGGTTGAATGATAACAGGCTGACAAATTGAGAATTTTGATTGGTTGGATACAAACTAAAAGGCGGTGATCACCTGGTTGAAACTGATCTATTGGTGGAAACCAGCCTTTCTTGATCACTTTTCTTGGCTGCGATTCTTAGTATGAGACAGTGCAGTACCATCTAATTATGAAAAATGTAAACAACTTTTAAATTATTGCATACGAAACTTGCGAGATACATTATAAACCTATCACTTAGAAGTTATTACTTTAAAGTTACATATTTAACTCATTCGGGTCTCACGTCTTAATAATAAGACAGCTTTTTACATTTATTATTATTTTATCTTAACAATTATTATTTTTGTTGTTATCTGTATCTAGTAATTATAATTTATGCCCGTACATTTAATATTATCCTTTCATTTATGTTTCTTCTTTTAGTAAATAAAACCAAGTGTTCACCTTTTAGTTCAAATATTCATTTCATTCTTTAAATTTAAAATAGGGACTACTTGTCCGAACCAGTAATTTATGATAAAATATTGGAAATTTGTTATGTCTATTAAACTCTTTTGAAATAGGGTATTTTCCAAACGCCTTCAAAATGCCTTTCATGGCTTATTGTCATATTAATCGCATGCAAAAAACATATATTCATTAGATTTCAGTAACGGCCCATTGTGGAATACACGGGAATGAAGCAGCTGACCAACTAGCCAAAAAAGGAACTAAAATAATACAAACACCAAGCAATGAACTACCTTTCAATTCAATATCAAGAATTATAAAGAGAAAAATGGATTCTCAATGTGAAAAGAGAAAACTAAGTGAAATTGAAAATAAAGAATGGAAAAATGCAATAGCTCATGTCCCTACAGCACCAAGAAGAACAAGTGTTGCCTTATTTAGACTTGCCACGGGACACGATTGTCTACCTAATTACTTTTTCAGATTTAGTATTCATGAAAGTCCAAATTGCCCTATTTGTGGAGAGGATGTAATCTTGAAGGCACAACATTTACCACTGTGACCCGCACTATCAAGTAACAGTATATCTGGCAGATATTGGGAGGCCAGGGAACTAACGAGGACCTCAGAACATCAGCCTAATTGATTTTATTCCTTGTTTACGGTTGACTTTTTGTTTTCTCTAAAGTCTCTATATGTCACTCTTGTTTCGTTTGTTGTTCTGTTTATTCTTCAATTAACTTGGTGGTATATAATAGTGTATAGATGTTTGTCTAAGTGTTATTGCTTTGAAAAAAAAGAAAAAAAGATTTCAGTAAATGACATATTTTATTAGATTTCAGTAAATGACATATTCGTTGCATTTTAGCAAATGACATAGTCATTAGATTTCAGTAATTGACTTAGTAATTATATTTCAGTAAATGACATATTCATTGGATTTCCACCGCTCCATATATATAAGGCCTGAGTGCTGACACAAAAATGGCAGCTGTCGTACTCGGATTTTTTTCAGTGTTTGTACGGTTCCTCAAATTTGAATACCAATATTTTCTAAAAGTTTTCTTTGGCTTATTTTTATGAGATCAAATAAGTCAAAGAAAACTTTTAGAAATTACGATGTGTAAATCCAGGAGATTATACAAACGCTTAAAAATATTCGCCTACGACAGCCACCATTTTTGCGTCAGCACTCAGACCTAATATTCAGGGGGCGGTGGAATTTCAGTAAATGACGCAGACACTAGATTTCAGTAAATGACATATTCGTTAGATCTCAGTAAATGTCGTATTCTTTAGACTTCAGTAAATGATCCACATATTCGTCATTTTTCAGTAAACATTAACTTTTGTCACTTGAATTTAACTATCTTTTAAATTTTAAAACTAAAAGTAATTTTCCCCCAAATAAAAAAAAGTCAGACCCGAAAGGATTAATATGAAGTAAGTTATAACATAAAAAATATTGCGATGCAGATCACCGACTGAGTTTTTATTTCTGGTGTTTAAGTTATCGCTTAAAAAAGACACTCTGTAATGTAAACCTTATGAAAATGGAAATATAAAACATACTTTATTGAATTTTTTAAGAATAATAATCCTTTTTTTAAAAAGTCAACGTATTCACTAAGAAAGACTTTTGTAACAGGGATGAAATCAATAAGACATTGAGTTCAGATTTATCGAAGGAAGATAAGAATTTATTCCCTTGAAGTCGGTCAGTGATGTATAAGAAATGGCGATAAAGTTGCCAAAAGAAAAGATTTAAGCACTAATGTATATCGACAAATGTGTCAATATATTTTTTATGCTGTCGTATAAATCAAATATCTCATTTTCTGAAATCTAAGATAAAATAGAATTCGTAGTAAATTTCTCCATTCTTAAGATGTTCGATTTCTCTCATTCTTACTATAACCGATATTATTTTAACATCCTGAACAAAAGTTCCTTTTTTTTTTTTTAGAATATTTATCTTATAGGTACAGTGTAAGTTTAAGATCTCAAAAATTACGAAAGTTTTAAAAGTTGTCATTTTTAAATCATTACTTGACCAATTTGTACAAAATGTTAAAAAAATATTTAAGCAAGCTTATGCTTTGCTTTTTGCTTTTGAAGAAAATAAATAAATTTAATTTTTATAAATTTTAAGCCATAAGTAGATACTAACCGTAATCTATATTCTACTGGAAGTACCATTGCCTGTGATTTATTCTGTTGTGCTGATTCAGAAATCAGACCAGATGCTATGATCATTAAGGTTAACTGGGTGAATTAGTTCAGCCATATTCGTCCGGCATTGCTCAGCTAGTAGAGCAGTGGCAGCTTCAGCCAAGGGGAATCCCGGGTTCGAATCCTGAAACGGACTTTTTTGCCCAATTGGGAGGATTACATCTCATATGATTTCTTTACCAATTAGAATAGTTGTGGTAATATTAATCTAGCATAAGTAGATGCATATTTTTTCCACTATGCGCAAGATAATACTCACATAATTTAACCGTAAACGCTATTTTTAAATATTTAAACAAATACTGTTTTCATTTCTTTTTAATAGTTGGAAATTTTTTCATAGAAAATTCCCCACGCTTTGCATTCATAATACTTCAGATTTTAATTGCTTAAAAGGCGTATAGCCAACATAGTGAAAAAGTATCCAAGCAGGGACTCGAACCCGAGTCATCAATATAGCGCACTAACGTTCTACCAACTGAACCACTTTGAACGATACCCAGCCTGGCACTTCTCTCTATCACATGTTAGCAAGGCTACAATCGCAGCTCAAGATGGCATATTTTTCCGTGAGCCATCAACCCTTGGGCAAACACGAAACTAAAGAGAATCTAATATAAATCAACAATCATCGCCTAAAGTTCGTTCGATGTGAAAAAATGTAATATCTCTCAGACGCTTGTCAAATTAACAAAGCGTAAAAAATACGTTTTCTGATATGTCTAAAAGAAATGCTTGATCGAAAAGCTGATTTGCTGAATAAATCACATGACAGTATATTCATACATCGCACTGTGGAAGATTTACCGATTCTAGCTGGCCAAAAGTCGATTTTTCAAAGTTTATCCAACTGGAATTTTTTTTTTACCACATGTACCTTATATGTGCAGGTTGTGGACACTGCAGATGTTTTTGATATAAATGCAACCGTACTGCCAGTAGGTGAGTATGAAGTTGGCGTTTATTAGAGGAGAATAACTCGATGATTTCTAGTATATTGTTTTAATATGTGAATGTTGAAGAAATTGAAAGAAATTGTACATTATGAGTGCTTTAGAACTAGGCATGTACTTTATTTTTTTTTAATTTATATGCATATTTTTTTCTTTTGTCAATAGTTATTTCACATTTAATGTTTTTAATAACTTTATGTATTTTTAATAAATTTCATTTTGAAAATTCAAAAAGTTATATGTTAAAGCTAGATAAATCTCAACTTTTAATTTTAGTAAATAGTTTAGAGTCTTAGATATTGGATAAACTTTTACTTGTCTGCATCTATCTGCTTCCGTAGATTTTACAGTTGTTTTTATCATACGAAGTCTAAAATTATTATTATATTTTTTATTCTAACAACACTTTTCTTTTACCAGAGTCATCAGAATTTAAACCAAACACACGAATAAGCTTTTATAATATTATACAGCAACAACAAGCTTCCAAATTTAACGAAAAAATTGAATTGGCCGAAAATGTTTTGTTGATAAATGAAAATTATAACGAAGTACAAATGAAAGTTTTCAAGCAGGAAATGATTATACAGAAGACCCAGTTTAGACAAAAGTGGACTGCTGTAAATAGAGCACATGAGAAATTTCTGGAAAAGTATGAAACTTGGCTGCAAAGCAGTTTTGAAATACCTCGTTCAATGAGTACTCGTAACTTACTGAGGAAAGCCAGAATGAAGAACTATTAGATGGTGAATTGTCAGAAAATTTCAACGCAATTTTCTTATTCCTTTGTATATATAAGTATTACTCTTTAATATTTAATTTGTATCCCAATTTCTAATAGATTATTATAAAAAGTTACTTTTATAATTTGATATCATATAATAAATATAATTAAGTCTGTCATCTGTTAAGTCTGTAAGTCATATATGCTTAAATCTTAATAATATTATAAAAGTTCATAAATATTGTCCTTTTTAGTTATCAAGTAAAAGATTAACTCCTTCATTACATGTTTTAAAGATTTAAATAATTTAAATATTTAACTGAATGATACATCATAGTAATATAATAAAAAAAATCACATCAGGGTGGCTAGTGGTCAGGGTAAAATACAGTCAAAAAAAGTCATAAATCCCAGTATATTCTCATAGAAAAATTCATCTTGATTATTCGATCAAATAATTAACATGAATTTTTCTATAAAAATATACTGGTGTTTTTAACTATTTTTGACCATATTTTTCCCTGACCACTAGCCATCCTGCACATCTAACGTACTACATTAATAATTTTTAATTAAATATAATGATTTCTTATTAAACTACCGATTAAAATTTCATATACTTTCTTTAAATCAGCCTAATATATCGTTTATATAAACGAAAAATAAATTTCATCAAATAGAAGTTGAAAAATAATTTTGGCCAGCTAGAATGGGTAAATCTCCCACCGTGCATCGGCCGAAAGTTCATGCTATGTTTAAAAAGAGATCCTGCTCAGAATTTTGATTTGCTGAATTAGAAATAAAGGCCAGTGAGTATGACGTCATATTGACAAAATCGTATTAAAATATTTCAGTTTTATATAAACTCTATAGGTCATGACATCATTGGGAGTTCTTAACAAATCGTTGCAATGTATATCCTGGCTGTTGCTACGCTTTTCCAGAAAGTAAGTCCTTCACACAATGGAAAAACCTACCTAGAAATCGGTTGTTTGTTTGAAACAATTTTACCGTATAGTATACCATGACACTTTTGGAGATTATATGAGAATGCATCCTTCCTTTCAAATATGACATCATTTTCACCATCAGAACCATTGATTCCTTCCGAGATTAGAGCGTCATTTAAGTTTTAAAATTTCTGAGTTTCATTAAATATTTATTATAATTAATTTTAAATTATGTAACTTTCAGAAATATTTTATTTTGTACATACCAAGGATCTTTAAATAAATAGCAAGAGTTCAGCCTATTTAGGTGTAGGGATAAGTGTCAGTGAATATGACGTCATCACTGACATAGTTATTATAAAATATTTTATATTCGTGAATGAAAACGCATCTTTTGTTTTCCGAATGGGGTTATTTTCTTCATCGGAAACATTTCGCTTACATTATGATGATTATTTACTATTATTTTATTTACACAGATTACTTAATATTATTTCTCAATAAATAACCTGTGTTCTGCTCTTAGTTGATTGGTGCAAAATTAAACGTAATCATTTTAATATGCTTATATTTTGTGAAAACTATTGAAATTTTTCTTTTAAACATAACGCAAGTTTCAGTGGTAAAATGACGGTTCTGATTCGTGGAATGTAATAAGGGAAATTAATTTTATGTTACTGCGGTTGTTGCCAAACGGCAAGCTGCAAGATTCAGCCTTATTTTTCCACTACGTAAGAGAAGTATACATAATAGATTTTAAACATAACTTTTGTTCTAACGCAAAATTTTGAATGCGGGTTTGATTAAGAAATCATAAAATAGTTAAATTTTAATTCGAGTGAATAAAGCAGTTTCCTTTTTTTGACGCATTACAAATATATACTGTCCCCTATTCAATAGCAATGATTTAGCAAATATGATTGACAGTTATTAATCTCTGTGCTTAAGGTGTTTATTTAATACTAATGTTTCTAATTTAAACTGGCAAGTTATTTTAGCTTTTATGTAATTTCTGATTTTTTTTTAGTCTGATTGATACATTCTGAACTACAAATTCATTGAAGAGGGCATTTACCCCTCCCCCCATAGTCTCCCCAAATGGCACCTCTGCGAAACGTAGTCTTCAAAGATCAATGGCGTAGATCGCGACACACGATTCACCTCAGCTCTGCAAAAATAGGATTGCCAGGGAATACAAAAATTTAATTTTAAATACCACTGTTTTTGTATAGTATAATTCGACTGATTTAATCGTAAAATTTCTAAAGTTAATAAGGCGCTATTTCTCTACGAAAATAGTGGTATTAAAAATTAAAATTCAATATTTTTCTGGCAACCGTGCTACGAAAAGCACACTTTACAGGCCGGCAAAATTAACGGTTACATTTTAAATTAATTAGTTAATTAAAAAAAACGCTAACTAAAAATTTGGAATTATATCATGTAAGTCCATAAATTAGGGTCTAGGGATACCTTCGCGAAACTATAGATGGATTACGCAACTATACTGTCCTGACCGGGGATCGAACCCAGATACCTTAGTATAGCGCACCAACAGCCAATCAATTAAGCCATACAGACGACATCCAGTCTGGCACTTTTTTCACTAATATACGTGGGCAAGACTGCAACTCCACAGCCCAAGATAGCATGTCAACATGAGCACACTATCAGTGTGCTCATGTTGACATTCCGGGGCTCGATCCCCGGTCTGGACACAGTTTAAGCTCAAGTTGGTTGTACGCTGTTAAGCAAAGTGAAAAGAAAATTCACATCCTTTGTAGTGCTATTTAAAGATTTAAGGTGTAGTTTCAGTACTAGGGAAAATTTAATTGGAAATTAAAATATATATTATCCAATGCTGGGAATTTATTCGTCTCATGCACGCTATTGATAGTAAGCTCATGTTGACATTCCATCTTGCGCTGAGGAGTTGCAGCCTTGCCAACCTATATTAGTAAAAGAAGTGCCAGACTGCATGTCGTCCGGTTGGCTTAATTGGTAAAGCACTTGGTGCGCAATATCGAGGTATCTGCGTTCGATCTCAGGTATGGACACATTTTTCGCTCAAGTTGGTTGTACGCTGTTAAGAAAAGTGAAAAGAAAATTCACATCCTTTGTAGTGCTATCTAAAGATTTAAGGCGTAGTTTCAGCCCTACTGAAAATTTAATTGGAAATTGAAACCATATTTTATACCGAACCCTTAATGTGTAGAGATTATTTTCGGAAAGCATCAATAATGAAAAACAAGTGGATATGATAACAAGTAAGAACAAGTGGGTAAGTGTGATCGAAGATCTCTCAAAGGGTTTCGTTTAATATTCCTTTCAAAACACGTTATCCTTTTCTTAATAAATCCAAATAAATTTCATTTAGCAAAAAAAAAAAAAAAAAGTATTTTTTTTTATAAAGTAAAAAATTACCAGGCTGCTGTTTTTTCTTTTTTTCAAATATCTAAACCAGCCCGATAGCGGGCGAAGCCCGCTATTATATTCTGTCATAATAATATCTGTAATTCGGACTAAATGCGATATTTAAAAAAATAATTTCAAAATTAAACATGTTGTACACCTTCAAAATGTTAAAATATGCGAATATTTATATAATCGGATTTTTATCACGATTCAATATATTTCTCAAACTCATATATTTACTATTCTCCATTACTCATATTGATACTCGCTTTGTATTATTCTCAAACATTTGAAAAATTCGTTAAACTTCCAATATGACGTCAGATTCTCTTTTTAATTCTCTAATGACGTAATATTAATCTGCTTTGTGTACATACACATACTCATACTCCTTGTATTATTGAGAAATCTTAGAAATTATCCGTTTTATTATTATTATGACGTCAATCAATTTTATTTCATATTTATCTTTTTTTTAATTGGTGAAACTTTTTATTTCATTTTCATTTTTCACGTGGAAATCGTTCAATAGAAAATTAATTATTGTGGAAAGAATTTCATTGTGGATTTTTAATTTTTGGCAACTGCTTTAACGAAAAATGTTAAAGAAAAGGCTGTTAGAATTTTGTTTTTTTATCTCTATTTATTAAAATAATACGATTTTTTCAAATTTTATTATTTTGAGCTTCCTAGCTGGTATTCAGCTAGATGTACGCAAAGTTTCAACTCTGTAAGTTACATAGTTTCTGAGAATGGTTCAGTGACGGACCGAGATTTAAATTTATTTATGGTTCTTACACTGACATGCATTGGTGATAGTCCATTTTTGATACATTGTTCATTCCGAAGAAGTGAGTAAAACAAAAATATTTCTCACGATGAGCACAACGTGCAAAGGCTTTTTTAGCTGACTCGACGACGCATTCAAAACAGCTCTGCTTTCAACATAACTAACGAAAACCGGCCTGTCAAGTAGCATACGAATATTTTATCTGCTATTACAAATTACGAGGGGCAGTCGGAAAAAAAGTTTCCCCTGGCGACTGTGGACAGAGGTGTGTATGAAAGACAAAAAATGTAATGAGACAGTAAAGATAAAACATAACTTTATTTTTCCACATAAGTACCAAGTACATTGAGACATTTGTCATACCGCTTTATAAGCTTCAAAAAGCCCTCTAGGAAAAAATCAGGGCCTTGCATACGGACGAAGCGTTGAATTGGTATGGGCGAAAGACGACACAGCAGATACGCGAACGTGCAAGACACCGATACCATTCGGTAGAGGTCAACCGCGATGAAGCAGATGGCGCTGTTGCAGCGACAGCGCAATTGCAGTCAACAGCGCCATCTGTGCAGGCACTGCAACAGCGCCATCTGCTTGATCGCGGTCGACCTCTACCGAATGGTATCGGTGTCTTGCACGTTCGCGTTCATCTGCTGTGTCGTCTTTCGCCCATAGCCGTTCAACGCTTCGTCCATATGCAAAGCCCTGAATTTTTCCTGGAGGGCTTTTTGAAGCTTATAAAGCGGTATGACAAATGTCTCAATGTACTTGGTACTTATGTGGAAAAATAAAGTTATGTTTTATCTTTACTGTCTCATTACATTTTTTGTCTTTCATACACACCTCTGTCCACAGTCGCCAGGGGAAACTTATTTTCCGACTGACCCTCGTATTATAACAGCAATAATATAACCTTATACTAGTTATTGGCAATGTATGGCACCGAAAAAACAATTAGTAAACTTAAATCGCACTTATTTTTTGAAAGCATCTGTTTTTCACTGAACGAAATATTTAACTTTGAGCGGCCCCTTGTCATTATAAAAACTCAATAGCCGATATGCGAGGTATAAAATTACTAAGCTCAATGAGACGAATCGAATGAGCTATAAAAATCGGAATTCGCCGCCACAGACTATAGTACATTTACTTGTCAGAAATTCATATCAATTTAATTATGTTTGTAACAGTATAACACACATTAAAATACACCGCAAACGATTTTTTCCCCGGACAGACGGCAGACAGACAGACAAACCGAATTCACAAACACTTTCCAAATTTGTTCGGAAGTGTTAAAAACCAGACAAATGAATATCAATCTTTTATTTAGAGAGATAAGATATTTTTAATGTTATATTGTCAACTAATAGAAATATCACCTATTTGGATGAATACTTGAAATTTTATATTTTAAAAATTCAAATTCTTATTCAACAGTTTGTGAAGATCTACACATTTGTGAAAACTTTGAAATATCGTTCTCTTGCATTTTTCAGTCAATAATCTGAATTTATTCTTATTGTTGGGTTTCCAGATAAATTGAATGTTTGAAAATATGACATAACAATTTGAATTTGTTCGATTAGCTATGTCCCAAATTAAAAATTAATGAAAATTTCTGAATCTTTGAAAATACGTTAGAAGATTTGTGTAATCAGTATCTATACCAATACAGTGGACTCTCGTTAATATGTCTCCGCTTAAGACGCACTTCTGGTTAATGAAAACAATTTCGTATTCTTAATCTTTTGTATTTGCAATAAATGTTAAAGACTTCGCTTAGTGCGCCTTACTTCATCAGATATGACGTGCATTGAAAGTCAAGTAAATGAAAATTTATTATGCTCATTTAATGAATGTCACATGACATAAAAATTTTTTCGATTAACCATACCCCAAATTAAAAATTAATGAAAATTGCACCTATCAAAACATTTCTTCTGAATTTTTGAAAATACGTTAGAAGATTTGTGCAATCAGTATCTATACCAGTACAGTGGACTCTCGTTAATACATTTCCGCTTAAGACGCACCTCTGGTTAATGAAAACAATTTCGTATTCTTCATCTTTTGTATTTGCAATAAATGTTAAAGACTTCGCTTAGTGCGCCCTACTCGTCAGATATGACGTGCATTGAAAGTCAAGTGAATGAAAATTTATTATGCTCATTTAATGAATGTCACATGACATAAAAATTTGTTCGATTAACCATACCCCAAATTAAAAATTAATGAAAATTGCACCTATCAAAACATTTCTTCTGAATTTTTGAAAATACGTTAGAAGATTTGTGCAATCAGTATCTATACCAATACAGTGGACTCTCGTTAATACGTCTCCGCTTAAGACGCACCTCTGGTTAATGAAAACAATTTCGTATTCTTCATCAATAAATGTTAAAGACTTCGCTTAGTTCGCCCTACTCATCAGATATGACGTGTATTGAAAGTCAAGTAAATGAAAATTTATTATGCTCGTTTAATGAATGTCACATGACATAAAAATTTGTTCGATTAACCATGCCCCAAATTAAAAATTAATGAAAATTTCCCCTACCAAAGCATCTTTTCTGAAGCTTTGAAAATATCTTAGAAGATTTCTGCAATCCATGTCTATACCAATACAATGAACTCTTGTTAATGCATGTCCGCTTAAGACGCACCTCTGGTTAATGAAAACAATTTCGTATTCTTCATCTTTTGTATTTGCAATAAATGTTAAAGACTTCGCTTAGTGCGCCCTACTTCATCAGATATGACGTGCATTGAAAGTCAAGTAAATGAAAATTTATTATGCTCGTTTAATGAATGTCACATGACATAAAAATTTGTTCGATTAACCATGCCCCAAATTAAAAATTAATGAAAATTTCCCCTACCAAAGCATCTTTTCTGAAGCTTTGAAAATATCTTAGAAGATTTCTGCAATCCATTATACCAATACAATGAACTCTTGTTAATGCATGTCCGCTTAAGACGCACCTCTGGTTAATGAAAACAATTTCGTATTCTTCATCTTTTGTATTTGCAATAAATGTTAAAGACTTCGCTTAATGCGCAGTACACATCGGCTAATTCGGATATTTTTTTCACAAACTGACTAAGCAGAATCGGAACTGATTTTGTTAGCTTGGTTTTTTGAAAATAAACTTTGATTTTGAGATGTCAAGAAATCGCCAGAAACAATAATGAACATAAATAAAATTTGCCACCATCAAAAAGTGAGAGGTTCAAAAATTGCTAATGGCTGTTAATGTGACATAACAGACTAAATTTTCGAGTGTGTCACAACGCTGCTAAATAATATTGTAAAATAATCGTTTGTTCAAAAATTGCTAGTGGCTGTTAATGTGTCATAACAGACCAAATTTTGGAGTCTGTTGCAACACTGCTAAATGATATTGTAAAAAAATCGTTTGTTCAAAAATTGCTAATGGCTGTTAATGTGACATAATAGACCAAATTTTCGAGTGAGTCGCAACACTGCTAAATAATATTGTAAAAAAATCGTTTGTTCAAAAATTGATAATGGTTGTTAATGTGACTTAATAGACCAAATTTTCGAGTGTGTCGCAACACTGCTTAATGATATTGTACAAAATCGTTTGTTTAAAAATTGGTAAGGGTTGTTAATGTAACATAATAGACCAAATTTTCGAGTGTGTCGCAACACTGCTAAATGATATTGTAAAAAAAAATCGTTTGTTCAAGTAACGCAAAAGAAAAGTGAGAGATTAAAGTTAAAAAAGTATGTAAGTACGGCATTTTGTTTTCATTTTTTTTGTCTTCAATAATGTATTCTTTTGTATTAAAAAAGTATCACAAACTTGCTTTTTAACTAAAATTGCTAAATTAAAGAAAACTTGCTTATTTTAGTATTAAGTGGGTAACCTATTTAATATTCAACAAAAACTGGATTCAATTTATTTGACCAAAGGGATTACTTTATACAATTCCAATGTTTACATTGTTTAATGCGGACTTCAGTTAGTGCGTATCAAATATGGCATCTCTTGGAAGTTCGCACTAATGAGAATTCACTGCATAGAACATTGTAGTGTCTGTCTGTGATTTTTAGAAAAACACCTTTTTCTAAGTTAATTAGATTATTTATACGACGTATAGTATGATCAATGTCTGATGAACTGAAATTTATTAATCGCGGCATCCCGTACAAAAGAAACTGCGGCATGTATGCCGGATTGCAATGCGGTATGTATCCTATTTTGTACGGTATAGACTTCTCACATCACAGTTGCCTGCTCTCGCAAATGAAAATGGCGTAACCATACACACAGTACTCTATAAAAACGCTACACTTAGTCTTGACTACGAAAACATGCATGCATTTAGTAATGAGCGTATAAAAATATTTAAGCATAACGTGAAAACTTTGTATAGTGAAATCATGCGCTTACCTCAAACTAAGGATTGTACAGCTACAAGCAGTGTTGCCAATCTGAAATTTGCGTTTTACCCTCCGACTTCGATAAAAATACCCGAAAAATAACCCTCAAGCTTAGAAGTAGTAGCGCCATCTAGTGATATGAAATGTAACTGCTTGACAGGGTACTCACCCTAAACGCTTTGATTTTTTTAGTCTTTCACTGAGCTTTTCTAATCCCCCTCCTTTTTCTTTTTTTTTTTGTAAAAATACAATAAATATTGAATAAAAAATAATAATAGGTAGAAATATATATCTTAAAGGAAAATTTAATGAGAAAAAACAAATTATTATTTTGCAGAGAGCAATTATAAATATAACAAACACTAAATGCACTAAACAATATTTATGTAATATAACACTAAAATAACTCCCTGTTATATAGCATTAAAGTTAAATTAAAAAACATAAACTATTTAAAACTCACAATATTTTATCCAGATCTCCATTTAAGAAGTGGGGGGAGGGGAGAGTCGTATCTCTTTTTTGTCCTTAGCAGGAGGCAGTCACATTATATTGCAAACAATTTTTCTATTTAAAGCCAGTTTTCGAACTCAAATACATACACTTTCACAATCGCATTTTCATTCGTAAGTGCATCAAATTTACATTAATATTCATAAATGTATAAAATTTGCAAGTTCTTGCCAGATACTAAGAAATCGAACAGCGTTTCCCGTTTTCTTATAAACACAAAGAATCTTTCAGAAAATGTTGTAATGTTTGTGTTTTAGCAGATTTTTGGTACTCAACAAGCACGCAAAGGTCGTCATGAGGGAGCAATCATCTATAATTCAAGTGGCACCATATATAAAAATGTGAAATAGGTTGTTCGATTATTTGACACATAAAACAGTTCGCCTAAAAAAATATTATCTCCACTCAACACCGCGAAATTTCCCGATACATTCATGAACCGATTTTTTTAATTAAATGTATGCAATTAGCAGACATGATTATTAAATTGATTTGAAATCGAAGAACTCTTTTCATTATTTTATAAATGTTTTATATCTTGCGTTGTAAATGATTGATATCTCATGACGACTTTTTTAAGGTTGTCGCATCCGAAATTTTGATTCATATAACGCCAAGTTTGAGAGTATTTTCTGAAAGATTCTCTGCTTTTATTGAAAAATGAAAAACAATATTTGTTTTTATAGTTTCAGAATTAAAAATATCTTCAAATTAGTTGCGTTCATGAATAAAAATAAATTCAGGAATATATTAGAAAATAGCCAGTTTGGATTTGAAAACAACCTTAAGGCGGTTTGCAAAAAATGTTTTACCTTACCAACAACGCGAAACTATCTTAATATTTACGGATCTAGTTTTAAAAATAAAAGCATGACATTTTCAAGCAAGATTTTAAAAATGATTTGCAACTGAACAGTTTGTTCCGTTGTTCGACAAATCTTGAGTTTGAACGATATTTGTGTAATGAAAGCAATTTATCTTTCCTTCCGCGATGGCGATCTGGAAATTCATTTCAAAACGTCAACTTTTACAACATTTTCTAAAACATGTTTTGCATTTACGAAAAAATGAAAAAGCAGTTCGATTACACAGTTTCTGAATAAGAGCATTTGAAATTTTAAAGCGTTTTCAAACAAAAATTAATAAAAAAGATGTGTCAGAAAGTAACTTATATTTGAGAACAACCTCAAAACCAAATCCAACTCAAAGTTGAGTTCGCTTTCGCAAATATATAAGTTTAATAGTTTTTTTCTTAATTGTTAGGAAGGAAATTAAATACATAAAAGATAAACATATTCAAACTTACTGTTACAGTAAAACTTGTAAAAACCGTATCGCGAGGGACCGAAGAAAAATTCTGTTTCAGCAGATATAATTGCATTAGTGTTCATTCTATCAGAACTATAAAAGGTTTACATTTAAGACAGAAATCAGCTATACACAGGTTCCGTTTTGACAAGTTTTACTGTGTTTTAATCTCGAGTAAATCCACCCGAACCCGAAAATAGCAATTAAAACTCAGTTCTCTGGCATGTTGATATGAGATAAGCGTGGAATGTATGGATCTTTCTTTCGTTCTACTTGAAAAATAAATTTTCTAGGAAGAAAAAGAAACTTCAAATAAGGCCGAGAAACTAATCATTTCACTTCCCCCACCTCTATACCATAAGCGGGAAAACTAGAAAAATCATAAAGTTTGAAAAGCTTTTAGAGTTTCCAGATGCGACAAATGATCTTTCTATTGTAAGAGCAACGTTCAAGCAACAATTAACAGTGTCTGTTAACCATTAAAAAGGATCTGTATTTAATCACATAGGGTGAAATGAGGTAAAAAGAAAAATCACCTCATCCAACTCCCTTTAAGGTTGCCCAGACAAAGACACCCTACCCTGCTAAGACCATTTCCTTCTTTCAATCTTCTTTTATCACTATCACTTTCACGTTTACGAAACTGATTGCTACTGATAGTCAGAAAAATACAACAAACGACATAAAAGTAAATTATGTCAAATTCAAAAATACCCTCAAGCACGGTGTTCGAAAATACCCTCAAAAATACCCGCGAGACATCAAAATACCCGCAATTCGGGTAATTACCCACAGATTGGCAACACTGGCTACAAGTAAACATCGAAATGGAATTTTCGCTATACATTGATTAAAGTTATCTCATTGCGCATCTATACTGCGCGTCTGACTGCCATCTATCGATAATTAGAAGAAATAGAAGAAGTGCCACATATATCCCGGGTGTGGCGACTCTCCCGGAGTTACCCTAAATAACAAATGACGAGATTTTAGCTTAAATTATAATAATATATTGAAATTTCATTAATGCAAATTTCACCACTGTAAATACATTCAAATAAAAAAAAATCACTAAATAACACCACAAATGAATATGCATACATAGATGCAGGCACAGTGTTACAATACTGCATCCGATGTGACCGGTGTCATAATTATATAAGCATCGTTGTACGGATAGATAAAGCTGAGCGAATCTGTTTAAGATTAAATAGTAGATGGAGCTTTATGTCGTGCAATGGTCGTTGACATTGGGGAATTTGGCGACTAAGTTCCAAGCTTTCTTCCTGAATTTTTCGAGATTTTGAAGTTCTACGACACATAGAAGCCGTATTTTCCAGAAAAACAAAATCATGCTTAAAAATTATTTTAAACATCATAAAAGCTTAGTAAGTTGAGATACATTTTTCAAACAAATTCCATCTGAAAGTACATTCTCTTCCTGTTCTATGACGTAAAAATTGAGATTGTGTAATGTTTAGAAGTTAATCATTTGGCGATGAAAACGGAATTGATTGCCTAGGTCGTTGCCAAAGTCGATGTGAAGTCAGCGTTACTTACGGATATGTTGTTGCATCATAATACAGATTTCCATGACTATTATATATAGATTCTATCAATAGCATTTAAAAAGATTAATTTTAATTAGAAAATGTCACAATGTCCTCCGAAAACAAGAACGTCAAATCATGCATTAAGCATAGATTATGAAACACTTTCCAACACATTCAGAATACTGCAAAAAAACTTCTTGGAATAATATCGTGAAAGGTGATATCAAAGTAATCAATTTGGAAACACATAATTTATTTGAAAACCCAGTTTCACTAATTATCAGAAAAATATCTGAATTTTTTTGTGAAGCCCTGTATATGATCAATAGATTTGTATATATTCTATATAGTATGCTAAAATTTAGTTCAGTTAGGAAACGCACAGCACAGTTGAAAATTTCCATTAAGCAATATCGGTCAATGAACGATAATGTACTCGACATCTTTTGTGCAGCCCTGTATATCAGCTATAGAATTTATACACACAAATCAATATTAAAAAAAATTAGTTAAATTTAAAAACACGTGCCACAACTGAAAACGCACTTACAGCAATATTATTGTTCATAGGCAGCACTGTACCGAAATCTTTTGTGTGTCCCTGTAAATGAACGATGAATGCTATGCACTCCACAATCTATAGTGAACATCTTGTAATGAACCTCAGTGATATATATCAATTTCAACATGTTTGAAATATACTAACATCATTCAAATACATTGCAAATGATTTTTTCCCATAGGCCGTAATGTAACGGAATTCTTTTGAGTGTCTCTGTAAATGAACTATAAATGCTACACACTTCAATTTCAATACCGAACATGGCATAGTAAACTTAAATAACCTATATCAATTGCATGGCAATCCGTGTATATTTATGCTAGTTAGAGCCCGGACAGACAGACGGCAGATAGAAAGACAGACAAACCGAATTCACAAACACTTTTCAACTTTGTTGGAAAGTGTTAAAGATACTTACGATAAAAATTTTCTTAAAGCTTTTTACTTTGAATATGTAGTAAGAAACAATAAAGTAAATTTTAATTACACTGATTTCAAGTAAACTATTAAAAAAGTATGAATCACCAAGGTTAAAAAGTATTTTTATCCTCATGTCTGTTATGTTTAAAGTGATTTTTATTTCCTTTATCACTAATTTTAGCATCTGGAATGAATAGAACTTTTTCATCAGAAATGTTAATAAATATTTACTTTTAATGCACAAAATTTCGGAATATCAATAAAAGTAAAAGAAGAATAGAGCGGATGATATGGTTTTTTAATACTTTTTATTAAAGTAAATCATGTATTTATCATGCGAAAACACCTTTATTTTACTCCTGTTTTCAAGCATACGCATCTTATTGTGATTCTATTGAGATTGTTTTGTTTAAACTTTAATAAAAACTTGAATATTTACACGTTTGTTGTATATATATATATATATATATATATATATATATATATATTTACACTCAATATAGGCACTTTTTGTTTTGAATATTTACACACACATTTAAAAAAATAACTGTATAAATATTAAATAGAATTTAGAATATAATACTCAAGTTTTTTTCTACATTGGTCTGTTTTTAGTATTCTTTTAAAGTCCTAGGGCTATATATTTAGGTTCTACCAGTAGAGTATTTTTATTAGAAATCTTCACAAAATCTCCCGAAAAAAAGAGTAAACAAAAATTAAAATAAAAGTTTTCTTGAAGCTTTTTTCTTTACTTTGGCTACATTGCAAGAAACACCAAAATAATTTTAACTATTTTCAGTTTAAGGAAATTAATAAAAATATCAAGCATTAAGGACAAAAAAATAATTTTTTTTTCATACATGTTATTTCTTAAGCGATTTTTATTTCCTTTATCATATTTTTAGCCGCAAGAATAAATAGAATTTTTATCGTCAGCATTTTTAATTTATATATATATATATATAGTATATATTATATTTTTAAGAAACGAAATTTCCTAATATGAATAAAAAATAAAACTCGAATAAAGAATATTACATACATATTTATATTTTTGCCAACAGAAAGTTAGGAAAAATATAATCATGTATTTATGCAAAAAAAAAAAAAAAAAAAAAAAAAAAAAAACCAAACTTTTATTTTATTCCATTCTGCAAACACATGCATATACTATTGTGGTTGTCTTTAGATTCTTTCTAATGACTCCAGGTATTAACAAAAACTTCAATGTTTATACATTTTTTGTAAATTGACGAACATTTTTGTTTCAAATATTTACATTCATTCTTTTTACAAAAATAATTTGTAAAAGATACAAAATCCACCTTTCTCTTATTTATGTTGAAACAAAGGAACTTTCGAGTAAACGCATAAAATAGAAACCTTCTTTTATCAACATTGCTTCGGAAAAACCTTTTGAAATGCTTCGTATATTTGCTTTTTCTTTAAAAAAAATTGTTATTTATCATATTTGTTTAAGTCTTCAAATAAACGGTATCAAATTCAGAAAAACAAAAACAAAAAGGATTGTTAATTCTACTTAATAACATCAAACAGAATGCATTTTTATATCACTCTTTTTTTACTCATTAAACCATGTTTTCTGTTTAGTTAACAATAATTACAACATTCATAACATTTATTGTTTACCAACTGTCTAACCAGCATATATACAGCATTCTTAGAGCTATTTATTCAGTAAATATGTAATATTGAGAACTTAAAAATTTTTAAATACACAATATTGAGAAGAAAAAGTTTCGCATGAAAAATTCTGTTGGGGTGTCATAGTTAATGTTTCTTTTAATATTTGCGTAAGGAAGAAAGCAACATAAATATCTCATTTTGTTTTATTATTTAATTTTTTTTAATTACAACTTTCTAGCAAACACACAAAATAAAAACACTCTTTTGCCAACATTGTTTTAGAAATACTTCGATGTTTGCTTATTTACATCTTGACTGATTACTTCTTGATTGTTTGATTGTTTGTTATTATTATGTTTTATTAAAATTTTCGTGTGACAGTGTCAAAAAAGTATATAAAAATAGTTTTAAACATGGTGAAAAATATCACGCACAAGACAGTACTAGTTTTAATATTTTGTATGTTTTTTTTCACTTTAAAAGTGTATATTTTATTTATAAAAAAATTGAATCTAAACGAACCTAGAGATGGGTCCCGTTAGCTTTCGGCATTGGAGAATCGGCTTTCACCCTTCTTCATGCTTATAAATCGTTAATACGGTTATCACTGTCACGCTATTACCATGTAACACTGGCTCTAGACTTGATTACTATATGGCTTCAACAAAGAGTGTGGCCACTAGGTATTGCAAGTATCGCACATCTAGTTGATGACAATCGCTCATGAGTAAATCACGTAATAACCCCAAATTGCGGGGAGGCTACTTCCGGCGCTTTACTCGTACAGATTTTCTATAAAGTCCCACAGATTTTCTATAAAATTAAGATTAAGTGATATAACGGACCAGTCGTGGTGAGATAGTGTACTTCGGTGTTAATCAAACTAGTCATACATGTATGCAGTCCTGTTATCATCTTGACAAATGTAGGTCTCCAAAGTAGTTGAATATGTTGAATCAATTATAACACCTGATTACCCAGAATGTTGAAATGAAAAGCCTGGTTTATTTTCATGGTCATCTCAATCAGTGGGTCCAAGCCGTAGTAAGAAAAACTGATTAAAAATATCACAAAACCATTTCTGGCTTGCCATTTAATCCTGTATCGATGAATATATATATATATATATATATATATATATATATATATATATATTAATATTTGTAGAATTGGTATAAGGATGTAGAAATACTAGATGAATTTATAATCGCTGATTTTTTACTAAATCAGGCGTGAAACCAACAAAGTGAAAAAGTGTCCAAGTCTGTATTGGAACCAGGATCGTTGGCATTGCGCGACACTTCTCTACCATTAAGCCACCTGGACGATATCCAGCCTGGCACTCCTCATTATTATAAGTTGGCTAAGCTACAATCCTGCAGCACAAGATGAAATGTCTCCATGAACCACAATTCTTGCGGTAAGCATTAGATGCAAACTGCCACTTAATACAGCATCGATAAATAAATAAATAAATATATATATATTAATATTAAAATTTGTAGAATTGGCATACGCCTGTAGAAATACTAGATAAATTTATAATCGCTGATTTTTTGCTAAATCGGGTGTGAAACCAACAGAGTGAAAAATGCTTAATGGTAGAGCAGTGGCGCGCAATGCCAACGATCTTGGTTCGAATCCATGCTTGGACACTTTTTTTCACTCTGTTGATTTCACGCCTGATTTAGCAAAAAATCAGCGATTATAAATTCATCTAGTATTTCTACAGGCGTATGCCAATTGTGCAAATATTAATATATATATATTCATTGATGCTGGATTAAATGGCAGTTTGCGTCTCATGCTTACCGCAAGAATTGTGGTTCATAAAGACATTTCCCCTTTTGCTGCAGGATTGTAGCCTAGCCAACTTATAAAAAAGAGGATTGCGAAAATGGATATTGTCCAGGTGACTTAATGGTAGAGCAATGGCGTGGAATGCCAATGATCCTGGTTCGAATCCAAGATTGGACACTTTTTCACTCTGTTGGTTTCACGCCTAATTCAGCAAAAAATCCGCGATCATAGATTCATTTAGCATTTCTACAGGCGTATGCCAATTCTAGAAACATTAAATGTTGTTGGAAATCTTGACTGCAACAAGGTACTAATAATAAGAAATGGGATTTTACCCTAATTTCCCTTATTATCACATAGAAATGAAACTGAAAATTGTGTCTAATAACATCTCGATACAAAAGGTATTCTATCTCTATTCGATTTCTATTTCTACCATTCAACTATTCTTTTGCCCTGTGTATATATTTACCGTGGAATATATCTATTCATTCGCTACTCATTCTGTGAATATTTTATTGAAACAAAACCTATAAAAAACTACTATTTATATGCTTAAATATATTTGAGAAGAAATTGTGTTTTAAAGGTTTTATATATTAGTTTGGCAAATAAGTTCATTAGGTTTTTAAGGTTACAAAAATAGAATGATTTATACACACCTCGTATATTTTAATCTATTATATACTGATCGTTGTTAGCGATGACCTTTCACCATTTTTCCACCAACTCCATAATGTCGCGTTCATAGAACGTCTGTGACTTAATCGGCAAAATAATTACATAAGGTCCTTTTTACAGCCCTCTCAACACTGAAGGTTTTTTTGTTAAAAATCTTTGCTTCGACTGGAACAAATGGTAATCAGATGGCGCCAAGTCCGGTGCATATGGATGATGAGGCAAAACATCCCAGTCAAGACACAAGAATTTCTGCTGGGTGGTTAATGACGTAGTGGAGAACAACAGCTTTCGGATTGACCAATTCTGGCCGTATTTAGCGTAAAGCATTGCTTAGTTTATTTAACTGCAAGCAGTATATAGTGGAATTAATGGTTCTGCCTGCTGGTAACAACTGGTAATAAAGAACACCCATGAAATACAACCACACGGAGAACATAATCTTCTTGTGATGCAGTTACTGGCTTCTAAGTTATTTGTGGTGGCTCGTTGCTTTGTCCCTACGATATTTTCGTACTACATTACCATAGACGATCCATTTTTCATCTCTTCGCACCATTGGCTTAATATATTCGCAAGGCTAGGTATTTTGTTGTTTCAGCCGTGAATAGCAAATGGAAATGCAACTGATCAAATTCGCTGCGGTCAATTTATTCAGTATCCAAACATTGAGACGGGAAACGTATCTTAGTTAACGAAAATGGTTTTCCTCGCTTATATAGTACATATTTAACTGTTCTCCCGAACAGTTTGGGATGGATTCGCATCAACAATTGCCTTGACTTTGCTGGAATCCATCAACCGGAACGTGGCGTGTCATTGATTGTAAAATCTCCTGAACGGAATTTGGTAAACCACTTTTTACACACGCAATCTGTTACAGTCTCATTCCCGTATACATTGCATATCTTTTTTTGAGCTTCCAGCGCTCGTTTGCCTTTTTTGAAATAGTACAACAAAATATAACGATAATACATGTTTTTCATAGCTACGTGGTGCAAACAAAGTTGAAAAGTGTTTATAAAATCGGTTTGTCTGTCTGTCTGTCCGTGCTCTAACTCCCGTAAATATATTCAGATTGACATGCAATTGATATTTCTTATTTAGGTTTACTATGGCTTGTTCAGTATTGAAAATGAAGTGTGTAGCATTTGCAGTTCATTTACAGGGACACTCAAAAGCATTCCGTTACATTACGGTCTATGGGAAAATATTATTTACGATTTATTTTAATGATGTTGCACAATTTCAGACACATTAAATTTGATATATATCACTCAGGTGCCCTACAAGAGTCTTACTATAATACTGTGTGCATAGCACTTATAGTTCTTTTACAGGGACACTCAAAAGAATTCCGTTACACTACGGTCTATGGAGAAAAATCGTTTGCGGTTTATTTTAATAATGTTTCTCAATTTCAAATATATTGAAATTGATATAGTATATTACTGATGTGCATTTCAACAGGCTTACTATAGAATATTTTATGTATAGCATTCATCGTTCATTTACAGGGACACACAAAAGAATTCGCTGTTGTCTGTAAACATTAATTGATGGAAGTGAGTTTTCAGTTGCTGAACACGTTTTTAAATTTAACTCATATTTTGTCTATTACTTAATGTGTGTAAACTCTATAGTTCATATACAGGTCAGCACAAAAGTTCTCTAGTACATTTCTGTTTATTGACGGAAATTCCAGAAGGAGAACGTTAAACTGTGCAACGCGTTTCCTAACTGAACTGAAATATAGCATTCTATGTAGTATATATACAAATCTATACATCATATACAGGGCTGCACAAAAGAATATAATTATGGATATTATTTGGATATTTTTCCGAATATTGTTGGTAATTCCTAAAATTGGGTTTTTAGATACGTTTCGTTTTCCAAAGTGTTTACTTAGATATCATCTTTGAACTTATTAAACTGTAATGATTTATAAAATTATTTTGTGGAAAGTGTTACATAATCTATGCTTAAAGCATGATTTTTCGTTCCTGTTTAAGCTCTGTCATAAATTATCAATTTCTGTATACCAGGGATACTATACTGATATAAATTAGTGAAACTAAAAACTGCTTTTAATAAATCTGTGATATCATAAATGTTCTGTATCAGGAATGTGAAACTTTAGACCTGCGCGTACCCAAAATTCACAAACAATATTTATCAAAATTGTAACGTGCCAAACTTTCATGCAGAAAATTATTACAGTACATACATCTTATAGAAATCACTAGTTAATAGAATTAGCCGCTTTCATGCATAATAAATGCAAACATTAATAAAAATACTGTGTATTGAAATCTTTTAATAATTGAACGAAATTGGATTCGAAAACAGGATTAATTCAACGGGTACACAGTAAAAAAGGTAAATGTTTCTACATCTACGAAAATATACACGATTCCGAAAAGCGTTCTTTATCTTTAGGAATCTTGAGAAACTAATATACAGTGTGTCCCAAAAATGAGTAATAAATTTTGATAGTCAATGAAAAAAAATGGAACGCGAGATAGAAATGTATCGTTTGCGGCCTTATGTTTGTGCAACCAGGGAATTTTATCCCACCAATTTGCAATTTTAACATTTTCGCCAAAAGATGACACTGCAAAATAGCGGTGATACTCCAAAACAAGAAATACCCGCTGTATCCAACGAATAAACCATTTTCAATAGTGTATGTGTACTCTTTCAACAGGACTCACTAACAGATAGCGTAGCAAAATACCGAATGAAGATGTGATGGATTGAATTTCTCTGCAGCTGTTGCATACCTGCAGCGTCATCTTTTGGCGAAAATGTTAACTGAATTTACAAATTGGTGGGATAAAATTCTCTGTTTACCCAAACGTAAAGCCGCAAACGATATATTTTTATCGCGTTCCGTTTTTTTTTTATTAACTTTCAAAGTCTACCAGTCATTTTTGTGACACGCAGTATTTTTTAGATTTAAAGATGAATTTATAAAAACAATTTTTCGTTTGCTGCCACTGGTTTTTGTGAGTGCTTCCGAGTAGTTTGTAATAGTGTTTGATTCAGTTTTAGCAAACTGGATTATCGGTTTTTAAGATGATATTAATTCTTAGTTAAACATTTTCAGCTGCGTAACTGAATGCAAGTAACATGCAAGAGTAAAAAAAAATATAATAATTTTAATGTTAATGTTAATGCTGTTAATTTATCATGTTTGTCTGTAAAATATGTTTGTTGAACATAAAACTGTTCACTTGAGAATGAATAGCATCCAAAAAGTTATATTCTGGGTTGAGAAAACTGATTAATATTATATGTAAAAATGAAAATTTGTCCGTCTGTCTGTCTTCTATACAAATCATTAGTTTGAAAGCCAGAATTCTGAAATGTTACGTGTAGGTTTATTAAAACTCGGTCGATGCAACTAAAGTAATCCGGAATCGACATAATGTATAGTTAATTTTTAATTAATGAAAAACCAAAAATCTTACAGCCTTTTCCTATTAAATTTCACAGAGTTCAGAGAATAAATGGAGATGATATAATTACGCTTGGCATGACGTTGAAGATGCAACCCTACAGTCGGCCCAAACAACTGGCGGCTTGCTTTGAAAACCTCTCCCCGTCCAATGAATCCAGTCCTTGTTCCACGTGCAGCCTTTTTCCGACCAATGAAGACAGCATTTGGGCCTAATGATTTGAGCGATAACCGGCTATATTGCAAGCCGTTTTTACGGTTCGTTGCCTCTCTATTTATTCTCTGAACTCTGTGATTAAATTTAAACAGTTTTCGTTATAGTAGTTGCCAACAGTAAAATTCTTTCTACAATAATTAATTTTCTATTGAAAGATTTCTACGCGAAAAATGAAAAATGAAATAAAAAGTTTCAACAATTGAAAAAAAGATTAATATGACGTCATATTGGTAATATAACGGAAATTTTCAAACATTTCTCAATAATAACAAGGAGTATGAGTTTGTGTAAGTACAGAAAACAAGTTAATATGACGTCATCAGAGAATTAAAAAGAAAATTAATATCTCGTTATATTGGCAGTTAACGGACTTTTTCAAATGTTTGAGAATCATACAAAGAGAGTATCAATATGAGTAATAGAGAAAGCAAGTAGGTATGAGGTCAGCAGGTGAATATAACGTCATAAGAGTTTGAGGAACGTATTGAATCATGATAAAACCCGATTATGGAAATATTGTCGGATTTTAACATTTTGCAGATCTATATACAACATGTTTAATTTTGAAATTGTTTTTTCTACATAAACCTTTTTAAAATCCCGGACAACACAGAATACTTTAGCTGATATACTATAAAACTACTCAAAATCATTTCAGAAAATCAGTGGCAGCAAAAGAAACTTTATTTTTATAAATGATATTTTAAATCTGGAAAAAATATTGGTCTCTGAAGTTTCTAAAGATAAAAAACGCTTTTCGGATTTGTGAGTAACTCGGAAGAGGCTATTGTATATTTTAGTTTGTAGTTATATTTTCCTAAAATAAAAAATATCTGTTTTTTTTTTCAGTTTATCTACTATAGTACAGAAAACGATTTTACATATTTTTATTGGAATATTTTTTAAATGTTCATAAATGCAACTATTAACTTTTAATAATCTAATTTGCATAAAAAACGGATTAATAATTTATTGAGGAGATTTTTGCTGTTCTACGTATGATGCAGAATGATTTACTTCTGCTTCATATAATGTTATTTTTACAAAACAGTATACAGATATGTTAGTCCATTTGTTATTTTATTGCAACGACGGCATCCAACCCGGGCTTCCCGGGATAGAGAATATATGTGAAAACCATTTTTTAATTTTTTGCTACTGAAAACTAATAGATTTTTTATATTTAATAATTTTTGTTAGATTGCCTGCTAACAACACCAAAGAAATCGCTAAAAATTTCGTTATCTTGAGCAGTTTTTTTTTAAATTCTGATATTTTCAGCAGTTTTAAGCGTTTATTTCAATTACATATCTGTTAAATCTGTGTTTTATTTATACTATTTTATTTATTGCTTAATGTAGTTTTAATTTTGTTATTGAATATTAGCTGGAGACAAATGCTGAACTTATTTTATTGTTTAAAGTGCAAACAGATTAATATTTTGAAATCGTCTGCAAGCGATGTAGATAAAAAAAAAAAAAATCATACTTGAAATTTAATTTAAATGCTATTATAAATCAGTCAATTAATATACAGTTTTCAAACAGATTGCATTTGAAAGTAGATTTTTTTCCCTCTATAACGGTGTAAAAATTAAAAATGTGCGATGTTTAGAAATTAAAAAAAATTGCAGTAGCATCATTCGCAAAACCGAAATTTCATCGTCAACTGTTGCCATTCGCAAAATGACGTCAGCGTTACGCACGGACACGTTTGTCCTTTATAATATAGATAGATAGGTGAAGTTTGTCCAAAGAATTAAAACCTTTTAAATTCATATAGCAAGGAAAAATAGCTACATGTTGAATGCTTCAACAATTAAAAACTCTGCATAATACGACGAAAAAAAAAATACATTTCCAATTTGTGAATTCATGCATTATTTGCAAATGTCTGTATGTTTTAAAAATGTTATTTATTATGATGAAAAGATAATTAAATTTTATCTGTAAAATGATTCTCGCGTATCAATCATATAAATCATTATCCCTAATCTATATACAATTTTCGCATGCTAGAAAAATTATCGCACGCGTGTCACAGATTCGCAACTAGTGTTCTATACCATACATAACCGAATTTTTATTCATATCATTCAACCATTTTCTTGCTAAGAAAATGCATTCATCATGAATGCATTTACCTATTCATTCTCTGCCCATTCAATAAATAACTCATTGACAGAAAACAAGAGGTCTTCAGAAAACTCTATCTATTCAGCAAATATTTTCGAAAGAAATGAATCGAATTGTCATTGAAACAGGCAAGATTCCAGATCTTGTCTTATTAATAAATTTATCTTTATGATATGCCATGCATATACGAGGCGGATTAACTCTTCTTTTGTAACAGTTTTAGTTTTGATATGCCTGAGTATGACTGTATAACAGAAACATGAAAATGTCAGAAACAATATTTATAAGAGTAAATGTGTGTAAACGGCTAAATTGAGTGTGAATAAGTGAAGTTACTTTTGCTAATATAAAGCTGGTAAGTAAAGTTAGAAGTAAAGGATCTTTTTAACACTTTCCAACCTAGTTGAAAAGTATTTAGGAATTCGGTTTGTCTGGCCGTCTGCCGTCTGCCGTCTGGCCGTCTGGCCGTGCTCTAACTCCCGTAAATATGCTCGGATTGCCTTGCAATTTTTATAAGAAGTGTGTAGCACTTATAGTTTTTTTACAGGGACACTCAAAAGAATTCGTTACATTACGGTCTATGGGGAAAAATCATTTGCAGTTTATTTTAATGATGTTGCACAGTTGCAAACACATTGTAATTGATATATATATCACTAAGGTGTATTACAAGAAGCTTAATATAGAATAGGTTAGCACTTATAGTTAATTTACAGGGACAGTTCAAAAGAATTCCGTTACATTACGTCTATGGAGAAAAATCGTCTGCGGTTTATTTAAATAATGTTTCACTATTTTAAACCCATTGAAATTTATATATATCACTAAGGTGCATTACAAGAGGTTTACTACAGAATATTGTGTGCATAGCAGTCATCGTTCATTTACAGGGACACACAAAAGAATTCTCTACTGTCTGTTCAACAATAATTCCTGGAAGTGCGTTTTAAGTTACTGAACGCGATTTTAAATTTAACTCACTTTTTGTTTATTACGTGGTGTGTATAAATTCTGTAGATCCTTTACAGGGAAGCACAAAAGTTCGCGAACACATTTCCGTTTATTGACAGAAACTCCAGAAGAAGAATTTTAAACTGTGCTACGCGTTTCTTAACTGAACTAAAATTTAGCATCCTATGTAGTATATATACAAACCTATAGATCCTATACAGGGCTGAATAAAAGTATTCGGATATTTTTCCGAATATTGTATACGTTGGAAGTTCTTGAAATTATGTTTTTAAATATGTTATGCGTTTTCCAAATTGTTTACTTAGATGTTATCTTTCAGCTTATTAATTTGTAAAATTATTTTGGAAGCGTTGGAAAGTGTTACATAATCTATGCTTGACGCATGATTTTTCGTTCTTATTTATAAATGTTTCAACATTCAACAGATGTGAATGGACTGCTCATATTATTATTATGCACATACTAGCTGATCCGTCCGGCTTTGCCCTGAAATGAGTAACTTTCTTTTGCGGTTTCTATAAAAATAGTCTTTTTCGGTGAGCATTCTGTTCTAAACAAACTTCTTTCCGAACGAAACTCCGGCACTCGTCCTCGCTGCCTACGCCATTGTACAGCAGGCGTGATACCCACGCGCTGCTATATAGTTTAGTTTCAATTCCTACCACTAGGGGGCGCAAATTCATCGTACTTAGTTATCTACATCTTAATTAGTTCATGTGAAGTTGAATAAACCAATTCCGTTGAAGAAGATTCTAAACATTTCGTAGAACACTTTGGTCGAAATATGAAAATGCCCTAGGTCGACCATTTTCAACCACCCATTCTCCCACACCCCCACAGCTACCGACATGCAACCACCATAGTGTACGATGGGAGACTCGAGGCTACTACCCCACACAAACACCAGTGGTCTGCGCTGGGTAGTCGTGTCTACAAAGTGGAATATAGAGATACACACGTCTATTTATATATAGTATATAGATTTGTGCACTGTAGTTGACCATGATATTTATAGCAATGCTTTGGTAATTTGAATGTGCTTATATTGTGTTAAGAAATTTTGATGTTGTAAGGAGGTCAATAAAATGTCCTTGAAAAATTTCAAAATTTAATTCAAAATTAAGTAAAGGGCATACGAGAATGGGATTTCGACAAAAATACTTCTCATCAATTGAAAGTTTTAAACAAATAAAAATAATTAGTTTCAAAATTTGCTCAAGGATTTAGCCTTAAAAGCTGCAAAAAGAAGCATATAAAATTTAAGGTAAGCAGTAACAGCGCATTTATGGTGCAAAATCTTCTATCACATTTCAACGTGTGCACTCTTTGCACATCTAATCACATCCAAACTATGTTTAATTTTATTCCATGTGTTTGTTTAAAACGGGTATCAAACAAATAATCTATCTTTTTTGTTCTTTTAAGTTTTTAAAATTATTTTCATTGTTTTTAAGGTATATCATCATCTGCCAAGGAGTTTTGACCTACCCTGTACTTTGGACATCTGTAATAAAAGGTATCCATGTTCAAGTTCTGAGCTGGATATTTTTCGCTCTGTTGGAATGAAGCTCAACTCTGATACTCCAACCATTGAATATGATTTTCCTAGTTGGAAAAACTTCCCTCTCTTCATTATGACCTAATTACATGGTATACAGGAGTTTCCATGTTATATCACATTTTCAACATATAAATGCTGTTATAGCTCGGATAAAGGAAATTAGCACTGCATGTCCAGCCATGTCCAACAAACAAGAGTAAATTATGCCAGCCAAGATATCGTCCGGGTAGCTCAGTAGGAAGAGCATTGGCCCGGTACCTTTGCAAGCCAAGGTACCCAGGTTCGAGTCCTGGTCTGAACATTTTTCGCTCTTGTTGGAATAAAGTTCAACTATGATACTCCAACCATTGAATATCTGTAATAAAGTTAAGTAAATTTAGCAAAATTGAAGATTTGACAGCATAACTAGGCTTAGTAAGCGTACGTAGCTGCATCTAAAAGTTTCTGGACCAGTTTATGTACCACGCTAACAAAAGACAATACAAGATAGCATCTGCAGCTATAGTGATTATAAATTAGGAGAGAACAGTGTGCCAAGAGATTTAGTTGACTAAACAATCATAGTTGTTCGTGTAATGTTTTTAACATTTTTGTGTATTACCATATTTTTCGGTAGAAGTCGCACTTTTCTACCCACCCTTAAAATACGCTTATAAAATGAGGAATGTCTTATACGATGAAGGAACAAATATTTCTTGCTCACTCTGTTTATAGGGTGCCTCTATACGAGAGTGGCGACATGCGCACATGGAGCATGCTTAAACAGAAGTTTTTGTCCAAACTAGCGCAAACGTACATTCTAGAACTTGGTGTTACTCGCCTGGACGAGTTCAATTAGACGAGTGAGACAAGTTATCAGAAATTAGCTTGGCGATAATTTCAGCCTCCTTAAGATTCTTGGCCCTTTATTTTTGTCCAAAATCGCGTCAACAAATCAAATTTTATATCCCGTATGTCGCTACCTCATATATACGGGTGTCCCAAAAATGACTGATGCATTTTAAAATTCAATAACTTGCAAACGGTGACAGATTTTTAAAAAATTCTTGCGGGAGGGTTATGTATGATGTCAGGAGTTTTCTTACTGTGATTCTTGATTTTAGTTCGAATTTCAAACAATAGATGGCGCTGACAGCGATTGGCACTCTGTCGAGGCCGAAACTGGCACCCCTCAGCGTTGATGCACCGCCCCCTGAATACTTGGCCTGCGCGCTGACAAAGACGGAAAAAGACGGATTTTTTTTTTCAAAATTTGTACGGTACCTCGAATTTCAATACCAATAATATCTAAAAGTTTTCTTTGACTTATTTGATCTCAGAAAAACTAGGCGAAGAAAACTTTTAGATATTATCGATGTTAAAGTTTGAGGGACCGTACAAACTTTGAAAAAAAATATCCGTCATTTTTGTCAGCTCGCAGACTTAGTATTCAGAGGGCGGTGCATCAACGCTGAGGGGCGTCAGTTTCAGCCGTGACAGAGCGCCAATCGCTGTCAGTGCCATCTATTGTTTGAAATTCGAATTAAAATCAAGAATCACAGTAAGAAAACTCCTGACATCATACATAACTCTCCTGCAAGATTTTTTTAAATATCTGTTACCATTTGCCAGTTATTGAATTTTAAAATCCATCAGTCATTTTTGGGACACCCGGTAGATACCCTACCTTTTGTATTTCTCAAAAGTGAGCGAGTGGATAAGACATCTTGGTTGAAAGTGAAAGGACAAACCATTATTAGATATTTTCTTAAGTGTGGTATCAATAATGTTGTTGGTGGAAGTGAGGATCGTATTATGTATGAAGACGACGATAATGAGGAAGATAAAGACGTGAATGGGGAGAAGATTCAGATTACAGTGACATATGTATTTTACAGTTTTCATAAAGGTTAGTGTATTTTTCTAATGCTATTATCAGTATTCCACTACAAATATTTTTATTTTTAATTAGGTATTGTAATTTTTTTACTTTCATGTTTTTCTTAAAGAAGTGTTACATTTTGGGTTGCGTCTTATACATAAGAGAGTCTTATACACCGGCAAATACAATACATCAAGGACAAAAAATGAACTAACTAATTAAAATAAAAGTTTATGTCAAACTGTGAAAATAGGTCACAGAGGATTTTTACAGACTTCCACCATTCGTATTGCCTGGCATCGATGCTGCATAAATTAACGAACTTTTTAAAGGTACCTCAAGTTTCGCGGAGTTTAACAGCGTGAATGATGATTCTTTCCACTAGCTTCATGTCAGAAGTAATGTGAATTTTGTAAACAATGTTTACAAAATTACCGTCAAGACATATGGTCGTCTTGAAACGTGACCACAGAAAGAAATCGATGCTAAATAAATTAAGTGGATATGGTAAGCGAGGGGAGCGTCTTGTGAAGAGTTCTGAAAGATAAAATACAAGTGCTGGCATGTAGCACGACCTATTTGTTTCTGGTATTGTTATTCTATGTGAATACGTGTCATATTATGGTGTCTTCATTTTTTCAAATTTTGTCTGTGGAATTTTAAGCCGCCATGTATATAAGAATTACATCCCCAAAGCAATTCCCATTTACAAATTTGTTCAGAGAGATTCCCATTTACAAATTTGTTTTATAGTGAACTGAGGTCAAGAACATAAGATTTAAGGCTTTTCTCTTTTTACAAAACAGTAAGCGATTTCATATTTAAAATTTTTCACTTCTTCATACTGTACTGTCAATTTTCTTACTAATACTTAGAAAAATCTCCAATGCCCACTCCTGAAAGGGTCTGGAAAGTCAATAGGTTTATTTGGAACATCTTATCATGTGCTAATGATTAAAATTGAAATCTATATATGCAATATTCTAAACCAGGTTATGTAAAGCAAATCTTAATACAGGGTGAAATAAGATGGACTAAACTTCACGCGGTTACGTTTTTCGGGCCATGCATTGTAATTGACTGATATACAGATGATCACATATTATCAGCACATATCATTGGCATAGGGTGGGTTTTGAGCGCATGATGCAATTCAAAATATTGCGCCCCATTCGTAGAGATTACTACAGGTTGCTATAGTTTTTGAGACAACTAATTTGTTGTTACCCCTAAAAAAATTAAATCTAAAATAAATCGCTTCTATGCCTCCCCTCCCAGATCTCATGAGTAAATCATTTGGAAAAGAATGCTCTAAATTTACAAATACTATCGCTATAGGTCTTCCAAATTTCTCCTAATGCATAGCAGCTTCAGTTGTACGTAAGATAGCTACTACGCACAACAAGAATTTTAGCATTCGTGATTTCGGTAAAACCATGAAATTCGTAAAAGAAGAATTTATATAACTTCTTTAGCAGCAAATTTTTATGACCTTAAAATTCTTATCACAGCCCCAGTGAACTCGGTGACGATTTTTCTTCACGTATAGAATAAAATCAGCCGCCGTATAGATGTTTTCGTAAAGCTCCAAAGGGGGGGGGGTGGAATCATATTACATATATATACATTTTAACATGAGTATAATCAAATGTATGTCATCATTCACATATTTATAGTATATAGAATTATAGTAAATATAATATAATAGAATTTATAGTATATGGTTCAGAAAATATCGCTCATCCACAAAAAAAGTGACACACTCCAACTATTCATTATTCCTTTAACAGGTCTGGCTTAGATGCGTCTCGGAAATGTGTCACAAGGGTAGTTATCCAAAAGACCGTTAGATTGTGCTATGTGTTATTTTATCACCACAGAGGGAAGGAGCTGGGTCAAAAGGTGGTGGTGTAGTAGTTTACTCAATACTACCCATCTCTTTTACGTCTTGATTCTTAACCTCTTGGGAACGAGCGACACGTATACGTGACGCATAAGATGCTCAGAATCCTCGATTATTCCCACCAGTTACTTTTTATTCTAAGCTTTGCCTTGTTTAATGACAGCATTTCTGCGGTTCAATTAGGCGATAATTTCTGTTTTGAAAAACCGGTGGTAAAATATTAAAAATTCTGTAAAGGACGCTCGTCGCGAAAGGGCTAAGGGTTTAGAAAGTAAATATGTTTCTACCACAAAGTACACAGAAAGAACTCTGGATTTTTTTTAGTTAGCTTCATGTCGCCATTTTGTTGAATGGTTTTTACGCGAACGATTTACCATATTTTTTTGCTTTTATTGTGTGAAGATTGTTAGGTAGCTTTCAATACAAAAAAGTATAAAGCTACCTATTGCAGCCGTTCGGAGGAATGCAGTTCCGAAAAATTTCGATGTATTTTCACCGATCATGACCCCCAAACCCCAAAACCACCCTCCGTTCAAATGTTGATTTATATATATAGATATATTCATATATATATATATATATATATCTGACCTATGTCATACGATAACGCTCGTATTTATAAATCAATTTTGATGAAATTAATTGTGTGTATTAAGCTAACCAATGTCACGACCGAGTTCGTTGGCCAGCTTGATCCGCCATTTTGTTTCAAGATAGCGGCCATTTAAAAATTTAAAACTAAACTAAATATACAAACAAATTAAAAATTCAAATTTATTTTTTAATTACGTTTCAGGCCTTGATACAAGGATTCCAGAGCATTTTTTGTTTACCTCTATCTTAAAAAATGGCTAATTTGAATTCAAGGGTGGCTGACATTTTGAAACAAAACAGCACATTAACGCGATTACTCGCAAATTATTTTCTTTCATTGTTGTAATAATTTTCCCAATCATACGCATAAAACTATATATTCATATCCGTTAGCGCCAAAATTGGCGCCATTTGGCGAAATATCGCCAAATTTGGCGACCAAAATAAGTCTTCATAAATGAAGCCAATTTGGCTATTGCTCAATAATTTGGCGAATTTCTTATTCAAATTCTGTATTAACGAATCTTTTGTAAACGTTTCTTTGCTTTTTAACTTGCTGTTTTCGTGTAACATTAGCTAAAATTTTAAAACGAAGATATAGGAAAGCTACCTTTTCCTCCCGGTACAGGCCGGAAGGACTTTTTTTATTTGTGGTCATCATGACTAAAGTAAATATGGATTTCTTCGAGGACGAGTGTTTTAATAACGCGAAAAAGATTAGATTTAAACTAATCAGAAATGAAATATCGATGGACTCGATAGATGAACAATCCATTCAAGTGTTGACTGATCTATATGATAAAGCTTATTCCTGGACAGCTAAGGATCTTTTTAACAAACAAAGGACATTCATCAAATGCAAATCAGAGGAAATGAGCCAACTCTCCTCAAAAGTGACACGTCTTGACAGCAGACTCACAGCAATTGAGGATGAACTGGCAGTGCTTAAGGTGAGCTGCCCTTCTTTTTCGATCTTTAGGGATAGGCCGAAGGTAAAATCTCCCCCCTCCCACCATCTGAGGAAATTCCTATTAGCGACGATATGATCGTTGATCAAGTGCAACTTTCTACTAAACGTAATAGGGATAGTGACGAGCGTTTAGGTAAGCTTCTACTGTTGCATGCAGAGCTAACAAGGAAGGCCTCCTTAAAGCGCATACTCAGAAAAATTTGAAAAAAGAAAATGCTAATAAAGCTACTCATGTATGTAATAAAAGAACAGTGAAATTTAGCTGCGGAATCACAGTAGAAAATATGCAAAAAAATAAAATACTTTCGAGTATTTGGCACAAAAAGACGCGATTTTGCTAACAGCATTTTTCCCTCGCCAAACGCAAACGATTTTAACGCATTTTGAAATCGCTTGTAAAATGATTATTCGAATGCGCATTACTTAAACGATGAAAGTTTATTATTTTTTGAATATTTTTTGTATTTTCAACAATGTTTTTTTAAATTTCCAAATATGTCAATGAGATTTTTATAAAATTTGAAAGCGTAAAATTGCCATTAGCTTAAAAAAATTATACGAATGGGTTAATTCTAGGGTTCATGATACCATACCTCTTGTTTAGAATCGTTTGCATTTTGCGTTCAACATTTTCAACTCTCTGTAAGTTTGCAGTAATATTAATTTAAAATATTGTTTAAATCAGATTAAATAAATCATTCACTTTTTTTCTATTTATTATCGATTGAATGAAATTTTGCTATTGTTTTATCACCAATTACACGATTTTTTTCTAATTTAAACGGCTTCACCAGTTATATAATTATATTTAAATGTATTTTAAAAAGAAAAGAACGATGAAAAACGCATTCGTTATACATTTCCATATCGAAGAAGTTGTTGTTTCCATAGCAACAATAATTTTTCCTCGAATTGAAAATGTTCAGAATCGGGCTTATTTTTAAGCTTGAAACAATTTCAATCAATTTAAATTTTGTTTTAAATCATAAATTACAATATTTAAATTTTATTATATATACATATAAAGGTGTACACAAAACTGTAGTTATAAAAATGAATTTATTCTGTAAGTTAAACTTAGATAAACAAGTTTTCCCTTGAAGCATGAAAAAGTTCCCCCAAGCATGAAAAAGTTTTCCCTTAAAGAGTATTTGTCATAAAACAGTATTCTTTAAAAATTTTATTCCGTCGCCAACCGGCGCGCGGCGATAAATTGCCAAATAAGCGAAAATTTCATAACTTTTTTACGGACGTTATATCGAGGTTCCACAGAATTTTTTTTATTGACGTATATATCCCTATTAGAAGAACATTCTGTCATTTTTTCAAAATTTTCTGAGTATGCGGTTATGGAGACCTTCCTTGTAAGTACTGTATTTTTATGCTACGGTAAAAAGTGGAAAAATACATATCTTCTTTTGCCTCTCCTGTGAAATACAGTATTTTTTAGTTGTGTCACTTTTGTTGCGAGTGAGCGACATAACCGTACGAAATCGTGCTCACCATTTTGAATCATCCTATATTTTAGATTAAAGTTTCAAACATTCAAGCGTAAGAAAATATCATTTCCATCTTTCGAAAGAAAATTTAATTGTTTTTGTTCGATTTTTAAAAGAACTTTCAGTATTAGTTTTTAGAAATATTTAAGTTACTACTTATGTATCCTACTAACTACCTGATCATTTATTATTGACAATTTTTTCCATTTTCATTGCTGCATGTTAGTTTTTTCTTCTTTTTTTTTGGAAAAACCATTTTCTTTAGGAAATCTATAAACCTGTAAGATAAAAAAAAAATATATAAAAAATTCAATACATACAAAAGTTTCTTAAATTTTTCGTATCTGCTTAGTATTCGAAGCAACAAACTCAAAATAATAAAGTTGAATTCTTGGTACTAAATCATCTATAGTTGAAAAAAAAAAACATTTTTATTTTTTTCATCTTTTTTATTATTATAGCGAAGTTAAAATATATTTTTTGATGTATGTAGATAATTTATTGAACATTAGATAAGATAATTTAGATATGAAAACGCCACCCCATCACCAAAATAACATTTTCAGTAGGTTTCAAAAGACGTGTCCTGCTTACATTCAAACGAAAAAATAAAAATCTTTGATATAAATCTATTACTAAAATTCAATAAAAACAAACTATTGTAACTAAAATTACGTTAAAAAACATTTATAACTGAATAAGGAAACTTTTATGATAACATAAACCATTTAAATCCTTTCTTTTTATAGAAGAATATAGAATACAAGGTGGCCCGTTCCCCCCAAGACCTGCACGGAAAGTAATACTATTACTTCAGATTCAGCATTTGTTCATCAACTGGTACCTTCGAAAAACTCAAAATTGTCACCCCACAGTCATATCAAGAGAAATCCAATTCTAGAAGCTTTCTTCCATCACTATATCCTTCAAAACAACCCGTTCTGTAAATATGACTTTAGGGCCAAAATTTCATCTAGAGATTTCCAAAAGTTCACATTCCGTCGTTCCACCAGTGGCCGAGAGGTTCTGCTTTCAAAACTGGCAGACGGAAGGTGCTGGGTTTGAACCCAATCGCGCTCGTCGTCCTAATCGTTCGGAGTTTTCCGTGGTTTTCTTCGAACTTTGGATAACCATGCGTTAATACCGGTTAGGTTCCTTTAGAAAGACCCCCACGGAGGGCACTTGCCCGTAGGCCCTATATCCCTCGTGTAGAGAATCGGCCGTTATAAATCAATCAACCCCATTCCGCCAGTCCGAATCGTTGCCACTACTTCTTTAAAAGTAACTTCAAGTAATAGTGCACAAATTGGCATGGGTAATAATTGTTATACAATAAATTGTCCAAAATTTTGAAAATTTGTTTATTAAAATTAAAATCATTATTGCAAACAGTATTAAATCTATTAATTTGATTTTTCAATGTATTTATGAAAAATATTTTATGCAAATTTGTGGTCCATATACTTGTTACTACAATACTTACTCTGGTACTAAACGTTCTCAGAAAACTATACATATAAAACTATACATATAAAACTATTAACATATAATTTTTAAATATTAAAAATTATTAATATATTTTTTTATATATTAAATTAAAAAAAATGCTAAAACGTAATGCCTCATATTTTCAAGACTGATTAGAAATTTAATTAAAGTAATTTTTGAGAAGATTGTGACATAGCACTTTTCTACTAACCAGGTCTTAAATAATGTTGCTAAAATGTTGAAATGATTGACTGCTAACAGAATTTACAAACAAATTGAATTGAACAAAAAAATTCTTTACTTCATTCACATTATAAAAGCAAAATTTGATTCCAAAATTCTGGGCGCCACTTGGCAGTATATTTAAAATTGAGCGATATAAATTAGAAAGCACCGTCCTTGAAGATTAAGTCCTTGAAGGAATTAAGAAAAAATTAAGCAATAGGATTTACTCAAACATCATTAATAGAGATAGAGTTTTCAATCTTACCAAAATCAACAAGATCAGTTTTTCCATTTCACTAAAGTCACCGTCAGTTAAAATATCGTCGTTAACTGTTAACTTAGTAATGTTTACTATTAACTCATCTAACTTACTTTATAAATGTAAAATGTTTATTTTAGAAGGAAATAATTAACTTACTTTAAATTTCTCTTTTCTTCTTGCTTTTAACTTCTATTACTTTTATGTTTTTTTTTCTTTTCTGAAACTTTAGTATTTGCTTAAAACAAATTAGAGGAGTATGTTAAATTAAAGAAACATCAATTACGTAAACAGAGAAAATTGCAAGAATTCAGTAAAAACTCAGAAAATTCAATTCTGCGTATTCAGTACCCGTCAAAAAAAAATTTTCCTTTCAAATTTCCATGTCTAATAAAAGAAAGTTATTCGCACATTATTCTAAATAATCTACTTTAAAATAAGAATATATTTTATAATATTTTTAATTTTCTGCAAAGATCTTTTCTTTAATTTCAAAGGTTATATATTCGATTCTAATTTTAAATTTTCATCTGTTAGAAATTTTAACAACTTTTTCCTAAAAGAAGTAAAGAAACAGAAGTTCTATACTAAAAAGTTATACAAAAGTTTTGTAACTGTTTTGAATTTATTATTAGAAGAAGTACCTTATAAGCAAAATTTTCAATGTGAATTTGAATTATTGTAAATTTATAAAAGATAGTTTTCCTTTTATTGCACTTTATCTTTTATTCCAATTATGTATAGAAATTTTCTTATGCAATAAATAATTGCATTTCTGACGTAAGTCTAAAGAAATGACTGAAATAAATTGAATGTAAAATATTTCGTTGAAAGTAGTTCTCTATAAAGTTTGAAAATTACGAATTCTTCCAACAAAGAATACATTTTCTTTTAAGTATTTTCATGTTTAACTTTTGAACAGATGTTATAATCTATCTATATTATAAAGCAAAATCATGTCCGTTAATAACGCTGACGTCATATCGATGGTGCTAACAATCTGAACATTTAATTTTGTTTCATCGAACTTCTAAATATCGCACAATTTCAATATTTACACCATCGAATAGGGAAAAGATATACCTTCAAATGCAATTTATTTGAAATTTGTATCTCAATTTACTGATTTTTTATGGTTTTTAAAATTTCTTTAAAGCATGGATTTTTAAAAAATCTATCTCTATCGCCTGCAACTTGATTGCGGAAGATACACCCGTTTGAACTTACAACATAAATAGTTCAGTGTATGTTTCCGGCAAAAATTCCGCAATGAAATTAAATCTTCAGCAATAAATAAATAAATAAATAAATAAAATAATATATAAATAAAACGCAAATTTGACTATCGAATGTAATTGAACTACGCGATTAAACACTGAAATAATCAGAATAAAAAAGGCTGCTGTAAGTAGCGAAAAATCGAAATATTTGGCGTGAAGTAGTAAAGAAGTCTTTGGCGAAGTTTTCAGCTATTAATTTCTGGCATGAGTATAATACAAAAGTATCGCTTTTAATAAATTTAAAAAACTTTATTTGAATACATAACTGATATTTTTGATATAAAAATGCTTTGGTGTCATTGTGGGGAATCTAAAAAAAAAAAAAAATCTTTAATGCTTCGGATCTTAGTTTCAATTTAACAACTAACGGGAACGTTTAAGAAAAATATGCATTGATCACAGCTTCATAAGTATATTCATAAAAAAATATCGGAATAATTTAACAATTTTCCTGTTATTATTTTGCTGTATTTAACAATTTTGATGTAAGTATGGTTGTTCTTAAAAAAAAAATCACAAAAAATAGCTTCGGCTTTCTTATAAAAAAACTTAAATACTTAATTTTAATATATATTTTTTAAATCTTCAATTGCTTAATTGAATAAAAGCAAACTACATACGCGTTGAATAATATAAATTTTTACGAATTTAATTCTTTAGTGAATTTAAAATAATTTAATGCATTTACTTACAAGTTACTGTATTAACACATTCAATTCATCAATAACATATAAGTTATCAACATCAATAACATAAAGTTATACTTTGTAATTAGTGATAAATATAATAATATAAATAAATGTGTATACTGATACATATTTTAATACATTAATTTATTTTATATGATGAAATTTAAATCATTCTATAAAAATAATAAGTTATATGTTATAACATGCCTATTACTAGTATCAATGTACATGGGGATTCCTTAATTCCGTTTATCCTGAAATAACTGGGGATCCGAGTTATCTACTGCCATGAACGTGGTATCTAGTTATAGTAAAATCAGTATGCGACGAACGATGAGGTAATTGGTAAAGCCACAAACTTAAAACAACAGAGTTTTTTAGAATTTTTATCTCAAAAATAATATTAGGTAACTTTCCGGCATTAAAAACAGAACCGATTTAGTGCCGAAAAACTGCAAAATATCGTAAAATTCAAAGTATCACAACTCGTTTAGTTTTGGTCGTAGAACAAAGGAATGTTTGCTGTTTTACTTGCCAGAGCATGGGAAAAATATTTCGAAATATAACCTATATGACCCAGGTTCTGTATAGAACAGTAAAAAGTGCAACTTTTTGAAACTTAATGGCAGGAATATTTCATTAACATATCTTAAATTTGACATTATTTTGAACATTTTGCAATTTACAGTGCCTACGTATCAACAAGAGGTAAAAAAATTAAAGCACATTTCAAACTTTTTGGGGCATCCTGTATTATAAATTAGCTGTTTTAATGAAACATATAATATAAGTTAATGTATTAATTAGTACATTAATTAATACATTAACAAATTTACTTATGGATTTACAATCTTCCAATAAATCAACGGCTTTTTCTATAAACAATTTCGCATTTTAAATGTTAAACTATTCATTGAAAAGATACATATTTTACTTTGTTCGAAAAAACTGTTTCTTGTAGATATAAAATCTCACACCAGTTTCTAAAATGAAAACAAACTCAATGCGTATAAAAGATTTCTGTAAGTTTTACGTCATTTTTGCATACGTTATATAAAGTATTGTCTGATAAAGTAGAATTCTTTGAAGGAAATGCAATTTCAACAATACGATTCTAAAAATAAATCTTAGATTTTTATAATCCTTATCCCCCCTTATTCCTTTAAATAAGTCGCACTTTTTCTACTTCGAAAATTTCAGAATAATATATATAAAAAATTATGATTATTAAACTTTTACAATACAATTTATATTTGCTAATTGGAACTTATTGTTGCTTTATTTAAAGAATTTTTTTATTGAGCTAGTAAAGTCATAGTGGTGCAAGTCGTGTTTTCTTTCATTCTTAAACAAGAACGAAAAATCATGCGTCAAGCATAGATTATGAAATACGTTCCAACACATCAAGAAAACTGACGAAACTTCAACGTTAAGTAAGGTGAAAGAAGATATGTCAGTAAACAGTTTAGAAAACCTATACCACATTGAAAAATACAATTTTCGAAATTACCTTCCACTGTCAAAAAAGTAGTCGTATTATTTTGTGCAGCCCTGTATATGATCTAGAGATTTGGATATATACTACATATCATTATAAAATTTAGTTCAGTTAAACTTAAAAACGCAAACCAAATTTGAAAACGCACTTATCACACATAGACTGTAATTATCGCACGCATACTGAATCCGATATATTTTGTGTGTACCTGTAAATGAACGATAAACGCAATGCTCAACATACTTTTAAGCGAGCAATTTATAGTGCACCTCAGTAATGCATAGAATTTTCATTATGTTTGAAATAGTGAAAGATCATTGAATTATACTGCAAACGATTTCCCCCCTTAGAACAATGTGTAACATAATTCTTTTGTTTGACCCTGTAAATGAATAATGAAGGCTTTGTACCTCATATTTTGCAAAAAGCATGTTTTAATGCGCTTCATAATTATGTATCAATTTCACCATGTTTCAAATGGCGTAGCATCCTCAAAATGCACTTAAAACGATTATTTCCCATTGACTGTAATGTAACGGAATACTTCTGAGTGTCCCTGTGAAAAAACTTTAAGTGCTACACACTTCATTTTCAATAGGGAACATACTGTAGTAAACGACAATAACATACAAAAAATTCAGACGGACAGACGTTGGACAGTGTTAAAAAGAGGGGTTTATTAGAAAAGCTATAATATGTCTCAATGCGTTAGATATAGAACTTATCTTAGTTCTATCTACAGGCAGGTTTTGTGAAACTATGACTTATACTAATTGCTGTAGGGCATCATTATACAACATCAGCGTAAAATGAATGCAATGGACAAATAGCTCATCAATAAATTATTGTAGAGATACAAATTTTACTTAATATACCTGTTTACATGAATATCTATATATTTCATAACTTACATGTATTTTTATTAATTTAATCATGGTGTTTGATAATTTTTTATTCCCTTCTATAGACTCTACATGTAAACAAATATTTATTTTTTTCAGCTGTGTCGCCGGAAAATCTAGGGGTATGACAATAATATACAAAGGATGAATACTGAAAATTTAGAGCAGTTCAAAGTTCAATTGGGACAATACCGTTTCCCACGCCCTGATGTCCAACCCCTTCTACAATTGAGACCACTTGGATAATTTGATGTAACATCAAATCACTGGTTGCAGAATTTAAGAACCAATGACGGCTGTGTGAGGTCTAGTCAATCCTGTAAGATGGATCAATGCTGTGGGATCCCCATATCGAGGCTACTATGTACTGTCACACGCAGGTAATACACAGAATACAGGACATTTAAATGTTGACAGATTTTCAGAGTTCAGTGATGCTTTAGATTTTTCTATGATCTTGTACACTAAAAAGTCTTAGGTTTTTTAGAGGCTTGTTCTCATTAATGTTCTTAAGACAGAGTTACTTTAACTATTTTTTGAGAGTTAAACTTACAGTTATCTCAGCTGTTCAATAGACTGTAGTGTATTGGAGTCTAGTAATGGGTAGTGAATTTCTAAGCATGTTCGTAATTCCTAATTAATGGAATTAGTCAACATATTAATTAAGTTCGACCTGCCCGTCCTTAGTTTATTAATTTTATGAGTGTGTGCTTATCGAAAGAAGGCTTTGGGGAATTTCGTATCAAGAATCACTGCAAATCTGTGCCCTGATGTCTCCTCCTGCCTTATCTACTCCCAGGTATTTAGTATCTCATTATTGTTCTGTTTGAGAATATGCCTATTGTATGCCATAGGAAAATTTTACCTAGTATAGGGCAGTTATTACATTTATTCTATGGACATTAATGCACTCAACTCTAAATAAATGTTATGTTAATTAATAAAAGTAAGCAATTTGTAAATTGCAATAAAGTTAATAAATGCTATTAATAACTTCTCGATTAATTATGTTAACGAAATTAATAATGAATAATAACAATATAGGAAAATATTTCGATCTGCTGATCTGTCATGATAGCTACGTGGTAGCGAGTTTTGATTTAATGTTTTTCTTAATTTTCTTTGTATATTTTTGCAAATAAATTTTGTTATTGCTTATTTAATTTTTGTCTATTGAGTTATTGTGTCATGTGTAATGTTTTTATTATTAAGTTAAGATAGAGTATCGTAATTACTATTAATAGCTCGCTCTTGTGTCATTTAACTACCAGTTCATACGCAGGAATTCAACGAAACGACATAACGCATATTTTATTTATTAGTACTTTAAATTAATTTAAATTGTTTAATTACATAAATTTTGGGTAATCTAATGTTTACGTTAACCTTAATCCCCGCTAGAACTTGTTAGGATCGCATTCTTTATTTGATATACTATAATTCTTTACTACCAAACGTAAAAGGTCAGTTGGATATGTTTGGGATAGTTTTCCTAAAACGTAAGCAATTGATTTAGCTTGCAAAAATTATTCCAACACCGATATTCGTATTATTAGTTATTATTTATATCTATATAGCCTCCGCTCACTTATCGTCAATTTTTAAAATTAGTATATGACTCTACTATGACTTTAACAGTCTCAAATGTCATTCTCTTTCAAGGATTCTTTTGTATACACTCTATATTTAATGAAGTTTTAGTGACCAGAAATATGTAAGACCAAATCCTGTCGCACATCGGTTGTCTCCAACAAGTATCAAGAAATCATACATTTATTTATAGAGTTAGAGAATTATGTAAAGAATACATACTTAAAATTTTTTATATTATTAACAATCTTAAACTGTGATAAGAAGCGTAACAAATACATTAAAGATTGATTAAAAAAATTTTCTTATATTAAATTAAAGGAACTTTATTTTAATTTTGTTTTTAACACTTTCCAACATAGTTGATGAACTTGGGCTGTCCGTCTGTCTGTCCGTATTCTAACTTTCGTAAATATACTTGGATTGCCATTACTACAGAATGTTCGGTATTGAATATGAAGTATATAGCATTTATAGATCGTTTACAGAGACTCACAAAAGAATTCCCTTATATTATGGACTTTGGAGAAAATCATTTGCGATTCATTTTATTGTTACGATATTTCAAACATAATGAGATTGATATCGATCACTTAGAGGGACTACAACATGCTTTATCAGGAGTATAGGATAAGTAGCGTTTATAGTTTGTTTACAGGGAAGCACAAAATAATTACATTACATTATGATCTATGGTAAAAATCGTTTGCGGTGCATTTTGATGGTGTTATGATGCTTCAAACATGACAAAATGTAAAAGCATTACTAAGATGGACTACAACACGCTTTCTATAGATTATGGAGTGCATAGCATTTATTGTTCATTTACAGATGTGACAAAAGAATTCGGTTACAGGACTGCATAGCATTTATTGTTCATTTACAGATGTGACAAAATAATTCGGTTACAGGACTGCATAGCATTTATTGTTCATTTACAGATGTGACAAAATAATTCGATTACAGGACTGACTGAGATCGATAATTGCTGGAAGAGCGTTTTCCACTGTGATATGTATTTTTAAATTTTCTAATTTGGAGTGTATTAGGTGGTGTGTATAAATTCTATAAATCGCGTACAAGGCTACACGAAAGAATTTGCACACATTACATGATGTGGACAACAGATGCTGAAAAGGGATTTTTACTGAAATATGTATTTTTTTAATTGCTTATTTAGATATCTCATTTCAATATATATACATGTACATACATACATATATTACACACACACACACACTATATATAAAGGAATTTCTTAATAATAGTCAGTATTGGAAAGTATTTCATAATACATGCCTGATGCATAATTTTTCATTCTTATTAATAAATAATTTTAATGAGATTGGTAAAATTCAAAATTATGGAGCATCAACTACCTAACTTTTTTCATAAAGCTTTTTTTTCACAAACATTTTCTATTAATTGAAAAGTTCTGTTATAAGTAGAAAAAACTCTTACAAAATAAAACTAGATCTATGCAAACTCAAACAGTATTTTTTAAATCATGCAGTATTATGCAGATTGTTAAAAAAGATTAGTTGTACTTAAGAAGCTTAACTGTATTCACAGTTCATAAATAAAAAAAAAACTGAGAGCTTAAAACTTGTTTATGTCAAAATAAAACAAACATTTTCCACAAAACAGATAACAAGAAATGATATAGAAAACGTTTTTTTTTTTTAAATTCCATTAACTTATTTAAAGAAAAATATTCCAAAGAATGGAATTTTTCTAAGGGTACTGAAGTACAAAACTACATATAAATTATTTCGTAAAAACAAAAAATTCTTTAAATTTACTTAAATGTGTTTATTAAATATATATATATACATTGTACAACTAAAATATCAAAACCAAGTACTTTCGAGCATCTGACGTGCTCATCGTCTGGGTTAAATTCGTTAAAAACCAGACATCGAGTTCATTCATTTATACTTGATGGGCTGTTCCAAAATTCCATCATCAAGATATTATGATTGATTTTAAGAGAGCTAAGATCAGAAAGAAGTTATGAGGTTACGAAAAGTTATTAGTTACGGAATCAATTGAAATTCTATGTAAAGTACTTTTACGTGTAATGATACATTATTATACACTATTTCCAAGATTTGATGTAATTTACTAGGAATAACATAAACTCCCTCCACACTTCAGTTTGAATTTTTGAGCAGTCTAAACAACGAAACCTTACACCATTTTCAGTTTGAATTTTAGAACAGCACATCAAGCATAAATGAATGAACCCGACCTCTGGTTTTTAACGATTTTAACCCAGATGATGAGCACGTCAGATGCTCCAAAGTGCTTGATTTTGATATTTTAGTTGTACAATGTATGTATTTTAACAGAACACTTTTGAGTAATTTTAAATTGAATACTATAGTTTCGGTAGTATCAGAAGACTACAATAATCAGTGCAGTCAAAGTCAAATTCCACTGTGTCCTGGAGTTCCTACAAGGTGCGTATTGTTCGCTTTTACCTCGTGTCTAATCTGTAATATCTATGCAGAGTTATCAAACGAAGGAAAGTCATTAAGTAAGTCACAAAAGATAATTAAATAAGAACTATTTTTATTTCTCAATATATTTCCCACCAATATTTATGCACTCATCCCACCGTTTCATCAATGCCTCATTACCAGCTGCATAATATTCTCCGGATTGTTGGCCATTAGGACTTCATGTTGAACGTCGTCATCATCTGCAAACATCATCTTGCTTCTATGATGGTCCTGTAAACAGATGAAAATCGGTTGGAGCTATGTCGGGGCTGTACGGTGGATGTTGAAGAACTTGCTAACGACACTTTTGAATTGTCTTCTGCGTTAAGCCTATCAATAGGCCTTGACTCATCATCAAGCCCCATTGCCATTTTGAAACTGGTTTACTGACGTAATTTCCGTAATTGATTACTGACTAGGTAGCGTGCAAATGCTACCTAGTCAATATGAAATATATATCATAAAGCTGGATGATGCTGCTATCTATTAACATTCTTGGAAAGTACTTGTTACTACTTTAAGCTAGCTCACATCAAGTTTTGAATAACTTAAGAACTCTTCCTCGTTCAAGTAAAGGAAAATACTAACACGGGAACCGCCAAACATGATGCGCACAGATTTTGATGATTTTAAAGTATGTTGTAGGGGTCATACCCCTAACTATTCAGGTCAAAGATTTCCTTCAAATGGGCATTAGTTTTCCTGAAATTTCGGGTTAAAGTTCAGTATGCATTTCAAATACCTATTAGTTCGCAGTCTTGAACAAGAACTACGTGGTGCAGAGCAAGCGCTTCCGATTTGAGAGGGAGATGGGGGTTCTGTCCCCTCTAGTGACTTTTTTAATAAATTTTATATATTTCTCGCGTTATAAGTTTTATGAATAATTATGAATTCTGCATCTTTGAACTTTTTGATATTTTCCTAATAAATTTCATTTACATTTTCGAATTTTTCGTGAAAATTTATAGTTTTTGCGCAATTTTTATTATAATATTTCTGTTGACGAAAATCAAAACTAATTTATGTCTTTTTAAAACGATTATTGTTTACACACACACACACACACACATATATATATATATATTTACTTATATATTTATCGTATTTATGAAATAACCCATTTATTTTTATTTGCATTTTCTATTTAAAAAAATTTTAATGATTAAGAAAAAAATAACAAAATAATATATCCTTTTAATATTTGATTTGTTCTAAATATATTGAAATATGTTAACCGCTGAAATACTAAAAAAATTATCATCACCGACGACATTTTTAGTTTATTGAATATGGAACTAATTGTGTGATACATATCGCAAAAATATTCTAAACAAATTCCGTATTAAAAATCGCCTTTAAATATATTCTTTACGTAAATTGTTTTACACTCAGAAAAAGAAACTGATTAAAACTACAAAACATATTTTTTGAGTACATTTTGTTGTTTTAGCAAAATTGGAGTAAAATTGAACCATTTTACTTCAATTAACAAAACATTTTTGCTGACGATACAAATTTTTTTTTTTGAAATTGCAAAAAAAAAAATTTTTTTGTTGATTCAAACAAAATTTTTATTGACCCATATTTAAACAAAAATTTTGTTTAACCCTTTCACGCTCAAGGGAAATATTTTTCCCTTCTACAAAAAAAATTTAAATTTAAGATTTCCCACCACTTTTAAATGAAGGGTATTTTTTATATTATTTTATCAAGGGATTTGTCTCGTAAAATAGAGAATATATTATAAAAAATACCCTTCATTTAAAAGTGGTGGGAAATCTAAAATTTAAATTTTTTTATAGAAGGGAAAAATATTTCCCTTGAGCGTGAAAGGGTTAAATATAGGTCAATGGAAATTTTGTTTGAATCAACAAAAATTTTTTTTTTGTTGAAAACTACTTTTTTTTGCAATTCCAAAAAAAAAAAAAAAAAAAATTGTATCGTCAGCAAAAATGTTTTGTTAATTGAAGTAAAATGGTTCAATTTTACTCCAATTTTGCTAAAACAACCAAAATGTACTTAACAAAAATGTTTTGTAGTTTTAATCAATTCCTTTTTCTGAGTGTAACAATATTGGAAGAATGTATAAATTAGCATATTATATCTTCTTTAAATACTTAAATTGTGATAAATATATTTAAAAATGCATTAAAAGTTGGAAAAGAAATTATTTCAAACGTTATAATTGTCTGCAAAGGAAGCTAAACGAATTGAATAAAAAGAAAATTTTATTTATTCTGATATTACCGTAAAAGTCATTGCAGACGATTTTTTTTTCAGATATTTTTTATATGTATTGTAATTTACAAACGATTTTTCATTTCTAGTTCAATTTTTCTGTATGACATCGACTTGTTAGAATGAAAAAAAATAATTGTAATATATTATTTTTTATTTGTACAAATCAAAAATTATGTTGAGTTTAAACTTTACAGTTAAATGTATTTAAATAGCATAAAAAAATATATATATAACAGGCTAAAATTTGGATGTAAACGTTACTCTTTAATATTTTATTACTCTTTTCAAGATATGCTGTTGGAATTACCTAATCATACATACCTTTAGAAGATTTAAGATAAAAAATATTTTGTATAAATTATAAAAAATATAAATTTTCATTTAAAATTTCATAAAGTTAAAAAAAAGTATTCTTTTAGAACGGTTATTAAAATATAAAGAGTAAATAATAAAAAAATTAAACAAAATCTAGACATAAATTAATTTGGAATTTCCTCAATAGAAATATTACTTTCAAAAGTTCAAAAAAAAAAAAAAAAAAAAAAAAAACTATAAATTTTTACGAAAAATTCGAAAATGTAAATGGAATTTATTAGGAAAATATCAAAAAGTTCAAAGATGCAGAATTCATAATTCTGCATAATACTTATAACGCGACAAATATATAAAATTTATTAAAAAAGCCACTAGAAAGGACAGAACCCGCACCTCCCGCTCTCAAATCGCGAGCGATAGCTCTGCACCACGGAGTTCTTGTTCAAAACTTCGAACTAATGAATATTTGAAATGCATACTGAACTTCAACCCGAAATTTCTCGAAAACTAAAGCCCATTTGAAGGAAACCTTTGACCTGAATAGTTAGGAGGGTATGACCCCTACAACATACTTTAAAATAATCAAAATCTATGCGCATCATGTTTGACGGTCCCCTTGTAAGTTCAGCTCCCAGCTGTGGAAGAGTAATACTCAGAGGATCTTTGAGCCTTCCGGGATTTTTTTTAAATAAAGGGAATTTTAAATTGAAAAGTATTTATGTATCTGAATCATTCTGTAATAATAAAAAAAAGCTTAATTCTAAAAGGTTTTTAGAGCAGTGACATACAAATCACATCAACATATAAGAGTCAGCATGCACTTAGCATTAGATATACCAAATACCGAAATGCGTAATATTATCAATTTGCATAATATTATCAATGCATATTTTTAATACATTGAATGCAAGTGTGTTACAGTCATTTTCAAGTGAAAAGTATTTTTGTGTTAATTAGTAAAGGACTGAAACTGGTGTTTTTTTTCAGCCGGGGCAAGCACGAATTTTGGCCCTCTCCCTCCCTCCTTTGCAAAATAATTTAAAATAAATTTTTTTTTATCTATTGCTTTTTTTTTATGTATGAAATAATTGGTAGAAAATATATTAATATTAACATTTTTGATTGTTTTTTTTTTAAATCGAATTATTGTAATAATTTTATTTATATGTACAAATAATGCGAACCTTGTCATCAAGATAACGTATGAAATACTGAACCAATTTGAACCTAATTGGTACAATAAATGGATCTACCATTTTCTGGGATGAGTTTGTTCATCAAATATGAAGCTATTATAGTTCGTTTACAGGGACACACAAAAGCAAAAAACATGCAAAACGTCATCACGATTAATCAAGCATTGTTTTGATGTCCCTTCGTGGTCAACTAATGGAAAAACGAGCCCGGCTGAAAGCAAAAAGCATATAAAATCTACGAATACGTTTTCAGTGTTATTCCAATTGCATGTTTTTTTTGCCCAAATTTCTTTCTTTATTATTTATACAGTTTTTTATTCTTTTTAACACTTTCCAACCTAGTTGAAAAGTGTTTATGACTTCGGTTTGTCTGGCCGTCTGTCCGTCTGTCCGTGCTCTAACTCCCGTAAATATGCTCGGATTGCCCTGCAATTTTTATATGTTATAATCGTTATCTATAGCATGTTCCCTATTTTAACGGAAGTGTGTAGCACTTATAGTTTTTTTACAGGGACACTCAAAAGAATTCCGTTACATTGCGGTCTATGGGGAAAAATCATTTGCGGTTTATTTAAATAATGTTTCACTATTTTAAACGCATTGAAATTTATATATATCACTAAGGTGCATTAGAAGAAGCTTAATATGGAATAGGGTGTGCATAGCACTTATACTTACTTTACAGGGACAGTCAAAAGAATTCCGTTACATTACGTCTATGGAGAAAAATCGTCTGCGGTTTATTTAAATAATGTTTCCCTATTTTAAACGCATTGAAATTTATATAAGGTTCATTACAAGAGACTTACTACAGAATATTGTGTGTATAGCAGTCATCGTTCATTTACAGGGACACACAAAAGAATTCTCTACTGCATGTTAACAATAATTCCTGGAAGTGCGTTTTAAGTTACTGAACGCGATTTTAATTTTAAATCGCTTTTTGTATATTACGTGGTGTGTATAAATTCTGTAGATCCTATACAGGGAAGCACAAAAGTTCGGGAACACATTTCCGTATTATTTAACTCCAGACGAAGAATTTTAAACTGTGCTACGCGTTTCCTAACTGAACTAAAATTTAGCATCCTATGTAGTATATATACAAATATATAGATCCTATACAGGGCTGAATAAAAGTATTCGGATTACTTAGATGTTATCGTTTAGCTTATTAAAGAGTATGATTCGTAAAATTATTTTGGAAGCGTTGGAAAGTGTTACATAATCTATGCTTGACGCATGATTTTTCGTTCTTGTTTGTTTTGGCTTTGAATTAGTTTAACCTTCTCGTCTAACTCGACTCAACTACTGTAATCTTTTTAAAAGTATACAGAAACTTTTCAAGCACCCTGTGCCAAATCAAATTTTAAAACACATTTTAAAATAAATAAGAAATGCATTTCCAGATCCATTTAAATTAAACATTGGGACAAAATGAAATAGTCGTCTGCATGGAAGAGATTTGAAACAAATTTAATTTATTTTAGAGATAACAGAAACTAATGTTCTAATAGTTAAACGCTAATTATCTGAATATAAATAGTTTCAATTTCCTGTGTCTATTTTGAGATAATTTGCTGAAAAAGATTTGAAAATTACAGTGCGATGATCCACATTGAGAAACCATGACGTTAATTCCATTAATTAATATAACTTGTTTTGGATAAACAATTGTTTTCTGGTGTAAAGTTTGAAACTAAAGAAGACAAACATTTTTGTTCAAATCTGATAAAATGAGTATATGCAGATATTCATAGAAAGGTTGAAATTACGGTGATTTCCAGCTTGACTATTGAATATTGATTAACATAAATTTTGTTTCGGATACGAATTACTCCAACCATGTGTTTTACTTACCCATCATACGTAGTATAGGGTAAGTCTTGTAATCGTTTTGAAAATCGAATTTTTTTTTTTTTTGACAGATTTACACGCTTGAGACACTGGAGATTCCGAAAAACATATTTTTAGAAAAAAATTGTTGCCGTCCGTCTGTCTGTCTGTAAAAGCTTTATCTCCCGGACAAATTGAGATAGAGACTTGAAATTTGGTATGCTCTTAGTATGTAATAATGGGAAGAAGGTTTTTCAATTTCAGTAACCTCGATTATCCGGAACTATTTTTTTTCGGACTCTCGAAATATTCGTTCTGATAAAAGGTATTTAAAATTTTTCGAAATTGTTTATTTTAAGGGGTGAATATAAAAGATAATACAAAAACATAAATTTCGCATAAAGAATGAAGTCGATAGGATAATGAGTTGCCGAAATATTTGTAATTTTATTTTCCATACTCTTCGATTTTTCATGACCCTGTATTTCATTCAAATTTCAATTCAAAGATATATTTTAATTGGAAATGAGACGTTTAATCCGACGCAGTAAACCATTAGTTAATAGGATTATCAATTTTGGAGTTATAAGGATGTTTCTTTTACTCAATTCAGTAATAGAGCATTTAAAGCGAGGCTAACGAAAAAGACAGGCTACCGCGGTGCATTCCACTTATCTTTTTTTACAGACCGCTAGAGTGACGTGATGCTCTTTTCGTACACCTGCATTGGTCGATTCGAGCATCACGTGACTCCCGCGGACTGTAAAAAGAGATACGCATAAAGCACCGCGGTAGCCTTTCTTTTTAGTTAGCCTCGATTTAAAGTATATGACGTCATCAAGCCACGACTTTATTCGAATTGCAATGCATTTTATAAATAGTTTACATATGTTTTATTTTCATATTTTATATTATGCATATCCATGATGAGTAAGTATTACGGTGGCATCTAACAACTAGTTTTTCTTTGTTAATAAATGTTGAAATTTATAGTACGGCTTGTAAAAGATAATGGATATTGGATAACCATCCACGTGAGTTATTCTTTACAGCTTTATAGCTTTGGTACAATTACATAAAATATTTTGTTAACTGAAAAAATGTATAACATTTGTATTCAGATCTCACAAAAAGCATACGTAATAATACACTGATGTCCAAAAATTAAGGGGCAGTGACCGGACATTTTCGCCTTTTACACGGTTTGTCGAATATCTACTGAAATTCTTGACAAATTGTCCTTCAAATTCGAGGATGTAAAGCACATGTTTGCCTTCAAGAACAGTAGAAACAGTATACTGCAATGTATTGAATATTTGATGAGATATGGGCATTTATATGTAATAATTTATAACTGCGCATGCCGAACTATACCATAGATATTTTTGTTCATGATTTGGTAGTCAATTCTATATAGTAACTCATATAAAAATACCAGTCATATATCGTGAAAACTCAGAATGATACCATCAAAACAGTGAGCTAATTGACAAATTCGGGGAAAAATCCCATTATGCCCATATCTCATCAAATATTTAATATATTAATTTTTTAATTGCAGCATACTGTTTCTACTGTTCTTGAAGTCAAACATGCGCTTTACATCCTCGAATTACAAGAACAATTTGTCAATAATTTCATTAGATATTCGACAAACGGTGTAAAAAGCAAAAATTCTTTCACTGCCCCTTATTTTTTGTACAAGTGTGTATATGGGCAAGCAATTATGGATTATGGCCACCTCGCACAGCTATATAGGGGTACAACGAGCTTTCATACTGTTAATGAAGATATTGATGACAGTTTGTGGTAATAACGTCTTGTAATAAATGTCTGAGGTTGTGCGCGTCTTGGTCCCCTTCCCTTGAGACTGGGTTGTTGGACTCCACAACCAGTCCCTGCGTGACAAGAAAACTTCGGAGTAGGCATTAAAGTTTTACAGACTTAGTTTTCTCAGTCTCCCTCAGGTAGTTAAGACCAAAAGGGTTCTGAAAAGGCTTTGAAGTAGTTCTGCGGCTCTTTCGAGAGCGGTACAAACATTCTCAGTGGGATAAATACTAAGTGACCTCGGCGTGCAATCCACACGACGTGCAGTGATGTTCTGCTGTGCAATATAATGCCGCTCTAAAAAAGACACTCTAATGACAACGAAAATGTTACATTTCCCATAGGTTAGTGGGATGTTAACTTGCGATTCTTTGTCTCTAGAGGAAGAATAGGCAAGAATCAGTTTCTGTACTGTGTCTAAACTCCTCAGTAAAGAGGACATGACTCTATTGTTTTGTCCAATATATATGTCTATGGCTGTGTGAATACTTGCTGTATTCTTGCTTCTGTATGTGGGAACTGTGACCGCAAAGCGGTATAGTAATTTGGTCCTTGACCATCACGTGAGTCATTTCAGGGATACTTCAGGTACAAACTTCGTCTTTACGGATGTTAATATAAGACCAAACACAGAGCACAAACTCTTGATGATTTTCATGCTAGAGAGGATATTCATCCACTGATCAGCCTCAAGATCATCAGATCTAAATCCAATTGAGCACCTATGGGAAGAGACATGTCACGATGTCATCACCTATCCGAACATAAAATCTGCGCTTCAAGGTGCGTGGGATTTGTCGTGACAAGCTGCCCTCAACAACTGCATTTATAGTATGAAAGGTCATTGTACAACATTGTATACACTGTAAAAATAGAATGTCTTGATCTAGAAAAAAAGATTTACGAAAATATAACAAAATGTTATATAACTCACGTTTCAAAAAACGTTCCTTTATTTTTCAGAAACCTCAGAAACGAATATATTTCCGATATTTTATGAGGCATTTCTAAAACAGTAGCTTTTTATCTGCACATAATTTTTGCTTCACAACGTTTCCGAAAAGGACGGGCAACAGCAAAAACTTTTATTTCATAAGCGCTTCTTTAAATCTATCGTTTTCTGAGGTTTCTGAAGATAAATGGACACCTTTCGTATCTTATGTAACTTCGAAGAAATTACATTATATTTTCATAAAACCTCTTAATAGATGAAGAAACAGTGTAGATTGTTCGGGGTGGTCACACTCCATATTAGCTGGTCTTGAGAAATGAGGTGTAATATTTTGACGATTTTTGATCTGTAATGTTTGTTGAAAAGATTTTGCTTTCTCCCATTTTGTTGTGTTTCTGTATGATGTTTCATAATAATTTTATATTAGTTTATAAATTAGCTAGCAGGTTTCTCCCGCTATGTTTGTCAGTTTGTCCAAACAAAACTTTAATCAAACGAAATATATAGGTGAATTCTTAGTTGGGTGGTCTTAATAGTATAAGTCAGTTTTCGGTCAAATCAGTATGTGTGCATATTTCAAAGTGAAAATATGATATATATGGGCGGTTAAAAAAGTATAAATCAAGGTGGAAGGTAACGAACTGTTTTAGCTAGTGATCATAACACTACAAGAACGAAATGTTCGCTATTATATATATATTACAGTACTCACTGCACAAAAGCAAACAATAACAATTATTACTTTGTACTAAGAAAAAAAACCAATTTCACTGTTAAATACATTGATGAAAACCAAAACAGTCTGTACCCAGTTAAACCAAAAACTGTCGTGCACAGGTTTTTCACTTTACTCTAAAATTGCAATTTCGGATTTGTACTGTTAAGACCGCCCACCTAAGAATTTGACTTTTTGTTTTAATGGACCGTTACCTGAAATGTTTTTTGAATTGTTGAAAACGATACGAACGCCATTGTGCTATTATGTTTTCTAATGTGTCAGTCAAAATTTGGACTGTTAAGGACCAAATCTTTTACACGATAATTTGTAGTAGAATTTGGTAAAGGACGATAAAACGTTATGCAATATACTAAAACCATCCCTGAAAAATTATCCAATTAACTATTCAAGTGTCATCAAAATCCCTCCAAGAGAACTTTATAAAATAGCCAATTTTTCTAATCAGTTTCACCTGATTATAGAATTTTCTCATTTAATTCTATAGCTAAGCAACTTAGAACGAAATGCAATATACTAAAACCTTCTCTGTAAAATTATCTAACTAACAGTGCAAATCTCATCAAAATCCATTCACCAGACTCGAGTTATAAGCAGACGGAAAGAAATTCCAATTTGAATTTTGCATATCTAGTAGATAGATAGAAGTAAAAGAAACTATTTGTAGCTTAACTTTCTGGGGTAGTATATATTTAAGTGAATACGCTGAACTTTATACATAAAATATCACGATGAGTAACAAACATCTATATACGTAGACCTTGAAACACATAGACAATATTAATGGTACTTCTCCATTATCCCGTCGACCACTTTTCAAAAAAAAAAAAAAAAAAACTATCGCCAAACTATAGGATTTAACGCCAAAAATGCAATCCCATTCACTTGACGTCAGAAGCATTAAACGTGTTCGTTATGTCATGAAGCGGTCTTTAATTTGACATTTACCTATATTTTTCATTATGCTTTACCTATTTATTAGTTATTTCGTTAATTAAAATAACAATTGCGTCCTTAAACGGCTGTGCCATGATATTAAAAGGAGAAAATGAATTGAAAAAATGTTGCGTTGCATAGTTAAGTGCAATAGATCAATTTCAACTGATTCCAAAAACACTTATTCATCAGCCGAGAAGGATAATTAAGAAAAATGATGTAAATAATTAAATATTCAAGATTTTTTTTTCTATTTTCATTAATATATTGTAATTTTTTTGTGTTTAAACTTACTGATAGTTGACACTTTGGTGAGTGGGGCTTTTCAAATTTATTTTATTTTATTTATTTATTTTTATTTATTTTGATATTCCAATAGCAATATTCTTCCATTTGTTTATTTAGCGTTACTGTTTGGCGATATATATTTTTTATTTTTATGAAAAGTACTCGACGAGATAATGGAGAAGTAACATATTAATAAAATAAGTTGAGCAGAAATGTTCTGGTCTGGTTTTCTTACATACGATTGGCACCTTCAACTGCTAAAGTTACTTTCATTTGTTTTCTCATTCTAACTAATAAGGAGGAAATTAATAGTAGTGGGAATGTTAGCGAAAAAAAGCACAAAAAATCCTAAATATAAAAAGATGTAATTAAGAAAGTTCGAAGCTTGATAATATTATTATTCAAATCGTGTGGTTTTTAATCTGAAATTGACCTGTGTAAGACATACAAAATATATTAATTTTAATGTGCGCTGAAATAAGGAAATTTAAAACGAAATTTGTTTATGAAAAAGCTTGCATTTTGTTTTCATTTTTATCATCATTTGATTAACATTCATTATCATTTGATTAGCACCATTTGATCATTTGATAGAAGAGATTAGGCCGCATAAATTTTTTTTTTCAATAAATTCATCAATTAAAATTGTTATCTTGTTAAAAACAAGAGAGATAACACTATTAAGTTTTGAAGAAATAGAATTAAGTTTTTCCTCCAAGAGAAATTTTTAATCAAGTAAACTAATTAGACTTTTCTTTTCCTCTTCGCTATATTTCGTATTATATACTTAATAAAGTTAAAAATTAATAAAAAGGGTATATTTTTTAAATTATTACACTCTTTATTTTTTATTTATTTATTTTCTTGCAGAAACAATAACATCTGTAACTGTACTTTATCCTACATTATCCGTAAAATTTGGATGCAGAAACAATAAAATTTGTAACGATACTTTATTCTACATTAGCCCCATAATTTAGATCAATTTACTACCCAGTTAGCCTTTAACCACCAACCAACCTACCCTATACTTTATTTTGGTACATTTCAATGGATATTGATTCGAAAGGAAACAGTTTCTCTGATTTCGTATATTCTATTTCCAACCCTGATAATAAGTACGATTGTACATGAAAGTGCTAGGTTTTAGATATACAATTTTGTATTTTATTTAGTATTTTATTTTATGTATTTAACAACATATTAAACACTTTTTAATTATTTTTGACTGAATTAATTAAGAATTTATTTATGAATTTTGACTGATATAATTCTGAATTTATTTATGAATTTTGAATGAATTAATTCTGAATTTAATTATGTAACACGTTCCTTTTAGTGTTTTGAAATATTTCATTGTCGCAGTTTTACAAAAATTGGCAAATTTTAGAAAGCATGGTAACCATTAAAGAATATAAGACAATTGTTAACTCAAGTTCGGCTAACGGAAAAATGCCTTAAAATTAATTTATTAATTTATAATTAAGTTTTAAAAATGTTAAAATATTATATTGTCATCCGAAGCACACCTGTATGCATAATTTTTGCAATTCTAGCCTATCAGGAAATGAGGAAAAAAAAATCAGTTACAAAATTCTATTTTCGCATACTAGAACCAAGTTTAGTTAAATAAAGATGTGTAAAAATAGTACTATCTGCAAAATACAAATTATTAAATGCAATGTTTTGGAAAATAATATTAAATAAAAAATATTTAGGGGAAGGTGCCTAAAATGATCCTAATGGGCAAAACGATCCACATAGGTTTTCCTCCAGACAGGTCGCGCTGTCTAGGGTAACACATAAACTAGTTATGATAAATGAAGAAGAAGCAATGGATCTATTCAAGCGATCGCAGTATTACGCGTCTGAATAGAATTCTTTGAAAAAATGGGTTTTATAACATCTGTTATAAGGTAAGCACTAACTTTCATATGTATTTTGATATACAGTCTTTCATGTACTGAAATATGACTTGGTTTACTTAATGGAGTATGTTTTTAGATGTGAATTACACTTGTGTATTGTCATAATTACTTTTATATCCTTTATTTTGACGATAAAAAACAATTTACAATTATTTTTAAATGAAGAATCATTTTGCCCTTGGGTGAGGGTAAAATGATCCTTTGGACAACAATCTATTGTTTTCATTAATCAATTTGGGTTTAAAATATTATTAAAATATGTTTCTAACGCAAAATACAGTGTAAAACATACTAGCATACTAGCAAAGGGCCAAAGTTTTATTTAAACACTTATGTTGTTTTACATAAGTTTTCCCCTTCAGGAGATCATTTTAGGCCACCTTCCCCTACTATTGGTAAACCTTATTTGTAGTAAAACAGATTTTACAATTAACAACAACAAAGAGTAAGTACAGGGTGTCAAAGAATGAATTGAACATTTTAAAAATTTAATAATGAAAAAGTATGACAGCTATAAAATTAATTTTTGCTGTAGATTAATGTGTAAGGTCGGGAGTTTCTTTACTCCGCTTCCTTGTTTTAGTTCCAGATATCACCAATAGAATCGCTGCGCTGTCTCAAACAGTAATGTACCACAAAATAACCTTGCTTCTTCGAAACGCAAATCATTTTTAGGCTGTTTGAACAGTTAAATAGAATGAGGGTTTAAGGCCGAGTTAAGTTTGATCCATTTTTACTGTCTTCTATCTGCAATATAAGAAAATATTGTAACTGAAAATTTTTTTTTGACTTCTGGTTTTCGACAGATTTAAACGTTTTAGGGGTCACAGATCCCGAGAAACATGTTTTGTCTGTTCGTCTGTGTGTCTATCCGCATTGTATCATCGAGGGACTCGTATCAAAAGAGGGCGCTGTAACAGCGATTTTTGTGTCTTTTTCATTATTGTATCATCGAAAACTGTATAATGATATGCATAGAATTGAACCAAATTTAATTTATAGGTTTTTGACTGTGGCCGGCAGGTTCCATTTAAATTTGGGGATATTCCGCCAGAAGGGCAGGGGGATATAATAGCAATTTTTTGTGCCATTTTCTTTATTGTATCATCGAAAAGTGTATGAAGTTATGCATAGAATTAAACGAAATTTCATTTATAGGTTTTTGACTATGGTCAGCAGGTTCCACTTGAATTTGGGGCTACACTGTAATAAAAAAATTCTCAGGTTACTAAACATTTTTTAGTATATTTGTATTCCACAGATTTTTTAGTAACCGGTACTAAAAATCGGTACAAAAAGACTAAAAATTTTTTTGTATTCTTACTCAGTTACAAGATAATCTGTAAGAATTACTAGAAAACAGCTAGCAACATTACTAGAAAACAGCTAGCAATGATTCCGATTTTTTAGTACCGGTTACTAAAAAAATCTGTGGAATACAAATATACTAGAAAATTTTTAGTAATTTCCAAAAAATCTGTTAGAAAAACTAAACTTTTTTTAGTAGATCAACCCATTTTTTTTACAGTGTACGGGGGCGCTATGATAGCAATTTTTGTCCCATTTTCATTATTGTAGCATCGAAAAGTGTATGAAGTTATACATAGACTTGAACCAAATTTTATGCATATGTTTTTGAATATTGCCTGCAAGTACCAGTTGAATTTGGGGATATTTCGCCTGAAAGGGACACTGCGATAGCGATTTTTGTGCGATTTTCCCGATTTTTCGTAGTCGTGTTGTACATCAGCTGCTCGTTCAGTGAATGGTTCTTCGCATCCAGGTAACCTGACGTTTCGCAAGCAGCTGACATATAACAGAATGACGAAAATATTGATTTTAATTTCGCTTTGATAGCGAATTTTGAAGTATTAACATACATAATTTGTACATCCGACTATTTATACGTTAGTTTGGCGCAGCACCATTTGTCGGTGATATCTTGAACTGAAAAAAGGAAGTTTAGTAAAGAATTTTCCGTTTTCATACATTATTATCCTGCAAGGGTAACATCAGTAGCTGTCACTTTTTACTAGTTATTAAATTTTTAAAACGTTCCGTTCGTTTTAGTATATCCTGAATTTTCTATAAAATGAAATGATTAAAGCGAGTAATTTTATAATGATATAAAATAATATAACTTGCATATTTCATCACATCACATCATCTCTTTTATTCTAAAGAAATTTGCCAGTCAAATAGGAAAAAATATGCAAATCTGAAAAAAAAAAAGTTTTTTAAAGCAATCACTGTAAAATTCTAAAAATAATCAGGGGGGGGGGGGGATACAGCAAAAAACAGACATGTTTTACTATGTCATCATATTAGTTTTAAAGGCTTATAAACTTTTTAGTTTTATGTCACGGAATATTATCATAATCATTAACTATAATTTATTTTGAATCTTCGTTAATAGCAGTAAATTGTTACTCTATTTTTTCCTCTATAAACAAGAAGCAATAAATCAATAATGCTTCCGAGTTTGTATTATAATTCAGTTACATAAATTAATTATATTAAAAGCTAACATATAAAAGTCTTTTAAGTAAAGGGCTTTTAAGCAGCATTTTCTAGGAAATTTTATTAACTGTAACTTGCAGATATATGGGATAATTTCATTTTTTCCCCAGATAATAATTGAATACCTATCTTGATTGAATTACATGCCGACTAAAAAGAACTTTGTAAATTCCCAATTACATTTTAAAGTGTTTACATAAACAAAAGACTAAGTGCAATTTATTAGCGTTTCGGCAAGCTGTTTTTCCTTCGAATTTTATAAAATGAACTTATAAAGTTATTGAACAATGAAGACGCATTTTTTTCTGAAAAACAAATTATGCATTTGTTGTTTAAATAAACTAATCGTACCTCAATTAATTATTTTAAAAATAACCTGATTGTGGATAAATTTAAAAACTGCTTTATTGAAGAATTAGTAAACAAATAAATATATTCAGTTATGACAAATTATTGTTGAATTTATTTGACAGATTTGGCTATATTGTAAAGACATCTTTCTCAATAATACTCTGCACTCTATGTCCTGTATCTAAAAGGAATAATAGGCTGAAATTCAGCCAGAACTTAAACAATACTCTCAAAAAAGAAAGTAAACAGACAAATGAGAGTCAAATCTTACTGATGTTTTAATAACACCTTTCTTATAAAATTAATCACACAAATTTCTAAAATTTAGTGTTCTTTTTTGTTCCTTCGGGTATGGTGTCCTATGAGTAGTACAAGTATTTTCATTCAGTATTATTTTGTCTTAAGAAATATTTTTATTATTATCTGCATATAGTAATAATAGTATATGTCCTTTCATTCAGCATTATTTTGTCTAAAGAAATACTTTTGTTATTATCTGCATATAGTAATAATAGTATATGTCTGTATATTCATTATTATGACTTCATTTATGCATTTAGTAATAATAAATTAATAAAAAATATATTAATTCTCTTTACACTGTTGATAATTCTTTTATTTCAAACATATGTTTCACTCTTTAAATTTAAAGTAAGAACTACTTTTCCAAACAAATAATTTGTGATAAAACATAAAAAGTACTAGAAAGTTATTATGTCTGCTTAATCCTGTTGTAATAGCCCATTTTTAAACGTCTTCAAAAATTCTGTCTTTAGAATATTGTCATAAGAATAGTACGCAAAATAATTATATTTGTTAGATTTCTGTAAATGGAATATCAATTAAATTACATTAAACCTTAACTTTTGTGCTTTGGATAGCTACTTTTAATATTATTAACGTAAAAATATTCTTCCCCCCCCCCCCACCACCTCAAGGAAAAAAAATCGGACTCGAAAGGGTCAAAGTAATGGTAGATGCTACAACTTCTACTGCACGTCTTTGATATCTTCTAAAAGCTCTTAACAATATACAGTCTTTCTACTATACTTTTCGTCAACTTATACACTGTATATCCTATTTGTAATCTATACACTGTTAAAATTGCTCTGCTGCCCATGGTCATAAGCAGCCAATGATACTTGCACCCCTTTTGGACGTCACATGATCAAAATAGACTACTTTACACCAATTGTCGAATTACCACGTAATCCGGGCAGGCTGAAAAGCAACCATTATCAGTGGTGCAGTGCTGTGACCTGTCTCTTTCGTTTTCTGTGGTTCAACCAATGGTTTTCTTTTTTTTTATCTTCAAATTTATTATATATCTGCATATTATTAGTATATATAATATCCGCATATTATTAGTATCCGCCTACTCCTCCAGGTTGTTAATTTATGATTGTGTTCCGAGTTTAAAGAAAGGGCATCTAACCTCACTACTGACAAAATGACATCTTATTTACTGGCCATCTTTATGCCTACTATTGTACAATAAAACTCAGGAAATCTTATTGGTCTACGAATAATTCTTCTACGACCTGATTGGTTTATCAATAATCCGTCTTCAATACGATTGGTGTGAACCGCCATCACGATTCCTTCAATGATCGCTAAGACAAAAATGTAGGGAGTAGGTTCATTTACGTGAGTGTTTGTTTGTAAATATGCCCTTTCCTTATAGAAAATGAAGTTTTGCAAGTTGTTGATGACCAACCACTTGGCCGTTTAGAAATCAGGATCTAGTAGTTGTTCATGCGTCTCAAGAACAAAGATTCATCTGCACATTTTTCCTGACAATTATTTTCTGTGAAAGTCTGAAAGCCCTCGAAAGTCCTAGAGGTTTATTAGATATTGTGATTTGATGAATTAAAGGCGTAGTCATCCGATATAAAAATTTAAAAGTGTAACTTTTAGCAATGGGAGTTACAAGCAAATGACGGCAGCTGTAACAGTTATTTTTACAGGATATCAATATCTGAACTTAAAAATTTCTTTAGTCTACTTTCTTGTTTCAGTACTAAATGTTACTAATAAATGTCGTTGCGCTGTCTTAAACTGTACGAATACTAAAGAATCCCTGACGGTTCGGCCTACAGGTACAGGTAGATTTCAAAGATGCAGACCGTGGGGTGCCTATTTATTGAGAATTGCAGAAGAAACGACCTTTTTGGCATGATGCGGCAGTTGGGACCGCACACTTCGAAATCTACCTGTGTCTTAGTAATCTTAGTGTTTCAAACATGGTAGAGCCATCTGTCGGTGACATTTGGTCTTAAAACGAGCAAGAATACTAAAAATATTCCTCCCTTCATACACAATAATTTCTTTTAAGAATAACTTTAATTAGTATCATCGCTTGCTTGTTATCTCGTTTTGAAAACCTTCCAATTTAAGACACCCTGTATATCTGTTAAAACAAAAAAAAATGTTTACAATACATTGTAAAACCTTTTAAATATAGCATGCGTAATTTAAATAAATGATTTAATCTTTATTCATACATCTGATTAAGCTGCGTAGACATAAAAATGCATTAAGTCAACAGAAAAACAAACACTAAAAAAAGTTTTTTTTTCTAGAAAGTACAACATATTTAAAATTTAATACTTTATATAAAGCACTCTTTAGTTAAAATTTTACTTTAAAAGCATATTTTCTGAAACTGTTGCTATTTATCGCGGTTTAATTAAAACATGATTTAAATATTAAAATGTGTCTCGAAATAGTTCTGAGAATTTCTGCACCGATTTAGGACATGGAAATTCCAAAAGAGAATTAGGCAAATATTTAAGCGTTTCCGTGGAAAATATTTAAAGCTGTTTCATTTAAAGTTGGCGATAACAGTAATCCAGAGCAAACATCCTCAATATGTAATTAGTTGGATTTAAATAAAACTCTTTTGTCATATTTCAATATCAAATAAATTGTTGCGCTTCGATGGAGAGAAAGTGACAGATTTACAGCGAAACATTCAATTTCCAAATTATGCGATAAAGAGATTTATATTTAAAACTTTTCAACATATCATAAAATGCTGTAAAAAATGATATAATTCACAATATAAAAAAGAAGTTTTTAAAAAACACAATAAAAATGAGAATAATAAACACAATAAATGAACACAATAAATCTAATCTTTGAATATACTTTAATATTAGTTGCGGTTTCAAAACTTCCACTTATAACAAAATACAATACGCAGCAAAACACTAAACGATTCTTCCTGTAGATCACACAGTATTTTTTTGTCATATTTGTTTTGTGTTATTGAGAACATACATCTGATTTGTGTGCTTGACATCAAGTGCCCGCTTATAAGTCATCGTCAATATACAAGGACGAGATAGCTACAAGGAAATTTACAACACCAGAGAGTTACATCCGGGAGCTCCACAAAGTGTGTGCAATGGAGCTGGCGGGAGTCGAACCCGCCGACCTGACTCCTACGCTATCAAGCGATTAGCGGAATGGTGTCTTAACCACTCGGCCACGGAGGCCCCGTTTTTTGGCATAACAAAATTAGAAGTATCAAGAATTAGAATTGTAACTGTTCAGCAGAAATGCTACAGCAGTACAGAAGAATTCACTATAATCGTTATCATACCAATAGTTGAAAAAGTATGTTTATATCAACTTCCTGAAACGAATTCTTAGACTAGACTAAACAGACAGGCACGTATTTTGCTTTTATGAAAGTTTGATCTGCGGTTTATATAGACTTTTAACGTGAAAAATATTTTGGATATTCTTTTAAAAAATCGGCTTAACCCGAACCCAACCGGAAACCGATCCGAACCCGAAAAAATGAATGTCAACCCGATCCGCTTCAAAAAAGTTGAAATCAACTCGACCCGAACCCGAACCGCAGCGAAAAAATAGAGCGCCAACCCGACCCGACTCGACCCGCGGGTCGGGTCAGGTGCCTGTTAAAGCGAGTAACCCGACCCGATGCAGGACTCTAGGATGGACCAGACGACGACTATATGTGCTACGTATTAATAAACTTACGAACACACCTAAAAACAATTAAAAAAAAATTAAACATTTTTTGAAATTTTACACATTTAGGATATAATAATCTGGTGCTGAAGGGGTTAATGTACAAGTTTTAAAAAGTCTTAATGCCTGCCTCTTTTATATATATACTACAACAAATATTTATTGTATAGGAAACTAGGGTCACAATCCATTTATTCAGTCAAAAATACAGGGCGTCTCATTCGGATCCGAATTCTGATTTTTGCTTAGAACCTTGAAGATAATAAAGATATTCTACTACATTCGAAATTATACTAACCTTTCTTTGTGTGAAATGTAAAAATGCCATCAGAAATGGTAGAAATGAATACAATTTTTCTCCAAATAGCGCTGCATAGTTCGGAAATTATTTGAAAGTTCACACTGTTTCACTTATATCCGTCCATCAATTTTCATAATATCATTCAATTTCACACAAAGTAAGAAAAAGTTTCAACTACGCGGGAATATTTGAAGTGACAAAAATTGCCGCAACCAATGACTTCAAAACGTTGTTTATTTCGAGCAACTCTTTTAGACGCCATAGGTTAACATTGTGTCGCTCGAGAGTAGCAATAATTTTGACGCTTCGTTTAACAGAACCATAAGTCTTTTGAATATTGCTTTGAAATATATTTATTTTATTTAAAGTAATGAACAATAGTTATGTTCTTGTTGAAGTACAGTGGGTGATCGGTTAACGAACTGTTCGGTTTACGAACAGATCGGTTAACGAACACTTTCGGGAGAGAATTTTATGTTCGGATAACGAACACATGTTCGGTTAACGAACACATGTTCGGTTAACGAACACCTAACAAAACAAAGCCAAGAAGAAGCAATGCTGTGTTTCAGATTTGCAGATCTGTATTTAATTGCATCTACTATTATCGACTTAGAGAACATTTTAACAGTTGTATACTTATGGCCTAATTTATTCAAGGGCACCTGGGGGTTCAGGACCTATATTTTAGGGCCCTCAGATTAGAATGAAGAATACAAAAACATTAATTTTTATACTTTGTGTCCCTTTTCAAAGTATATTTTTAATTGCAAGTTAATTATTTTAACTGAAATTTAGTTCCTAAATTATTAACAGGCTCTAGGCTCCACTGGAGCTTTATCGGGCTATGCAGTAAACACAATCTTTTAGAGAACTAATGAAGTTTTTGATAGGTCAAAGTAATAAACGTATATGATTTATTTTAAGTACGTAACGGCATGGACAAATCCATGAAACTGCGATCTGTTCATATTAAGTACGGACGTATATTAGCCCTATTAAAATGGGAAGATTGAAAACTCCAGAAAGAAAAAATAAGCTTTTGTCAAATATTTAATGCCTCACAAACTCAAAAATAGCATGACTGAAGGAAGGACAATACTGTATGTATGCAATGCGTGTTTTATTATTATTACATTGAAATTAATTTAGGGAGAATTTATTATTAATTTTTATATATTATTTAGCTTTTAAGAACGAATTAATTGAATTCCCATACAAATCTATATTAAATCTATGATCGGTTAACGAACAATTCGGTTAGCGAACTTTGTTTTGGAACGGATTAAGTTCGTTAACCGATCACCAACTGTATAGATATTTTCTGAAAAATACAGGATATGAATTTTTAGAAAAAAATGGATTAAAACGTTGGTTTTCTATTAAAAAAACTGTTTGTTTTAGTTTGCGGTACCATCTTTTAAAATTTTGTCCAATTCTTTTAATCACCCTATATAAAATGTATCACTATTTAACCAATTAAAACTTTTCGAGTACTATTCAAAATAGTCTGAATTTTAAAGAAATTCAAAAACCTAATAATATTTTGCATAAAATAATATTTTGCATAGCATAATATTTTGCATAACATAATATTTTGCATAACAAAATATTTTGCTGAAGATTATTCCATAGTACGTTTTGCTCGCGTTCTCATGTAAATATTTTCCACTTTTAACTAAATTCAGCTTGACAGATCTCCGTTCACAAGGTAGGTTTCAATATTTAAAATAAAGAAGAAAAACTGTATCACTGGCGCGAGTAAACATATTTGGGTTTTGAAGCAAAGAAACAATAACTTGATCCATTGTAACCTTGAACATATTCTAAAAGTTACTGAATTGATTTGTATTCCACATCAGTTTAAGATATTTATGCTGTTAAATCGTAACTTGTTTAAAATTCATTAGATCTCCACACCTCATGAAATAGTTGAAATTCAACAGGACTCAATTAAAGTAAATAATATTTAATTAATTAACAAAATAGATTATGTACAATATTTTTCGATTACAGCATTTTTGTGATTCTCGTGATCACAACAGAACAAACTTCTGCCTTTTAATTAGCATCATCCTTCCGCCACTAGAACCAGCTAAAACAAAACTCCAAAAACCGGAGTTGTTTACAAGAAACCCAGCTTCTTGCTGTCTCTAAACCAGACTGCCTCCTTTCTTTTCACATTCCTCTTTAGTGGAGGTGGATGAACTCCGGTCATTGCTCCGGAATGCCGAAATAATCCTTTCCAAGCTACGAATTTCTTGCTTTTTTTCCTGTCAAAGGATAAAATGACTTTTCAGGCGAAATACTACTCTCTAGATTAATTTTAACGCAATTAATCAAGTTGGTAAAGAAATAATATGAGTTGTAATTTTCCAACTGGCCGAAAAATGTCCTAACCAGGATTCGAACCTGGGATCTCTTGGCTGAAGCTGCCATGCTCTACCATCTGAGCTATCCCGGTCGAAACTGGAGGGCATAATTCATCCAGCTAAATTTATTGATCCTTATTGATCTATTCTGTTGAGCTGATTCAAATATCAGACCAGATGCTTTGATCAATTTAGGTTATCTGGATGAATTATGCCCTCCAGATTCGACTGGGATAGCTCAGATGGCAGAGCATGGTAGTTTCAGTCAAGAGATCCCAGGTTCAAATCCTGGCCCGGACATTTTTCTCCAGTTGGAAAATTACAACTCATATGAAATACTGCTCTATCTTGAAGTCCGTTGTTACAATGCCTTAGATACAGGGTTATTCTAAATGATGGACCCATTTTCAAAAAAATTTATTTATTAAAGTACAAATCCAAAATGAACAATCTTTATACCAATGAAAAGAGGAAGTTTCAAAGTTTTTTTTAAGACATTATAAATGTTAAATGTGTCCACCGTTTGCTGCACAGCAAACATCTACGCGACAGCCAAACTCGTCCCACACACGAGAAAGCGTATCTGCTGTTACTGAGTGCACGACTTTCAAAGCGGTGATGGTTCCAGAGGCGGCCGGTAGAGGTCGCGCGGCAATCGTTTCGTACCAAATTCGGTATTAAAAGAAACTTTGAAACTTCCTCTTTACATTGGTATAAAATTGTTCATTTTGGATTTGTACTTTAATCAATACAATTTTTTGAAAATGGGTCCATCATTTAGAATAACCCTGTATATTAATCTAACTGGTGTTCAATCCAAATAAACCAAACTAGGAAATCTGCAGATCAGTCCTGAACGTCAGCTCTACAAGTCATTTTTCAAATGTCATTTTGCATAATATTTAATAAAAAAAAAATAGTCGGATGTGCCAATTGCAAAACTACTTTTTTCTGTCTCATATATATTAATGTTTCAAAAGGCGTAGTTTTTTAAATTATGCATTTAAAACAAGTTGGAAATTGTACGTGAAAGTGACAAATGAGGTGCGTTCGTATTGTTATTATTTCAGTGAAATGAATTATATCGTCTGTTGTTATGTGTTTTGTACTCGATGAATAATTCATAGTAAATCACTCAACTCAAATAATCTGTTAAACTTTTGTGGACTGTAAAACAATATTTTAATTTTCACGACTCTAAATATTTCTCATACATCATCACTTCACGAAAACAAAACACACTCTGCCTTTTCAATAGAAAATGACGAAACACAAAGGGTTGCCGGATTTGGCTACATGCCAGCACCGAACATCCCGCCGCGCCTTGCAATGTTTTTTAAACATTCAAGATAAATGTATTACACAAATTTACACTATAATCATAAATGCAACAGTTCTAATATTACATTACATAAGCACTAATAAACAATCAGAAAGAATACCATAATAATAATTCATTTGCAACAAGTTTAATTAATTATTCATAGGTAGGAGACATAGCTTTCAAATTGGGCGCTTATATTTACCCAAGGCAGTTTTCACTTCTACTACTCTAACCTTTGTGTCTTTTCCAGGATAAATATTACAAATTCTCCCTAAAGACCATTGACATGGTGGTAAATTATCCTCTTTAATAACAACTAAGTCTCCAATCTTTACATTATCTTTCTCAAATTTCCACTTGCCCCTCTGCTGCAAATTGCTCAAGTAATCTGAGCTCCACCTTTTTCAGATTAATTGGGTCATTTTGGTTAAATTTTGCCAGTGATCCAGCCTATTCTCACCAATATTTGTTAAATCAGGTTCAACTATTGATGTGATAGGTCGGCCAATTAGAAAATGGGAAGGGGTCAAAACGTTAAGATCATCTATATCAGCAGACAAAGGAACAAGTGGTCGAGAATTTAACATTCCCTCAACCTGAATCAATACCGTCAGAAACTCTTCATAAGTTAACTTTGTGTTTCCCACCACTCTCTTCAAATAATATTTAATTGATTTTACACCTGCCTCCCAGATACCCTCAAAATTCGGGCCTCTGGGTGGAAGGAACCTCCAATCAATACCTTCTGATGACATGTATCCTGCAAGAGTTTCATCAGGTTGCTGTATCAACTTTTTCAACTTTTTAAGCTCAGCATTTGCACCCACAAAATTTTTCGCGTTGTCAGTAAATAGTTTAGCACATTTACCTCGTCTAAAAATAAACCTTTTAAGGGAAGCAATAAATGAGGCTGATGTCATATCTGACACTACCTCTAAATGCATTGCTTTCGATACAAAGCAAATAAATAAACAAACATAAATTTTATGGTAGGTACCTTTCAACTGGCCCCTATACTTGATAAAGAAAGGGCCGCAAAAATCTGCCCCAGTTACATTAAAGGGAAAGGTTTTCCTGACTCTTTCTTCAGGCAATTCTCCCATTAACTGATCTAGTACCTGTGGTTTGGCCTTAAAACAGGTAATACAATTATGCACAATTTTCCTACATACACTTCTCCCATTAATTATCCAGAACTGCTGTCTAATTTGATGCAGTAATGCTTGGGGTCCTGAATGAAAATACTTTTTATGAAAATAATTAACAATTAATTCTGTTAATTTATGTTTGGCTGGCAACAAAATTGGATACTTTTTATCATAATTTAAATCACTGTTGCTCAACCTACCTCCCCCTCTTAAAATCCCATTTTGATCTAAAAATGAATTCAAACTACTTACTGAATTCATTTTTGATATTTGTTTGGACTTTTTTATATCACTCAGCACCTCCTGGAAGCTTTGCTTCTGTACTAAACTTACCAATTTTAATTCTGAATCTTTTAATTCTTCAGATCCTAAAGGTCCTGTCTTAGGGTGGTGCCCTTTGGAGTTCCCGATGAACCTAAAAATATAACTCAAAATACGTACAATAGTTATATAGTTATTACTTAGACAATTAACTCATTTACAAAAGAGTCATTAATAATCGAAAGAATATGTTTGTTAATGTTTTTAGGAGGTCCATCAGAGCATTTGAGTTCATTTTTGAACTGTTCACTGGTTTCTGTCACACGTATTGGACGGTAAGGATAGCCATTGTTTTTAAGAAACGCCGGGTCTTTTCACCACAAGTCACAGTTTAGCAGTCTTTCTGGACTCATACCTCGGGATAAAAAGTCAGCAGGATTTTGTTCTGACTCAATGTGACGCCACTGGTCAATGTTCTCTTGTATTGTAGCCATTCTACTTCGAACAAACTGCTTCAGATCTATAGGCTCCTTTTGAATCCAGGAAAGCACAATCATGGAATCTGACCATAAGAATATTCTAGTCATTGTTCCTTTAATAGCTGATAAAACTCTTTTTACCAGTTTTGTTAATAGGACGGCGGCACATAATTCCAAACGTGATATCGTTAGACACTTTATCGGGGAAACTCTCGACTTGCTGGCGATTAATGCTGTCATAACGTTTCCCAGCGCATCACTAGATTTGCAATATAAAGCTGCTCCATAGCAGCGCTCTGAGGTATCCGCAAATCCATGTATTTCAATACTAGTTGAATGTTCAATTACAGTACGTCTGTCAACCTTAATATTGTTTACACCTTTAAAGGACGTAAGAAACTGATGCCACTCTCGAAATTCTGACGCGGGAAGTGCATCGTGCCAATCGATTTTTGTTCTCCACAATTGTTGCATTAATATTTTAGCCTTCGCTATCACGGGTCCAATCAGGCCGAAAGGATCGAAAATCCTTGCTATAGTTGACAGTACTTGTCGTTTTGTGTATGAATCGCAAAGTTCCACCTTTACTCTAAAGGCAAAACAATCCTCCTTCGCGTTCCACGACACGCCTAAGGTTTTCGTTTCGGTTTCGTTTTCAAAATTATATCCCTCTCCAGGGGTTAAAGATAGATTTTTATGATTTGAGCTCCACTTATGGAGACTCATTCCTGCTTTCTGCATAATTGCTATGAGCTGCCTCTGCAACTCCTCAGTTTCCGCTAGCGTAGGTGCACCGCACAAAACGTCGTCCATATAAAACTGTTCTCGCAGTACCGGTGCTGCTTTCGGAAAGTTTTTCTCTTCATCGTTCGCAAGCTGATTTAGTGTTCTCATCCCTAGAAAAGGCGCACTAACAGTTCCATATGTGACTGTTTGTAATTCGAAAGTTTTAGGCTCCTCACCATAATTATCGCTCCACAAAATTCTCTGTAAGGCATGCTGACTAGGATCTATATTAATCATGTGATACATCATTTTTATGTCGGCCGTTAGGGCATAAACATGTTCCCTAAATTTTATCATTATTGAAAATAGATCGTTCTGAATCACTCCTCCGTTAAATTGCAAGTCATTAAGCGATGTGCCATTAGATGTTTCAGCCGAACAATTAAACACCACTCTTAGTTTTGTTGAAGATTTTTCTGGCTTGTATATGCCGTGGTGAGGGGCATAATATGCTACCTCGGGTTCTCTAATATCTTTAATTTCTTTCATGTGCCCTAATCTCTCATACTCCTGTAAAAACTCTTTATAGAGTTTCAAATACTGTTTATCCTTAGATAAACGTGTCCACAGCGATCTGAGTTTTTTATGAGCAATATCCCTAGATTTTCCTAAACACGATGGATTTTCTTTTAACGGCATTTTTACTACATATTTGCCTTCCTTATTTCGCCAATGTGTACGCGCAAAATATTCCTGACATATGTCGTGTTCTCTACTCTTTGTTAATACCACTTCAACATTTTCTATTTCCCAAAACCTTTTTAAAGTTTTATTTAAATCCTCCTCCCGAATTAACCCACAATGGATTTTTCTCTCACTTTCCTGTTCTACACATCCGCTAGCTACATATCCGAACACCGTGTTTTGTAAAAATAGTTTCGAATTCTGTGAATATATTTGTCCTGGTCTCAACAACTCATAAAAAATTTCTGCGCCTATCAACATGTCGATTTTGTCCGGAATATTAAATCGATAATCTGCTAGCACAGTTAAATCCGAAATCTCAATATCTACACTAAACATCCTTTGTGGAATCAAATCCGTTATTTTATTTACGACCAACATATTTAATACCCTTTCGAAGCTTTTATCTCTATTAGCTATCGTTGTCTGTACGCAACCCTTAACAGTCATCGAGGAATCATTTAAACCAGTTATCAAAGTATTTTTTTATTTATTTTAAGTTGCAATCTATTAGCGCACTGCGATGAAATTAAACAAGTTTGAGATCCCACATCCGAAAGACATCTAATTTCCTGCCATTCAGAATATTTATCTTTAACGAGAATTCGAGCCGTACTTAATAAAACATTTTTTGTTTTATTTTTCACGAAACTCGAAGCTACCGTTTCGTGCGTAGGGAAAGAATTTTCGCTTTGCATCCCATTTATTCTGCTTAACTCATCACTCGCTTGACCTACATTTTTATTACTCTGATTTTCTCTCTCGGGAAGTATATCAATTTATTATGTGGGCGTCCACAGAAGCAATTTCTAGCTGCACATTTTTTCACATAACAATTATAATTTAAACATTTAAAACATGCTTTATTGGATTTCACAACTTCAACTCTCTCCTTTATAGGCAGTCTTTCGAATTGCGGACACGCATGTAATGCATGAAATTCATTAGTCTTACATAACACGCATTTAACATTTTTTATCTCAGATAAAAATACACTTGGAATTCCCTTTTGCGATCGGAAATTTTGGAATTTTTTTCCCCGTTTGTTTTCATTTAAATTGCTCATACCTGCATTTGACTCACTTTTGGTTTTATTTCTAACAGATAAGAAAATATCGCATTCTTTCGCAAGTTGCTTCGGCTTAAAATATGTTTCCTCTTGTTTAATTGCAATGTGATTTATTAATTCGCGATCCAATGAATCGAAAATTCTATCTGATACAATTAATTCACATAATGATTTAAAATCAGATACCTCACGCAACTGACAATAATATTCGAACGTAGCACTTAATCTCGAAGCGAATTGCACATAATTCTCCGAAGGTAATTTATAAGCTTTCCGGAAATTATTTAAACACTCTTGCGGTGTGGGTTGAAACTCCTTTAAAACTATAGTTTTCAATTTATCATAGTTACTCAAATCTTCCTCAGACATATAAATCATTAAATTACTAGCTTTCTCACCCAGAACGTTCAAAAGAATTTCGGTTTTGAACTCGTCCGGCACGTTTTTTGTTCTAAATGCTTTCTCCAGTGACTGGAAAAACAGATTAAAGGACTCTGCTCTCGAAGGAACCGGAATAGTTATGGTTTTAATACTTTTAATAAAACTTTCTATGTTATTGTCCGTTTCCGATTTTAAAACTCCTGAAAGCGAAGCGCTTTCATTCGATTCTTTGCGAAACTTAGCTAATTCTAATTCCTTTTCTAATTGTGCCAATTTAATTTTTTCAAGCTCAGAATTTTGAGAGGGTTCCTTACGAATATTCGCCAATTCTACCTCTTTCTCTAATTGCGCTAATTTAATTCTCTCTACTTCTAATTTCGTTTTTTTCGGCTTTCTTCCGAGATTTAATTTCCTCAACTACATATTCCACTACGTTTTTCATTAATCCCTCATTTTCATAATGCTCGTTTTCCTCTATAATCCTCCTTAAATCTACCACTTTACTTCCCTCCTGTACTGTTAATCCCAATTATTCAGCTACAAACTTAAGCTGATCCTTATTTAAATTATCTATAATTGACATAATTCTCGAAAACAAAACTAGGAAAAATTACTCTTACCTCAAATCACTGTGACAGACACTAAAGCTTCTTTTCTTTCACGCTCACTGTTGAATCACTAAATATAAATATTATTACACAAGTATCTCCGTAGTACTAAGTCTTTATCCGTAGCACTAAGCATTTTATGAAACACAATATTACTCGCTGTCTTAATCACAATAGATATAATCTCACAAATTTATCATCACTTTACTCTCCGGCTCGCACAGGGCCAGATGTTTTATACTCGATGAATAATTCATAGTAAATCACTCAACTCAAATAATCTGTTAAACTTTTGTGGACTGTAATAGTCCAGTCAAATTGTGCTCAAAAAGTGCTTGAAGTGGAAAATTCTGGTGTAATTGTTTTTAGTGGCTTATTTTATGTTTTTTGGGGTGCTGAATACGAATCTGAAGTTTTCCAACAAAATTTCGTTCGGCAAATTTGTTTTTTTTACAAAAAACCTGTAAAAACGCGGACTTTTTTCGTTTTTTTTCAAAATAACTCCAAAATTGTGCATTTTGCGAGAAAATCGGCAGTATATGAGTTAAAGAGAATAAAATTTCCTACATTTTATGTATTGAAGGATTTTTTCTATGATCAATGGTTTAGCCGTGAGAGTGCCGCAAAAATGGGTATTAAAAACAAAATCTGTAAAAAAACGGGAATTACGGCACTGTATGTCGATGTAACATGGAAACAAACCATTTAACGCAAATATTAACCATCATTTATATTAAAGATTATATGATTGACTATATTTTATGCATTTAAAGTAGGGGGAAAGTGAGGTTCCGGCACCAGTGGAAGTTGGGAGCAGTGGAGCAGCTCCACCTACTTTCATGAGTTAAAGTTGCTTCTCCTCCGGGGAGTTCTTACTCTAAAAGGTGATAAAATTTTCTAAAAAGAGGTAAAATTAGGTAAAGGAAGTAAAACTAGGCAAAATCGTCGAAAAACAGTACTTTTCGGAAAATAGCAAAAAACACATTTTTTTACAGCATTTCTGTTCATAAGGCCTAAAAATAAACATTTCACTGTATACATTATACCATGCTTTAAAAAATAGATAAAATTCTCTACAATTTATGTGCAAGTAATTTTCTTGGACCTTGAATAATTATGAAAAAAGCAATGACGAATGCACGAAGTAGTCATCCACCTCCTTATTAAAGGCATATAACTTATATGCATCATTATACATGTGTGCAGATATGTAAAACGTTGATGTTAGGTTATATAGGTACAAAAAATGATAAATGATTCACGATTGATTAGTATGTAAACTGTTTAATGTTAAATAATATAGTAAAAAAGGTAGTTATGTATTTATACAATATTAATTAATAATTATTATGGACATTGAAAGGAACTTGTCAGTCAAACCAAGTCCTCTTGGCCAATGGTTTCATGTTTCCTGAGGGTATGCCTTCTAGGTCTTCTACACCTATAAAAAAGAAATTAATTATATAATAGCTATTTACGCATACGGGCGCGAAAAGCCGTTTTTGTCCCGAGGATCGAAACTTATGCTCCGGAGAAGAACTGGTGTGTATAATATTTTTTTAAACGGTGGAATTAATTATAACTGAGTTAAGATTCATACAGCATTTTATCATAACATTATTTTTACCTCTTTTTAATATCAGCCCTCTTTTACAGCTCATTTCAGGAATCGGTCACTTTTGGACCCCAAATCAGGGAGCAAAAAAGCTATTATACTACGTATCAGGGTTTTAAAAAATAATTAATGACATAGTTTTAATTGTCTAAAAACTAAATAGTTATGCACAGTGTATTGGGATACATATTTTGACCACACCAAATTAAAAATGAATGAAAAAATAAATGTGAAATGGAATGATTTATGTATAATTACCTTCAAATACTTCAGGGTATTCCGGGTCATCCTCGTTTTCTTCTATTTCAATATTAGGCATGTTATTACAACTGTTCTCTCAGTTTAGACACATATTAGAGCAGCTGAGGCCTGCTTTTTTACATCCACAGTTTTTACGGCATGTCTTCTTGCATTTGCAAGAAATGAGTTTTAGAACGGCTTGAGGTGCTGGTGGATCTAGCGTGGTTATTGGCTCTAGACCATCTTTGGTGCTTTTCCAACCCCATTGTTCAGGATTTTTTTCATTCCCAAGCCATTGCTGAACTTGAAAATACACCCTTAAAGAATGTTGTTTAGCTGCAGCCTCCGTAGGAGGTAGGGACGCCAAATGGGTTGATGGCTTATATGCAGACTTAAGGTAGCATAGATACCTCAATTTGTTTAATGAGGTGGTTTCCTTGTCAGATAATTTGTACAAGGAAGTCAAAAAACGATTGCCAGCATCAGTAATTGCATCAGCATCTGCCATAGGGTCTTTAAAAATTTCAATGGCTTTAATTAATGCCATGTTTCTTTTGAGAGTCTGAAGAAACCTCATTTTTCCTACTTTGAAAAAGGCTGAAGTAGTATCACAACCACTCATGGCATGTAAAAATAATATGTTGTCAGCAACCGATTGTTCAAGTTTGCAGTCAGGAGAAAAATTAGTGGTGAAACTGTCCCTTTGCCTGGCTTTAAAAAATATACATTTGAATGTATGCCCCTACAGAGACCAATCATTTAATTTGCGTTCATCTTGAGCTTATCAGCACTTTAATATTTCCTTTTTTGGACAGCATTATAAACAGTTTTTTTAGAAGCATATTGGTTTTTAAAAAATCTATATTTCAGTAAATATCTTTTTAAAATGGCGAAAATCTGTTGCATATTTGCCTGCAAGGAAACTGCCATTTCAGAAATTTCTAGAATGCGGGGCGGGGAGGAAAAACATACACATATTTAAATGTTAAGTTTTGAATTAAAAATATTGTTTGTGTGTCTGAAGAGGATTCATTATTATATTTATGTAATTGTTCAATGGATTTTTTATAAGTGTTTATTGCTATTTTCCAAAAATTACTGTTTTTCGACGATTTTAGATAGTTTTATCTCCTGTACCAAATTTTACCCCCTTTTTCAAAATTTTATATTCTCTTAGAGTACTAGCTATCCGGAGGATTAGCACCTTTGACTCTTGAGAGGAGGTGGAGATACTCCACTGCTCAAAACTTCCACTGGTGCCAGATCCACACTTTTCCCCTACCTTAAATGCATAAAATATAGTCAATAATATAATCTTTAGTATCACTGATGGTTAATATTTGCGTTAAATAGTTTGTTTCCATGTTATATCGACATACAATGCCGTAATTCCCGTTTTTTTACAGTTTTTGTTTTTAATACACATTTTTGAGGCACTCTCACGGCTAAACCATTGATCATAGAAAAAAACTTTCAATACATAAAATGTAGGACATTTTATTCTCTTTAACTCATGTATTGCCGACTTTCACGCAAAATGCACAATTTTGGAGTTATTTTGAAAAAAACGAAAAAAATCCGTGTTTTTACTGGTTTTTTGTAAAAAAAACAAATTTGCCGAACGAAATTTTGTTGGAAAACTTCAGATTCTTATTCAGCACCCCAAAAAACATAATATAAGCCACTAAAAACAATTACACCAGAATTTTCCACCTCAAACTACAATTTGACTGGGCTATAAAACAATATTTTAATTTTCACGACTCTAAATATTTCTCATACATCATCACTTCACGAAAACAAAACACACTCTGCCTTTTCAATAGAAAATGACGAAACACAAAGGGTTGCCGGATTTGGCTACATGCCAGCACCGAACATTATGATATGATTAATTTCCGTAATAAAATAAGTACATTTTAATTTGCAACATTTTGTCTTTTTTGGCATTTACTGAAAATTGAAATGGGAAACTTAAGCCTAGCTTTGAAAATTTCAGAACATGAAATCTATATTTAGACTCTTTTTCCATTTAATATCTATTTTCCCGGAAACATCTATCCAAAAAACTGTCGGTAGATTTATAGGATTGCTATAATTAAACAATTTTAATATACAAATCTGGTTTTTAAATTCAGTAATACGGAAATAATATGACTCGATATTAAATAGGACACAATCAACATGGCAACTTGAATCATTACCTATCATGGGATATCATTGAATTAATTACGTATGATAGGATTTAATAGAATGAAGAAAACGTTTATTAACATCTTTTTAAGTTTCAATTCGATTTTCATAAAATTTGAAATGACTCGACAAAATTCTGCAACGATTATATGTATTAAATTTCAATCCATTCGGTTGGGAAGTTTTTGTGCTGTTATATGCGTACAGACGGACGGACTAGACGGACGGACTAGACGACGACTATAGGTGGTACGCATTTATATAATTACGAATGCACCGAAAAATGCAGCATAGCAGCACCGCCTGTTACAGGATTTACACGAAAAGTTAAACAGCACCAACTTATATCAACGTCTAATAGAACATGAAGTTTGATGAAATTTCGTGTATTAGTTCTTGAGATATGACTGTCGCTAAAATCGTGTAAATCCTGTAAAATACAGTTTAGTAGCACTACTTGTTGAGTGATTTACACCAAATCTTAATCAGAAACAATTTATGTCAACGTCCACCTGAATCTGAAGTTTGATAAAAATCCGTGCATTAGTTCTTGAGATAGGGCTATTGGGGAAATCGTGAACAATGCAGCATAGAAGCGCCACCTGTTGGACGATTTGCACTAAAACCTAGCCAGCGTCTATTTATGAGAACGTCTAATAGAATCTGCAGTTTGATGAATGTCCGTGCAATAATTCTGGAGATAGATCTATTGCGGAAATCGGGAAAGATGCAGTATAGCAGCGCCACCTGTTGACTCTATTTACACCAAAAACTAATCAGCACCAATTTACAAGGTCTAATAGAATATCAAGGTATAATTGAATCTAAAGTTTTATTAAATTCTGTGCATTAGTTCTTGAGATAGAGCGACTACAAAATTTTTGTCACATACAAACAGAGAGACTCACAGACAGGCAATTTCTAAAAACAGTCAAATCTTGTTCAGGACCTCCTAAAATGTATAAGTCGAAATTTTGCATGAATCCAATACTTTCTTTTTGTAAAGACAGAAGAATGTAAAAAGGGCATTGAAAAAGTGGAGATAGCCATTTGGCGGGAAATTATGCCTTCTTTAAATTTCTGTTAAAAAAAATAAGCTTAGGGGTCGTCTCGATAGTGAAATTGTACCAAATTCTGAAGGTTTTGATACGAACACCGAAGTTTGAAAACTTATTTTCAGATAAATTTTAAGTTAGAATACCAAAAAGGAAGTCAATCGGTTTAAATAGTTTAGGAATTACGAAGGTTTACATTTTTGAACTCCGAAGTACTTCGGAGACTTCTCGTTCGGTATATTAAGGTAAAATTTACCCCCGAAAAAAACTAAATACACTGTCAAAATTGAGCTTTCGTATTGAAAATTTCAGAGTTTCATAGAATTTCAATACGAAGACGACTCCCTAAGCTTTTTATTTATTATTTATTTATTTATTTTAAAGAATTTGAAAGAAGGCGTAATTTCCAGTCAAATGGCTATTTTCATTTTTTTTTCTGGGCAATTTGCTGATTAAAATGCATGGTGTTCTTCTCTATGTTTTGGCTGTCTGTACTTTAAACTTGAAATTCTTCAGACATACCAGGATTATTAAAAAAAAAAAAAAGAAAAATACATATAATCTGGTCAACTGCTTTAAGTCATATATATTATTTCCGATGTCAACATCTTTTTATTTGTGCGCATACAAAACGCATAAAGATGAATGAGGTACCATTCGAAAGGTTTTTGAACCGGTTTGTGACATACTGCACTCACATTTCGTTAAAATATGTTGTATTGAAAATTGCAGTTAATAATAATTTTTACAAAAAGGTATAAGCAAATAATCTCAAAGGTTGCAGAACAAAAGCCTCACTCAAGTACACTGGTTTATATTCATTTTTAAATCACAACCTTTAAGTGTAATTGAACGGTCCGGGAAAAATCGATCGTAGTCGGCCTTTCGTCAGATTTGAGATGGCAGTGCAATTTGTTAGTTTGAGAAGCATACTATTGTGATCCAGAGTTTGGTAACCTTGGATCGATAGAAAAATAAAAAGTAGTCCTTTGAAAAACACATTTGAAGAGAGATATAAAGGTGGAAGAACAATGAAAGTCCACACATATAAGGGAAAGAACGATATTTTAGTACAAAAATACATGCATAATTACGTCTGGATAATAATTAAATAACATATTTAAGTATTAATTAAAATATAAAACTACAAACATTTAATGATACAATACACTAAAAACATTTAAAAATACAGGTTCATATAAAGTTTTCGAGTACTTTTCGCACTCCTCATCAGCATATGTACACAATTACAAAATACCGGATAACCCAAACAGTGAAAACAGTTAAAACTACAGTTTAACTTTGACATCATACTCAGCCAGGACCTGCGCAGCCTCATTAATTGGAGATTCAGTGAGAACAGTCAGCCAACCCTCTAGGAAAGCACGGCTACTGTATGCGCAGCAGTTAGACTTAGACATTTTTGCATTATCAAAGTCAGGGACATAGTCGTATTAGAGTGCATGTGCAACCAATCTTGATTTCAAAGTACCTTTATTAAAAGAATTTTCACGTTCTTTAAGTCTTGCCTTTAGAGAGCGTCTAGTTTCACCAATGTAGATCGCGTGTAAAATTCCTTGCAAAAGCTGCATGTCAATCTACATTGGTGAAACTGGACGCTCTCTAAATGCAAGACTTAAAGAGCATAAACATTCTTTTAACACGTTCACTACTTGGTTAAAATTAACGGAATTTTATTGTATTCAGAAATTCCGAATTCATACCAGAAAATACTAATAGCAGTTACTTGCTTTATTTAATGACGGACATTTCGTGGTTACATAAAATAAAAAAATTTCTTTCGAAATTTCCGGTATGAATTCGTAATTTTGGATTAAAAATGGAATGTCAAATGAGTGACCAAGCAACGCCACGTATTCGTCCTCGGTAGCGAGCTTGTTAATAAAGGCACTTTGCACTCAAGATTGCTTGCACCACTTGAAAACGACCATGTCCCTGACTTTGATAATGCGCAAGTTGCTAAAGTCTAACTGCCGCGTATACAGTAACCGTGTTTTCCTAGAAGGTTCACTGACTGTTCTAGCTGAATCTCCAATTAATGAAGCTGCACAGGTCCCGGCTGAGTATGATGTCCTAATTAAACTGAAGTTTTAACTGTTTTCATTGTTTTGGTACCCCAGTATTTTGCAATTGTGCAAGTACATTGATGAAGAGTACGAAAAGTTCTCGAAACGTTTATATAAACCCGCATTTTAATTTTTTAGTGTATTTTATTATTAAGTGTCTGTAGTTGTATATTTTAATTAATAGATAAATAAGTAGTTTGGGATTTTTTTGTCAGATTTGAGTTAACAGGGCCAACTGTTAGCTTGAGAAGTTTTACTATCATTCGACAAAAGCTACCTCACACCGATCGAGGTTAAATGAAGGTTGTTGTTTGAAAAATGTAGTTGAAGTTAGTTATAAAGAGGGAAGAACAATGAATATCCATGATGGAATTCTTGTTTAGGGGAAAGGACGAAAAATAACTTATTTTTAGACTACCATCGTTTTTCCCCTCGACCCTTTAATTAGATTCTGACTGTATTTGCACTGACTGACACTTTAATTAACCCGTATATACCACGAATTCATAAATATTTTCATAGTATTAATTTGTGATTTTATTCAGTGTTATTTACACTATGCACAAGGACATAGCAGGTTAAATTATTGCCTGTCTACTTGGGAATGTTTACGACCAGACGGATTGATTTACGAGCACCAATGAGAAATTTTTCTCTTGAATTTGAATTTCGCAGTGAAGTATGATTTATAAATCGAATTCTGTTACACTGGATATAATTAAAACTGGGAAATATTTATAAAAGCAAATGTGATAATTATATTACGAAAAATCTATCCCATAATAGGTTGTGTCATTTTGTATATATAAATATTTATATAAGCAAATGTGATAATTATATTTAAAAAAATCTATCCCATAATAGGTTGTGTCATTTTGTATATATAAATATTTGTAAAAGCAAATGTAATATTTATATTAAAAAAAATCTATCCCAAAATAGGTTGTGTCATTTTGTTTAAAATTACAGATTAAAGAGCAATTAAATAAATAAATAAGTAAAGAAATCTCATGTTACAGTTGCAATTTTGCACTTAGTTTAAAATCACTTAAAAATACATATTTTCATTATAAGCACATTACTTTTAAATGTGATAATAGACTATATAGCTAAAAGTCTGAGTTTTCACGCTATTTGACCGGACATTTTATATGAGTTATTCTATTTTGTTGTTTTGCCCTATTATGCAAAACACTTTTTGTTATCATTTACGTGCTCATTTAAAAAGCATTTCATAAAATGCCCATATTTTTCCAAATATTTACCATATTTATATTCTAATTGCAGCATATTGTTTCTACTTTACTTTGTTAAGTTTTCTGAAAGTGGCATTAAGATTGGTTGAAAACCCTTAATGCCATAAATAAAATACTTGCGGAAATTTTTTGATTTTTTTTTAAAGGAACCTTTATATCTCCATGAATATAAGTGCTATTCTTACAAAAATGAACACAAGTGCGGTTTATAGTCATATGCTACAGATCAGTTTAAGTATTTTATTTTACAGGGTGAACACATTTTAACTTAATTTAATTTGTTGTTTTTGTCCCCTAATTGTTCTCGCGACTAAGTCTTTGCCGAAAAACATGAGGCCAAACATGTTTTTATATTCCTGAAGTTGCATTAGAATTCGTCAAATTTTGTTTGTAGATACCCGATAAAAAAAAAAGTGTCCAGTGACCTTTGGTCATCTAGTGTGTGTGTATCAATAGACACAGAATCCCGTTTTAATAAATGCATAATTAGGAAAAGTATAAATGTCTTTTTAGTTCATATTAATGAATTAATTAATATTTATTGCGTTTTCTTTAAATATCTTATCATTCTAATCCTACAATTTTTAAATATAATCACACATTTCAAGCCTTTTTACGTTGAATGTCACTTCACTTAATTCGCCTTTCCCAGAAAGGCATAAATATACCTTAATAAACATATTAGAATCTGTTAAGTCATATATAAATAACGATAGTCAATTATGTATAAGTTTTAAAAAGAATATACAGGGAAGGGCATAACAAAATTCCCACTGTTAACCTGAGTATGGTACCACTGAACATATTCGATCCCAAAAATCTTTAAGACCTTATATTATATGCGTATATATTTACAAGGCACTTAAAGAGTTTAGGAGACACATTGTAGTGCTTTGAAAACCACATTGATTTTAGAAACAAAGCTAATTATGTTGGGTTCATATGAATCCAAATACACAATATCGTTATATAAGTAAGTGTTAACTTTTTACTTACCCATCATACGTAGTATAGGGTAAGTCTTGTAATCGTTTTGAAAATCGAAAATTTTTTTTGACGGATTTACACGTTTCATACACTGGAGATTTCGAAAAACATATTTTTAGAAAATTTTTTTTGCCGTCCGTCTGTGTGTCTGTAAACGCTCTATCTCCCGAAAAAATTGAGATAGAGACTTGCAATTTGGTATGTACTTAGTATGTCATAATGGGAAGAAGCCTATTTAATTTCAATAACCTCGATTAACCGGAACTATGTTTTTTGGACTCTCGAAATATTCGTTCTGATAAAAGGTATATAAAAATTTTCGAAATTGTTTATTTTAAGAAATGAATATAAAATACAATAAAAAAACATAAATTTTGCATAAAGCATGAAGTCGATCGAATAATGAGTTGCCGAGATATTTGGAATCCTATTTTCCACACTCTTCGATTTTTCATGACCCTGTATTTCATCCAAATTTCACTTCAAAGATATATTTTAATTGGAAATTCGACGCTTAATCAGATGCAAAACCGCTAGTTAATAGGATTATTATTTTTGGAGTAATAAGGATGTTTCTTTCAAGCAATTCAGTAATCGAGCTTTTAAAGTCATCAAAAAACGATTTTATTTGAATTGCAATGCATTTTATAAGTAGTTTACACATTTTTATTTTAATACTTTACATTATACATATCCATGATGGGTAAGTATTACGGTGGCCCCCAACGACTAGTTATATCACGTGACAGTAATCAACTAAAATTTAAACATGTCGTCAGTCAACACAGTTTACTGTATTGACATCTATCAATTTACGAGTAATAATGATAAATTAAGCCAAGGGTGATAAAAAAAATAAGGAAAAACAAGAAAAAAATCTAAAACTTACAATATATTTTCATTACAAAATTTTCAAAGTTCAATTATGTCAAAATTAACAATGTTACTTACTAAAATGCAACATAAAAAAATTCAGAAAACAAAAAAAAATATATCACGTAAAAATTATTGAATTTATTAAAAAAAAAAAAAACCCTGTTTATATATTTGTTTTAGAAAACTGTTAAAATTTAAACATGGCTTATATTGCTGAAATGTCCATTCTTATGATTTTCAATATCGAAGTCTAGTATTATTTGTGAACGAAATTTTATTAGACTCAATAGAAATAAAACTGGAAAATATTTATATCATCATGCGATCAAAATATGTTATGAACATATTTTTGGCAAAATATTATTTCACGTCTGTTTTGATTAAGACAATATTTTGGTGAAGGCTTTAATAAAGAATCAGTTTGAATAGTTAAGGTATTGTTATCAAGTTCGATATTTTGTTACAAGAAAATATATTTTGTCTGCTTTGGAATACACTGAATGATATTATTATTTTCGTTAACATCTTTAAGCATATAAGCATTAAAATAAATTATTGGAAATGAATAATTTGGAGAATAATATGACTGCGTTTTATAGATGCCATGTTAAAATTTTGACAATTTTTTATAAAGAAAAATACATAATAAATTTTAGTTGAAAAAAAAATTAATATATTTTGAATGATATTTATTGTATGTTGACTGAACAAACATACAAGACACAAAATCGCGACTTCACAGTAGAGAACAAACAAACAAGACAAAAAATTTTATAAAAAAATATTTTTTGTCTGTTATGGAATACACTGAATTATATTATTATTTTCGTTAACATCTTTAAGCATATAAGCATTAAAATTAATTATTGGAAATGAATAATTTGGAAAATAATATGATTGCGTTTTATAGATTCCGTGTTAAAATTTTGACAATTTTAGTTGAAAAAAAATAAATTAACATATTTTGAATGATATTTATTGTATGTTGACTGATTTAGGCATGTTATCACTTTAATAGTGCTATGAAGAAAACAAATGCTAGACTTATCGAATGAATCAGACAAATTAAATAAAAATATATAATTAATTTCACGTACTTCACAAACATATTCTTCAGATTTCAAGCTAATTGCTCTTTGCGAAGAAGTAATAGAAAGACAGTTAGACAAATAGACAGATGATCGCGTCTCCACAGTAGAGCTCTACTGCAAAATATATCATGTTTGAGTTTTGACAGTTTTTTTAAATGGAAAATATTAATTGTAGGTGTTGTTTTTCTAATAAGAAATTTTATACAGTTAGACGTTGATATAATTTGTGGCTGATTAGGTTGTAGTGTAAATCTCCCGATAGGTGGCGCTTTTATGATACATTTTACAGGATTTACACGATTTTAGCGATAGTCATATTTCAAGAATCAATGCACAAAATTTCATCAAATTTCATATTTTTTCAGGTCTTGACATAAGTTGGTGCTGATTAGATTTTCTTGTAAATCATATAACATGTGGCGCTGCAATGCTGCATTTCTGGATTCTAAAATGCATAATTAGAAAAATTATGCCTTTTGAAGTATTAACATGTATGAGATAGAAGAAAGTTTTGGAATTTGCACATTCGACAGTTTACTTTTTAGACTCATGCACTCTAAGTAAAGGAATCATTTAGGAATTGAAAGGCATCAATTGTTAAAAAAATTGAAACACTGAATAGCAATAATTTCTCACTTAGTGGTAACAATGCTGCTATTTAATATTTTGAGGATTTCAGGTAATGGCCATTCTTGTATTTAATTTTTGTACATATGTATGAATTAAAGGTTGTAACTCATTTGATAATGAGTTTGGTTAGCATACACATACATGAGTGTAAGTTTACATTTATGCGATTAACAGTAATTTGTTTAAATACAAACACAAAATAGCAATCATGATATTTGCCTGTTTTGTTATTTGCGCTACAAACTAATGAAATTATTTATTTGCAGTTTTTATTATTTCTGAAATTACTAATTACAATTTTATTATCTAACGTATAAAAATGTATATTATGTTCCTTACTGTTAATTGTTTAATCATTTATTTTAACCAGTGTTAACAATTTAATGTTAAATAAATTATTAATAGTTTTAATAAATGTAAATATAGCAGTATTTAATATAAGTATACATAATTATTACAAAATATTACTGTGCATAACGTTACATGCGCTAATAACAACTGAAATGACTTATTTACAGTTTTTATTATTTCTGTAATAAAACTGTAAATAAGTAATTTCAATTGTTAGTAGCGCATGTTATGCACAGTTATTAATTATAATGTTATTACTTAAAGCATAAAAACATATATTATATTTCTAATTTACATTGTTAATTGTTTCGAAAATCTGCAATTCTTAGTAGCTAATCAGTATTGTAACACAGAAATAAAATCATAAAAATCTGTTTTAAATAATAATAATAATAATAATAATAATAATAAATCAGGATTTTTTTATACCCTATTTTTGATGTTTTCTAACTTTGAGTAGTATTTAGTAGAAATTTCCTTCTTAGTTTGAGCAAAATAAAGTATATTTTTGCCACAAACTGGACTTCGATAAAAATCGAAATAGCCTAAAATACTAAATCATGTATATATAAAAAAACCCGGACAAGTGCGAGTAGGACTTGCACTCTGGGTGTTCCGCACCGTTACAAAAAGTTCCTTTACCAGGTGTTAGTTTTGCGTTGTACTGATTATGGAAATTCATGAGTCTGTCACGTAATACATCGACATAGATTTATATATTAATGATTTTTGGATTTTTATCCTTGACATTTGTTATAAAACCTTCCTTCGTGCCAAATTTCAGGGTACCAGGTCATCCGGAAGTACCGTTTAGAAGTACCTCTGAAAACCTATAAGGTCTTATTAGGTTTATATATATTTATATCCACAAGTTTAATGCATCGAAAAGCGGGAAGGGTGAGCTCGGGACCCTGAGTACGTCGGACGACCGCTACGGCTTCGAGCTTAATATAACTCTTCTAGGGTACTTCCTATTGACCTAGAAATTTGAAATTTGTCTCGAAGGAAGGTCCTATAGCACATGTAAAAGGGAAAAAACCCGAAAAAAATATTAATTTACAATTCTATGTTAATTTATTACGAAATTTCCCATAATCGGAATTTTCAAAGCGAGACTATAAGAGTTCCGTTTTCCTTTTTGAGGTATAGAACCCTAAAAAGGTTCCTAATTAAATTGAGGACGGAAACCTATATTCAAATGAAAATATAGATTACAAATTAAAAAAAAATATTTAGCTTGAATTACTTTTACTATGAATTAATTTTTCTACGCCAAAGAAATGAAAAATGAAGAGTTTTGAAAATCGCAATACCTAACATATGCGGCACATGTCTGTTTTACTTTGAAAGAATGTACTGAATAGGAAAGAACAGTCTATCTTATTTCAAGTCTATGGTTACACATTCCGCGTTCAAATTTCACAATTTTCCAAATGCATCGAAGAAATCTTTTTTCAATTTTAAATTACAGTATGATTTGGGAGTAGAATTTGTTACTCTGGATAAAATTGAAATTTGAAAACATTTGCATCAACATTTGATAAATAACTAGAATTTATAATAGAAATAATTGTTTTTAAGAGAAAAAGTAATAAACAGAATATACTTGTATAACAGAAATTAAGGGACAAACACAAAAATCTAATTTTTAAAATCAAAAGTTAATTGTGAATACGAAAAAGAAAGTGGTATAAACGGCAGGTCTTGCAAATAGGTATTACTCTAACAGTACAGCCAGTCGATGTGATGCCACTTTGACATTACAAATGATCTTAGTCACTATGGTGAGCCAAAATGTGATATATTTCCTCCGTCTCATTATTACTCTTAATTGACAATCATTTGGTGAATCCATTGAGAAGTCACCGTCACTATTGTCTTGTGTGACGAATAACCAGTGACTTTAAAATGAAGTAACCTTGTGACTTTCATGTGACCGTCATTTCGAGACTATTGTAAAGCCATCATGGTAGTTGCGATGTGACGAGCTCCCAAGTGATATCAGAAAGAAGTAATTTAGTGACTTGTCACAAAGTGTTACTGATGGTTATTTTACAGTAGAGTCGCCAAATGTCGGTCACCTGAAAGTCAGTAAGTGACTTAATTACTTACTTTATTTGGTGACTTAACATAATGCAACGGCCATGGTGACTTCACAGCGTGATCTTCAAATGAATGTCACATAAGAATCACAAGATGACTTCATTGTAACGTCACCTGGTGGCCCGTCTCAAATCAACAGTCACAATGACTTCTCATTGGCATCACTAAGTGACGACCAGTTGAGTGTAATATTGAAACGAATGAAAGGTATCGCATGTTGGTTCACCGTAGTGAATGTGACACTTGCGACCATAGTTTGCGTCAAGGTGATGTCAACTGTACTGTAATAGTAGAATCTGTACTTAAGGGCTGTGCTGTAAGGGTAGAACCTGTTTAAACACCAGTTTTCTATCAATTCCACTTGAGCACTCACAATTAACTTTTGTGTTCGAAAATTAACATTTTGTGTTTGTCCCTAATTTTTGCACACCAATGTATTTATTGCATTTAAGATCAGCATTTTAAATGTAGTTTTAAGTACATTTGATATATTTTCTCATCTTAAAAAATATAATCTTTAAATGCAATCATATTCAGATATGTTTGCATTCAAAGTTTTGAATATTTAGTCTTAAAAGGGAGGACGAAAATACTTTCATAGCATTCATATGGAAATAGATGCATTGATCTTGCGCAAGTTCAAAATTCATTAAACCAATGTGTATATCTTTGGGAGCAACTAAGATAACGATGAGAGGTTTCCCTTCTTAACTTTGAATATTGAACTACGACTTTAGCTGAATATAAACTGCAGTTTTTTTTAATATTCTAAACACGTGATCAAATATGTTTTCCTCAAAGTATTATTTCAAATCCTTTTTATTAAATTAATACATGGATGAACATCTAAAGTAAGTATGAGAAATTTCTTGTTAAATGCATCCGTACGTACCATGGTTACCAGTTTAGCCTTCTTTTTTAATCAAATTCCGAGCTCATGCCTGAAAATCCAAATAGTACTTTTTGCTTTATATAATGACTGACATCTTGTAATTACATAAATTAAAAATTCTTCTTTCGGAATTTCCGGTATGGATTCGGAATTTCTGAATAAAAATGTAGGCCAAACTGGAAACCTTAGTATATACATTTTGATAGTTTCGCAAAGTAAAATAATATGCATAATACGTTTTTGAATGTTTTTAGGAATTAAATTTATTTATAATGATATATTATAAAACCTCAAGAGCATACACTAGTCACGCGAATAATCTAGCAAGCTAATGTTAAATCTATAGGAGCGTCCTTTTCAAAGTTTTCACTTACATTTTAATATTTTTAAATGATTGTTTTCGCAATGGATATCTGATGTTGATCTATAACCGGGCTTGTTTTTACTTATGATGGGCTTGTTTTTACTTACTTAATGATTTTGAATTATTTAACATGATTTATAAAGGAAATTTTGACATGACAAATACGAATGAACTGAAAAATATATTTCCAATAGGATTAGATGAGCATAAGTAAAAGAATTGGAAGTAAACAAATTCAATTTGTAAGGTATTGACTACTCTCGTCACGTGAGTAGGCAATATGTGAATGAGATCGTTTTGTCCATTAACCGACTATGTGCGTACAAGTTATAAAGGCTCTCTATCTTTCTTTAACTTTCGATGGACAGCTGAATCCCTGAAATTGTGAGTCTCCGTGTAATTTCAAATATGCAAATTTTCTGGAGCTGGTCGATCGACACTGAAGTATGTAAGCAGCGAATTTTGACTTGAGTTCAGGGCTCAGGGGAGCTAGAGTAGACTTGGCCTGGGAAGTTTAATATTGCGACTTAGATTGAGATTTCGATTTACCCTTGAGAACTCGCATCGAGTCTCAGGATTAAGAATTGGCCTTAGTATTTTTATACGGGAGTTTTATGCTATTGTAGATTGATTTTCAAGACTGTATCAGCGTTCAGTAAAAGCTGGAGGATAAGAGTATTGGATGGTGATTATATATTTAAAAGGTTAAGGTTCAATGATATTGTTTCAGTTTTGTTAAAGCTACAAGTTGTTAGCAAGAACTCTTTACTTAATTTAAACTTTTAGGAAAATTTCGTGGAGCTCGCTTAAACCCCCTGCTAATTGTGTTAATAAACCAGTTTTTGGTTTTAAAACAGTTGTACTTATTTCCTCGTGCTCTACCACACCAGTGGACATTTTAATATGGCCGCTACAAGTTTCAGTAAAGAAATTCTCGAAAATATAATTTCTCGATTATTTATTACTAGGACATCCAACCCTGGCTTCCCGGGATAGAGAGTATAGGTGAAAACCATTTATTGTTTATTGAAAACTGTAATAAATTTTTTGCATTTAATAATTTATTTTAAATTGCCCCCAACAACACCAAAGAGCATCTTTATATGAAATATGTCAATTATATAATCAAGTAAAATTTTGAAATACATTAAAAGCGGTAATTTCGTATTGGTCTTGTGCCAGAAGTTAAAAGTAGAAGAAATCGCTAAAATTTCGTTATCTACAGCAGTATTTTGTATGCTGATAATTTCAACAGTTTTAAGCACTTATTTCGATTACATATCTGGTAAATTTGTGTTTTATGTATACTGTTTTATTTATTTTTTAATGAAATTTTAATTTCGTTATTGAAAATTAGCTGGAAACAAATGCTGAACTTTTTATATTGTTTAAAGTGCAAACGGATTAATATTTTATAATCGTATGCAAGCGATAGAGGTAGATAAAAAAATCATTCTTGAAATTTAATTTAAATGCTATAATAAAGGTGTAAATTGCGTAAAAACAGTTTTTAAACAAATTGCATTTGAAAGTAGATTCCCCCCCCCCCCCTGTATGACTGTGTAAAAATTAAAAATATCTGATGTTTTGAAGTAAAAAAAAAATTGCAATATCGAAAATCGCGAAACCGAAATTTCATCGTGAAGTGTTGTCTTTCGCAAAATGACGTCAGCATTAGCTCGGACACGTTTGTCCTTTATAATATAGATATTACACTTAGACACTGACAACTTTAAACAGCATTCACTTAGATTAAATAGATAAAAGAGAGAATATTTATTGAACGTATAATCAAATGTTAAAAGTAATTCTTAAGTGAATCTTTCGTATATTTCAAGCGTGCAATATACATATTGAATCCATAAAAAAACAATAAAATGTTTCTCTTCGTTTACGTTATTGTGAACTGTTTTATATATCTGCTTATTTTAATCATATCATATATTAATGTTATCATATTTGAAGTCTATTTACGCCGAACTCTACTTATTGATTTAATTCTAGCAGAATGGTTAAAATATCTCTGCGATATTGAAAAGGAATCAATTTCGTAAAATTTAAGAATATATCAAATAACACAATTGTTTAAAATAATGTCTAACTTCTTGAAAGTTTTAATATGTGCACCTGTATCATCACTGATAAATGTTTCTTTTTAATGTTGAAATCTAGCACGATTTGTAAACGAGAAATCTGTAACAGTGAACCTAGTTAAAACAGGGAAATACTTACTTCAGCGATCGAGAAAATTATATTATGAAAATATTTTCAACAAAATATTATTTTACGTCTCTTTACTAATTAAAACAAACTCATTCATGGGCAAATTAGGAAATAAGTGGATTGTGTATTAAATATATTGTGTATAATTTTTTAGAATTTATATTCCTCTAGCGGTTTGCCCGTATTTTTCCGTTTCCCCAAAACAACTTTAATCGGCTGTAAACAAAAATATTTTTAATAGATTTGTATTTTAAGAAATATGTAAAATAAGGAGATATGAAGTGTATTTTAGAAAGAAACAGGGAAATAAAATTTAAATTAATATTTGTTTTATCAATTGTTTGTGAAAATTCTGGAAAACCCTCAGACGCTCAAAGGGTTTTAAAAGTAGAAATGTATTTAATAAGTTTGGTTTTTATTGGTGAACTTTTTTTTATACTTGTGCAGTGAGTATAAAAATATACACTTACCTTTATTCTCAGATCATTTATCATACAATCACACCAAATGTGTCATTAGACTAGGTGTATTGTAATCTTTCATAATATAAATGGAAATTTTGCAATAGGGTTCACCTACAAATTAAACTAGTCGTTGGGGGCCATCATAATACTTACCCATCATGGATATGCATAAGATAAAATATGAAAATAAAACATGTGTAAACTACTTATAAAATGCATTGCTCGAATAAAATCGTGGCTTGATGACGTCATAAACTTTAAATGCTCTACTACTGAATTGCGTAAAAGAAACATCCTTATAACTCCAAAAATTATAATCATATTAACTAACAGTTTACAGCGTTGGATGAAGCGTCTCATTTACAATTAAAATATATCTTTGAATTGACATTTGGATGAAATACAGGGTCATGAAAAATTGAAGAGTGTGTAATTATACATATCTCAGCAACTCATTATCCAATCGACTTCATTCTTTATGCAAAATTTATGTTTTTTTATTGTCTTTTATATTCACTCCTTATAATAAACAATTTCGAAAAATTTTACGTACCTTTTATCAGAACGAAAATTTCGAGAGTCCGAGAAAAATAGTTTTGGATAATCGAGGTTACTGAAATTGAATGAGCTTCTTCCCATTATTACATACTAAGTACATACCAAATTTCGAGCGTCTATCTCAATTTGTTCGGGAAATAGAGCGTTTATAGACACACAGACGGATGGCAAAATTTTTTTCCGTAAAAATATGTTTTTCGGAATCTTCAGTGTCTGAAACGTGTAAATCCGTCAATTTTTTTTTTCGATTTTTAAAACGATTACAAGACTTACCCTATACTACGTATGATGGGCAAGTAAAATCGCACAAACTCCGATTTTTTAAATGTTAACACGAATTTTGGCACTTTATTTATATTTCTTGGAGAAAATGAGCCAGGAAAAGTTAATAGTATGTACATTTTTGTTATTTATTCATAGAGATACAAGAGGTCAAAGTTTGAGGATGCCAGTGTTAAATTCACGTGACAAATTTTAATTTATGTCTTTCCCAAAAACATTTGTTTTAAACTGTCTGATTTAAGTGAGATGCTGGATCCAAAAATATTATGGGCATTTTTTTTTACTCAAAAGCATAATTGTAATTATGAAAATTATCTATAAATTCATATTATAAAATTATGAATTATGACCCTCAGTAATTTGTAAATAAACAGAATGGGTTTGATATCGTCAAAAACATGGGTATATAAGTTTACAGTTTATTCCAAGCATTATTTTTCAAGATACAGCGACATTTTACTTTTCGAAGGTCTACTACATCTACAGAAACTATATTCTGGAACCGTTCAATCACATATAAGAAAATCGAAAATAGCAACCAGACAATTTATGGGAAAACTTCTGTTAACTAAATTTTAGAAAATGATCTTTTTTTTTTTTCTTTTAATACATCGATTGTTTTTACAGTTTTACTTGTGTGAATCTGAAAGTTTTATTTTGAGATCCTAATTAACTTCCCAAATTTATGGATGTACCCTTAACTGTTTTTAGGCAGGAGACTGTGAGCACAGTACTGAATAGAACAATTGTTGAAAGCGGGAAACTGTAATCTTAATTGCGCGCTTATTATTCAGAATTCATTCCAGAAAAATTTAAGTAGTAATTTTCTTTTCTTTTATCCACGGAATGTCTGTCATTATATAAATCAAATAGAAGAATTCGCACTTTCTTGTGATAATTCGGAATTTCTGAATAAAAAATCCACCAGTTTGGCATTACTGCTGATAAGTTATCAGATTATTCTTGTAGTGACCGTAAATTTTCAGACGTTGACAGTAATTACTCAGTAGATACTGACCTTTTTCGAATGAAAAAACCACCTAGTACTTATCATTGTTATAGCAGTGGTACAGAAGCAGGTTACTAAGTTCATTCACATGTATAATAACTGTATTTGCCGGTTACACGTTCAAAAACAATGAAAATGTTACAAAATTACCTACAAAATTTTAATATACTTTCTTTTTTTAAGTCTACACAGATTTAATTAAATGTTTATAAACTATACTCTTTCCGGGCTATCTTTATCCAAGGAATTCAAATATGGTGTCAAAAGTGGGTGTTACCATTTGAAAAATTTCGTGCGATTTTTAATATGCAGACGACCTCTATTTCAAAAATTACATTCTTATTCTGAGAGGAGAGGATACTGTGAGTTTAATGACGCCTTTGGCGTGATTAATCGTAAATGGTTTGCGAGTAAAAGTGAACGTTTCTTTTATATCAAAATTATATAAAAATTGTACATTAATAGTGAAAAATTAAGTAAACAAGAGGGTAAAGTATTAAAAATACCGTGTTTAGGTACTGACATTTTTAAAAGAAAAATTTCAGTAAAAACTGCTAAGTCGATTCGCTGAGAAATGTCGAATCGACTCAGCTAAACATCAACTAGCAACCGGCCAACTTAGGAAAAGTAACGAATGCAACAAGAAGAAATGCAGCCACGACGGCCTGGAGGTTTGTCAAGTAGATCTCCACCATGCGAAGATCAGGCGAACCTTCTCCCCGTTTTCCAGGCATCAACCTGTTCTGTTGGGCCTGATAAGTGGTCTAAAAAAACACCTGCTCTCAAAAGGTTAAATATGCTGTTTTAGCAAATGATTTAATTGTACAAAATTGAAATCTGCTTCATCATGTTTATTAAATATTTGAATTTCACAGTAAATATTCTTAATACAGTAAAGACTGCTAAGGCGGAAACGCAATGCACAGACAAAAAATCCAATTTAAATGGATTTGCGCGTAGCAGGTATAATTACATGGTATTCTTTAAGTTGCGAAAAGCAGCATTTTCCGTTTAGAAATAGGATTATATTATACATAGTTTCCGTTTTCGCAGATTTTACTGTATATAATAAGAGAAAAATAGATTACATTATATTTTGTATGGGTTGCCTACTTTTTCGTTAAAATTTTAATTGCATTTCGAATAATATATTGACTGTATGATGACTGATTTAAATATATTCTCACTTTAATAACACTTAACATTGTAATATGATCAGATTCGAATTTGTTTATACTAAACGCCCGTTTAATTAATTCTTCTCTATCAGGAAGGCATAAATATTTTCATCGTACTGGTATGGGAAACAAATTAGGATATTTATGCTGTATTCAGAGACGAAATTTGTTATATTAATGTTTATCTACTTGAATCTTTGACATGCTTATAAAAAGTTAATGATGAGTTTTTCTTCTTGATTTTGATTATCAATGTCAAGTATAACTCGTAAATTGTACACACTGAATAGCAAACAAATATAAGTGAAAAATACTTTGTCTTCAGTAAAAATATTATTCAAGATTTTTCGATTAAAATAACATATTGAACAGCAGTTTAGTCAATAAAGAAGCAGCGCATTAAGTATGTGCTTTTTAAATTTTGACACTAGTGAAAAATAAAAATAAATAGACCAGAAAAATATTTGCATGAACATGTAAGTGAAACATATTATCAAAATGTCTTCAAGAAAATATTATTTCAAGACTGTTATTAAAATAAATATAGAACAGAAATTTTGTACATACAGAAACAGCGTATTAAGTATGTCAAGTTTAATTTATGACAGCTTTTAAAGAAATGAAAAAACCCAGATACAACTGGAAAATATTTATTTGAACATGAGAATGAAATATATTATGAAAATGTCTTCGGCAAAACATTATCTGACTACTTTTTGATTAAAAGAACATATTGAACAGCAGTTGAGTAAATAAAGAAACAGCGTATTAAGTACGTTAGTTTAATTTTTGACAGTTTTAAAGAGAGGAAATAATTATTAATTTTTGGATTTTTTTTTTGAAGTTTTATAGATTTTTGTAGATGTGCAAACTGTTATGTTTTGAAGATTAACTAATTAAAGTAAGCACATAATTCAAGCTTGAGTAAGGAATATTAATGTAGAGGTTTAATTCAACAGACATCAACATATAATGTACACATACAATCATAGCATTCTGAGACTTATTACAGCTGTGAGAAAAATAGTTCTATCCAGTCAATGGCGTAAGAACATACTTATCAAATTTGATGCTGCTATCTACGGACTAATAGCTGAAATACAAACACTACATTTCTCCCCTACTTAATATTTAAGACTGGTAGAAGGGTCATTCCATGCAAAATGAGAGAAAAATAAAAAAAAGTCGTGGCCACATAGTAACCGATTTTAATAAAATTTGGTATACAGATTCCATTCATATTTAAATAGAGTTATTCAAAATATCTTGACAAAAAATAAAATATTTTGGCAGTTCTGGACATTTAAAAAACTTGTGACATAGAATGGAATCGTTCAAAGTTGCAAGTTTAAAGTTCCGTATCTTGAAAACTATTTAACATAAATGAAATTTTTTCCTAATATTGTAACCCGTGGACAGTTATTATCATATTTATTTAGTAATAATAATTTCGCAACACCATGGTTAACCTTAAATTGGTTGTAAAAATTGAAAAATTTTAAATTTTGAGAAAATTAAAAGCGTTATAAAAATCAAAGGAATTTAAAAACATATGTGAAATTGATGTATGATGTAATGTTACATATGAAAACTAAATTTCTCAAATTTGGAAGTTGCCATTTATTTTATTCTTCTTCAAAATAGCTTAGAAACTTAAAAAAAAAAATTAAAAAATCACAATTTTTCCTCTTATGTATATTTAAAAATCAAATGAAGGAAAAACCTGACATTAACAATATTGCATAAGCATAAAGTTCAAAAAGCCCATGATATGCTGAAAAAATTTCAAGATTGCCTTTTCATTCCTAACATAACAGAAATGAGTTCAAAAAGGTAATATTTGTTACGTTCTATGGGCTATTTCACTTCAAATTTGTGCACTTTTCTGCCATCTTGCAAAAAAATGTAGTGCTGTCATCTATATGGAGCTTTGATTACTATATAATTGTTTGTTAAACCACTGCCCCGTTTAAATCAATAATTCATTCTACTCTAATTTAAAATATTGTTGAGGAAAAATAAACTGAAGGCAAGGATAAAAGTTTCTATATTTAAAATATACACTTTTATCTATAACGTCAAATTATTTAAAAATTTTAGGATGTTTCCTTCATGTTCAAACAAGTAATTGAAATATTGAATTTTTCCCTCAAAATTTTTCATTATTTATTTTTTTCTCATTATGGAATAAAAGGACAATTACTAAATCACTCCAATCTGTTATTTATTATTCATTCTTAATTATAAATAATTTCTGATAAAGTCTTTCCACTCCTCCGGCTAATAATGAAAATTGAAATTTCAAGCATGTAGACAAAACCTCGATCTTATATCAACTTTTAATGTAAGTTTCAATACTTAAATAAACTGTCCTGAAATCTATGATTTTACATTTACTCATAAATAAATATGATCTACTTATATGTTGATTTTCATTCAAATCTATGAAATGTCAGCCACAGCTGATTTGCTCATTTAGCATGGAATGACCCAGCTAAGCTCTTCTAATCCTTTTAGATCTTCTAGCTGATCCCTTTTGGATGTTCACCAGTGGGGAGGCAGAAGAAGAATTTTTAGAGATTCTTCAGCATCATCAATTGGAACCGGAGATATCGTATCAGAATCGGCTGGTTTAAGCTGATTTATTTGGATGAAAAAATCAGCTGGTCTAGGATTTGGAGTATTTGGGACTCCAGAGTCAGTTGGACACAGATCTGTAACACTAGGATGCATTAGTTGAGAATCACCTTGATTAACAACTGTATTTTCACTTCTGTGACTTTCTGTATAACTTTCTTCAGAATTTGTATCATTAGTTAAATGTACCTTTGAACCTATGTTAGTTAACTGATCAACGTGTCTTTTCCAAATATTTGAACCAACTTGAATTCTATAATGTAATTTTCCCGGTCTTGTAATATTGCGACCAATTTTCCACTTCGCTTCTGGAGTATAATTTCTTACAGCCACTTTCTGATTAATTTTAAATTCTCTTACTTTAGCATTGGAATTTCTCGCATTTTGCTTATCATGAACAAAATTTGTAACGTTTGGAAATATCAAATCTATTTTTGTTCTTATATGCCGCTTTAGAAATAGAGATGCAGTACTCTCCACCGTTGTAACACGAAGCGTCTTTTTATACTGTAAGGGAAAATTATTTAATAGCATTTGTAAAGTACCAGATACTAATGCTTTTAATCCACTTTTGAAAATTTGCACAAATCTCTCAGCCTGATTATTTGTAGCTGGATAATATGTAACACTCAACATGTGTTTTATCTACCATGATTATTTAAGAATGTCTTAAATTCTACAGAAATAAATAGTTACTGTCAATGATTAATTCAGGTGATGATCTGGAGGCGAACTCAACTGCTCCCCTCTCCCGTAGCATCAAAATGTCACCATGACAGATTTTTAACGTTGTACTTATTAATGGTATAGAGCAGCGGTTCTTAATATTTTGGTTATCACGGACCTCTTTCCGATTTTCTTTGTTTCTGGGGATATCCGGATGTAAGACTGAAATGATAATGATATTAAAATCTAGCAACCGCTTTATTTATCATCAATTATTATTAAACTGTATTTCGAGATGGCTTGATTAACACAAACTGTGTGGAAGAAAGCTATTGTTAGATTTTAAAGCAAATTTGTGTCATTTTAATCTAAATTGGTGTTGTGGTTCGATTTAGTCCCCACGTATTTTTCTACTCGTGTAATTTCTTTATCAGTCAGTCAGATTAAAATAAAAATAATCCTCTTTAATGAAAAGCTATGCGTTGCTGACGACTGGGATTTTCGCTAATCCTTGCCACAGATTAATATCGGAAAATGAAACATTTGAAGTTACTGAAAAAATTAATAGCTCGAAAAGTATTGCTCAGATAATTGTTAGACAAACTGCGTTAGAAAGGTAAAATTTGTATTTTTCTCGATATAAATTTCAAATCTAATGACTAGGCCGTTTTTCAAAGATTGAATTAAGAAAATAATCAAATTTCACAATGGAGTACCATAGCGAAACCTTCACGCGTAAAAAGATAATAATAACTGCAGCCTGTATACTGGCTATAGCACGAGTCACAAATTATAGTAGCTTTATTATTGTGTTAAAATATTAAAGTGAAGTATGATGTCACGAGTGCATGATTTTTATTTAATTCTGGACAAATAGCATATTTTAGTCCACCTCAGTGAGGCACATCAATTTTATTATATTTGAAGTATTGTAACTTCATTAAAATCCAACGGAAATGATTTTTCAGTATAGTTTTCAGAAATGCGGAAGGACATTCCAAGAAAAGATCCGTATAGTTTTAAAACACAGGGTCAATTTCAAGGTCAATATTTCGTTTGATTAAAGGTTCGTTAAGAGAAATTGACCAGCGTAGCGTGCTAGTAAAGTATAAAGTTTATACTATAAAAATATTAAAGTAACTTACTGATTTATTCAACTGACAAATACAGTCATGTGTACTGTATTTGTCAGTTTCTTAAGCCGTCAATTACGGCTTAAGAAGGAATGATTCTTCGTTGATAGCATGACCTCGCTGCCCGGAGGCTTAATCGACTCATATAAGCATCAATTACCAACCGGCCAACTCAGGAAAAGCAACGACGGCAACAAGAAGCAATGCCGCCACGACGGCCTGGATGCTTGTCAAGCAGATCTACGCCATGCGGAGATCAGGCGAATCTTCGTCCCGTTTCTTGGCATGATCACATTCAGCTGGACAAATGCCCGGCAGGTAGGAGCCTGATGAGTGGTCTAAAAAAAACACCCGCCCTCAAAAGGTTGAATAGGCTGTTTTAGCAAATCATTTAATTGTACTATATTGAAATCTGTTCCATCATACTTAGTAAATATTTGAATTTTACAGCAACGATTCTTAATACAGTTCAAATTGCTAAGATTGAAACTCAACGTACAGACAAATAAATCCAATTTAAATCGGTTTCCGTGTAGCAGGTATAATTACATGGTGTTCTTTAAGTCGTGACAATGAAAATTTTCCGTTAAAAATAGGATTCTACTATACACAGATTCTGTTTTCGCAGGTTTCACTGTATATAATAAAAGGGAAAAATATAAAGTGCTAGTAAGTACTGTTAGGTTAAAGTTCCATAAGTGGGTATGCCGTCAAGCTTGGCATCAAACAATAACGATTTTGGCAACAATGTGACAGTGGTTTCAAATGTAAGCAAAGAGTCTTAGAGGGGTTATCTATCAAGAAAAGTTTGCATATTAACAGAATATTTAGGAAATATGTACCTAATGTTTAGAAAAATATTTAAATTCATCAAATTCATAAAATTAATTGTTTAAAAAATAACTGAAGCAAACAAACAAAAAACGACGTTTGTTAACTGTTTTAAACATTTAGTAATTTTTTTTTGCATATCTACAGTAAACTGTCAAGTTACATATCTTAACAAAAATATATTTAAAAAATAACCAATAAAATGCGTTGCGAGCTTAAAAGAGCTTAAAGTTTCTGTTACAATTTATTATATTATCGTCTTGAAACAAAACAGGTTACAACAACCTATACATATATATTTCTGTGACGTGGCGCGGAAATAAGGCTTAATTTCTAGCTTATCGTTTGGCAACAGCCGTAGTTTCCAGAATGTCCAATATGGCAGCCAGTGTGAGAGCAGTGAGACTCAAACTAGCATTTATTAAAAATAAAATAACAATCCAAAGCGTTTGAGATGATTCCTCATTTTAATTTATGAGTAATATCGTTACTTTCAAATGAATTAAATTCTTATTTAGAATTTATTTACGAATTTCACTCACACGAAAGTTGGAGAAAAAAATATCAACTGTCTGATTCCACCTGCTGCCATCTGTTGCTGTCTTGATGAAGTAAAAAATAATTTCTTTTGCAAAAATCTATAATCAATTAGAACAGTAAAATGTCGAACGAAATTTAAACAATGTTGATGATATACATAAACTATCTTCCTATCACGTAGTGTTATTTTATGAATTTAAGCCGTGGTGTACAATATTATAGATGTAATGAGTTTTAAACTAATTGTGTTTCCAAGATCCTTTTTTCGTAGTAATTTAAATGATTTATGCCTATTGGTAGCATCAACTAAATGCATTTTTAGCTGTGTTTTCAACAAAGTTTTCGATAACTTTTTTTTTACATAAAAAAATTTGTCAATTTCATATGTTAAAATGATTTATGGTACTACTTATTCCGGCTAGAATTGCAGCAAAAATAAAAAGGGGCGATCGAGCGAAGCGAACTGGGACCGCGTGGCGGTCTCAATGTGAATTGCTATGCAATTCACGGGGGTTGGCGAGTAGAGGGCTGAGCCCCCTAGTAAAATTAAATTTGCGTCAAGCCGCATACAATAAAATACGCCAATTAGCGACATACCTACTTATGGAACTTTCCTGTTACAACAAGCAGACATGGCGTTTTTAGACCCCATTAAATTTTACAAGAAACCACTAGGAAAACAAAAATTTTCAAATAAAATGAATGATGAAAATTGACATATCCATTTAAAAGTAATGCACAAATAAAGATTTAAAATAAGCAGATTTGTTAACCTTAAATTTTCGAAGTGAAGGAATAAAATTGTACAAGGTGTCTATAAATGATTGTTGCGGTTTCCTTACCCCACAACTTTTGATTTAAGAATATGACGAAAAATATTATTACATATACGTAAATTACAACTCAAAAAGTTTTTTTTTTAATAACACAAACAAAGTTACGTATGCGTAAAGTTGCAATTCAAAACGTGTTATTAATAATCAAATAACGGTTACAAAATTAATAATTAATATTAACAATTTATCAAAAATATATTAAAAAATTCTGCATATCTATCTATCTAACTTTTTGCTCAGAATTCATTAATAACTCTTTTATAAATTTGATACAATTTTAATATTAATTATTAATTGATTAATAACGGTTTGAGTTGCAACTTTACGCTTATGTACCTTTGTTTGTGTTATTAAAAAACTTTTTGAGCTGTACTTTACGAATACGAGCAGTGAAGACCGAGCTATGCTCGATCAAATTTAGCTTTTAGTTCAAATATCACGACCCAGGACCAAAATGACCCACTAATAAAATTTTCTCGAACATGTGGCCAAGCCCAATTATCTTCTCGTTCCCGAAACCCGTAGGATATAAAATTTAGTCGAAATAGTCTGAGCCTTTTTTAGATAAAATTAGATTGACCCACAGTGACCCCAAAATAACACACTAATCGAATTTTCTCGGACATGTGACCTAGCCCAATGATTTTCTCGTGCCCGAAACTCGTAGGATACAAAATTTAATCAAAATCGTTAGAGCCGTTTTTTAGATAAAATTAACTTGACCCGCGTTGACCCAAAAATGACCCGCTAATCGAAAGTTCTCGAACATGTGACCCAGCCCAATAGTCTTCTGTTCCCCGAAAATGGTAGGATACAAAATTTAGTCAAAATCGTTTGAACCGTTTTTAGATACAATTAGCTTGACTCTGACCATGGCGACCCAAAATGACCCACTAATTGAATTTTTTCACACATGTGACGTAGCCCAGTAGTTTTCGGGTGCTCCGAAACACGGCAGGATACAAAATTTCGTCAAAATTTTTAGAGCCGTTTTTAAGATAAAATTTGCATATATATATAACCACACACAAGATTTGCTCGTATTAGACTATATGATGTAATAATCTTTTTCATCATCTTCTTAAATAAAAAATTACGAGGTAAAGAAACCCAAGAATAATTTATGGACGCCCTGTATAATACTTGCCTTTTTAAAACACAAATTATTAAAAAATTAATACCATGCAAATAGTAATGACTGGTTTCTATACTAATTTCAAATTACACATTTTCATTCTATTTCTGATGCCATTAACTACAATTCAGGTACAGATTATTAAAACATGCTTCGACATAATTAAGGGAAACAGAATTTTAGCATCAATTGAGGACTTAGAAATTCTAAAATAGAATTAGAATTTTCCGGTAAAATATTTTAAGTTGTTTCGTTCAGAACTCAAAGGGTTTAAGTATAATAAGCTGGATTTAAATGAAGCTATTTTGTCGCGCATTCGGAATTTGAAATATTCGTTACGCTTGGACGAAAATAGATTATTAGATTTAGAGTGAAATAGTAATAACTTCCGAATATCTGCATCATTGTTCTGCTTTTTAAATAATAACATGAATTTATATCTCGCCTTTTAAAGTACTTTGCAACAATCTGTTTTCTTATATGCAGTTATAGCTTAGGTTTAGAAATGTGTTTCATTTCAAAATTTTGTATAAACAAGAAAAGATTATTATTTAAATTTTTATGTTTTATTCATCTATTATAAAGTGAAAAATTTTAAATATATGCTTTAATGAATAATAAACATTGTAAAAAGGTTGCATTTAAAATAAAATTTTGCAAATATATTTTACTTTTTGTGCCATTATTCTGTAAAAATAAAACTTTGTACGTTTAATATCGCTCAGAAAACATAAAAAGTATGTAAGGAAAGCACATATCACCAGTTTTTTTATACTGAGTGTTACAAAAACGCACTAAAAGAAGATCTATTTTTCGCAAAGACTTGCCGTTTGCAGATCAATAATGATTGGGTGTTTTGTATAGTATGCAGAAAATAAGTCTAAAATCTCGATAATACAGGTCGCTACTGAAAAAAAAAATTATTTTAACTGTGAAATTATAATTATGAAATGACAAGTATGATTTTAAGTATGATTCCTAGAGGAAAGTTCCCAAAGTGTCCAAAATAACATTACAGTACTGTGTACAGTCGTAGTATTACATCTGATGCATTACAAAAGTTGTATTCAAATTCAATGGACCGCACAGACGTTTTAGAAAAACCATATAAGAGACAGTCATATTCTGTCAGTGAATAGCTTTAGCGTACACGGGTCTGTGTTAAAAGCCATTTCTATCATCAGACCGAGTAAATAAGTTACCTATGAAGTTTATGGCCTCTTTTCTATTATTAACATGCAGTCAGCGAATTTATAGATAAAGAAAGTTTTATGATAAGTATTCTTTCTATAACGAGAAGTCATGGTAATCTTTGGATCCTATGAACCTCTTTGCTATTTTCAATGCATTTTTCGTAATCCAAATATAATTTTATTATCTAATGAATGGTATCTAATGTGTATTCAATCATTATAATTAAAATGATGCAAATATTAAAATTATGTAAATGTTGACTGCATTGTATACATATTTATTAGAAGGAAAAAGACAAATCCAAAAGCAAATATTTAAACATTTTTCCTTTAAAAGCCATTTCTATAGTCAACACACAATCAGAAAAGTTATACATTAAGAAAGTTTCATGAAATGTATTTCCTTCTGTAACGTGAAGTCACGACAATCTTCAGATGCCACGAACTGTATTGTTATTTTCAATCTATTTTCCCAGTTTGAATAGAACTTATTTACTCGTTGAATGGAACATAATATAACTCCAAATAGAATAGCTAATATTTTAGACTTTTAGATCACATATAAAATATAAAATTGAATATAAAAAGAAATTCACAAATTTTGAAGATAAGGTCGTCACAAAAATTATTAAAGCAACTTTCGAAAATTAATAAATTTTCAGTTAGTTTTATTGTTCTTTTAGATTTAGAATTTTAGATTTCGAATCTTATGAATCACTTTCGAGTTTTATGCAGCGATACACGGTTAAAAAAAAGGGTTATTTTCAAAATCTAAGCTCAATTATTGCGTTTTACGTTTTCATGCACGAAAATTTTCCGGTACTATTCAATTTATGAAACATAACTATGATATATTTCTGACTACATTCAAGTTAAAATATCTTCATACCTTAAAAACGCAAATTTCTGTCAAAAATCGATTTTCTATTTTTGACAAAATACTAATGCCTGATGGTTAGTTTTCTTGATCAATTTGAATTTTGTTTCTGTCTTACTTAAAACTTTTATTACAGACATTTGGATACTAATTACTACGTACTAGTAAAATAAGGTGCTGAATTGAGTATATTAAATTTCAGTCCCGATGTTTTGGTTCTGATGCCATTTCGGTCCCTACACTCAGTGTACACTGAGAAAAATGACACTTTCAAATCTGAGTAAATCGATGTTTTCATTTTGTTAGGAAACTTCTTGTTTCAAATAGGACGACCCAACGCTTTCAATTCTGAAATACCAGATATACTCAGAATACCGAAACATGGACATACTCAGAACTGAGATATACTCAAACATGGATATACTCAAATAGGAGCACATAATGTTTTATTCTCGAGTGTGTGCATGTTTTCAGAAATGAGTATGTACATGTTTTGAAAACTTGAGTCATTTTGATTCGGAGCCATTTTGACTATGCGACATACTCAGATTTCAGTATTTTTTACCCAGTTTTGAAAATGGCGTTTTTAGAGTGTAGTCATTTCGGTCCCTTGCCATCTCTGCCCCCCATCCCCCCACTTATAACTCTGACTCTAATTGTCGCATTCCTACCAAACGTTCTGTACTTCAACATCATGATGGGTCCATAACCATTTTTTATCAAACATATAAATTCCATAAAAAGCTGAATATAAGAGAAAGACAAATTTAAATTCTTATAACGCGAGATCAGATTGTCACAGCGAGCTGAAATTGTGTGTGAGTGAACAACGTGACGTAATTTTACAAGATATATTGTCGTTTTTTTAAATATCCGAAACCCCCTAATGTTAATATATCACGAGAGAGGGGGGTAGGGGCTCAGACGATTTTTTTAGAGAAGCCCCTCATATTTTAGTGCATAAAAATATAAGGTTTTGAGAACTTAAAACACTTATAACTCGGAGTGTAATTATCGTAGAACACTCATATGTTTTATGGTAAAAGTAATCTTTATAAAGGAGAGACTTAATCGTTACTTTAAACGAAGCCCCGAAATTTTAGTTTTTTGCAAATATAAGGGCATGATAACCACAAAAACGTATAACTCGTATCCAAATTATCACAGCCCATACAAATATTGTATGGTAAACGTAATCGTTTTAAAGGGGGAGGGTTAAATTTTTATAGATATTTTAGAGCATCATAAATATAAGGTCCTGAGTAATTAAAACACTTATGACTCAAGCTGTATTTATCGCAGAACACTCATATTTTGTATGGTAAACGTAATTTTTATAAAGAGGGACACTGCCGTTTTTTAGGGTTTTGTTCATCTCATGAAACCCTATTCCTCCCGATACGTTGTCTGTCCGTCACAGAGCCGGTTCTCAGAAACTATATAACTTACAGACTTGAAATTTTGTGTACTTATAGCTGAATACTTACTATGAAGCTAAAAATCCTAAAAATAAAAAAAATCGTATTATTTTAATATATAGAGATAAAAAACCAAAAATCTAACAGCCTTTTCCTGTTAAATTTAAACATTTTTCGTTATAGCAGTTGCCAACAATTAAAAATCCACAATAAAATTCTTTCTACAATCATTAATTTTCTATTGAAAGTTTTCCACGTGAAAAATGAAAATGAAATAAAAAGTTTCAGCAATTGTAAAAAGATTAATATGACGTCCTATTGGTAATAAAACGGAAATTTTCAATAATTTTTCAATAATACAAGGATTATGAGTATGTGTAAATACAGAAAGCAGATTAATAGGACGTCATTAGAGAATTAAAAAGAAAATTAATCTGACGTCATATTGGAAGTTTAACGGACTTTTTAAAATGTTTGAGAATAATACAAAGAGAGTATCAATATGAGTAATAGAGAAAGAAAGTAGATATGACGTCAGCAAGTGATTATAACGTCATATGAGTTTGAGGAACGTATCGATTCATGATAAAAACCTGATTATGGAAATACGAATTTTTTAACATTTTGAAGGTAACATGTTTACACAACATGTTTAAAACATGTTTAATTTTGAAATTGATTTTTTTTAATATCGAATTTAGTCCACATGACAGATATTATTGTGACAGAGTATAATATTAGAGCTATTATACTCCGGCCTGATAGCGGGCCGGTTCAGATATTCGAAAACGCGCAAAAAATAGACCGGTAAATTTTTACTTTATAAAAAACATGACCTTTTTTTTTTTTTTTTTTTTTTTAAATGAAATTTATTTGGATTTATTAAAGAAAGGATAAAGTGTTTTGAAAGGTATATTAAATGAAACCCTTTGTGCGATCTTCGATCACACTTAACCTCTTGTTTAAATGAAGCCCTTTAAATTTTAGTATAGCGTGAATATAAGTGCCGGATGACCAGAAACACTTATAACTCGGATCGAAATTGTCGCAGCCCACACAAATATTCTATGGTAAACGTAACGTTTTAAAGGGGAGAGGGGCTCTGCCCGTTTTTTATAGAACCGCACATATTTTAAAGTCCTGACAACTTCCTGACAACTTAAACTCTTTTTTCCTTGACAACTTTTTTTTCCCTGACAACTCAAAACTTTTATAACTCGAGCTGTATTATCGTAGAACACTCATATTTTGTATGGTAAACGTAATATTTATTTCCTTTGTTTGGGGTTGTTTGCTTCGAAACTTTTGAAAACCAGAAGAACGTATTTTCAGCCAATATAGCAACAATGCCGATTTCGTTAGTGAAATTGCAGCAATGACTTTTGTTCCAATTGATAACGTAGATAGAGCATTAAAACCTATGGAACAGATTTGCCGGTCGAATTACTGACAAGTTTGAACGGGAAGATTGTCCTGTTAGAACATCATATCAAATGGCTTATGGAAGACACAAATTACTTCAACCTGAAATATGGAAAGTATATAAGCGAAAATCAAATGAAGAATATCGCACGAATATATAATGCAGAGGCTGCTCATCGAAGGATTCAAAACGAATTCTGCGTGGATCACCCAACAATATGGAAATATATTGCAGGAAACTAGTCGTTGGGGGCCACCGTAATACTTACCCATCATGGATATGCATAATATAAAATATGAAAATAAAACACGTGTAAACTATTTATAAAATGCATTGCAATTTGAATTAAATCGTGGCTTGATGACGTCATAAACTTTAAATGCTCTATTACTGAATTGCGTAAAAGAAACCTCCCTATAACTCCAAAATTGATAATCCTATTAACAAATGGTTTACTGCATCGGATTAGGTGTCTCATTTCCAATTAAAATATATCTTTGAATTGAAATTTGAATGTGATGCAGCGTCATGAAAAATCGAAGAGTGTGGAAAATAGAATTACAAATATCTCGGCAACTCATTATATGATCGACTCCATTCTTTAAGCAAAATTTATGTTTTTTTTATTGTGTTTTATATTAATTTCGTAAAATAAACAATTTCGAAACTTTTTATCTACCTTTTATCAAAATGAACATTTCGAGAGCCCGAAAAAAATATTTCCGGATAATCGAGGTTACTGAAATTCAATAAACTTCTACCCATTATTACATACTAAGCACATACCAAATTTCAAGTCTCTATCTCAATTTGTTCGGGAGATAGAGCGTTTACAGACACATGCACAGACACATGCACAGACACACATACACAGACAGACGGACGGCAATTTTTTTTTCTAAAAATATGTTTTTCGGAATCTCCAGTGTCTGAAACATGTGAATGCGTCAAAAAAAATTTCGATTTTCAAAACGATTACAAGACTTACCCTATACTACGTATGGTGGGTAAGTAAAAAATATTCAGAGTGGCCGTTATAAAATGTACGAAGCATTTGTTCTCGGAGAGCAACCGCTGAAAAAACGAAACAAATATGTCAAAACTGACGAAAGAAATTTGAAAATTCCAAGATGACACAAGTAGCCAAACAATGAAGGAATACTTACAAGGAATCATATATAATCATCTAATGATTAGAGAAAAGCTTATCTTTTTATTTCATTATGTAATTTATTTTTTATTTTTCTGTATTATATATAATTATTTCAAACTGCTAACTACCTCCACATAGTGAAATATGAAAACTCTTCTCAAACACTTCTTATCTTAAAAACATTAAATGTTTAAAGTGAGGGCAAATGTTTGTAACCAAAAAATAATAAATACTAATTTCCATACTAAATATGAGTGTTCTGCGACAACTACAAGTATAATTATAACCGTTTAAAGTAGTCACCATCTTATATTTATAAAACACTAGAATGTGTTTACTAGAGTAACACTAGTGTAACACTAGAAAGGGGGCTTCGATAAAAAATCGATAGAGACCTCCCCCTCCCTCTCTTTAAAACGATTACGTTTGCCATACAGAATATGAAGGTTCTACAGCTCGAGTTATAAGTGTTTTAAGTCATCAGCACTTTATATTTATGATACACTAAAATACGAGGGACTTCTATAAAAAAATGACAGATATCCCGCCCCCTCTTTAAAACGATTACATTTACCATACGAAATTTGTGTGGGCTGCGACAATTTGGATCCCAGTTATCAGTGCTTGTGGTTATCGGGCTCTTATATTCGCGCTATATTAAAATTTAGGGAGCTTTGGTTAAAAAAAAAAAAAACTCTCAGAGTCCCACTTTTATAAAGATCACGTTTACCATACAATATATGAATGCTTTATGACAATTACAGCTCGGGTTATAAGTGTTTTTATTTGTTAGCACCTTATATTTAAAATACACTAAAATATGGGTGGTTTCTTTAAAAAGTAGAGTAAGCCCTTCCTCTCCCACTCCTTTTAAAACAATTACGTTTACCATATGAAATTTGTGTGATCTGTGATAATTTAGATCCGATTTATAAGTGTTTGTGGTTATCGGGTCTTTATTGCGCTATACTATAATTTAGGCGGCTTCGGATAAAAAAGAAACAACAATGTCCCTCTTGTAAAATTATGTCACATTATACGCACACAAATTTTCAGCTCACTGGTGTATAAGTGGGGGTCGAAAAAGCAAGGGACCGAAATGACATCAGGATCAAAACGTCGAGTCTAAAACGTCGGATAGAAACAGCGGGACCAAAGTGTCGGGATAGAAATGTCCTGCTTCCACTGAATTATACATTTAGATTTTTCCCAAAATCAGACATTTAAAATTTTGCTGTAGGAGCCTACGCTAGTAGCATGAAGACACTCGAAAGCAAATGTTAAACCAATGGCAGCGTTCTTTTCCAATTTCTCGTTTTCATTTTAATATTTTTAAAGGTTTTAATTCTTTTCCACATAGCATATCTGAAGTCAATCTATAACCAGGTATATTCGAACTTTTTTCGATTTTGGTTGCAATGTTGCTTTTCGAAACCACTTTCGCAATTGAAAGTGTCGTCAGAAAAATAAACTGCAACCAAAATCGAAAATGTACTAAGATACCCGGTTAGACACCGACATCACATATATTAGGTTAAAAAAAAATCATTTAAAAATATTGAAGAACCTTAGCAGTGTGTGGTTTTGGTTTCGCCATGGGTTCTGCGTCAATTCGTCGCACACAATTCATCGCGGAACAATTCATCGTACACAATTCGTCGCAGCGTCAATTCGTCGCAGCAACAATTTGTCGCGGCGACAACTCATCGCAGCGTCAGTTCGTCGGGTGTCAATTCGTCGTGACGTCAATTCGTCGCAACGAAAATGTTTTTGCAGGCTATGATGATAAAATAAAGACAATTTAGTAAAAATGTTTAATGATAATTAGCTTTTTAGATATAGAGAATTATAACTAACAATTTACATGCGATTATATCTAAAAAACAAATTATCATTAAATACTTTTACTATATTATCTTTATTTTATCATCATCGCCTTCACGAACATTTTCGTTGCGACGAATTGACGTCGCGACGAATTGACGTCGCGACGAATTGCCGCCGTGACTAATTGACACCATAACGAATTAACGCTGCGATGAATTGATGCTGCGATAAATTGTGCGCGACGAATTGACGCGACACCTTCGCTCTGCTGTCCCATCGCTAAGAATAAGAAGCTTTTTTGTAGTACTACAGACGTAGTTATGTATGTAGTGGAGGAGGAATAACCACACTTCATCTGGAGACTTGTTTGTCTCTCCTTCGTAATACACATACATTTTGAGTTTGTTTTAATGTCATGTATCGTAAAAACATTTACTCAAAGTTGACGCATTAAAAATATTTTTTGAACAGTTATGTGTAGCAAGGGTAATTTCTGCATGTCATAAAAAAAAATGCAACTGTATTTTAGTCTTTATTATACTTGACAATTTTGAGTTCATTGTAGAGTTTCTGGACTTTCTTTTGCGCACTATCTGGTTAAGAGTAGCATTTCGTTTATAACTAAGGCATGTTGATTCTCCCATTTTCCTGACTAAGCTTTTACACGTGTTGCATACATGTATTCGGGGTTGTTCGAAGGCATATTTAAATTTTTTTTTGAAATAGAAGTTGTATTTCACTTTACCCTCTAAATTAGGATTATCACTCATAAACACTTGATACATTTTTAGAAGATTCAAGTACTAGTATATAAACCACCTCAAATATTAGTTTATTTTTCATACTCTAAAATAGAACAGATTGTATCTTTTCCTGTTTTATCCTGACATAGTTCACATTTCTCTTATATTCCGCTAAAGATATCAGAAAAACACAATCAATATCAAGCGCTTACATTCTTTCCTTATACTTAATTGTAGATTTTGATGTCTAATCCATAATTAATGAGTTACGAACATAGATTTTAGCTTCCACTTATAAGATCTTTAATTAAAGATATCCCATTCAATATCAAATAGATGTAGTCATTTTAGGAAGAATTTATTCTAAATAAATTATGTATTTCAAATAAAAAATAACTACATGTTCATAAGTTTATATTTAACAGTTGTTTGCATTTCTGTATTTCTTTGTTTAAAGCTAGCTCTTCATATATTTTATGTACATTTTTAAAAAAGTAGAAAAACAATATGTGGAAGTATTATTTTTCGTTTTTTCCTTTAAAATATTTTTTGAATGCATAAAAAGTTTATGAATGAGGTAGATATACAGAGATACCGATAATCGATACAAATATATGAAAATATCCCCCCCCCAAATAAAAGAACCAAAATATTGCTTTAACTTATAATAATACTATTAAATTGCATAAAAATAAACTTATGTCTTCTCGTATAATAAATGTATAATGTTGCAACTGTGAATAACCACTCTTTTTAAGGGGACTTGGTAACTTTCAAATCGTAAAAAATGACGATTTTTTAAGCAAAATTTTGAAACAATTTGAAAATTATAAGTGTAGGGTTTCAAATAGGATGGTTTCAAACTGTTCTCTATTACCCAGATTTCTGAGGATATTTACCAGTGTGTGGTTTTGCTTTTGTCCTGCTGTCTCTATTAAAAACACAACTTTTTACATTAGATTAATTTTGACACAATTATTCAAATTGGTAAAGGTTAGTTAATCTACTGTAATCAAGTTTCCAGCGTTTACAGGAGGTCCCATTACCTGTGATTTATTCTGTTGTGCTGATTCAGATATCAGACCAGATGCTATAATCATTAAGGTTAACTGGGTAAATTAGTTCAGCCATATTCATCTGGGATTGCTCAGTTGATAGAGCATAGGCAACTTCAGCCCAGGGATCCCGGGTTCGAATCCTGGCCCGGACTTTTTCGCCCAGTTGGGAAGATTAAATCTCATTGTAGACAGTTTACATTACATCTCATCATGACAGTTTTCAGTTCATTGTAGAGTTTCTAGACATTCTTTTCCGCACTATTTGGTCAAGATCTGCATTCCGTTTATCACTATGGCATAAAGTTGGTTCTCTCATTTTCATGACTAAGCTTTCACACGTGTTGAATACATGCATTCGGGGTTGTCTGAGGCATAATCAAAATATTTTTTTTAACTGGAAGTTGTATTTCACTTTGTTCTCTAAATCAGGATTATAACTCGTAAAAACCTGATTAATTTTTACAAGATTTAATCGTGCATACAGATAATTTATTCGGGTTTCTTCCATTATGAGCCTCTATTGCTTATCACTGCTGCCTGCTTTTTCTTGCAAAAATCAAAACTAAAAATAGAGACTAGAAACTCTCAAAACAAAATTATGAAATACAAAAACTAACTTAAGAAAGTTGTAAACTTCCCTTCAGTACAAAATTCACCTTGAATAAATAATTTAAAAATCACAAAGTACAATTCACAAGTGTACTCATTGCTTAAAGATAGTAAAATCCATTTATTGTTGTCTTGTCTCTTGAACATTAATGATGACTACCGAGATGGAGCTCGAGCAAGATCGAGGAGAAATTACAGCATTATCCCTGAGGATGGCCGAGTGTCGGCTGAAAACGTTTTCGAAGTATGCGTTTTTAATATCTAGACTAGACAACAATAAATGGATTTTAGCATCTTTAAGCAATGAGTACACTTGTGAATTGTACTTTGTGATTTTTATCTTAAGAAGGTTCAGACTTGGTACGAGAAATACGCTTATTATCAGAACTACGTTTTAAGCAGAAAAGTAAATCACATAATCAACAACTACCTTCGTCATTGTAAATGACGATGTACTTCGGGTTCCCTTAACGACTGTCTCGACTAATCCGAAATAAGAGAGCATGCGAAAGCTGATGAATTAGAAATACACGAACATGAGTAAGCTGGCCAACAGAAATAAGAGCTGTTGGATATATGTAGAAAAGAAACATCAGATAACTATTGAAATAAGTAATTTATGTAAGATATCTAACAGTCTTTGGGCTTTCCTTTTTATCTAAGAAAGTTGGAAATTGCTTAAAGCAGAAAGCGTCTAAGTGATATCATTTATACGGTCTATGCACTAAACTAATATTTCAAGGACGTTAAACAAAGGTATATAATACGTTTTTTATTCGGTTTCTGCACTACTCAAAGAGTCTAAAAATCAACTTAAACAACAACAATGTTAACTCCTTTTCGAATTGTTTGTCAGGTATACGGTTCTTGAAACAAACTATTCAATTTTAATGTATGAAGTAAATCAATTTTATAAAAATAATAAAAGAGTGATGACAATGATTTATTATATGCCATTTAACAAACAAAAGAATTATAAAGCAGTATTATTAGAGCGACATTATGTATATGTAAACAATAAAGTTGAATTTACATTCATGTTTTATTACAACATACTTCATTGCAATTAAACTTTTCTTGACTGCGTATTAACTAGATTTTTTAAAATTAAATAGTGTAGCTTTGGTTTAATTCATGAAGTAGTAAAAATATTTTAAGTATTACTTGAGTTTTACTTCAGTTGCGCTGAATAAAGGAATTAATAAAAACAAAAGAAAAAATGGAATTGACTAAATGAAAAAGTGTCTAATCTCATATATCTTAAATTTACATTTTCCAATAAAAATATGCATGCATGACTTGGATTTACGCCTTTTTTTGCCGCGGTTTGCAATGTTTCCGTTTTCTTTTTTAATAAATTGTAAAATATAAAAATAAAATTTCACTGTAATATATTTTTAGGTGAAAGCAATTCCTATTATGTCAACTTAGTAATAAAATATAATTTGCTCAACGCTAGCAAAAAACAATTTTTTTATTAAGTTATAAAAATCCTTAAAAAGTATAATCAATACATTTCATTTTATTTTAATTTTAACTGCACAAAATTCCATCTTTTAAAAAAAAACGATCCTTAATATGAATGTAAAATTATTACAAAACTTTATTTTTTTTAAATTTCTAATAAATGTTTCTATGATTCCTAAAGTATTAGTTTCTTTTTTATACCCTAAAGTAGAACAGAATGTTTATTTTCCTGTTTTATCCAAGCCCATTTCTCTTATGCCCCGCTAACAATATCAGAAAAACACAATCAATATCAAGCGCTTACATTCTTTCCTTACTACTTAATTGCGGAGCTTGATGGCCCATCCATTATTAATGAGTTACGGACATTGATTTTGGTCTTTCTAATGTAGTTATGGGATCTTTAATTAAAGATATCCCGTTAAATCTCAAATGAATGTAGTTATTTATTTTACATGGAATATCTTAGGTGGACTTTATTCTAGAAAACTCTATATATTTTCAAATAAAAAGTAACTACACGTTCATAAAGTTTATATTTAACAATTGTTTGCATTTCCGTATTTCATTCTTTAAAGCTCTTCATACTTTATATACGATTTAGAAAAAGGGATAAATGACGTGGAATTATTATTTTCTCTTTTTTCCTTTTAAATATGTTTTGAATGCATATAAAATTTAAGAATGAGGTGGATAAACAGAACAAACTATAATTGGTAAAAAAAAAAAAAAAAAAAAAAAAAAAAAAAAAGAATCGATTTCCACCTTTTATCGACATTCTCAGAATAAAAGAACAAAAGTCTTATTTTAACTTATAATAGCATTATTGAATTGCGCAAAAATATCTGGCTTTTCGTGTAATAATTGTAAAATATTGTTACTATCAATAACTATTATTTTTAAGGGGCAATAGCATTTACGAAATAACGTCTAAAATAACTGATTATGCAACTTTTTTTTAATGAACTATTGCAGCTATTTCAATAATTTGTTTTGATAGCTTTGCCTATAGCCGAAGTATAAATTGATCGGTAAACAAAAAAAAAATCTAATAGTTATTATTTTTTTTTAAATCTAGTTTTTCTCGAAATTGTGTAACTAATGAATTTTTTTTATTTTTGTTTCTTACCGAGCGATTAATTTATTGTATAGAACTGACAAAACTAATTAAAAAAATTACTGAAACTGTTTCAGTAGTTCTCGAGAGAAGTACATAAATGTTGGCTTTTCGAAATGGGACACTTAAACTGTTGTTGCCTCTTAAAATTTTTAATAAATTCCATGTTCAATTTAAAGAAAAATAATGAAATCAGAAAAAAACAGTAACTGTACTAAACTTTCTGAACGTTTGGAAAGTCGAGCATAACCCTCCCCCTTTTTTTAAGACATTTTGTTTGAAAAATTATCCTTTTAGTTTTCTAAAATCCCCCCTTTTTTAGGTAAAAAACAAAAACATTTTTATAATAATAATATAAGTTATATTAAAAAATATAATTAAATTTTATGAATTTTGAATTTTTTTATTATATATTTTTTAAATTTTGTTTGTTTGTTTCAGGCATAATCGGGAAACAACGTTATAAGCAGGACCTGGTTATCGACGGTGCAAACAGCTGTAAATTCAGATCCATCAGTAAATTTAGATAGAAATTTTCGGCTTATATCTTCTTACTCCATATTAATGCCGAATTTCTGCCAATAAAAAGGCGGAAATTTCTATTCGTTTTTACTGGTGGAAGTTTGCCCAGCCAGTAATCAAGTCCTGGTTATAATCAGTATAAAGAAGAAACGACAACTCAAAAATATGGAAATTGGATTTCAAAATCGGGCAAAACTGGTTTTGCAAAATAAATTTTGTCGTGCAATATTAAAATTTTGTTATTGTTTTTCACAATTTAACAAATATTTTTTATTTAACAAAACATAATTACAAATAAATAAAGAAAAAGTAATAGTCTAAATAAATTACAGGCTTCCTCAACCACGGTCAAACTTCAGTCAATTATCGTCGTCCCAAACTTTTTTGATCCTCTTAAGAATATCAGAAAAACACAAACAATATAAGATACTTACTTTCTTTCTTTGCTGCTTAATTTCAGAGTTTGACGGCCAATTTATTATTAATGAGTTAAAGACGTTGATTGTGACATTTATAACGTTCTTATGTGATCATTAATTAAAGCAACCCCATTAAAACTTAAATGGATGCAGTGAACGTCAGTAAAGTTTATTCTAAAAAATCTATGTATTTCGAGTAAAAGTTACTCTTTACAACTATACTTAATAGGGGAAAATGGCCTAAAATGATTCTAACGGGCAAAACGACCCACATATATTTTCTTTCAGACAGGTTGCGGTATCTACAGGGTAACACATAAACTAGTTGTAATAAGTGAAGAAGAAGCAATGGCGGTATTCAAGCGATCACAGTATTACGCGTCTGAATAACATTCTTTGAAAAATTGGGTTTTATGTCATCTGTTATAAGTTAAGCACTAACTTTCATATTTATTTAGTCTTCCATGTACAGAAATATGACTTTGTTTACTTAATGTAGTATGTTTTTAGATGTGAATTACACTTATGTATTGTCATAATTACTTTTATATCCATTATTTTGCCGATAAAAAACAATTTACAATTATTTTTAAATGAAGGATCATTTTGCCCTTTGATTGTAGGTAAAATGATCCTTTGGACACTTTTTAAAAAAATCTGTTTTTTTCATTATACGAATTTGTGTTTAAAATATCACTAAAATATGTTTATAATGCAAAATTTGGCGTAAAACATAGTAGCAAAGGGCCAAAGTTTTATTTAAATAGTCATGTTATTTTACACAAGTTTTTCCCTTAAGGGGATCATTTTAAGCCACCTTCCCCTATTTGGTTCCTTTTCTATATTACATTGTTTAAAGTTCCTGATATATATACATTTAAAAAAAATAATAAGTAACGGGAAATTATTGTTATTATTTTTGTCCTTTAAAATATGTTTTGAATGTATAAAAAATTTAAGAATGGGGTAAATAAACACGGTTAATGATAACCGATCAAAAAATATATGAAATCAAATTCCACACCTTTCATAATAAAAAAACAAACAAAAGTATTACTTTAAATTAAAACAGCATTATAAAATTACCAAAATAAAAATAATTTCTAATGTCTTTTCATACAATAATTCTAAAATATTGTAACCTTCTTATATCTACTCTTTTAAAACTTTTGATACATTTTAAGTTTGATTTGAAGAATAGAACTAAAACAGAAAATAATAATGTGATATAAATATTGCTCAGTTATTTATTTTTTCGGAAGCGTGAAAATTTTTTAAGCTGATGAAAAATGAATGAGATAAACAAAAGATGTAATTAATCCTTAAAGTGATAAAACATTACACAAACTAGTCGTTGGGAGCAACCGTAATACTTACCCATCATGGAAATGCATAATATAAAATAGGAAAATAAAACATGTGTAAACCATTTCTAAAATGCATTGCAATTCGAATAAAATCGTAGCTTGATGACGTCCTAAGCTTTAAATGCTCTATTACTGAATTCTGTAAACAGCCTTATAACTCCAAAATTGATAATCCTATTCACTAACGGTTTACTGCGACGGATTAAGAGTCTCATTTCCAATTAAAATATATCTTTGAATTGAAATTTGAATGAAATACAGGGTCATGAAAAATCGAAGCGTGTGGAAAATAGGATTACAAATATCTCGGCAACTAACTATCTGATCGATTTCTTTCTTTATGCAAAATTTATGTTTTTTATTGTCTTTTATATTCACACCTTAAAATAAACAATTTCGAAAAATTTTATATACCTTTTAACAGAACGAATATTTCGAGAGTCCGAAAAAATAGTTTAGGATAATCGAGGTTACTGAAATTCAATAGGATTCTTCCTATTATTACATACTAAGTTCATACCAAATTTCAAGTCTCTATCTCAATTTGTTCGGGAGATAGAGCGTTTACAGACGGCAATTTTTTTTTCTAAAAATATGTTTTTCGGACTCTCCAGTGTGTAAAACGTGTAAATCCGTAAATTTTTTGTTTTCCGATTTTCAAAACGATTACAAGACTACCCGATACTACGTATGATGGGTAAGTAAAAGGCTTATAATATCTTTTAACCTTTTAAAACCCGAAGTTAAAATAACACGAAAAATAGACATTCATTTATTTGCACAAACAAAATGACACAATAGATGACAGAAAGTGCCTTTTTTTTTTAAATTGATACTTTAGGAGACTGGTAATTTAGGTTCTGGAACTACTAGCCATACCCCTAAAATACCAATTTAATTATCAATAACCTAAATCTACGCAATGACAAATTGAAGATCTTTAAGCAAGTGAATGATCAACAAATCCTCAAAATTTTTTATTGCAAAAGGTTTAAGTTAAATAATAATGAAAATTTCTTACTTTCTTGGCGATACTGATGTCTTGAAGGTATTTTGCAAACTCGAATGGAAATAACATTTATTTTATTATCGACTTCTGCCATTTATTGGTTTCGATATAAAGATGACATGTTTTGTACGCACTCAAACGGCGACTTCTTCAAGAACGAAAATGATAAATAAACTATTTTCGCTACGTTTTTGAAAATGATAAACCTGAAACACGAGACCACATGTATAATGAAAGCAGGTGCTTAAAATGTTTAAACTGAAAAGATGAAAATAATTATTTAACTTATTGCTTTTTTAATTTGTAAATCGATCCGTGCTAAATTTGAGGTAATTCAAAAGAGTCTGATTCATTGCATACGTTCGCAAAAATATTTCTATTGTTGCATGGGTAATGGATGGGAAATACATGCTTGATGGTAAATCAGATAATCAAAAAATGATAAAAGTTATGTAAATTACCAAGTAAAAGCGTAAAACTGAGCTGCGTCCCATCGAGCACGTCAACCGTCGAACCCAAGTCCTGTGGGACTTATAACGCGCACGACCAGGAGAGGCCTCCCGTATGCGCTGCGATCGGTAGGAGCACCGCCACCTGCGCATCACTGCTATCGAACTCATGAGGGGACGACATAGGTCGTTGCGATACACGATGGATCCCAATATCAGAGGAAACCACCACAAAAACATTTGGGGACGAGTCGGAATCTCCCAACAGCTTCGGAGCTGGACACCCAAAAAGGAGCCAGATCCTGGGCCTTAAGTCGGGTTTTCCGGACCCGCACTTTTTCTACCAAAACTCGAGAGATGTGAAGATCTACAGAGGTAATCACGGTTCCCTCTTGGTATTAATTTATCTTCTTAAAACAGTTTCTGACGCATTTGTGGACTCATATTTGAACGTAATAGTATGGCATTTCCATGCATGATTATTGAAGTACAACTTGTATTTAAATAGTTTCTTTTTAAATATTTTTCGATAACCTAATTACATCTCGAGTTATAAGCAATTATTGTCTCATGATGATCTTTATCGAGTTGTCACGTCCGAAAATTCGGTTAAAAATGCCAATTTAGAGAACAGTTTCTGAAAGATATTCTACCTTTACGAAATAATGGAAAAACTGTTCGATTACATTTGCCAAGAGAGCTCTTCGTGCATTTGCGAAGAAAAATAAATTCAGAAATGCGTCAAAACGTAGCCAATTTGGATTACAGAACAACCTTAATACGGAATGATATATTTTAAATTTAACAAGCACAAAAAAACCAAAAAAAACCCAAAAACTAGATAAATACACTATTACACTGAAACTAAAGGAAAATTTTCTTTTAATAATTTTTTCCAAATTTATATCTTTTTATAATTGCTAATAAATATATGTTTATTTCTGCCCTAAAATGCTACAGAAATATTTTTATGCTATTTTACACAAGAATGTTTATATATCTTCTGTTTTCTTCTAAAAGTATGAGAAAAACAGGAACAATATAAAGTGCTTACATTCTTTCTTTACAGCTGAATTACAGAGTTTGATGGCTAATCCATTATTAATGAGTTAAGGATATAGATTTTGGTATTTCTAATGTTTTTATGGGATCATTAATTAAAGAAATACCCGAAAATATTAAATGAATGTAGTTATATTGGGTCGAATTTATTCTGAAATAAACCCCTCTATACCCTTACAAAAATTTCTTATAGAATTCTATAAAAAATATTTATAGAAATGCATTATAGAATACTATAGAATTATGGCCCGTTTTTCTATAAGGTTGTTTAATCTAAAGCTATGGAAATATCTGTAGAAGTTCAATAGAAATGTCTATAGAGCTTCTATAAATATATATATATATATATATATATATATATAGAATCCAGGTCGTCACCCTCCCAAGTAATAACCCCACTTGATGCTGCTTGAATTCAGTGATTGGACGAAGAACCAATACTTTCATATGATACAACCAATGACAGTTCCAAAATTCTTATTACACTATTTAAAAATTATTTCTTTTGTGATTTGCATTCCCAATCATATATAGTCTTGTAAAAATATTTAAAAGTCTAATAAATTATTTGTTAAAACTGAAGCAGTTGTTTAAATATTTATACTTCAGATTAAAATATTTGAATAAAAATTACAATACTAGTAAAGTGAATAAAGTTTATTAAATTAGATGGATCGTTTTATAAATTTAAAAACAAATTAACAAATTATTATAAAATTAACCAACAAATTAAGGAATGATAAGGAAATTAATTAATCATGATTTAATTCAGTAGTTCGACTGATATATTATTACATTGACAATTGAATAACAATGTATTAGAATTGAATTAAATTATATATATATAATCATATTAAATCCATGGAGTACTATTATATATTAAACTGATGCATTACAAAATTGATTATTATTTTTAAATTTTAATGTATAGTTATAAATAAATTTATTTATAACTATACATTAAAATAAAAAAATAATTTAAATTGCTACAAACATAAATTTTAAAAGACCTAGAAATATTTTTTTTTTATAAAAAAAAAAAAAAAAAAAAAAATCTATAGAATCATTAGTCCATAGAACTTAATTCTATAAGGTATATAGTACTATATAGAAAAACTGTTCTATAGAAAAAAAATTCTACAGAATTTCTAAGAATTCTATAGAAACATTTTCTTTAGAAATAGTATTCTACAGAATGGCTATTCTATAAGAATTCTATAGAGTTCTATCCAACTCTATGAACTATTTTCGTAAGGGTATATTTCGTGTTAAACGTAGTAGCATTTTTATATTTAAAAACAGGAAAATTGCACCATAATTTCTATAATTCAAATATAACATTTGCTAAATGGTACATACATTAAAATCGTGAATTTACAATCACAATTAAACATCAACGTTTCATTTCGCTTCTGCGAACGTCATCAGGATGTTACAAACAAGTCGAAAATGTCAAAATGAGCATACACGTCAGAGTTCTGGAGAAAACATGATCGGAGAGTGCGCAAACGTCATCAAGTTCCCATGGTAACCAAGTGGATCATACCACCGTAGTGAAAAGAGGGGTTGGAAGACACAAAGTGAGCAGATTGTATTAATGGATTATAACATATTATGCCAGATTTTATGAATGTTATAGGATAAATTATCGTCACATGTATACTGCCCAAGCTTAATAATCGTAAGGGGCTCTAAAATTTTATTAACATAAGAATTCTTGCATGGGATTATGATTCTAGCCTCTTCAAAGTCAATTTTGCTACCTTCATTCGAAAAATAAAACCTTGCGAGAGCTGTACTCTGTTTTGATTGTGAAATATCTCTCTTGTGCTCTTTTAATCTTTCTGAAATTTTTCGTTTTGTCTCACCGATATAAACTAATTGTTCGTTATTTGGGAGGGTAATCGGTATTTCATAAACTCCGGCTTTTTGATGATTCTGGATTTTATCAATATTGCTACTAATAATTTGTATAACATATGGAGGGGGATAGCTACTAATTTTAGCTATAATTGCATTTTAATATATATATAAAAGTCTGTATAATGTGTAGTCGATGCTATGAATTCTCATTTCATGTTCAACAAACATGTCCAGCAGACAAATATGTTAAATTAACAGATTAAAATGAACAATCTTTTGTTACTCTTGCATGTATAAATTCTGTTACGTAACTGAAAATGTTTACTTGAGAATTAATAACAACCGAAAAACAAATATTTCGTCTTGATACTGTCTTGAGAAAACGGATTTGTACAGTGGAGAAAGTACTCGGAAACGTTTCTGAAAATTTCGCGCTGGAAAATAGACTTTTGTTTCAGAAATGCTGCTTTAAATTGCGAAAATGCATTGGTTTCTGAAGATAAAGGAACGCTTTTCAGAACCGTACGTAATTCGAAAGAGGTTATATTATATTTTCATAAACCTTCTTTGCTATATCAAGAAAACATTTTACTATAGTTCCATACTTTAAAAGATATAAACGGAACCCTTATAGGATCCCTTTGTTATCCGTCTGTCTGTCAAGACACTTTTTTCCAGAGGCGGTTGAAGGTATCAAGTTGAAATTAATATCGAGTAATAAGATCCACGGTTCCATTGTTTTGTAAAAATTTCGAATTGCTAACTCAATGCAATAGAAAGTTATGGGCTTAAATCAACGTTTTTTTATACAAACTCACTCTCAAAACCTATAGGATACTTCCCGTTGACCTAAAATCTTCAAATTTGGCACATTGGAAGCTCGTATAGCACGTGTAAAGGAAAAAAAGTGATTAATTTATAATTTTATACCAATTTATTATGTGACAAACTCGCGTGACCGCCTGTCTGTCAAGACTGTTTCTTTTTAAGAATGGTTGGTAAGGATACAGAACCCCCAGAGTGCAAGTCTTACTTGCACTTATTATGTAGTATGCACTTATTTTTACAGTGCATTCTCTATTTTATAAATAGTTTTTATAATATATTGAAGATTAAACTAAAAATAAGTAAGAACACATATTCGAGAAATGTGGACGAGTTTCTGTCATTTTATCTATTTAATTAGAATTCACGAACACAATATGTAACACCACAACAGAAAGACACACAGAGACTAATTACAACAGATATTAAAAAAAAAGGAAATAGATGGCGTTACGGTATAGACAGCTTTGCAAATTTTAGTGCTGCCATCTAGTGACAATCAACTGAAATACAAACACTATAGTGTTTACGCAAAGTTTTCTTAAATTTATTACAGTGGACTTTTATAATGGAGCTCTAAGCACTTTGCTTTTTATTATAGCCATCCGGTACACAAAGCAGGATCATAATTTTATTTGTAAATTAATTTGATCGGTTCGAATTGACTATGTCGCGGAAAGCACATGTTTCTCATGTTCAAAATTAAATTCTTAACATATTTCATTTTTTAATGTCGATTTTCATAAAATTTGAAATGTCTCGACAAAATTCTGCAAAGATAATATATCTTAAATTTCAAACCATTCGGTTGGGTAGTTTTTGCGTTGTTATATGCGGACGGTCGGACAGACAGACGGACGGACTAGACGCCGACAATAGGTGCTACGTATTTATATAATTATGAACGCACCTAAAAAAGGAGAAATGTTTCTTGATCTATGAAGAAAGTTTACGAAAATATAATGTAACCTCTTTCCAGTTATCCACGATTCTGAAAAACCGTTACTTTATCTTCACTAATCTAAAAAAATAATAGATTTTCGAGATTTGAAGAAGCATTTCTGAAACACAAATTTATATTATTACTCGAAATTTTTGAAAATGTTTCCGATAGAGAAGTTTTACAGTATATTAATCAGTTTTTTTCAATCTGGTATTAACTCGAAATATAGTTTTTGTTAAGCTATGAATTTTCATGTAAGTATTTTCATGTTCAATATACAGACATGCTAATTCATAGGGCGACAAAAATAACTCGGACAAACCTTTTAAGCTTTTAATAATTACATTTGTCAAAATCAATTTGTTAATAGACAAAGCATAGACATTTCACTTACAGAAAAGCTACAAATTTCTGAATTGTCCGACTTTTGATTTAATGGAGGAATCAAATATTTTGAAAAAAAAAAATAGCAATAGACAACAACTCATACCACAATTTACTCGAACATTCCTGCTGAAGAGATTTTTACAGATACTCCAAACCTCTGTGAGGCTTAGAACATACACTTCGCCGCAAGACGATCACGCGGACCATGCAAACACTGCTTTCTTTTGTTGATGAAGATGTCAAAATCAAGCACCTGCTTGATATTTAGTGTACAGCGGCCAGTTTCTTACTCTCAAGAAGTGTGGCAGATGTTATTTGAACCATTTCTGCGATCTTCTTGTTCTATCTATTTTATCAGAATCTTGTTGGAAAGTTTTAATAGTTTATCACGTCCGGATTTGATCTCAAAACTTAAAAAAATCTATAACTTTCTATGTGACCTTTCTTTATTAATTCATCACTGAGCCACGGACTCGGTTTCCCTTTTATCCTCTGCCCCTTGTCTGGTCGGAGCTTTGTATTCTCCGGCGGTGATATCATTTTCTATTTTTATCTTTACACAAATATTGTTTCTGTTGCATTCATATTTTAATATCTATTGTTCACCACTCTGCCTTCTATCGAGTTTGCCGGCGGGATATTGTAGTTTTTTAAAAACTCAATAAAGGGGACCAGGAGGGACTTGCTTTCTAGTCTAAGCAGTCTAAGCTGCTAGGGCAGTAAAGTAAGGTAGACAATATACAAATAATAAGTTATGTTGTAAGTTTAAACGTTTTTTAATTTTTTAAATTTAAAAATAAAACGTAATTAAAAAAAATAGTTCTGATGTTATACATTTTGCCGTGAAAATCATTTTGTTTATCAATTTTATTTTAAGATATCTAAAGGAGATGCTATAAATAAATAAAAAACATTCAATGGGTACCCATCCCCCTTAAAAATAATTCATTGGTGTCCTTTCTTCCATTTTGGTAATCAAAGAAGAAAGTTTCACCACTTAAATTCCAATCCACTTACAAGATATCGAACGAGGTATCAATATTAAGAAAACCGGTAACTGAGTCACTAATGAGAAATCAATAGAAATTTTTTGCAAGAAACAACTTAATGGATCATTATTGACGTGTTTCATCAAACAGGTTTCTAATGATTATATAATATTATTTTGAAAATTTGTATGATAAATCTCCATTAAAAATTCTTAAAAATATTAACTTTTCGATTACATTAAAATTATATAAATTATTAAGCAATGTCAGAAGAGCATTTTATCTGCTTGTGAAGAATTTTTTTTCTAAATTTTTATAACAACAAATTATCATTTACAAAACGATTAAGGTCCGGTCACCTTGAAGCCCAAAACATGCGACATACAGGGTGTCCGAAAAGTCTGGAAGCGGGCGAATAACACGAGAAATATACAACGGATTGAAAAACTGAAAATAGTATGTGTTCAACATTTTTGAAAAATCTATTTAAGGATATCAAAGAAAACCCCCAAACCTGCCTCCTGGGGGGGGGGGGGAAGGAGGGGAAACTTTGAAATCTTAAATGATAACCCCCCTTTTTTATTGCAGATTAGGATTCTACGGAAAAAAATACGTAACTTTTGTATTTAACATTTTCTTTAGAAAATCGTAGATGGCGCTGTAATCGAGTAAAATGCAGTGAGAATCGTTTCCATTGAAAATTCTGCAAACGGCCGAATAACTCGGTAACGGTCGAATAACATCGCATTGAAAAAAGGAAAAATACTTGTTCAATATTTTAGAAAATCTATTTAGGGATATTAAAGTTTTAATTTTTCTAAACTATTGAACACGTATTTTTCTGTTTTTCTATCCGATTCATATTTCTCGAAGTATTCGACCGTTTCCAGACTTTTCAATGGAATCGATTCTCATTGCATTTTACTTGATTACAGCGCCATCTACAATTTTCTGAAGAAAATGTTAAATTCAAAAGTTACGTATTTTTTCCCGTAGAATACAAATCTGCAGTAAAAAAAGGAGGGTTATCATTTAAGATTTCAAAGTCGCCCACCTTTCCCCCAAGGGACAGAGTTAGGGGGCAATTTTGATATACCTAAATAGATTTTTCAAAAATATTGACCTTGCATTCTCCGTTGTTCAATCCGATGTATATTTCTCGAGTTATTCGACCGTTTCTAGAATTTTCAATCGAAACGATTCTCACTGCATTTTACTTGATTACAGCGCCATCCACGATTTTCCAAAGAAATTGTTAAATACAAAATTTATGTTCCCATATGTTCTCCCATAGAATCCAAATATGCAATAAAAAAGGGGGTTATTATTTAAGAATTCAAATTAGCCCCCCAAATGCTATGTCAATGCGATGTATATTTCTTGAGTTATTCGACCGTTTCCAGACTTTTCGGACACACTGTATATCGTCTACCTTAATAAATAAGTTATCCTCTGCTTGGGCTTGCATTATCGTCTATATTCTATAAAACTAGCTGATCTGCTCGGCGTTGCCCGGTCCCGTTAAAAGATAGTGCGAAACGCTAAAACACTATGCACGAAACCGTTCCTCTGGTTAACTTTCTTCTGTGGAAAAACAAATAGAGATGTGGACACCGAAGCAGAAGTAAATTCAACACGACCTTCTGAAATGTCTGGGTTATTTAATTCAAAGCGGGTCAGTTTTTGGCTGAAATTAAGTTACCGTCTAATTTTCACAAAATTTGCATTTTACGAACAAGAAAAAAAATAAACTACGTATATACTGTGAGTTTCGAATCAATACTTCCAATAGTTTTCTTAATATTCGAGGATGAGTGAAAATAAGAATATTTCGTTTTCTGGGATTATCAAATCGGTAATTTTCTTTTGCGGTTCCGATAAAAATTTTTGGCACACGCGCAGAAAAATTGTTTAGTTTCACCACCAGCGGGAGCATTAACAAACCTGTTTCCGAACGAAACTCGGGCAATTACCAATTCCCGTCGAAATCGGCCCATAGAACCCGAGAAAATAAATTCCCCCCGTAGTGATTAATATTCATAAATGGTGGTAATGAAGGGCTGTAAAAATGATACAGAAGTTTATTTAGTATCTGGAAGACGTGGGAAGAATGTTAGAAACGATTTCGTTTTAATCGGAACAATGTTAAATGCAAAATCTTTTAGTTCCCTTTTCCACCGACAGGGGCGCAGTCTGTTCTGAACAATCCTCTTTCCGTCAGAAATTCTGGCACCTGTTCTCGCTGCCTATGGCACCATATAACAGGCGTCCCGGAGGATAGGCGTGATGCGCACGCACTAAATTTTTTAGTTTCACTTTCCACCACCAAGGTGCACCAAATCTACATCTTAAATATTCATCTTTTTCTTAATTAGTTCATGTTAAGTTGAATGAACCAATTACCGTAGAAATCGAGCCCATAGAACCCGAGAAAACAAATCCCTCTTTGGGGATTAATATTTAGAAATGGTGGTAACCAAGGGCTTAAAAAATGATACCGAAGTTTTACCGAAGTTTAGTACCTATGGGACCTGGGAAGAATATTAGAGATGATTTCGTTTGAATAGGACCAATATTAAAAAAGTTCTGATTTGATAGGTAGGAGGAAATTGGGGAGTTTCGATCAGAGCATTAATGCGATATTTAAATTACGACCGCCCCCTCCCCCCCCGATAATTAAACCAATGACATTTAACATTAACAATTATTGTTAACTTTTGAGGAGAAACAAAATGGCGCTTTTTTTGGTTTGACATACAAACACAGTAAGTTATCGTTGCCAATTTCTGAAATCAAATACATAAATGACGTCACGTACATGAAAAAACTCTAAAATTGCTGTTAATATTCGGAATATTTTTTCTTAAAAAGAGGACAAAATTTACTACACTGGACTAAGATTGAAATTGGATTTTTTTTATAATGTAAAAAAAAATGCTGCAAAACGAGAAAAAAACGTTAAAAACGCATACAAAAAAAAAAAAAAATCTAATCAAAAAACGGAAATCGGGATAGTTAATAATCCGTTCTTCTTCTTTAAAATTGTGATTTTTTAAATCTTTAAAGAATTTTCAGCACTCTCAAAGCTAAAAAGAGAAAATAAATGACGATTTTGGACAAAACTCATGCCGAAATAGAGGCAATCAACCAACCAATTAAGCATTTTGCGGAAAATTTCTTACTGGCAAAGGAAAAAAAAATCGCTGTGCGAATTCCGAATAAACCTTATTGGAACGAGGAGAAAATTTACTATATTGGGCTAAAAGATTGGAACTGGATTCCTGTTACTAATGTGGAAGAATCGCAGCAAAACGTGAAAAAAACGCTAAAACTTGCATAAAAAATTAAGTAAAGAAAAAAAATCCAATAAAAAATTCCAAAATCGGGCTTCGAGGTGCAAAACTACATCATAACCTCACTTTCAAATTTTGTAGCTCTGTGTCCAGTGGTCGCTTCAAAACACAGTCGACAGACACACAGATACACACACAAACTTCTTTTTTACTTTCTTCTATCTATAATAGAAGAAAGTATTGTAATCGAAATTCTTTTCGACTTCCGGTTTTCGACGGATTTACACGTTTTAGGGGTCAGAGATTCCGAAAAACATGTTTCTACAAAATGTCTGTCTGTCCGCCTGTCCGTCCGTCCGTCTGTCGTCTGTGTGTCTTCATTGTATTATCGAAAATGTATGAAGTTATGCTTCAAATTGAACCACATTTTTTTTCTATGTTTTTGGCTATAGCAAGCAGGTTCTATTAGAATTTGGGGATATTTCGACGAAAGGGGGCGCTGTGATCGATATTTTTTGTTCCAATTTCACTATTGTACTATCTAAATGTGTATGAAGTTATGCTTCAAATTGAACCACATTTTTTTTCTACGTTTTTGGCTATGGCAAGCAGATTCTATCAGAATTTGGGGATATTTCGACGAAAGGGGGCGCTGTGATCGATATTTTTGTTCCATTTTCCCTATTGTACCATCTAAAAGTGTATGAAGTTAAGTTTCAAATTGAACCACATTTTTTTCTATGTTTTTGGCTATGGCAAGCAGGTTCTATTAGAATTTGGGGATATTTCGACGAAAGGGGGCGCTGCGATAGCCATTTAAATATTTCAAATTAAAAAAGATGTGCAAATTCAAAAAAATTAGAAATCCTAAAACTTTTTTTCATTAAATGTTCGGCCTTGATCCGGAGAATCCGGAACAATTTTTGTTTTGCCTCTATCTTAAAAAATGGCTGAGATATAGCGGTTTGAAATTTTAGGGTGGCTGACATTTTCAAACAAGACAGCAGAATTCATCCATAAACGGGTTTAATTTATGAGTTTTACATTAAAACACACATAAACAACGCCTGCATTCAGCAACTAAAGATACACAAATATTATAATACAGACATACATACAATTGTATGTATGTCTGTATTATAATATTTGTGTATCTTATGAGTTTTAGTTAACATGGTTTCGTTCAAATTTTCTTTCATTGTTGTAACCATTAATCCTATTATATGCTTATCACTATATATTTATATTCGCCAACGTCAAATTCTCGCCAAACTTGGCGACAGTTGGCGGAATATCACCAAATTTGGCGACCAAAATAAGTTGCCATAAATGAAGCCAACTTGGCTGTAGAGGACTAATTTGGCGATATTCTCATTCAAATTCAATGTTGACGAGAACTGGGATTGAATCTTCTTTATTTAGGTTCCACGCATTTTAGCTTCGTGTTTTGCAGTAAAATTAGCTAAAATCATAAAACCAAGGAATAGGGAGGCTATCTGTTCCTGTCGGTTCAAGCCAGAAGGACTTTTCGTAGTTTAGTATACATCGGTTGTTCGCATCCCTGTAACCCGACCATTCGCAAGCAGCTGACGTACAATAGAATGACGAAAAATATTGATTTTATTGGCGATGTGATAGCGAATTTTGAAGTATTAACATGACTGAGATAGAAGAAAGTTTTGGGATTGGCACATCCGACTAGTTTATTATTATAGATGAGTTTAGACTCTGTAATTCCCTGAAAATGTCTCGCATAAGAACATGGTTTAAGGATAGAGTTGCCAGATTGGGACGATCTTTTATTTAAAATAGCTACCACTTTTTGAAAAAAGTAATATTTGCCTTGCTTAATCACAGACATCTGCGATTAATTAAAGCGAAGTATACTAATTGGAAGACTGATATATTATTTGAATAAAATATATGTCCAATCTGGCAACACTGTTTAAAGACTTTACAGTTTACTTATAATGTTTGATCTCGACTTCTTCAGCATTATAAATAAAGGCCAAATTATAATTTTTTTATTGTAAATTTTAATTTAAGAAATTAAACATAATCCATAATTGAAAAGGAACATTTTTGTTTCTAAAGAAAAGCATTTTGAGCTGCATTCATTAGTCGGATAAGGAATCTAATAACAGAGAAATAACAAAATATAACTAGCTTTTGCGTGTTTGAGAAAATATTTTGCTGTTTATGAGAGTATGTTGATTTTCTTTATGTACACAGCAGTTACTATTAATAAGAAATTCTTTCAATAATTATCATTCCAATTATTTTGTTGCATGCCATGTTATTCCTTTCGAATAAAGACAATTTCCATTTTCTCTAAAATGTAGATAAAGTGAAAAATCAAATACCGGATGCGTCATAATTTCGTTAAAATTAAAAAAAAAAATCATTAAAAATAAACAAATGATGTAAAAAAATTCCGGTATGAAGGAATGGGAAGAAGAGGATCGGATATTTTTTAATAACAAAAAGTTGTGATTAAAAAAATTACTGATAGATGGTGCTGGCATGAATAATATGAAGCAGATGTATGTAAATTAGGCTTATAGTAAAAGACCCATTTCTGCGAAAGCGTCTGAGAAGCTTCTGTATCCCAGCACATGAAACAGGCCCTTTACTCGTTTTCAGTCATTTTGCCTTGCGGAATTTTTGCAATGCGCTAGTTGCTGATTCCCCGTTCTTGTAAAAGTGTTTAACCAAGAACGGTTGATATGGTAACGATAGCATACGGCTGGCATCGAATGAAGAATCTGTGTGCATTGAGGGGTTTCATTAACAGTCTGATTTGCATAAATCTGCTTCATATTATGCATGCAACGCCATCTATCGGTAATTTTTAAACGAAAATTTGTTTATTAAAAATATCCGATGTCCCCCTAATCCCATTAATACAAACTGCACTGTTTCATCGTTATTTGTTTCTTTGTAATGAATTTTTAAATTTTTAACGAGTTTATGACGCACTCGGTATATGTGCTTTTAGAAGTGTTGAGTTTTTTGTCTCGACGTTTAAAACATATTAGCTAGTTGTATTTTGTTATTACTCTTTTATTGCATTCCTTATCTTACTAATGAATGCAGTTGAAAATGTTTTTCCTCATATTTAATCGAAAATCTACATATATAAATAGACGTGTGTGTCCATATATTTCACTTTGCAGCCACAACTACCTAGTGCAGACCACTGGTGTTTGTGTGTCGTAGTATCCTTGATTCTTTCATCGTGCAGTAGGGTGGTTGCATGTTGGTAGCTCTAGGGGTGTGGGTTATAGGGTTGTTGAAAGTGGTCGACCTAGAGCATTTTCATATTTCGACAAAAGTGTTCTAACAAATGTTTGGAATTTTCTTCAACGGGAATTGGTTTATTCAACTTAACATGAACTAATTAAGCTATAGATTACTAAGTAAGATGATTTCGTGCCTTCCAATGGAGGAAATTCAAACTAAAAGATATTGCAGCGCGTGCGTAGCATGCCTGCTATACAATGCCGTAAGCAGCGGGGACGAAGTCTGGAGTTCCATTCGGAAAGAGGTTTTTTAGAACAGAATGTACGTCGAAAATGACCATTTTTATCGAAACCGCAAAAGAAAGTTACTAATTTCCGGGCAACGCGGACAGATCAGCTAGTTTTACAATAAATTAATAAATTCCGAATGCAAATGACATTTTCTAAAATAATGTATTTCTTGTTGTTCTAATTTTATATGTATAGGGTGATGAGGTAACATATAACACATTTAAAATTTAAAGGGTTGTTTAGAAAAAAATATATACTTAATGAATGAAATAAAGTATTATAAATTTTTAACCTATCTAACTACATTTTGTTTTCTTACAGGATTCAGTAAAGATTTCTTTAATACATTTTTACTAAAATAAGATTTTCTTTAAGAAATGGAGAAACGAGGGTATAAATTGCGTATTAATTTAACGATACACTACATTTATACTTTGTACTATTTTATCTTAAATTCTAAGAAAAGTGTATTCATATTACAACGCTACATCCTAATGAGGGTTTTCGAAAAATTAGTAAAATCACATTTGAGTCTCCCAAATATCCCAAAGATATCTTAACCTTTATAGTTTAAAAAATATATTATGATAAAAGTTTTTCCCAATTTACATTCGCAAAAACTTATTATTTTCTTTATTTTATTTTGAACAATTTCATTGGAAATTCGCTATAAATAAACTATCAATTTTAAATATCAGGCAAAATATTTTCTAGTAATAAAAATATATTTAATATATTAATATAATATAATAATATATTTTTGAGTCATTCTTTAATCACTTATCCACTTCCCTTACACGATGATTTCTCTCATTTATTTATAAAAATATTATCTTACAAAGTTCTTGTAAACGAGCACAGTTAAATAATAATGATCTGTCTCTTTCTGTAAAAAAATCCTAGTAATATTCTGTTATATTAAAAAACATCTTACCAGTAGTCCGTGGGAAATCTCTTTAAGATCTGTAAAAAAATCAAGTGTTAGTTCCTTTTAAAATGCAAAAATACAAAATAGCAATTTTTAAGTAAAAATAGAGGAAAAGGTGTAAAAACGGGCACCCCACCCGAAGTGGCTATGGGAGGTGCTGAAGACTGATGGCCAGTGCTGTAGAAGTAGATGATACCATTTGTTGATCTGAGATAGCAGAGAGCAATTGGAACCGTTCTTTCAAGTAGTGTGGATGCAGCGTGAGTTATTGTGCGAATTGGTGTTTGTTCTGGACTACAAACTTTTGACAGCTATTTGAAATTGTTTTCTTTTCATGTTCTTATGGTTAGTTTAAAATAATTTCACAGTGATATCCGGAAAGCGGAGATACTAAGCTACTTTTAGAAGCACGCCTTTACTCACGCACGCCTTTAGGTTACCTGTGAAAATGGCCATCTTTCTTAGCTGGGGTTGATGTAAATATGGGCCTCGATTTAAAAAGGGACCATAATTATACCACATTTTTTCTTAAACACCATAAATACTTTTATACGGGAAAACAGCAATTACCTATATTATACACATTACTAAATGTATTATAAAATAAACCTAACAAATGCTTTAAGGTAAGAGAACTGTAAAATTACCTTAGATGTAGATGATAACAAAAACTTTATAGATAATTATAAGGACATTTTTGTTATCTATAAATCCTGAAAGCATGCGTTAGTTTTATTTTATAATATATCTGATAATGTGCGTGTAACATAATGTCAGGAGGTAGGAGTGGGAAGACCAAAGGACTTAAAAAAACGAATTTAAATTCGACACACACAATACGATTCATCATCGGACTCATCAGATTATTGTGACCTTCTCTTGACTTGCATCTTTTATGATGGAAAGTTCTCTGAAGACACTCGCAGAGATGTGTGGGTTAAATGTGTTATGTGCCGCATGTGGGCACATTGTGGCCAGTTTTGTTTGTGATTTCTGTAAATGATTTTCTTCTGTAACAAATACATTCTATACTATTTTGTATTGTTGTATCCTGTTTAAAAACATTTTAAACTATTTTTTGTGGCTTTTTTGGAGAGGGCCCATATTCGCACCTCATTTTTTCTGGTGACTTTTTTAAAGCTTTTTGTAAATCTTCGTTTTCGAATTGAAATAATTGATATTATTCATTGTTTTGCATCCTCTCATTTAGTAAATTTGTTATAATTGTTAATGAAGTTCAAAAATCTAGAATTTTTCAAAAGGAAAGTCACTTTAAGTCAAAAACAAAAAAGGATGCCCATATTTACACCTTTTCCTCTACTGAAAAAGGATTATAAACTAGTCGGATGTACCAATCCCATGCTGATATTTCGAAATTAGCTATCACAGCGACAATGAAAATGACACAAAAATCACTATTACAGCGCCTCCTTCCGGCGGAGTATCTCCAAATTCAAGTAGAACCTGCTTGCCGTAGTCACAAACCTATATGAAAAATTTGGTTAAATTCTACGCATAACTTCATACACTGTTCGATGGTACAATAATGAAAATGATACAAAAATCGCTATTACAGCGCCTCCTTCCGGTGGAATATCTGCAAATTTAAAAAGGATCTACAGACCATAGTCACAAATCCACGTAAAATATTGGTTCAATTCTATGCATAACTTCATACACTTTTCGATGATACAATGAGGCAGACACACGCACAGACGGACAGACAGACATTTTGTATAAACATGTTTTTCGATATCTCTGACCCTTAAAACGTGTAAAAACCGGAATCTGAATTTTTTTTTTATTACAGTAATTTCTTCTATTATAGATAGAAGAATGTAAAACATTAGACGTAAAATTATAAGGTAAGGTGCCTTATTTTCGTCTCCTAGTCAGTTTTAAACCCTTGAAAGTTGTAATTTTCAGTGAAAACCTACCAAATTTGGATTTTACATTGATTAACTACCCACGTACATAATCACATAGCCAAATCTCATACAAAAAACTTTTAACAATGTGAAAAATTGTTTTTCAAAAATATCTATGTATGGCACACACACAAAAAAAAGTCCCAATTTCACACTTCTTAAAAATTTCAAAAAGCCGAGGCTTAACTTATAACTAAATCAAAATTTATTTCAAAATGTGTAAGTAATTTAATTTACCTTAAATTAAGGCACAAAGAAATGTACTATTAATCAGTGGAAAAACAACATAAAGAAACATTAGCCCTCCAAACATGAGGAACATATAAATTTTGTATTGTTTTTGGCTCCTGAATATGTTTCGTGTGACCAAGTGCAGAATTGAAGGCACTGAACCCATTGTTCACCATGTGTATCATCAGAAAAACGCCTCAAAAAGATAGGGCACTCTGCATCATTGCGGCTATCATTATTGCTTGTATTATCATCATAAGGAATGTCAACAGAAGAGTCACTTTCGTCATCAGAGTCGCTGGGTTGGTCACATTTGGATTTTTTGCATGGTGGATTCTTCCCCTTTCCCTTAGAAGTGGTGGGTGCCAGAAGTTTTTTCAGCTGAGCGTTTCTTCTTCGCAGGGGAATCTTTCATTTTGTTTTTATGCGGAGATCCAGTGATAAATGTTGCTGAACCTCTTCGGGTAGAAGTTGCTGCTGTGATCAGTGGCACTTCCCTGATCTCTTTAGGGATGATGGCAGCAACTGTTTGCTGAACCTGGCCGCTTGATGATGGTTTATCAGCTACCATGAAATTTTTGCCAGATGAAGAGGAATGAGGTTTCGCCAAAACTTCTTCAGGTTGAAAAATGTTGGGGTTAAATAACATTGCCGGTCTTTTTGAAACCGTTGACAACAGTTTTAACAACAGCAGCATGCTCGTACGTTTCATTGAAAACTTGTGTGATTTGTCGGTTTCCAACTTATCTACCAGAATAGGTATGACAACCAATTATCTATTGCTACAGCATACAACGTTTTAAAGGGGAACATAAACGCTACATCGGAGGCTGCAGTTTTGCTATTGAATGGGGAGGCAAACTTTGGAACAGATGCTTTACACTCACGCACCGTTGTTTGACGATTTTTGGAACTGATGCTTTACACTCACGCACTGTTGTTTGGCGATTTTTTGTTTGGCGCGATTTTCAAGCCCGCGCCAAACCAATAACTTAATACAATTGCTAGGTTGCCATTAAAGGAAAAAATCCCCTAAATTTGGCGACTTTTTTCCTTTTTTTAACCGATAAATAAAAAAAAACTGTGCGTGAGTGTATGACATCATAGCCCGATTTTTTTGTTGGCACGATTTTTAAGCTCGCGCCAAACCAAAAACTTAATACAATTGCTAGGTTGCCATTAAAGGAAAAAATCCCCTAAATTTGGCGACTTTTTTCCTTTTTATAACCGATTATAAAAAAAAAACTGAGCGTGAGTGTATGACATCATAGCCCAAACTTATTTTAGCTTATTACACTTATTATTTTATTTTATATTAAACTTTATTTTCATTTTGAAATAACTGTCATGAAAAAGCGTTCTGATTTCAGTCCCCGGGACGAAAGTAAGAACTGCAAGGGGGACGAAATTGGAACCACACTACTGCCCAATATGACGGAGCTTCAGTTCTTGTAAGATGAACTGAATGTCCTAAAACTGACTGTATGCGACTGTAGGCATCTTACCTACTTAGAATGCATGCAATAAATAGGAAATAAATACTTACAGTACAGTAAATAATGTTCTACAAATGACGTAATAACTCAGGTCTTCTAGAAATAGGAAATCCGGCGTCTATAATATATGTATGAGTCTTGGCGAAAGAAACTTTGGCTATGATGTCATACACTCACGCACAAGTTTTTTTTAATCGGTTATAAAAAGGAATAAATTCGCCAAATTTAGGGTTTTTTTCCTTTAATGGCAACCTAGCCATTGTATGAAGTTATTGGTTTGGCGAGGGCTTGAAAATCGCGCCACCCAAAAAGTCGCCAAACATCGCTGTGTGAGTGTAAAACATCTGTTCCGAAACTTTCACTACTGACGCCTTTTACCTCCAGTTCCTTGTGACTTGCGTGATAAGTGGCGCCACTTTCGGAGAAGCGGAGAAGTAAAGGGGACAAATTAGGAAAGAGAACGAAATTAAGGCACTTTATCTTACTGGTTTCTTTTTAGCACAATAACTAAGAAGTTTTTCAGATCATGGTGGCAACGCCAACTAACGTTTTGGAAAATATTTGAATTAAAAATGCCACTTAAATAAGTAAAGTGATAGTGAAAACCAATGTTAATTAGTTTTTCTCTATGTTCGATTGCTTTACTTATACGTATGCTACTATTTACTTCAAAACCTATTTGAAATAAAATTCATTTGTGTTTGTTTTTTGTTCGATTAAAACAAAAATATGTTTATATGATGCATAATAATTTGCAAAAATGTCGTTACTTAAAAGTTTGAGCGGCGAATTTTTTTCGAAATAATTCTGCTTAATATTAATCCGTAAACTCCACATATAGCACTGGTGAAAATTTCAAACCGTCGGTGTTTTTGGAAACCATGCTTTCACTAATTTGCACTTTTCTTTAACAAAAGGAACTTTTTGATAAATTTAAACATCACAGTTCTATTCCTCATTAAATTTCATATACTAATCATGTGTTATATTTCATTATCACTATATTGCCAGAAAAGTTATACGCAGTTGAAGTTATGGAATCCGAAATCGCACTTGTGTAGAGTGTGCTGGTGCTGAACCGAAGTGTGGAGTCCAAGAGTTAAGGAAGTATAAAACACCAGCGGACCCGCGCGAGGATTTTGCACTACAGTCTAATTTTTTAGCAATATCTAATATCTTTTAGATGCAGGTTTAAACTTCTAAAGAAATATTAAGGATAAAAATATCTGCAAACATCATTCGTCAAGCCAGAATATCGTCTCATTGATTCACTCAAAGTTACAGTAAAAACTGATCGAAGGTAGCAAAAGACACGCCGGAGGAAAAAAATAACAATCGTATTTTAACTGCGTTAGAGGGTGACGTCATCCGCTTCGGGAAAAACATGGGGCAAAGAAAAATAAATTGAATACATATAAAATACAACTTAATTTAATTAACAAAGCATATATTTTAGGCTACACGTGAAATACCACTACTTCGATCGCTCGATGGCGTCTTTTTCTTTTAAACATTTGAATTTGAATTTTTCTTTTTAATCATAAATATGAAATAAACCCGTGCAACAACAATATCCCACTTTATATTTTTTGTACTGTTTAATTTCCTATAATCATTGTTGTGTACGATATAATGTGGTATTTTATTTTAATGGAAACATTGATTTGAGAAAAAAAAATTCTTTTATGAAAAAAATGCTGATTTAATTTTTAATCAAAAACATGCTTTAACAAAATGTTAGTGTACTATGTTAAAAACGTTTCGAATGATGCCTCATTCATTGTTGTGCGTTTTGTTAATGCATAGAAAAAGAGAAGTTGACAACAGAAATAATGTTTATGATTACTTAATGTGTACTAGAGCTGAAGTCCCTTTTTAATTGTCGCTAATTGATGCTTATATTTTTAGATGGGTATTTTAAAATAAGAAATAAGTTGCTGTTTTTTTGCTGATGATATTTCTTCGTTGTATGTAGAGGCCTTTTTGTATGCGACTTTTCATTGAAAATTTCATTAGCTTAAGTTATAAAAAAGTACTAAACATTTCTTACAGATTCCTCTATTATATTAAATTATAAAAAATCCCATCTTTTTTGTATAGATGATAAGAACATTATCTCTTTTTTTGTAGTTTATCAAGTTTTTAAAAGCATTTGTTAACATTTTCAGGAAAAAAATGTTATTTCCGTTAATTAAACCGGTGATTTCGTTTTTCATTTAAAGAAAATTTAAAATGTTTCTTTAAAAGTTTTCTTTGTTTGACGCTCAAGAAAGTTTAGAAAAATTTTAACAAAATCTTATCTATTCTCCCTTTTTTTATAAAGATTTTCGATCAAGATTAAATATTTGCGGAAACATTATCGAGAATTACACTAAAAATAGAAAAAGATGAAAGAGCCAAATGCTTAAAAAAATGTACATTAAATGCATTAATTTTATACAATATCAAGTAGTTGGTTGTATAATTGGAATGACAGTGCTATATAAATTTACTAAAATAGTGTTCCCCATTTTCTTACTGTTAATAATTTTTTAAACCCCCATTTATATGTATTAGTATTAAGTAACAAAATAAAAAGTAAAATACACATACTTATTTCAATACAATTTGATTTTAATTTAATTAAATACTCATTTGTTTCATCCATGCTGTTAAGTACACGATGAGAGGAAAATAAAACAGAACTTCAAAATACAGTTCATTCACTCGTTTTTAACACTTACCGACATAGATAAAAAGTAGTTTTGAATTCGGTTTGTCTGTCTGTCTGACTGTCCGTGCTCGCGTAACGTGCGCGCCTTACTAACTCGCGTAAATATATTCGGATTGTCATGCAATTGTTGAGATTGTTGAGTCTATATTATTGAGATTTACTATGGCATGTTCGGTATTGAAAATGAAGTGTATAGCACTTACAGTTTTTTACAGGGACACTCAAAAGATTTCCGTTTCATTGCGGTAAAAGGGGAAAAATCATTTGTGGTTTATTGTAACCCATTCACGATGAGAATCTTTTACACTTTTTTAATTCTTAGACACCAGTTGACACCAGTTTTTCCATGCTGTAATTTTGATTTATTTAATCTGTCAAAATTTCAGATTAAATAAGAGGAAATTTTCCGTGCTAAAATACTGGTTTCCAAATTTAAATGTTTCGTGCGCCTTAAGTGGCAAGTTTTCTTGCCAACCGGAGTTAATGAGTTAATGATGCGTTAATCATGTTACACAATTTCAACCATATTGAAATGATATCACTGAGGTGCACTACAAGAGGTTTACTATAGAATATGGTGTGCACAGCAATTATAGTTCCTTTATAGGGACACTCAAAAGAATTCCATTTCATTACGGTTTATAGAGAAAATCGTTTGGGGTATATTTTAATAATGTTTCCATATTTCAAACATATTGAAATTAATATACATCACTAAGGTCCATTACAAGAGGCTTACTATAGAATATTGTGTGTATAGCATTCATCGTTCACTTACAGAAATACACAAAAGTAATCGGTACTGTCTGTTAACAATAATTGCTGGAAGTGCGTTTTCAGTTGCTGAACGCGTTCTTAAATTTAACTCATTTTTTATCTATTACATGGTGTGTAACATTACGACGTAATAGATAAAATATGTTTCGATCATATACATAGAAGCACAAAAGTTCTGGAGTACATTTCTGTTTATTGACGGAAATTTAATAAGGGGAATTTTAAACTGTGCTACGAGTTTCCTAACTGAACTAAAATTTAGCATTCAGTGTAGTTTATATACAAATCTATAAATCATATATAGGTCTGTACAAAAGAATTCGGATGTTTTTCCGAATAATGTTGGTAATTCCTGAAATTGGGTTCTTAAATATGTTATACGTTTTCCAAATTGTTTACTTAGATATTATCTTTTACCTTATTAAACGGTAAAGATTTGTAAAATTATTTTGGAAATGTTGGAAAATGTTACAAAATCTATACTTGACGCATGATTTTTCGTTCTTGTTATGTAATTTATAGAGTTTAACATTATAATAAATTGATGATACGGTTTTGTTACAAAAGAAGTTTACAAATATCCACAACTATGGAAACGTTTTCTTTATATTCCCAAACCATGTAGAGAATTACGAAGCCGAATCCTCCTAAATTAGTAATTTTCTAAATTTAGCAAGAAAATACTTAAAAAAATTTTCGGGTAACAAAATGTATCTTTATTTTAGAAACTTTTTAAAACATATTAGAAATAAAACGTATATAAATATGTATGCCAGCATATGCGTATGAAAAATGTTTTTTTAAAATATGTGAGTAATGCATTAAGTATCATATGTACAGCCGATGAGAAAAAAAGGAACCCCTTATGTATTTTATCGTCAAATGGACTCACACTCTCAGAAATAAAACACTCAATTTTGACGATTCCGCAATCCTTAGGCCTCATTTCGTTATTTTTACAATAATTTCGTCACAGAGTCACGTGGTTTTTTTACGAAACGCGAATCCTCAAATATCTGACGAAACTGTTTCCTCGTTGTCAAAAATAAAACTCTCACTTTTGACGATTCCTCAATTCTTGAGCTATATTTCAACATTTTTGACAATCATTTCGTCTCAAAATTAAGTGATTTTTAATGAAATGGAAAATCTCAAATATTTGACAAAAATGTTTCCCCATTCCCGGCCAGATTATTTTTGTTACAAAATCGTTAAAAAAAATACATGAAAGTACCAAGTTTACAATATATTAATGAAAACAGAAACAAAAATATTTCTGTCAATTACAGATGCTTCAAAAATTGTCAATAGATGGCGGCACCACCAATCTTTTTTTGGACTTTCTTCCGAACAAGCAATTTGAAGAAATCAATTTCCTCAGTTTTTTGAGGAAAGAAATTTACTCGATTTGACGAAATGCTCGCTCGGAGCATTTCCCAGGAAACAGTTTCGTCAAAAACGAAGAAAATTTCGTGATATTTGAGTATAAATTTCTAAGAGCGCAGAGAAAAACGAAAATCGTCTTCTTTTATATGCATGTAAAAAAATAAAAAACTTACGGGGTCGTCTTCATATTGAAATTATAACAAAATTTGATATTTTCAATACGAAGACCCACGTTTGACATCATATTTGAATTTTTCGCAAGCATTACTGTCAGATACCAAACAGGAAGTCATCCATTGCAGTACTTTAGGATTTATGCTGATGTAAACTTTAGAGATCTTAATGTTACATTGCTTTTTAATAGTTGCAAAACAAACTGCAATGCACGTATTTTTTTAAGCTTAACTCAAAAACTAGTCGGCGGAATGAGTTGTAATATTGGATATGCATATTCAAAGCTTCTTCAAATCAATATCGGTTAAAAAGTTCATAGGTTACAATTCATATTTTTTTTCGAATATTAATTAAAAAAAAATATATTATTTGAAACAGTTTGGTATTCAAAGGTAAACTTTACCGAAGTATCCAAATATCGTTTAAAATCTGATGTTCGAATTGAAAGTTCATTTTTTTTAAAGCGCGGTTAAAGAATCCACAATTCTCAATCGAATGGTTACTTTTTGTTTTTCTCTGTATCTATTTGATGATAAAATAGATGAGGGATCCTTTAAAAAAGAATGTGCATATGTAATCATATAACTAAGAAATGTGTGCATGTAAGTAATGTAGATATTGTATTAAATATGTGGTATTAGGCATGAATGAAATAAAAAAAATAAAAGATTATTTATTTATCGTAATCACTCTAACATGTATAGAAAATCTGCCAACAAGGCATTTTTTTTATTCTTTCTTTCCAAATTTTATAATTATATCAATAAAGTATTTAAGTATTAGCAACGCGTTAAAAAAAATCACAATTATGTAAAAGTAACGCGAATTCGTCAAATTTCGGCTGAATAAAAATATTAGACACGATTGTTAGAGCCAACTTATCATTAACCCCTTCACGACGTGCGTCCTTTACAGAATTTTTAATCTTTTACCACCGGTTTTTCAAAACAGAAATTTTCGCCTAATTGAATCGCAGAAATTCTAGGATTACATAAGGCAAAGCTTACAATAAAAAATAACTGGTGGGAATAATCAAGGATTCTGAGCATCTTATGCGTCACGTATACGTGTCGCTCGTCCCCAAGGGGTTAATGCCATCATATTTGGATAAAATAGTAAATATTCTCTCCTAAATTATTTTGAGTAAAAAAGTCCACCATTTCACTTTTCAATCCAGCATCCAACACAATACAAGAAACTTTTTTAACATCAATTACTAAATGTTCATATTAGGAAAATGGTATTTTGATTAGTATATTCGTCGATTTTTTCAAGAAACAGCAAAATGCAAATTTGTTTCGATAAAATATTTCTTAAAGCAAAACAGAGAAATTCAGTGACTATCTAGTAATCTCCAATCATACAAAATAATGTACAGGGTGCGTCATAGGTTCGTTAAAACTTCAAAAATTAATTAAAAAGAAACAAATGATGCTAAAATATTGCGGTTTTCAGGAATGGGATTAGAGGGAGATCGAATTTTTTTTTAACAACAAAAAAAGTTGTGGTTAAAAAAATTACCGACAGATGACGCTAGCATGCATAGTATGAAGCAGATGTATGCAAATTAGGTTTATAGTAAATGAACTATTTTTGCGAAGCGTCTGACAAGCTTCATTATCCCAACACATGAAACAGGCCCTTTTCTCGTCTTCCGTCATTTCACCGTGCGGCATTTTCGCTATGCGCCAGTTGCTGATTTCCCGTTCTTCTAAAAATGTTTAACCAACAGCGCTTGATCCGGTATTGATAGCATACTGCTGGCATCAAATGAAGAATCTGTATGCATTGAGAGATTTTATTCCCAGCCTGATTTGAACAAACCTGCTTCATATTATGCATACAGCGCCATCTATCGGTAATTTTTTAACCAATATTTTTTGTTATTAAAAAAAATCCGATCTTCCTCTATTCCCATTCCTGAGAACCGCAATTTTTTAGCATCCTTTGTACCTTTTTAAATGAATTTTTAAAGCTTTAAAGAACTTTTGAAGCACACGATATGAAGTTACAAACTGAAAATTTCTACGATGTGAACTGGAAAAGTGTTACATACAATTGCATCAGATTTTATAACAGAACTTTAATTTTTGCAATTGCAAATTTTTCCACAATTATGTAATAAAAGTTTGCATGGCAAATACAATAATTAAATAAATCTAAGGAGCTATGCGCATAAGAAATCTTTCTTTCCTTTTAATTCACCATATAGAAAACAAATTAAAATAACTCTCACTCAAATCACTCAGCTTGTTATTATAGTAATTAACAAGTTGAAAATTGTACATTAAACGTGACAAATGAGGTGGTTTGTACTATAGCTATTTATATACATATTTAGATCTTGATGATTTTTAATTCTGTGAAATGAATTATATCGTCTGCAGATTAATTTCTGTCATAAAATAAGTATCTCGATCGCTTGACGATTAAACTCTGGAAACTCCTATAACAAGAAAACACCGATTTAAAAAAAAAAAATCAAATTTCTTAATGAATATTTTTATTAATATCTTCTAAAGTTTGGATTCGATTTTCATAAAATTTGAAATGTCTCGACAAAATTCTGCAATGATAATATATCTTAAATTTCAAACCATTCGTTTGGGTAGTTTTTGCGTTGTTATATGCGGACAGACGGACAGACAGACGGACGGACCAGACGACGACAATAGGTGCTACGTATTTATATAATTACGAACGCTCCTAAAAATCACTGTTAAAGACTGAAGCCATATAAAAATGAATCTTGAAGAAAAATTCGATTAATGATAATTTTAAGCAACAAGTATTCAGTGTAATAAACCCATTTTTCTTTACAATTCTTCATCCCATTTCCAATTCAAAACAAATGACATGAATGAAAATATGAAAATAAAATTTGTTCAGTTGAAAAATAAATGAACTTTTAATAGAATTTAAATAAAAAATAATAATTAAATAAAAAAATAATTTAATTTAAATTAATAATAATTTAATTTAATGAAAAAAATATAAATCATTTGAAAAGAGTATTATCAAAATCTATTCACAATTATCAATTATGTAATTACTATGTAAAATAAAATTATCTTTAATATTACAAAGATATCTATACAAAACACATACTTTTCTTTTGTCGAAATTATTTATTTAAGGAGCAACTTTATCTAACATACGTATAACATCGCAAAATAAAAAAATAGGAAATTATCTATAAATCATTCTTCTTAAAGTTGCTTTCACCTCTTTTGAAAATTCGAATTGAACGTATATTTCTCTTAATAAGTATTAATATTAAAGCTGTTACATCTTTAAGAGAAATGTATGATAAATTGCACAAGGTAGTTTATTTTTTCTTTATGGTAGTCAAAGGTTTTTACTTACCCATCATACGTAGTATAGGGTAAGTCTTGTAATCGTTTTGAAAATCGAAATTTTTTTTTGACGGATTTACACTTTTCAGACACTGGAGATTCCGAAAAACATATTTTTAGAAAATTTTTTTTTTGCCGTCCGTCTGTGTGTGTGTCTGTGTGTCTGTAAACGCTCTATCTCCCGAAAAAATTGAGATAGAGACTTGCAATTTGGTATGTACTTAGTATGTAATAATGGAAAGAAGCCTATTTCATTTCAATAACCTCGATTAATCGGAACTATTTTTTTCGGACTCTCGAAATATTCGTTCTGATAAAAGGTATATAAAATTTTTTGAAATTGGTTATTTTAAAAAATGAATATAAAAGACAATAAAAAAACATACATTTTGCATAAAGCATGAAGTCGATCGGATAATGAGTTGCCGAGATATTTGGAATCCTATTTTCCACACTCTTCGATTTTTCATGACCCTGTATTTCATCCAAATTTCATTTCAAAGATATATTTTAATTGGAAATTTGACGCTTAATCAGATGCAATAAACCGCTAGTTAATAGGATTATTGTTTTTGGAGTTATAAGGATGTTTCTTTCAAGCAACTCAGTAATCAAGCCTTTAAAGTTTATGACATCATCAAGCCACGATTTTATTTGAATTGCAATGCATTTTATAAGTAGTTTACACATTTTTATTTTAATATTTTACATTATGTATATCCACGATGGGTAAGTATTACGGTGGCCCCCAACGACTAGTATAAATAGTAATAAGTAATTTAATAGTGATGAATGGAGGTATATATGGTAAATATCTATTCATGTGGGAGGACAGGCGAAAAATTATTTGCGGTAAATGTAGTTGAAGTCTAAATGATTTAAAATGTACAAAATCCTTTCGTATTTTAAATTAAAAGTGGGTGGTATGTGGGAAGCTATATACATTGGTAAATTTTACAACACTAAGTATGGTTTGATGATGAATTTCGAAATTAAATTAGGCATTCATGTAAAAAATATTTATATATACCTGAAGTAATCCGTTGAAGTTTAATTAAAACAAATAAATGATTACACTCGTGTACACGAATTTCGGATAAGATTAAATGAGTGTTTTATAAAATATCTTTAATACTTAAGCAGAAAATTAAATCACAAATGCTCTATCACGTCACATTAACATTTATAAAGAAAGATATTATCTTCGCAGACATAAACATATATAATTGATATCATATAAGTTGATGGCCAAATCCAGCCACTTTAAGAAAGAAGATTTAGAACTTGAATAACACATGATTGCACGGCAAACTCTAGATATATAATTGAAATAAATTTTTTATTAAATTAATAATTGTAAACAAGATGTATTTTAACCTTTAAAAATTTTAACTGAAATCGATTTTTAGAAGCTTTTAGTTGCTTATGCTATTTATTAAAAATGAATTCAACATTAAAAACAGGTGTTCATTTGTTAATGTCTGTAAATTTATTATTTATTGTCCATGTTTCAGACATTATCTAAAAACATGGTTAAAAATTTCACTAAAACCGTCCCTCATTTCAAAAATGTAAAACAGTTTCAAATAAAAAATTTCACCGCTCCACAAAAGCGCTTTCGCCCGATAGGGGGAGCTTTTCAACCAGCAGTCGTATATTTTAGCAGAGAAGCAGAGACTTGAAGATTACAACTGATGATGCTCTAGCCAGAGCGAAAGCGCTTTTGTGAAGTGGTGAAAGTTTTTATTTGAAACTGTTTTACATTTTTGAAATGAGGGACGTTTTTAGTGAAAATTTTTAACCATGTTTTTTAGATAATGTCTGAATATAAATTGGTAACATGGACAATAAAGAATGAATTCAACATTAGGAGTGTAAAACTTTATATATGTATAATTCCTAAACTACTCTACTGAATTACTTCTCATTTGGTATATAGTAAATTTTTCGAAGACTACAAATATGATGCCAAAATTAGATGTTCGTACAGAAAATTCCAATTCTTGTTACAATTTCTATATGGAGACGGTTCTCTATGCTCAATGTTGCATTACAAAATTGTGATGATTGATCGAGAAAAAATGACTTTATTTTTACATTCAGCGTCGATAAAAGCATAACATTCAATTATTGCGGTTTCTGTACTGAAAACTATTTTTAGATGCGTTCGTAATTATATAAATACGTAGCACCTATTATCGTCGTCTGGTCCGTCCGTCCGTCCGTCTGTCTGTCCGTCCATTCGCATATAACAACGCAAAAACTATCCAACCGAATGATTTGAAATTTAAGATATATTATCTTTGCAGAATTTTGTCGAGTTATTTCAAATTAAATGAAAATTGAATCAAAACTTTAGAAAATATTAATAAAAATATTTATTAAGAAATTTGAATTTTTTTAAAAAGAAATCGGCGCTTTCTTGTTATAGGAGCTTCCGAGGTTTAATCGTCAAGTGACCGAAATACTTATTTTATTACAGAAATTAATCTGCAGACGGTATAATTCATTTCACAGAATTAAAAATCACCAAGATCTGAATATTTATATAACTAGCTATAGTACGAACGCACCTCGTTTGTCGCGATTGACGTACAATTTCCAACTTGTTTAATTTGTAGTGTTATTATCAAATATAAGGATTTTTTAAATGCGCAATTTCCATCCTACACAATTTATAACTCCTTTGCCACCAGCGTCGTACACGCTTGACGTATAGGGTGCATAAAACCCTCAAATTTTCCTACTAGTAATTTTGAATAGTAAATTTCGCACTATTTAATCACAGAATTTCTGACATTAAATTAAACAAAGTGTTATACTTAGTATTAGTGGTGCTAAAAGATTAAACATCACTCGTCCTGAAGGGGTTAAATCTCTAATGAATTCCAGAAAACTACATAGGACATACAAGGGTAAATAAAAAGTTGGACCCGCTTTAACCATAGTTAATTTTAGATTTCGCGCATTGTCTTTCACCCTCTTATGTTATAAGGGAGTGCTATTGTGTTAATGATTTGAAAAGCTGATCTTAAGGTTGTTCCCACGAAAATATTTTTCCTTCGAAACTTTCTGACACATTTACAAACTCATTTTTAAATGTAAAACGTGACATTTGCAGGCATGATAATTGAAGTGATTCGAATAGTTTATCATTTTTTGGTAACTGAATTACATTTTGAATTATAAGCAATTGATCTCTCATAATGTCCGTTATCGGGCTGTCGCGTACGGAAATTTGGTTCAAAACGAAAAAAACATTTGATGTCATATTTTCTAAATAAGAGCACCTGCATGTTATCATGCGTTTACGGACCAAAATGAATTTAGGAAAGTGTCAGAAATAGCCAATTTGGATTAAAACTCTTAATTGCTCCATTTTTTGTTCTTTAGTTGTAGTGAGAATTTGGCCATACTGATGCAAGTATGCACCAAGGAAAAACAGAATGCTGTGGTTCGCTTCCTCTGAAGAAATATACTCAAAACGTTCAACAAAAGGCAAGAACTGTGCTCTACTATGTAGATGTGTTGTAAATGAACAAATAAACTTAGAAAGGGCCAAACAAATGCGACACGAAGAGGAATGTCTACCCCCATCCACCCACAGCCAACGAAAGAGACAGGCCGCAATACTCTACCAATATCGGCTGACTTTCAAGCCACCTTGATCACATGACAGTTAGACAAATGGTGATCACTTGATAACCAAGAAAGTGTGGAACTATTGTTTTTTTGTTAGCTGCACCTCTATTACTAGCGCGAGATTCAGTAAGCAAGAGAGATGTTGTGTTGTGACACACAGGTGAGTAAACCATCAATAATGTAGCATGTTCTCTTCTGATTAGTTATGTTTTGTTGTGATCACTGTTATGACCCTGTAGCAGTGTATAAATGGCTTAACGACCAACCGAAAGTCTTCTTCTTGGAGGGATTGCGCTTGTTTGTGGGCTGCTGGAACCGGTGCATCGAAAAGACAGCAGTATATGTAGAAAGATGATGTAAATGGTTATCCTTTAAAGCCATGTTAATACATTGGAAGTATACTGCAAAAAAATGTTGATTTTACGGTATAATACTGGCATTCCAGCTGCCAGTATTATATTGTAAAATCAAAAATTTTTTTATTGCAGTGTACAAGAGGGTTAAAAAGTTTTGAACTCTCCGTCGATATACAGTATTGAGTATGCATCGTTAAATTAGGCCATATTATTTTTATTTAGGAAAAACAAATTAGTTGCAATTTCTTCTACCACATATCTTGTAAATATAAAAATAATTCTTTTAATTATTTATGATCTTAAACAAGCATACAGTCGTAGTACAGCTTTTAAGTGTATGCATATTTAAAGCTACCAAGCACAGGTAAAAAAATACATTTTAGAAAAGTTTAGATTAAGAATTATGAAAAGAAACATGATAGTATGCGATGGCATATTTGTGGGAAACCACGTACGGTGGCACACAAACAATAGTAACAATTAAACAATTAAATATGTGCAAAAGAGAAAAACTTTAGGTGAAATAGCAACACTTATTAATGTGACTCATGACAACACAAAACAAAATACTTTAATACCAAAATACTTTAAAACCAATAACAAAAAACTTTGTAAACATGAAAAAGGGTCTTGTGATAATTTCAATAAAATTCCAGTACAAAATAATCTAAAGTTATCCGGCATTTTAAGCAAATAAAGTGATCATCACAATGCAAATAAATAACAGTTCTTCCTTCTCACCGCCATGAACTGATATATCCGTTCACTATGCTGTATGTTTCACTGCAATATTAGCATTATTTAAATTAATATAATTCTACAAATAGAATGTATTTTTAAAACATTGAGTGATGATTTATAGTCTCAAGGATTATATTCATATACTTAATTAAGTTTTTTATATCATGTTTGAAATATCATGGTTTTTTGCATTTTAAAAATATTACTGATAAAAGAGCATTACAATTTTGTCCTTTTGCTCGGCGGTCAGTGGGTTGAAAAAACAACTTCAAGGACAACTTCCAGAAAAAAAATATATTCTTTAGGGCAAATAATCAATTAATGTATATGTCTGATATTTTGTAAATTTACATTATTAGTTCTTTAGAATTTAGAAACAATTGTATTTCACAAGAATTATAAAAAGAATATTTATATTAGATTCAAAGCTTCTGTATATTTTCTCATTTGCAACTTTTACAATAATATTGTTATCGCAAATCTTTAATTCTCTAAAATTCTATTTGAATGAATAAGAATGAATTCTAATTTTCTATAAACTTATTTCTACATCAATGTATAGTTGTTATTATCTTTAGCTTTAAGTTAATTTTTAAAGTGTGGTTGGATGCACATAATGAATATTTTCATAAAAATATGTATTGATTTTCATCCTGTTGTAGTAAGCTCTAAATGAATTATCAGAAGATAATAATACTACAAAAATGAGAAAAATAAAACAAATTGCATTCTCTCTCATATTTTAATATTGTCTATCATATGAATTTCGACAAGAGAAGTACAAAGCTTGTACATTTTTTTAAAACCATTCGATGGATATTGGAAAATTAAATTTAATATTCATGAGGAATGTGTTTAAACATTTAATGAAAATTGACATGTTTACGAAAAATATTCAATATCAAACAAATATATGTCACCCTTTAAATTGATTTTTACATTTTGCATATGCGTTTTTTTCTTAGAATATATTACATTTCTCAAATACTCCTTTGTTCTTCTATATTAACCAGAATAATAGTACTAATAAAATTTAGCTGAAGTTTGAATAACAAACTCATTTAATTAAGGCTGTCTAGTATTCATAAAAAGATTAAGGGATTATTTATTGAATATAAACTTTGAAGTTTAAACAGTGAATGTGAAACCAACAATAATGGATAATAGAGAATTATTTGTACAGGGTTATTCTAAATGATGGAACCATTTTCAAAAAATTGTATTTATTGAAGTACAAATCCAAATTGAACAATCTTTATACCAATGAAAAGGTGAAGTTACAAAGTTTTTTTTAAAGACATTATAAATGTTCAATGTTTCCACCGTTTTCTGCACGGCAAACATCTACGCGATAGCCAAACTCGTCTCACACACGAGAAGGCGTATCTGCTGTTACTGAGTGCACGGCTTTCAAAGCGGTGATGGTTCCAGAAGCGGCCGGTAGAGGTCGCGCGGTAAAAGTCCGCGATTTCCTTTAACTGTCAGCTGTGAGTGAGATGGCTACTGTGGAGCACAAGGTTTTCTGCGTTCTTGAGTTCGCAAGAAGTGAGCAAACGGTGGACACATTGAACATTTATAATATCTTAAAAAAAAACTTTGAAACTTCCTCTTTTCATTGATATAAAGATTGTTCATTTTGGATTTGTACTTTAATAAATACAATTTTTTGAAAATGGGTCCATCATTTAGAATAACTCAGTACTTTATAATAACTTGAAATGAAAATTCAGTCATAAAATACACTGCTGTCCAAAAGTTAAGGGGAAGTGACTGGACGCTTTTGCTTTTTACACGGTTTGTTGAATATTTACTGAAATTCTTGACAAATTGTCCTTGAACTTCGAAAATGTAAAGCGCATGTTTGACTTCAAGAATATAAATAGTATACTGAAATTAAAAAATTAAGGTATTGAATATTGGATGAGATGGAAATAACTTTTAACTTCGCATGCGCGAACTATACGAAATATATATTTTTTAATGATTTGTTAGTCAATTCTATAGAGCAACTCATATAAAAAGACCAATCAAATATGAAAACGCGGAAAGATGTTGGCAACACAGTGAACTAATTGACAAATTGGACCAAAAATCCAATTGGATTATACGGAACGCCTGCAAGTTTCCTGCTTTTATATTTTAAAATGAATCAAAAAATTTATGAACCCAATTTTGGGTCAGTTTTATAAAGCAACTCGTATAAAGAAACCAGTCAAATATCATGAAAACTCAGAAAGATAACGGTAATACAGTGAGCTAATTGACAAATTGGGGTGGGGGTGGGGGATCCCTTATCATCTAATTGGATTCACCTCCATTTGTCGAGAATTCTTCAAGAATTTCATTATATATTCGACAAACTGTGTAAAAAGCGAAAGTGTCTGGTCACTGCCCCTTAATTTTTGGATGTCAGTGTATAAATGCTAATATAAGTATCAAAGCAATATTGCAGATACATAGAGAATGAAATTTTTTAAATCTATTCATATCATACAAAAAAGCTGCGAGTAAATTAAATATAAACTTTGCTTTAACACAATTAAATTGTTTACGGGCGAAAAATATAAATTTTTCATTGTCATACATTTTACAATCGATAATAAATGATTCAAGTAATATCTCGGATGTTTGTAAATTGTTTTACAAAATGAGAGACGCGATGGTACACATAAAGACGGACAATTTTCGTATAAGAATTCAGGTTCGCAATTCGCTAATTCAGACGAAAATACAACGTGTCTCAGTCAAAGCTGAACTCGAATTTTCGTACATAACTTTAAAAGAAGAACGAAAAATCATGCGCTAAGCATAGATTATGTAGTACTTTCCCAACACTTCCAAAATACTTAAAGATATCTTTACAGTTTAATAATGTAAAAGATGAGGCCTAAGTAAACAAGGTGAAGATCAAATCGGACTGGGAGACCTACTTTTCGGCTTAAGCTCAACTATCCCGGCCCAGCTGGTTTGTATACCAAATTATACTGAGCATTACTAAATTATACTTTGTGATATTGAGCAATAATTATACTATGTAATGCTGAAATACAAATTCTGAAAATACAAGATTCCAAAAATACAAATTCTAAAAATACAAGATTCCAAAATACAAATTCTGAAAATACAAGATTCCAAAAATACAAATTCTAAAAATACAAGATTCCAAAATACAAATTCTGAAAATACAAGATTCCAAAAATACAAATTCTAAAAATACAAGATTCCAAAATACAAATTCTGAAAATACACGATTTCAAAAATAGAAATTCTGAAAATACAAGATTCCAAAAATACAAATTCTGAAAATACAATTTACCAAATCCTACTTAGCAATTCTAAATACTACTATGTGATACTGAGCAATAATACTACCATGTAATAATACTGTAAGATGCTGAAGTAAATAACAATAATGGATAGATGTAAGTACTAAATGAACAATAATGAATGAATAATAATACTAGAGTCAACAATGGTAAATTATGCTAAAAATACTAAATAGCACTGTACGATGCCATTAAGAATAACTAAATTGTTAAGGTTAGAGTTTATGTAGTATGTAAAGGTCCTTATGCATATTAGAAGTCCACTTCATCCTCAACCTCCACCAAAACGCGAAACAGACTTAAAAACCCAATATCAGGAATTACCAACAACATTCAGGAAAATATCCGTTATTTTTTTCTGCACCCCTGTATAGGATCTATAGATTTGTATATATACTACATAGAATGCTGAAATTTAGTTCAGTTAGGAAACGTATAGCACAGTTGGAAATGCCCCTTCAGCAATTTCCGTCAATGAACGGAACTGTACTTGAAATGTTTTGTGCTGCCCTGTATACGATCTATAGAATGTATACATATCAAGTAATAGGAAAAATTAATTAAATTTAAAAACGCATACTGCAACTGAAAACACACTTCCAGCAATTATTATTAAGGTACAGTACTTTAAACGAATTCTTTTGTGTGTCACTGTAAATGAACAAGGAAGGTTATACACACAGTATTCTATAGTAAGCCTCTTATAATGCATCTCAGTGATAAACTGCAAACGAATTTTCTCCAAAGACCGTAATTTATCGGAATTCTTTTGTGTGTCCCTATGCACGCGCTATGCACACCATATTCTATAGTAATCCTCTTGGAGTGCACGTCAGTCACATACATTAATTTCAGTATGTTTGGTGTGTATAAATTCTATAGATAATATACAGGGTTGCACAAAATATCGCGAGTTCATTCCCACTTATTGACGGAAATTGCTAAAGGAGAATTTTCAACTGTGTTATGCGTTTCCTAACTGAACTAAATTTTAGTATACTCTCTAGTATATATACAAATCGCGATGATCATGATCACAAATGATCATATACAGGGATTCACAAAAAAAGTCGAATGCTTTTACGACTATAGATGATAATTGTTGAAATTGGTTTTTAGGTGCGTTCGTAATTATATAAATACGTTGCACCTATAGTCGTCGTCTGGTCCATCCGTTCGCATATAACAGCGCAGAAACTACCCAACCGAATGGTTTGACATTTAATATATAGAATCGTTGCAGAATTTTGTCGAGTCATTTCAAATTTTTTGAAAATCGAATCAAAACTTACAAATATATTAAAAAAAGTTTTCTTTATTCTATTAAATCCTATCATACGTAATTTATATAGTAAAAGCGCAAGTCATGTGACTGAGGAAAACAAATACGGGCTAACCACATCTTTTTCCATATTCCAAACGGCAATTTTTATTCGCAATTATTTTTTCGAATAAAGTTGCATAAAAGTTACATTTTTAGAAAGATCGTTCAAAAAAAATTATCTGCTTGAGACGAGTTACATTAAAAAATGTATAGATTCTGAGATAACTTCAGTGGAAATTAGGTTAATAGCCGAATATCTCAATCCATTACAGTAAATAAACAAAAGATTTATTCATCGTGAGTCATAGAAATATTAAACCATGGAGGTAATCATTCATAAAGGAAGATCTCCATCGGGAATTTTACAACGCTGTATGGTGTAGAAAAAAAATTCGCGGTTAAATCCGAGAACAAGCGAGACAGTTGGCGGCGTCGAATTTGGCGAAATGATAAATGAGTTTTTCTTGTTACTGGTTTGTATCTTATGTTTCTTCCACGCCTTCTGTGGTTGATTGGTTGGTTTATTGTTGTTTGTTCTGGAAATTGGATTGGGTTTTAAGCTCAGAGCAAAGATAGAAGAAGGTCTTGATTGGTTTATTGTGTGTCGGATTTGTTGAATTACGTTTCTGGAATGTGTTTTGTGAAGTTTAATGGTTTGACGTTTTGTCGTATGTCATAGAAGGATAATTCCTGTGAAATATTAAAAAAACGAAAGATGAGAAAAAAAGGTGTTACATATATATTATTACAATGACAACACTATTTTTCTTTTAACGTTTTGGCAACAAGATTGTTTATTTCAATATTCGATAGATGCCGCTATGTTTGTTTGTATACGTTTATTAATGCTGATTAAATTGCAATGTGATTAAAAGATGATACAAACAAAAATAACAAAAGGTAAGTGAATCTTTGTTGATTTTATTTGATAAGATGTATTTCATGCATTCTAAAGACTACCGTACCGGGAGTTTCATGCATCCAGGGTTTTTTTTTTCGGTTAATGTACGCGAAGCGTACATATATATAAATTACTAACCGCTGCTTGTATGAGTTTCGTGCATTCTAGAGACTGCTGCACGGCGAGTTACATGCATCCAGGGATTTTATCGGTTAATGTACGCAAAGCGTACATATATGTAAATTAGTAATCGGGTGCTTTGTGGCAGAGAACTCACTAATTACACAGTTCCTATCAGAATTTCTTTCACGAAGTAAACATTGATTTTATTTCATTTTTTGACAACTTACAAAGTGTAAACAAGGAGGAAAAAATAAAAACTTGTAAAAATACAAAAATGTTTGTAAAAATCGAAATATCTAGAGGAAAAATTGCTAAAAGTATGTAAAAATACAAAAAAAAAATTGGAGGAAAATATTGCTAAAAGTTTGTAAAAATTCAAAAATCATGAAGAAAAACCTGATAAAACTTTGTAAATAGTCGCAAAACTGAATAAAATCGATGTTTGTTTTGTGAAATATCTTGCCGTAGAAAGCACGCGTTCTGATTGGGTAGAATTTGGAGGTTGCCGATTTTTCGGTTGCGTCAAAAAAATCGCCAAATCGTGTGTATCGCTTGTTCTAGGATTTCGCCTATAATTTATTTCACTGAAATAATAACGATGATATGTTTGCATCGTTAAACTAGTTATAGCACGAAACAAATGTTAAATGTGTTGTTAAAATGTGTTAAGTGTTTTCTATATTGCTTATTTAGATATCTTCTTTCAACTTACTAAACGGTGAAGTTTCGTTACAATATTCTGGACATGTTGGAAAGTGTTTCATAATCTACTCCTGATTTTCTTTCTTTTTATGCTTTAGACCAGGCGTTCGAACATTTTTTTGCAGCACAGCGCCATCTATTGGTGATATTTAAAGCCTAAACCAAAGAAGCATATTAAAACCATCAATCCATTTCTAAATAAAATCTCTTACATGCAAATAGTTTAAACTATTCATTAAATACATTTTCCAATATAATAATAAATAATTTGAGTGATATAATAATTCAGACATTTAGAAGAGAAGCCAGTAAGAATTGATAAGCTATTGGAATTGTGTTAATAGATACTTTTAAATAGGCCTGCAGATGCCCTATTACGATGAGCGATTATGCAAATTACTTAGAATATATTATTTAAGTGATGATATTCGTTCTGTTGAGATAGCTAATTTAAATACCTAATCAATTCCAAAATGTAAGGTTTTAAAAGAATTTTTCCTCATAGAAAGATTAGTAATTTAAATATATCTACAACATCATAAAATTGCTATGTTTGATTAGTGTACGTAGCTCAAAGTTTTCTCTTTAAGAGGAATATAATAGATAATCCTTTCTATTGTTTTGCTTGGTTAAAATATTTCAGTTTACTATTTTAATAAAATTTCTTGAATATATTAAAATAAAAGAGATATTAATTGTGTTACGATTTAAGAATAAATAAATAAAGTTAAATAAAAATTTTTACAAGGTAAAAATGTAATAAGGTATTGCCCTGCAATAGATTACCCTGTTTCATTTCAATAAAAATACAGCAATTAAAGTAAAACAAGAACGAAAAATCATGCGTCAAGCATAGATTATGTAACACTTTCCAACGCTTCCAAAATAATTTTACAAATCATACCATTTAATAAGCTGAAAGATAACATCTAAGTAAACAATTTGGAAAACGCATAACATATTTAAAAACATAATTTCAGGAATTTCCAACGTTATACAATATTCGGAAAAATATCCGAATACTTTTATTCAGCCCTGTATATGATCTATAGATTTGTATATATACTAGATAGGATGCTAAATTTTAGTTCAGTTAAGAAACGCATAGCACAGTTTAAAATTCTCCTTCTGGAGTTTCTGTCAATAAACGGAAATGTGTTCGCGAACTTTTGTGCTTCCCTGTATATGATCTACAGAATTTATACACACCACGTAATAAACAAAAAGTGAGTTAAATTTAAAATCGTGTTCAGTAACTGAAAACGCACTTCCAGGAATTATTGTTAACAGACAGTAGAGAATTCTTTTGTGTGTCCCTGTAAACGAACGATGAATGCTATACACACACTATTATGTAGTAAGCCTCTTGCAATGCACCTTAGTGATATATATAAATTTCAATGCGTTTAAAAGGGTGAAACATTATTTAAATAAACCGCAGACGATTTTTCTCCATAGACGTCATGTAACGGAATTCTTTTGACCGTCCCTGTAAATTAACTATAAGTGCTATGCACACCCTATTCCATATTAAGCTTCTTGTAATACACCTTAGTGATATATATCAATTACAATGTGGTTGCAATTGTGTAACATCATTAAAATAAACCGCAAATGATTTTCCCCCATAGACCGTAATGTAACGGAATTCTTTTGAGTGTCCCTGTAAAAAAACTATAAGTGCTACACACTTCAGTTGAAATAGGGAACGTGCTATAGATAACGACAATAACATATAAAAATTGCAAGGCAATCCGAGCCTATTTACGGGAGTTAGAGCACGGCCAGACGGCAGACGGCCAGACAAACCGAAGTCATAAACACTTTTCAACTAGGTTGGAAAGTGTTAAAAGAATGCTGAATATTCACTTTAATTAAATAATGAAATGCAACTTCTTATTACTTATCGTTTTTCAATAATGTCAATTGTATATTTATTTACATGATAGGAGAATCTCAATAAAATATGAAAAAAAAAATATTGATATATGCATAAAAATATTAAACTTTTGAAATATTTATAAGACGCACATACAAAGTAAATTAGATATTTTTTTTTCTTGGTTTAAATTTGATTTAGATTTTGCTTAAAAAAAAAAAAATACTTGCACACAAATTCTTTAATATAAACGTTTTATTAGCACACATTTTCCAATATGATAGTAAAGGATTTTGGAGGTGCAATTTAGGTCTCCTTAATAGACTGATATTGTTATAGGTGACAATATTATATGTATACTAGCCAGGTTTCGCCCACCTAGACTGTCGTTTCCGAGACCCCCAGAAAAAAGATAAACACACGCGAATTCGGTTTACCGCGAGCGATTTTCTTTTTAAATGTTTTAATTATCACGCAGCTGTTTTTTCAGCTTCCCGGATAGCCATATTGGAGCAATTTCTACCTCAGTCATTCCCGCGCGATCCGTTTGACGTCACGCCCGGCACTCTTCCCTGCCGATTTCATTTCAATTTTTTTAACACCACGCTACGTCGTGAACGATTACCTCCATGATTTAATATTTCAAACGTTCACGATGAATGAATCTTTTGTGTCTAGAAAATCTTCAGAAGTTTTAACATTGTTTATAATGAGGATGTAACAGTATTTGTCTGTAAGGTGCAACAATACAAAATTAACAATCACAATGGACTCAACAATGGTACAAAAAAGTACAAATTCCTGCCATATGAAAAAGTGAAGCGGGCATCCCGGAATTGTTGATGACAGTCAAATGCTGTGCGCTTTTATTATGTAGATGGGTTATTTTAATAAAGATCAATAAATAAACAAAAAGTATTTGCATAAAGATATTCTATTTGGATTAACGATTTTGTAAATTATTTAGAATGTATCATTACTATTCATTCTGTCAGGCTAATTAATTTAAATACATATTCAATTCCAAAGCGTAAATAAAACGTTATTTACATTTTGAAAGGATTTTACTTAGCCTAAAGCTCAGTAATTTTGTAATATATATATAATGCCATAATATTAATATATTTGAAAGACTGATTAGTTAGCATAGCTCACAGTTTACCCTAGAAAACTGTGAGCTATGCTAATCCCCCCCCCTCCCCTAATACAGTGGAATATAATGGATAATCCGTTCTATGGCTGTGTTTGGCTAAAATGATCCAGTCTTCTACTTTGATAAAATATCTTAAACAAATTTAAAAAACAAACAGATGAATGATTTGAGCATTAATAATTAAACAAGTGGGTAAGTGTGATCGAAGATCTCTCAAAGGGTTTCGTTTAATATTCCTTTCAAAACACTTTATCCTTTCTTTAATAAATCCAAATAAATTTCATTTAGCGACAAAAAAAAAAAAAAAAACACTTTATCCTTTCTTTAATAAATTCAAACAAATTTCATTTAGCCAAAAACAAAAACAAAAAAATCATGTTTTTTATAAAGTAAAAATTTACCGGTCTATTTTTTCTTTTTTTCGAATATCTAAACCATTCCGACAGCGGTCTAAGCCCGCTATTATATTCTCTCACTGTAATATCTGTCATGCGGATTAAATGCGATATTTAAAAAATATAATTTCAAAATTAAACATGTTGTACACCTTCAGAATGTTAAAATATGCGAATATTTCCATAATCGGATTTTTATCATGATTCAATATGTTTATCAAACTCATATATTTACTATTATCTATTACTCATATTGATACACGCTTTGTATTATTCTGAAACATTTGAAAAATCCGTTAAACTTCCGATGTGACGTCAGATTTTCTTTTTAATTCTCTAATGACGTGATATTAATCAGCTTTGTGCACATACACATACTGATACTCCTTGTATTATTGAGAAATCTTTCCGTTTTATGTTTTATTACCACTATGACGTCAATCAATTTTATTTCATATTAATCTTTTTTTGAATTGGTGAAACTTTTTATTTCATTTTTCACGTGGAAATCGTCTGATAGAAAAATAATTATTGTAGAAAGATTTTCATCGTTGAGTTTTAATTTTTGGCATCGGCTATAATGAAAAATGTGTAAATTTAATAGGAAAAGGCTGTTAGAATTTTGGTTTTTTGTCTCTATTTATTAAAATAATACGAATTTTTCAAATTTTAATATTTTCAGCTCTTCACAGCTGATATTCTGATTTATACACAAAGTTTCAACTCTGTAAGTTACATAGTTTTCGAGAATGGCTCTGTGACAGACAGACAACGGAGCGGGAGAAATAGGGTTTCGTGAGATGAACGAAACCCTAAAAAGTACATACCATATATTAAGGCGCATAACCCGCATTTTTGAAAAAAACAATGGTCAAATTTTAAAGGTGCGCGTTATAGGCCAGGTATAAAAATGAAAGCTTAAAAATTAAGCATAACAATTGAGATTTCTATAACAACAACAATAATAATAATAATAATAATAATAATAATAATTTAAAAAAAAAGTCATTCCGGCCTGCACCGGGAGGAAAAGGTAGCTTTCATAGTCCATTTTTTAAAAATTCAACTCATTTTACTCAAACACCTGAAGCTAAATTGCTTGGAACCCAATTATAGAAGATTCAATCTCGGTTTTCGTTAATACTGAATTTGAATGGGAATTTCCTCGTGAGAGTTACAGCATAACAAAAATGAGATTGTTTCGAAATGTCAGCCATCTAGAGTTTCAAACTGCCATATCTCTGCCATTTTTTAAGATAAAACAAAAACAAAAATGTTCCGGAATCCTTCAATCACGATCTAATACTTAACGGAAACAACTTTTTCAATTTATAAATTTGTATACATCTTTTTGAATAAAAAAAATTAACTGGCCGCCATTTTGAAAGAAGATGGCGCATGACGCTGGCCAACGGACTCGGTCGAGACCTTGGTACGGTCTGTACACATGATCAGTCACACTCATATCGATTCATAAATACGAGAGTTACAGCATAACAAAATCTCAGCCACCCTAGAATTTCAAACTGCTACATCTCACATCTCAGTCGTTTTTAAGATATAGCAAAAACAAAAAATGTTCCAGAATCCTTGTATAAGGTTTTAACACTTAACACAAACAATTTTTCCAGTTTATAAATTTTTTGTACAACAATTTGATTTTTTAAAAATTAAAACATATTTTTTAGAATTTATTTTACACACATTTATTAGAATTGAATTAAATGTGGTTAAAGAGAAGGAAATAAGCTTTCAGAAAACGTATCATACCGCAAAGTTCTAAGAATTTAAACATGTGTAAATTAAAATGCCTTTTTATCTGGAAATTAGAACGACTACTCCTCAAAAGTGAAATCACTGCATAAAATGTTGGAGGAGCAAGGTGATCTCTTTAAATTCAGACACGTGCACTGTAGATACATGATTGACAATGCAGTAGCAACATTTTGTGTTTAAAAATTAAATTAATTCTACTTTTGAGGCGTGGGCTACCTTAGAGACACTGGCCACCTTTTGTTCACCCACCTTATTTTCTAATAGGAGGAGCGATTATGTAAAGTACTTAGAAAGTGTTATTTACGCAATGATATTCAGCCCGTTGGGATAACAAACTTAAATATTTAATCAATTCCAAAATGCGTATAACACGTGTTTTTTTCTTCTTCTCTTTGAACGTATTTTTCCTTGCGTATTAATTAGTAATTTTAAAATATATGCAACGCCATAATAATACTATATTTGTAAAACTGGTAAGCCTACGTAGCTCAATGTTTACGGTTTAAAGTGAATATATAGTAGATAATCCGTTTATTCGTTCTATTGTTTATTAAAATATTTCCGTCTAATGTCTTAATAAATTTTTTGAATATATTAAAATAAAATAAAAAGATTAATTGTGTGTTGACAATTGAACATCATAAAATAAATATTTGAACAAAGTTTTATTAAATAAAACTGTAATAATCATTATAATTGATTTCCATGTTTTAATTCAATAGAAATATTGGAATAGAGTAGAAAAGTAAAATGTTACTATTATCTGATAATTAAATAATAAAATGCAACTTCTTATTATTTTTACGTTTATAATAATTCAAATGCATATCTATTCACGCTATACAAAATTTCAATAAAAAATAAAAGCAGGGGGAATAAAAAATGAAAATTATTAAAATATTAATGACACACAATTTAAAGTAGAGGCAATTAGGAATAGGTTTTGTTTTAAATTAAAAAGATTATTTTTACACAAAAATCATAAGCTTTCTATTAGCACATGGTATCTAATATGATAACTAGTCGTTGGGGGCCACCGTAATACTTACCCATCATGGATATGCATAATATAAAATATGAAAATAAAACATGTGTAATCTATTTATAAAATGCATTGCAATTCGAATAAAATCAAGGCTTGATGACGTCCTAAACTTTAAATGCTCTATTACTGAATTGCGTAAAAGAAACATCCTTATATCTCCAAAATTGATAATCCTATTAACTAAGAGTTTACTGCGTCGAATTAAGCAGCTCATTTCCAATTAAAATATATCTTTGAATTGAAATTGGAATGAAATACAGGGTCATGAAAAATCGAAGAGTGTGGAATATCTGATTACAAATATCTCGGCAACTCATTATCCGATCGACTTCATTCTTTATGCAAAAGTTATGTTTTTTTACTGTCTTTTATATTCTCTCCTTAAAATAAACAATTTCGAAAAATTTTACATACCTTTTATCAGAACGAATATTTCGAGAGTCCGAAAAAAATAGTTCCGGATAATCGAGGTTACAGAAATTCAACAGACTTCTTCCCATTATTACATACGAAGTACATACCAAATTTCAAGTCTCTATCTGAAGTTTTTCGGGAGATAGAGCGTGTACAGGACACAGACAGACGGACGGCAATTTTTTTTTTTCAAATATGTTTTTCGGAATCTCCAGTGCCTGAAACGTGTAAATCCGTCAATTTTTTTTCTATTTTCAAAACGATTACAAGACTTACCCTATAGTACGTATGATGGGTAAGTAATAAATTATTTTGAATCATATGTTAATCCAGGTATTTGCAAGAGGTTCAATTTACAACTGACATTATTTAGAATGATATTGTTATAAGTGATATTATTATATATATTTCAGTTAATTTAATAGAGACTTGTAAATAGATGCAAATTAATTGCAGACATATATCCTGTTAGGATTAGCAATCATGTAAATTACTTATAATGTATTATTTACACGCATAATCATTCTGTTGGGTAATTGATTTAAATACCTAATAAATTTCAAATTGCAAATAACACGTTGTTTACACTTTGAAAGGATTTTCCCTTCGTGAAGATTTTAAATTTCACAGTGCATATAAATCCCTAATATTACTATGTTTGTAAGACTGATTACGTAGCTCAATATTTGATTTGAAGGAAAATATAATAGATAATCCGTTCTAATGTTTTCTCGTGATTCGTTAAAATATTTCAATTTGATATTTTGATAAAAAAAATATGTATATATATTGTTAAATATATAAAAGTGGTAAAAATTGTAAAGTTAAAATTTACAATTATACATTCTCACTAAGCAAAAATGCAATAACATTATAATGAATTTCTACTTTTTTTTCAAGTATTAATATTCCTTGTGCGGAAAAAATACATTGATGTAAAAGACAAAAATCTTCAAAACATTTCTAACAGATATTCTGAAGTTCTAGCTTATAATCCATGATTGCTCAGGTAAAATATTCAAATTGTACAGCAATCTGCAAATGAATCTAAATTTAGCTCGAGTTCTACAAATATGGCCACAAGTTCAAGCAAATGTTTTCATAAATTATAATAAAAAATTTCATTGTTGAATGATACATTGTGCTAATTAACGTTGCCAGTCCGTTACTTAAAAAAAAAAAATCAGACTGCGTGATTCCCACCATTTATTTAAATAATATACTAGCCTTATTTTTGTATTATTTAATATCTTATTAAATAAGTCAAATAATTCAACTTGAAAAAAGTGGTGGCAATCAAACAATCTGAATTTTAAAAAAAGTAACGAACTGGCAACTCCATTGCTAATACCCGTCATTTATTACTATATTTTTTAATATGATAATAAAAGTGTTTTACCGATATATATATTATAAAATTTAAAATTCCATGCCCTATTAAATTTATTGCATAAAAAATTCTTTTTATTAATATTCCATTTACAGCCCTAGTTTATTAAAATATTCCCTTTCTTAAAAATATTCCATTACTGTCTATATTTAAAACATTTTTTATCCTAATCTACTTAAATTCACTTTTTATTTCCCGACAAATAAGATGTAAAAATTACATTTCATAAGAATATTTCTTCTTAAAAAACCTATTTTCTTAAATTATTTATTATCTTAAATATTTCCTAATTATTCACGCATTTAAATCTGTTTTATTTCTTTTAATCTGTGCAAATTCACCACTGTCCCTTTCCTAATAGTTTAAAAAACAATTCTTTTAAATTGTTTACTCAATATGCAAAAATCGAACGTATCCTATTAATTTCCAGGAAATTCTAGCAAATTATTTTCTCGCCAAAAGCCTAGGAGAGGTATTTCTTCAATATTAATTCATCAATAAAAATACGTACGCGGCTAAAGTTGAACATGCATTGGTTAAAACAGGTCACGTGTAACGAAATTCTTCCTGCGCACTCTTCGCTTTTTACAGGGAACATAATGGATAATCTGTTTGATTGTTATATTTGGTTAATACATTCTGATATTTTGTTAAATTTGTTAAATAAATAAAAATAATAAGCAAATTAGTGGTTTAACATTTAAACATATATAGTGGAAAAACATGTATAACTAGAAATTTTAATAAGTAAAAGTTTTACAAAATTTTAAACACATTTATTTCATTGAAACATTTATTTCACTTATATGTAACCGGGGGTGTTGCGATGACAGATTAGTTATGTACTGCTGTTTTTAGAAAGCAAATTTGTATTTACACGATTTACTTTTTCTAAGAATTTCCATTTAGCCTAACATATTTTTTGCGTGTCATTAATTTTAGATCTTTCAATTTTTTTAATATGTTTTTTTGCTGGAAAAATATCAGATTGAAATAATTCCAGGCTGAAAAAGATTTCAGAGTAACAAAACATGTATTTACCTGGTATTTCTTTCTTTGATGGTATAGTGCAGGATTTTTCCTCATCAAATCTTTAGAGTATTAGTCAGTTTTTATAGAAATATATTTATCTCCATATTTCCCAACACTCAGTCAAATTTATTTTTGACTTGAAAAGAGAAATATACACATATATATATATATGTGTGTGTGTGTTAGATTTTAACTGTATGATTTAAAATTTCACTAGAAACTGGCAGTTGGTTAAAGATGAGGAATTATTGTAGCCGCTAGATCAAGAATCATGGCGAGGAATGAAGACAATGGAGGAACCCGATTGAGAATTTCTCCATAAAAACTGTGCCAGTTATCCAAATAAATCGTTTATTCAGGAACAGGAGAGGTGAAGGAACAATTCCCACAGGATACAAATGTGTTTTAAAGCCCTCAGGCTTGACCATGACTCACTACATCATTGACGTAATCTTAAGTGGCTATTTTAGAAATTCTAAGTCATCACAACACCAGGTAACAGTTTATTCAGCATTTGAAAACAAGACAAATTTCTGATATCCGAACACTTGCAATGGCGTTTTGTTAAATGCGCGCAAAGCTACACAATCGAGGTAATGCGTACAAGAGCCGATCAGTGAGAGATGAAATTTAGCTAAGAGAATGACGCACGATGGAGAGGTTTCAACAAGAAACAATCCCGGATTTAGCGGCGCATTGATTTTGAAGTTAAAAAAAACTAGCGCGCGAAGCGAGCCCGTGGAATAAAATAACAAAATGGCTTTTAAAAACATTCGAAATGAAAAACTAGCGTCTCTCAGAATATTATAGATTGGATAGTTGATAAAAGTTACGAATGGACTTAAAGTTTTAGATTAAGATTTGGAATAAGATAATTATTAATATACGCGTTTTGAATTTTAAATGGACATTAAATAGGAATAAATATTATTAAGAAATAGGGAACTAATGAATATGGCAGAATTTAGAATAATTTAAAGGAATATTGCGAAATAAAATTTTTATATAACATACATATATAATAATATTAATAATAATAATAATAATAATATTAATAACATTCTTTAGATTATTTATATTAAAGTTCAAATATATTAATTTATTATATGTTATAACATTCAATATATTAATGTTCATAATTCCCAACACACAGTCAAATTTATTTTTGACTTGAAAAAATATATTTTATGTTTAATAACATTAATAATATTCTTTATATTATTGATATCTAGGTAGATAAAAAATCCTACTCTGAAACAAATATTTAAAATTAACATATCTTGCGAACACAATATCCCAGCTAAAAAAATAACATGTAGCTGCCGTAGTTACAATACCTATTCATTGATCACACGTATACTCTAAAACTAAACAGTTTAAAATAAAAAGAAAGATTGTCTAAAAGCTGCATTAGGATATTTTTCCAGCATTTTTAAACGTATAACATTTTTTCGATTCAAATTACATATATAAAATGCAAGAAATATAAGTGAAAATTTAATTTAAGAAACACAACATTGCATAAAATAAAGATTTGACTAAAACCTGCAGAATAGAAATACCAGAAAAAACTTTTAAAATGTCAAATTCAATAATTCAGAAATACAACGTTGTATTATACTAATCATTTTATCTTCTAATGTCAGATATGATAAATTTTACATCTCAATTTTATTTTACGCTATAACTTCAATGCTCTTTGAACGCTTTTTAGCACGAGAAATCGACGTGAAAATTTTATAATATTTCAATTTCAGTTTTAATCAAAATTATCCGTCTCTTACGCATATTATATATCTAGTAAATTACTTCCGAAAGATGCTCGTCTTTATTTATGTCTCAATAATTTGTGAAATTTAAGTACATATTTTGTTCAAATACTTTCATGAATATTTGAAAATATGTGACACTTAAATTTCCAGAATTTAAAGTATATAATAAATAGATATATGAATAAACATTTCGATTTAGAAACACTTCCTTATAGAAGATTCAATGATGCAGACTGAAATAATATATTCGTACAAAACTGTCTAACCTGTTAAATATTATTTTATCGTTTAGAGTTAAACATTAAATGATTTTATTTTGTGGCAGCGGCATTTGTGTCTTTATAATATCAGTGGGTTTTACAATTTGGTCTAATGTTTCCTAAGTATTTTGAAATATATAGATTTTACTGAAAACAAGATAGCTTATTTGCTTTTCTGACGGTTGCATAATGTAAGACTGAATAAAATATTATGCAACCAATAAAAAATTATTCATGTTTAATAATAACATTGGAAATTATCAATAATGATCAATAATCTTATGCAGGTGTTAATAGTGATCAATAATGTTATTATAATAATTGATAATGATAAATAAATTTATAAAAGCGTCTCTAAATGCATAATGTTTCATTCAATTCAAGCGAGTTTATTTACTTTATTGACTTCTTTTAAGGATTGACTTCTTGTATTATGCAACCAATAAAAAATTATTCATGTTTAATAATAACATTGAAAATTATCAATAATCTTATGCAGGTGTTAATAGTGATCAATAATGTTATTATAATAATTGATAATGATAAATAAATTTATATAAGCGTCTCTAAATGCACAATGTTTCATTCAATTCAAGCGAGTTTATTTACTTTATTGACTTCTTTTAAGGACTGACTTCTTGTATTATGCAACCAATAAAAATTATTTATGTTTAATAATAACATTCGAAATTATCAATAATGATCAATAATCTTATGCAGGTGTTAATAGTGATCATTAATGTTATTATAATAATTGATAATGATAAATAAATTTATAAAAGCGTCTCTAAATGCATAATGTTTCATTCAATTGAAGCAAGTTTATTTACTTTATTGACTTCTTTTAAGGATATGTTTGAGTGCTGAGGTTTTCTTCTACTAATATTTTTTTAATTGTTTCTCTTCCAATATTTTCTGTGGAATACCGTCTTTTCCTTTATGTTGTTCTTCTTTATTGTCTCTTCTAACCTTTTTTTCCATTTTTTCTTCGACCTCCCTCGATTTTTTTACCAGGGGGTTCCCATTCCATTATAACGTAAACCATTGTAACACCATTAAACAATAATATGTTCTTCATATATGTTATTCAAGTGTTATTATAAGATTAAATTATTACAATAATCAATTCCCATTCATCATTGTAATATGATATGACACTACAAAAAGGAAATTGAAATAAAAATATTCAATCTTTATTAAATTGTTTAAACATTTACACGCAAAAGCAAAATTGTACTAGTATCATCAGAATTGGGAAAAGTATTTGGGGTTGTTGCTTTCGTCTATTTAGTGAAAAATCATATGTGATATCAAGCATTAACTGTAAGTAGACCATGTAAAATAAACTATTAGTTTTTGTTTTATTTACTCATAAGAATATTGTCTAACATAGGGTTTCTGAAAGTCTGATACGCGTACTCCTTGGCAGTACGCGAAGACGTACTAGGGGGAATGAATATACCATGAATCCATGTCCACACACACTCATCATACGATGTGGGGCAGTTAAAGGAGTCAGTGAAAAGCATATTTCATTTCGTTGATTGTTAGAAAAAATAAATAATTGGGCAAGTGTGATCGAAGATCGCTCAAAGGGTTTCGTTTAATATTCCTTTCAAAACACTTTATCATTTCTTTAATAAATCCAAATAAATTTCATTTTCAAAAAAAAAAAAAAAAAAAAAAATCATGTTTTTTATAAAGTAAAAATTTACCGGTCCATTTTTCGAAAATCTGAACTGGTCCGATAGTAATAATATCTGTCATATGGACTAAATGCGATATTAAAAAAAAAAAACAATTTCAAAATTAAACATGTTGTATGACCTTCGAAATGTTAGACGTCAGATTAATTTTCTTTTTAATTTTCTAATGTCGTCATATTAAGCTGCTTTCTGTACTTGCACATACTCCTTGTATTATTGAGAAATGTTTGAAAATTTCCGTTTTCTTACCAATATGATGTCATATTAATCTTTTTTTCAAATGGTGAAACTTTTTATTTAAATTTTCATTTTTCACGTGGAAATCTTTCAATAGAAAATTAATTATTGTAGAAATAATTTTATTGGGGATTTTTAATTGTTGGCAACTGCTATAACGAAAGAATGTTTAAATTTAAATTTAATGGAAAAGGCTGTTGGATTTTTGGTTTTTATCTCTATATATTAAAATACGATTTTTTCAAATTTTATGATTTTGAGCTTCATAGTAGATATTCAGCTACAAGTACACAAAATTTCAAGTATATAAGTTATATAGTTTCTGAGAACCGGCTTTGTGACGGACAGACAATGAAGCGAGAGCAGCAATGAAGCGAAAGACAATGAATAGGGTTTCAGGAGATGAACGAAACCCTAAAAAGGCACTAAATGTTGAAGATCCTTACGATTCTACTTCAACAAATTAACATCAGTTATATGAGAGAATAAAATTTGCAAAGGCAAGCAATCGTACTTGTGACATTAAAAATCTTGTATCCTTTAACTCTTACATTAAATATAGAATAAAAGTTTTATTTATTTGCATGCATTCGTTGTTTCCTTTGAGTCCATTATTCTATTCTTGGCCATAAAGGTTAAAACAAGAACAAAAAATACTCAAAAAATACTCAAAACTCAAATACTCAATATTCAAAAAATGCTTTTATCAAGCAGGGCGGTCGCTCTGCCAAGCCAAGCTTAAAAAAAACGCCACACAAACAACGCCAAGAACTGGAATAAAGACCGCTAATGCTTATATACAGAAAGCAACTTCGCAATGTTAAATCGACAAAACATGCCAGATTAAAATATCAGATATCAAACAAACCAACCGTCGTAGGAAAAAAAACGAAAACTAGAAGTATCTAAGGAAGAATTTCTTCAATTTAAGACCAAACTCATCTTCATAAGTGATTTATAAACAGAGATATAGCTTTTTTTTTAAAACGTCGAGTTACTTAAAATGATCACTTTTTTCTTCGTCAAACTTTTTTTTTCAAACAAGCTACAGGCCTTAATATTGGGCAGAATAAAAAAAGGATAGCATTTTTGGACAAGTAATTACGTAATCTATGTGCTTTTATAAAATTCAGTGTAAAAAAGAATTATTTTCTATTCTTAACTAGCAAAAAACTGTTAATTAACTTCGCGATTAAAAAATATGCCAAAACAGAGATAAAACCTGCCAACGACCATGTACCATCTGTATTAAAATAGCAAAAATCAGTTACAGGTTATAATATAACCACATCAAATTTCATCTGCAAGTCAGCCATTTTCTTTTGAAGATATTTAAAAAAAATAAAACTTCATAATTATAAGAACACACATTTTATCAGACAATTAAATATGACTGCAAATTGTAGCAGATGACTGTTTCCAACATGAATAAGTATGAGAAATTGCCGCTCAAGGATATCGGTCTGGGTGGCTCTGTCGCAGCGCGTCAACACGGCATGCACAAGGTCCCAGGTTCGAGTCCTGCCCCCGGTTAACTTTTCACTCATGTTTGTTTAGTGTATTTAATTGTCTGATAAAATGCGTGTTCTTATAATATTGTAAAATAAAGTAATCAGACGTAGTGTTTATGCTTTAAAAAATATTTTTAATATATAATTTACGTTTTTAGAAAGATCTTTAAAAATAAATTAGTTTTTGAGGGAAGATGTACCTTCTAAAATGTATACATTAAGACTTATCGGCATTTAAAATTTCTTTCCAAACGTAAACAAAATTTTTGAAATGAATTAAATGTGATTCATTTATTTCTTAAAAAAAAAAAAAAAAAAAAAAAAGAAAAAAAAAACCACGGTAAAGGACAGGCATTTTGTTCGCAGGAATACCTTTCACGTCATTTTCCTATAAATTAATGAAATCCAGTTGTTAAATTACACAGCTCAACACAAATCTGGGATTTGAAGAATGGCACTTTTTTCTTAGTAAATCAGTCACGCTGATCACAAATATGACATTAGTTTTTTTTTCTAACACCCACAGTTTTTTCACAAAACAAAAAAGAAGGGGGTGCCTCTTAATAAAATCAATGTGTAATATTTATTAAATGAGATACATTTTTAATAAAAACAAAAATTAATTTCTTAGTAAAGTGACATTAATAAATGTTAAAATACAATACTGCACTAAAGGATGTGAAATATAAATATAGATGGCGCCACTTTATGTATTGATATTTGCCTGAGAAGGCGCAATTTTCTCCCGCGCATTTGTAGTGAGAACATGCATTTATTTTGTTCGTTTATTTATATCTTACGTTTGTTTTGTTTCTTATAGCAATATGGCATCAAGAGGTTGTATAAATCCAGGATATATAAAAAAGTGATTCGGCAGAACTTAGTTGATCCAAAAGAAGTCCTCTTGCCTCCCCTGCACATTAAATTAGGTTTAATGAAACAATTCGTAAAAACCTTAGATAAAACAGGGGATAGTTTTTTCTCCCGCGCATTTGTAGTGAGAACATGCAATGCGCATATAAAAATGCGAACATAAAAAAAGTGATTCGGCAGAACTTAGTTGATCCAAAAGAAGTCCTCTTGCCTCCCCTGCACATTAAATTAGGTTTAATGAAACAATTCGTAAAAACCTTAGATAAAACAGGGGATAGTTTTTTCTCCCGCGCATTTGTAGTGAGAACATGCATTTATTTTGTTCGTTTATTTATATCTTACGTTTGTTTTGTTTCTTATAGCAATATGGCATCAAGAGGTTGTATAAATCCAGGATATATAAAAAAGTGATTCGGCAGAACTTAGTTGATCCAAAAGAAGTCCTCTTGCCTCCCCTGCACATTAAATTAGGTTTAATGAAACAATTTGTAAAAACCTTAGATAAAACAGGGGATAGTTTTCGATATTTAAATGAAGTTTTTCCACATTTATCGGAAGGTAAAATCAAAGAAGATGTGTTCGTTGGCCCAGATGGCTAATGAAGGACGAAAATTTTGAGGAAAAAATTAAATCAATCGAGAAAGATGCATGGGTTAGTTTCAAACACGTTACTCAGAAATGTTTAGGAAATTACAAAGATCCTAACTACGCAACGATCTTTGAAAAACAATGGTTCAAAACTTTCAAAAACTAGGTTGTAACATGAATTTAAAAATGCATTTTCTGCACCCCTATCTTGAACGTTTTCCTGAAAATCTTGGTGAAATGAGTGAAGAACAAGGTGAGAGATTTCACCAGGACATAAAATGCATGGAAAAACGCTATCAAGGACACTGGAATGTAAATATGTTGGCAGATTACTGCTGGGGGCTAAAATGAGACACTAATAAACCAGCTTCAAAATCTAAAGGATACAAGCGTTCTTTGGATGATAAAGAAAAGTAATTTTACTATATATACTAGAATATAATTTCTTATAAAACATGCACACACATTTATATATGTATATATGATTTTATTTATTTATCTGATTTTTTTTTGTACATTTTTTAATGAATGTTGTATAAATTGTATATTCTCAAATTCCAAATTCTTAGTTTCTTAATTGAAAGAAATCCTGACGTGATACATAAAAATGGATATTATTTTGAAATAAGCATAGCAGATTTCTTACAATTTACATAAATTCATGAAAACCCCAGATAAAAAGTTAAATTTTGTAGGCCTGTGTTATTTTTGTTTTAGAAGTGAAGTTTCCATTTAAATTTATTGTAACAGTACAATGTTTAATTGAATAAAATAATGTAAATCTAAGAAATTGCTAAGAAATTCCAAACATGCACAGGGCAACGTAAAAATAAATAAATAAATAAATAAACAAAAAATAAATAAATAGATAAATAAATAAATAAAAATCAGCTTTCAGAAATTCTAAAAATTACAAGCTTAATTACAAGCTAAAGGAGGGTTTATTTCTATATTATTCTATATATAATAGTAATTTCAGCAAATATATTAAATTCCAATGCGATCTAATTTAAACTTTAAGATAGTTTATAAGACATGATAAAAAAATTATAAAAAAGAGTGGCACGTCACATTTCGGGGAGGAGATGGGGAGGGGCGTGAACAAAATTAGGAAGTATAATAAGGCTATCTGTTTGAAACTTTACGATATTTTATAACACATAACATAAATTTTAAAAATAAAGCCGCGTCAAAAATTATAGGGAGGGGCGCAGCGTGTTTTGCCTACACAAGGGGGGGGGGCACTTTTCTAAATTTTAACGATATCCGTCATGTCACATATCGTTACAAAGGGCTGTGACAACTTATTCCTGTTATGCATCACAGGTGTCACCCTCACATTTTGCGCCCCCCCCCCGACACTACTCATGTGATATATCGTTGGAAAGGTCTGTGAACGCTTAATCATACTATGCAGGGAGGGGGGTTCTAAATTTTGCACATACCCCTCATGTGATACATCGTTGGAAAGGTCTGTGACCGCTTAATCCTATTATGCATCTCCGGTGTTCATCCCCCCAATTTGCCCCTAAACGTTATTAGCTTTCACCATCAGGGGGCGCTTTGCTATCTCTGTTTCTATGGGTCGGATCACGACGGGGTATGGCTCATTCGACTCGACTTCGATAGAGCTTTCTGATTTTAGTTCGTTTTTTCACCACCAGGAGGCACTTTCCTATCTATGGTTCTATGGGCTGGATCACGACGGGGTATAGCTCATTCGTCTCGACATCTATAGCCTTAACGATTTCAGTGCCCGAGGTTCATATAGAACAGATTGCGCTACCTGGTGGTGGAAGATGGAACTTGAGCGTGCGCAGCATGACTGCTATACGGTGCCGAAGGCAGTGGGGACCCATGTCGGAGGTTCGTTCGGTTAGAGGTTTATACTATTCGATGTGCAAATTAAGGGATTATCCGCTGCCGAAGGCATCGGGGAACCTGGTCGGAGGTTCGTTCGGTTCGAGGTTTATCTTATTCGAGGTTTTACAAGATTCGAGGCCCCGATGTAAATTAAGGGCCCGCTAGTGGGCGAAGCCATCTAGTGCTAATAATAAAAGAGCGTGATATCACGTTTCATATCAAATGCAGCACTGACACGCTATGTACGTATTCCATTTTTATTCATTTCATGGATAAGTCAGTGATATTTTTTAACGGAGGATAACAAGTATTATAACAAGCCACATTTAGTATGTTGTTTTTAAGAGTGTATTTAGTTTAATTGAAAAATATACTGGTATTTCTAGTTAACCCTTTAAACAACGACTGAAAGTAAAATGTAATTTTAAATTATTTCTCATGTTTAGATTATTTAAATTATGTTTAATCTATTTTTAAAAAAAGAAATGATATCTACAAAAACAACTTTTCAAAAGTAGAAAAAGCCAAGCGTAAAAAAAAAAAAAGTTGTGGCTAAAAAATGGTGTGATATCAAATTTCCAAGCTATTATATTACTTATTTAACTTTTTTCCATTAAATAGGTTATCATAGATATAAGTCGAGTGCCTACGTATATGTTAATAGAAATCGTTTTCTCCTGTACTAAATACATCCTAACGAGTTTCTGAAAATGCAATTTTTTTCAAATTATGCATGATGGGCTTGGCGGCCATCTTTCCATATTTCTAAGCATCCAAATTTCTAAAGTAAAAGAGTAATATGTTTGCACTGTAATATGTTTATAACAATTTCGAACTTCAGATTTTAACTACGGACAGATAAATTAGATAAGACTGATATTTTGAGAAGTTTTTTTTACTAGTTTGAAATTATTAATTACTCTAAAAAATAAATCATAAGATGAATCTTTAAGATAAGTCATCATTATCTTAAGATACAATTTTCAGAGCATACAAGTCTATAAATTAAACGCTTAAAACATTTGCTTAAATAACAATTTTGAACTTCGGATTTTAACTTCGGATTTGAGAGTTTAGAATTTTGTGGATAATATGCAAAGATGGCCGCCAAGCCCATCATGCATAATTTGAAAAAAATTGCATTTTCAGAAACTCGTTAGGATGTATTTAGTACAGGAGAAAACGATTTCTATTAACATATACGTAGGCACTCGACTTATATATATGATAACCTATTTAATGGAAAAAAGTTAAATAAGTAATATAATAGCTTTGAAATTTGATATCACACCATTTTTTAGCCACAACTTTTTTTTTTTTTACGCTTGGCTTTTGCTACTTTTGAAAAGTTGTTTTTGTAGATAATATATGCGACATCAAGCATATATTATACTAGTATTAAAAAATGCTCTGAAGAGTAACAAAAAAGGTTAATATGTTTAAGTATGAAAAAGGGTTGGACAAGTGCTTCTAATTGAGCATGAGAAAGGAAAGGGCTGTTTGGCTGCAGCTCACTGTCAATGCCAACTTTTGAAAAAATCATATTCGCGCTTTTTCATATAAAAGATATTTGCTATACTGTAGTAAAACTTCCCATCGTGCTTTACATGTTAACTGCACTGTTCTACTGTTGCACTGTGCGTGCTTCTGCAATGCAGCTTTGTACAGTGCACTGTGTACCATTATTGCTCTACAGACTATACTACACTGTACATTCCTATTATACTTTTGAGCCTCAGTGCACATCCGCACTGTTCTTTTGTACTTCTCTATTAAAGGTATATGCGTCTAATGTTCGTTTATAACTTACATATGCATTGCTGTACTGCATATTGCATTATGGAGCCACAGCCGCTTGCATATGATTTCAACAATCAATGAATGTATTATACTGTCATGCGTGCACATGTGGAATTGTTCCTGTTCAGAGTGTTTCAACACTCTGCACTGCAATACAAATCCATTTTCTGCGCAGTTCTACACTGCGGACATGTTTGGTGCATGAGTGTGATACGCTGCATGAACTAAGGTTTTTGGTACTATGTTGCCTTACACTCATGTTTAATCAAGCTGCGTCTTTACTGGCTAAGTCTTTACACTATACATTTTTATCGTAACTGTGAGTTATTTCATTTATACGGAAAAAGCGCGAATATGATTTTTTCAAAAGTTGGCATTGACAGTGAGCTGTAGCCAAGAAGGAACCCCTTTCCTTTCTCATGCTCAATTAGAAGCACTTGTCCAACCCTTTTTCATACTTAAACATATTAACCTTTTTTGTTACTCTTCAGAGCATTTTTTAATACTAGTAATTTAAATTTTTTGATAAAAACTGAAATTTTTTTAATATCTTGAAAAGCAAAAAAATTGTTGCTGTCAAAATTTTATTGTTACATTGTTTTTACAACATTCGCCAAATTGTTGACTGTTCATCGCCAAGTAGCATTTTTTCATCTCTATCTTCTGCTCTCTCAAATGTCAAGGGACCGTCCACATCAATAATTAAAGGATGGTTTTCTATAGCTATCACCTCATAAAGAAACTGGATTCTATAATTGTCTCGATCGTATCCATGGACTGTTTCTGCTGCACTGAAGTCACCTGATACAGGCTGAGTTGTTCTTTCAGTGGTATCTTTCCTTACTACTCTTCTTAGTCTTTCTTAAAATCGCTGAATGGGGCCGAATATTAGGTTCTGATAATTACACTAACGAACAGTTCAGTGATGATGCTATAAAATTTGAGTTTTGATTTTGCATCGTTATTTGGTGTATGAGACTGTTATTTAAGAGAGTTATGCCTCAATATATATATATATATATATATGCGATACATTCCTGTCGAAAATTGGCACATTATAGACGATCGCTATTGCTGTCGACTTGAACGTTCTTTCCACCAGACAATCGGAACATCTCAGTCCGAAACCACTAAAATTACCTGATAATCATATCGAGGTAGCCGCAGTCGAGATCGTTGAAATGTAGTCATGACACCCGGACAGGGCACCACTTCGAGTCGCTCACCATGAAGACAAATCTCGAAGTATATCACATCGGAAATCGTAGTGTATTTGCAGTCGTAAAAATTGAGCAGAGGCAGTGAAATCCAGAAGAAATTTCCCAAAAACATTAAAAAGAAGACTTAATAACTTAATAGATGAGCAGTGGCTTTATTGTGATCACAGAGATGAAAGCAACTCCACCAACTTTCGCTTTATTAAAAACTGAACACATTTGAAGATCTTGAAGAATTAGCAGAGCTTGAAGAACATACTACCGATGCATTAGTGTAGACTCCCCAGTGACAGCAATTAGATGACAACCACTAATTCGTGTAAATTCTGTCTCCGAAGCCAGTGTAACCGTATAAATACTTCAAAATTTGGCCCAAAGGTACAAAACGCGCGAACAAGCTGGTCCACTCGCATCCATGTTCGGAGGGCGCTAGGGGGATAAAGAAGGCGGAGCTTTCTCGCTAATGGATGAAAAAATGAGGCCACGAAGACGTGTCTCTGACGTATGATTAAAACTCTTTAACAGAAGCGGCAAATTAAAAAGGTAAAAAGGCCTTTGGGCGCGAAAACCGCTTGGAATCATGGGATGCCGAATGAATTAAATAGAAATAAAAATGGTATTATGAAAGTTCCAAAGAATAAAAATTAAATGTCTCAAAAGAAGAAATTAGGCAGGTGCGTTTAGAGGCAGTGTTGCAATTTAAGAGAATAAGGTTTTAATAAATACGTGTAGCTTTTAACAGATTAAGATTTTTAGAATGATAAATAACAGAATATTTTGATTAAGTTATGGAATAAAATACAAAATAGATTTAAGAGATATTTTAAAAAGAGAGGGAAAAAAGAATTGAAGAATTTGGAATAATTTAACTAAAGAAATAGGGCGAAAATGAACCGGTAGGTCATATGACCTGCAAGTTCATTGAAGGGAAATGTTACACGGACTTGGATTACAATTTATCAACTGGAGGAAGTCAAAATAAGTACATTTCCAAAATTTATTCATTAATGCCCAATAACATTAAATTTAATAACTATAACGCGAATTGGTGGAGTTGTTAATAAAAATACAATTACAAGATATTAATCTTGTTAACAATGACATAAAAAGCTTTAGAAAATATTAAACAAAATAAGAAAAGAATTGTAACACTTTAAAATAATAGATAACATACTTCCAGAGTATCATCTTACAAAATTTGTTGCAAATTGCTTGTAGAATTGTTGCTTAATTTGTCGTTCAGTTCTCGTCTGAGTGATAGTCCATCCAAAAAAGTTATTTGCATACCTCACAAACTGAACAGTTTACAAATTGAAAGAGAAAAATCCTTCAAATTTTAGATCTTACTGATCTTCCTTATGAAAGTCTATTTCAGAATTAAAGTTCATCTGAATGCTTTATATTTACTAGCAACAACTCGAAAATAGTACTAAGATTAATATTAACAACAATAAAACACAAATAATACAATAAGAAGAAGAATATCAACAATAAAAATTTTAAAATAATAATACTTAACAATAACAATAATCATAAGTTAATTTTCAAATATTAAACTTATGTTTGTCTGAAAAACTCAGTCCTGAATGGAATGTTAAGAAAAACTTAAGAGAAATGAGTATTTTGTTATGGTATAGTTTGTCTGACAAATGGTAATTACCTAAAAAGGCAAATAGGTAATGTAAGCAGTATAAGAGTTTTTTACTCAACATCAAAATTACTATTACCATTATTACCTTTATAACTTCCATTACCTTTACTACTTTATTACTTGTTTACTTCTAGAAGTAAAAATTTATATATCTCAACATATTCAAATTCAAGTAATATTTAATCTCAATATCAAATTATAAATAGTATAACTAATAATAATAATATTCAACAATAAGTTCAGCAATAACAAGCATTATAATTCAAAAATATCACACTCTTTCTTTAATTACTTTCTTAAGTGTATAATTAATATCTCATCCATATAGTAGTGAATGAGGTATGAAATATACTCAATAAAATACATAATACAAAAAAAAGGAATAAATAAGAAAAATTCGTGAAAACAATCATTATTGTGTAGATGATGGTTATGTAACTATCTTGCTTTCAGTCAAACAAGAAAACATAAGTTGTGAAATGAAAAAATGGGACCTTGTAGCATATTAAGAAAGGCTGGACAATTCTCAATTAGTATTAAGATATCATATTTGATTAGTTTAAGATATAATTTAATCCAGTTTATTTTATTAGTTTAGTTAATACTGTTTAATTTATTATTCTAATCTAATCCAATTCAGTATCAGAAACTCCTAACTTAAATCAACTAAATTACGCCAGCATAAAAAGTTGACTCAAGTGGAAACTTCAACAGTGACACTCTCGTGTGCACAATCAAGAACACCACGGTTATACAGAAGAGAATTGATTAGTTAATTATTAATTTATTTTATTTCGTTTATTTTTGGATTATATTAAAATCAAGACGAAACTATAATTTTAACATTAGTTTGTTGTTGGTTCTCATGGGATAATTTTAATTGATCAGGAGGATAATAAGGGCGTAATTTTGATACATGTACTATTTCAGTAGGTTTATTTTGAATTTGTCTATCAATTTCAAAATTGACATCAGATAACTTATTAAGGATTTGATAAAGACCACTAAAGACTTGTGAAAGTTTTCTGGTATTAGGATATTGGAACTCTTCATAAATTACAAGATCTCCAATCTCAAATTTTGGTTCTAGATAATTTCGATCATAATATTTTTTACTTCTCCAATAGAATTCATCAGTGCGTTTTTTAGCAAGTTTAAGGGCTTCTTGAACAGGAGGGTAATAATTTTGTTGAAGAGGAGAATCATAGGGTAATTGGCCAAAAAGTAAGTAAGCAGGAGGGAATTTAGTGATAGAATGAGGGGTATTGTTATACTCATTAACTACTTCTGTCAAAATTTTTTTCCAAGGAATTCTGGAGTTGGTAGAATTGACTTTACACTTCAATCTAGTAACTATTGTCTGGTTCGCTCTCTCACATTTGCCATTCGTTTGAGGATGATGTGATGTGGTTAAACGTTGCTTAATATTGTGGTTTCGCAGAAATTTTTTAAATCTAGATGAAGTAAAGGCTGCATTTCTATCACTTAACACTTTTTGATGGGTCTGGACATTAAGAATTTTATTAAAACAGAATAATTGTTGTGGTGTTTGAATATTAAAAACTTGGTTTAGACAATTAGTATAAGTTTCTGTGGTAACACTTTTTGAGGGGAAAGCCCAAACATATCTAGTAGCATGGTCGATGATGATGTGTAGATATTTTTTGGTGGAGTTATAATAATTGAATCCTCCCACAGTATCAATAGAAAGACATTCAAAAGGTTGATCTGTGGTGTGCATAGCTTGTAATAAGCCAAATTTTTTCTGTCTGGGTTTTTTATTCTTTTGACAAATATCACAATGTTTTACAAAATTGGTTATATCTTGCGTCATGTCAGGCCAATAATAATTAGGGGAGATTAAATTTAACATTTTTTGGATACCAGGATGACCAAATTTTTCATGAGCAACATTTAGCATTTTTCTCCTTAAAGACATGGGGACTACTATTTTTCTAAAACCTTTCTTTTTTACTATCATAAGTCCATTTTCCTTTAGATAATTTTTACTACACACATTATCTTTTTCCTGCCTCTCTATAATTTCTTTAACGTCCAGAAGAAAAGTAAGTGGTTGAATAAAATGTGAAATTGGGTTTCTCGACAACATGTCGGCTTCGACATTTGTGGATCCCTTTTCGTAAACTATATTATATTCAAACATGCTCAACTTCAAAGACCATCTAAATAACCTGCCTCTCAAATGTTTAGTATTTTTTAACCATACAAGAGATGCATGATCAGTATGAATGGTAAATTTTACACCATGAAAATAATGATAGAATTTGTCTAAGGTGTCAATGATGGCAAGACACTCTAACTCGGTAATAAAATAATTCTTCTCATAACTTCTCAATCCTCTAGAGTAATAAGCAATTGGATGTAAAAAATTATTACTATCAGGTTGTTTTAAGACTGCACCTACTGCCACCTGTGAGGCATCAACAAACATATGGAAGGGTAACTTAGGGTCATAAATTTTTAAGATAGGTTTGGCTATTAAGGCATCTTTTAATTTTTGAAAAGAATTTTGACAATCTGTATTCCATTCCCATAGTGTATTTTTTCTGAGTAATCTGTTAAGAGGGACTCGAATTTCGGCATATTTATCTATAAACTTGTGATAAACATTGATAGATCCTAAGAATCTCTGAAGTTCCTTTACATTTGAAGGGGGTTTTAGTTTTTTTATTACTTCAATATTAGCATTAGCAGGAGTTAATGTGCCATTCTGGATGGTATATCCTAAGAAGTTAATTTTATTTTGGACAAAATTGCATTTAGAGAGTTTAAGTTTAATGTTTTCGCGTCTACATAATTCAAATATTTGGTTTAAATGTTGCATATGTTCTTCTAATGAGGAAGAAAAAATAATGATATCATCAAAATAATGGCAAGCAAAGTCTATTTTGTATTTAGTAAGTATTCTTCTAAGGGTTCTATTAAATATCGGGGGGCCTAATTTAATCCCGAAGGGCAGAACTAACCATTCAAAGAGCCCAAAGTTGGTAGCAAAAGCCAATTTTTCAGTATCGGATGTATGTATGGGTATGTGCCAGTAGCCAGAGGCTAAATCTAAAGTTGAAAAATACTGCGCACTACTCAGTTTATCTAAAATTCCATCGATACGAGGTAGGTGTTCTGCGTCATTTTTCATTATTGCATTTAATTTTCTATAGTCAACACATAATCTAGTTTTTTTACCTTCTTCTCTTTTCATTACTAATGTAACAGGGGCAGAATAGGGACTATTGCTCTCTTTAATTAAACCAGCATCTAATAGTGAATGAATTTGATCCGAAATCTCTTTTTCTTCTAAAGGGGAAGTTCTGTATGGCCTCAGAGATATTGGTAGGTCAGAATTAAGAAGAATACGTTGCGGTTCGATATTAATTCTCCCGACATCAAATTTATTTTTAGAAAATATATCTAAATAATCCCTTATACTTTCCCTTAAAGTTTCATTTTCTATAGAATTTATTTCCCCAATTAATTTAGAATTATCAACATTAGATGGAACAAAGGATTGAGGAGATATGATCTTTTCATAATCGAGTTGCATTCTCTGATAATCATAGTTAACATTAAAATGAAGTAACCTTAATTTATCACTGGATATGTTCTTAGATTCATTTAAAACAAGGTCTCCTTGTAATACTCTACATGTAGCACAGTCAATAATTAAATTAAACTTACAGCATTCTTTTAAACCTAGTATAGCATAATCTAAATTTGTATTACATATTAAAAATCTAATATTTTGTTGCACATTACCTAATTTAAACAATAAATTACAAGCTTTATCTATTACAACAGTTCCTTTGGCTTTGCCAATAATAACAGGTGGAATATTTATAACTTTAGCATTTAAGAATTTAACAAATTTAAAAGGCAAAATACTTATGGTTGAGCCAGAGTCAATCACACAAGGTAGTTCCCTGTTATTTACATATCCTGATACAATTAACTGTCATATATTATCAGTAGATGGTTGTGGTTGACTAAGAGGGGGTGCAGAAGATTGCAGAGGCCTAACATTGAATACACAATCCCTCTCCCAGTGATAAGCATTTTGGATACCTCTATTTAAACACATTCGACATGGTCGACTAGGAAGCCTTCTTTGATAATGATTGACAGGCAATCTGGGACTAACGAACCTGGACGTTGAAGGGTTAAAATTAGTTGCTGCTTGGAAATTTGGATTCCTGTAATTAGGTTGAGGGCGAATCCAATGTATAGGTGAATTAATTGGTTGAGAAAAAGGTCTGGAATTTTGAGACATATTTCTAACATTACTATTATTGTTACTGCTAGAATGAGATGGAATGACAACAAGTTGTTTAACTAATCTATACCAATCGGTAGTAGATTCAGGAGGATTTACTATTAAATAGTTCTGGTATTCAGGTTTTAAGCCATCTGTCAATCCTTGTAAAATAATAGTTTCACATAGTTTAAGTTGTCGACCTATCTCTATTTTCTGACGGAAATAATTTTCTAAGTTGTTTAGGTCATGCAATTTCAGCAAGGCGAAAGCAGAAAAACGGGGGACTGTTACTTTCAGAAATTTTTCAGTTAAGATCTCAGCAATTTTTTCATACTCTTTACAATCTAGACATTCATTAACATACACCTTTAATGCTTCGCCCTTCAAATATTTGGAAATATTGTTGATTTTCCACTCTTTTTTATCTGGAGGGGCTGATCCTTCAAAGTGTCTAAGCCAAGACACAACATTCATCCCACTTTCTGGGTCAAAAATAATAACATTAAGCTCTTTTTCAGCCATTTTGGTTTGAGTACCCTTACTTTCAACAATAACTTTAACAAACCCTGACTTTAATAACATGTAAAAAAAATAACAATGTATAAAGAATTCTTTAACTTAACAACAACTGTAAATATCTAACTCTTAATAATTTAAATAACAAACTAAATAATATTCAACAGTAAAAAAGTCCAATTCATATTAAAATTCATTTCACTTAAATAGTAAATGTAAACTACTACTATAATCTTTCTATAAATAGATCCACTATATATGAATATCACAATTTAGAATGAAATAAATAAAACACTTTTTTAAAATAAGTATCATTATTTCGTAAGAACAATTTTTTTGGCTCTTGAATTGTACTCTCAGAATATAGCATCAAAAAACAAAAGTAATAAAATAAACAAATAAATTAACTGAACAATAATTTTACCCTTTCAATGTTACTCAACTTTCTTTTGAGATAACACATTTTTTTTTTTCACATTAATAAACTTCAAAAGCTATTTTTGCGATTATTATGCAATCACTGAAGCTGTAATTTCAGATAATCTAATAAATTTTTATGCATTTTTAGAATGGCATAGAATATGTTCCAATACATGTTACTTGAAAAGAGATTACTCATATATTTTTTCAATAAATAGAAATTATTTCCTATGAATAAATATCACCGAATGAAAAGGGACTATAATTAAATGATAAAATAAGAACATAAAATGAAGTTACTCTTGTAAAATGAAGTAATATAGGAATAAATATCAGAGCAGTTCAAAACTTTCAGTAATATTTGTGAGCTTAACCAAATAAAATTAATTTTTTAACAATATATAAGAATAAATATTAAATTTCGTAAGTTCTAAATGTTCAGGATAAAAGGAACAAAATTCTTCTAAAGTATTCTAAGAACAATTTTTGTTCTATATAAGCCAATAATAACAAATCAATAAAATAAGAAATCAATAAAAATAAAAGAATAATTTAACTTACAGACGTCACTTCTGGGATAAATTTATAAACACTTATGAGTGATAATTTGACAACTAATCGGTAGTTGTTCTCCAATATCACTGGGAAGTCTCCAAAATGTTTTTATTACACAGGTCATCAGTTATCCTGCCGGCTTTTTTGATACATTCCTGTCGAAAATTGGCACATTATAGACGATCGCTATTGCTGTCGACTTGAACGTTCTTTCCACCAGACAATCGGAACATCTCAGTCCGAAACCACTAAAATTACCTGATAATCATATCGAGGTAGCCGCAGTCGAGATCGTTGAAATGTAGTCATGACACCCGGACAGGGCACCACTTCGAGTCGCTCACCATGAAGACAAATCTCGAAGTATATCACATCGGAAATCGTAGTGTATTTGCAGTCGTAAAAATTGAGCAGAGCCAGTGAAATCCAGAAGAAATTTCCCAAAAACATTAAAAAGAAGACTTAATAACTTAATAGATGAGCAGTGGCTTTATTGTGATCACAGAGATGAAAGCAACTCCACCAACTTTCGCTTTATTAAAAACTGAACACATTTGAAGATCTTGAAGAATTAGCAGAGCTTGAAGAACATACTACCGATGCATTAGTGTAGACTCCCCAGTGACAGCAATTAGATGACAACCACTAATTCGTGTAAATTCTGTCTCCGAAGCCAGTGTAACCGTATAAATACTTCAAAATTTGGCCCAAAGGTACAAAACGCGGGAACAAGCTGGTCCACTCGCATCCATGTTCGGAGGGCGCTAGGGGGATAAAGAAGGCGGAGCTTTCTCGCTAATGGATGAAAAAATGAGGCCACGAAGACGTGTCTCTGACGTATGATTAAAACTCTTTAACAGAAGCGGCAAATTAAAAAGGTAAAAAGGCCTTTGGGCGCGAAAACCGCTTGGAATCATGGGATGCCGAATGAATTAAATAGAAATAAAAATGGTATTATGAAAGTTCCAAAGAAAAAAAATTAAATGTCTCAAAAGAAGAAATTAGGCAGGTGCGTTTAGAGGCAGTGTTGCAATTTAAGAGAATAAGGTTTTAATAAATACGTGTAGCTTTTAACAGATTAAGATTTTTAGAATGATAAATAACAGAATATTTTGATTAAGTTATGGAATAAAATACAAAATAGATTTAAGAGATATTTTAAAAAGAGAGGGAAAAAAGAATTGAAGAATTTGGAATAATTTAACTAAAGAAATAGGGCGAAAATTTTTTATTATTACATATATATATTATGTACATAATACAATGTTCATTGTTCGCTCGCTGTATTCAAATGCGTACCAAAAGTTGTATGTACAAACACCACCAAACAATTGTTTCACTTTGTTCAAAGGCAGTTCCTGAAATCAAAATTGGGTATTTACGGGTGCTAGCTGCAATAAATCCCCAAACAAAATAATGTTTTTGCCACCAAAACTGTAATCTCGCTTGTTTTTACAACATTCGCCAAATCGTAAGCTGATCATCGCCAATGTAGCATTCGAAACCATACTGCACTCATCGATAATTATTAAATCCAATGATTTCCTTTGTTGCTTAAATAATTCCAAATCGTCAGAATTAAGCTTAAATTATTCTGCTTCATTCGTTATGTTGGACGGGTAATATGAAAAACGTGTGAATTGTACTTCTTCCAATGCTGAAGGCAGCAATTCCCGCTGGTGCTAGGTACTGCAGCAGCATCACACTGTAAAAATTTTTCCCTAAGGTTCCGGAAAACAGTGGTGGTATTAAGATTCCACGGCTTTTGGCTTTTACGTTTCACAACAAAGTAGTCAAACATTCCAATTTTCAATAATCAATATACTTTTTTTATTCAGTGTATTATTTAAGCAATTAAATTTTAAAGTTTCGTATTAAGAGAAAATGAAAATTCAAATAATGAAGCATAAAAAGATTTAAATTAGCTACTCACTTTATCGGTTGATATCCAAACAAAGAATGGCATTTGTTCAGATTGCATTTGTTTCTAAGTACCTAGGCAGCTGTTCTTTATTCTTCTTTAGTTATCAAAATGGCTAATGGAACATAAAACATGAAGCACGCATTCGCAGAATGTAGTTTACGGAAAAGTTGAAACCTCTCAAAAATATTACACAAATTATTGCCGTAATTGACGTGGGACATAAAGAAATTCGAAATTCTGGTAAAATATGCGAAATGTTTCAGGATAATTTCCTGAAACGTTTCAAAAATTTTTTACCGTGCATTATTGTGATTACTCATTAAACGAACTTTCTCACTGAGTAATTAAATTAGAAAGCTTTTTCCTGTACCAGCAACTCCGCTTACAATCAGATTTATGAGTGGAATAGATCGGTCTTTCTTTTGATCTTCTATGTGATTTATAATTGATTCAAATATTTTCCGTTGGTCAGCATTCCTTTTTTTTGTTCAATTTATCTTCATTAATAACAATTTCTTGGTGAGTTTCAATGTTATCAAAATCTGTGGCTATCATATCAACGCCTTCATTTGGTTCTTCGATATTTTCAAGCTGGTCGTGCAAATCACTTTCTTGTTGCAACTTTTAAGCCAAGTCGATTGCAGCTTGTAGTCGTTGTTTTGTTTTGTTTCGCGACATTCTTCCATCTCTGGAAAAAATTTCACAGTGTGCTCAAGGGATTCACGATAGAGCTTAAATTCTCCCAATAGGTCTTCTTCGTTTCGCTAAGGCTTAAACATCAGCAATGAATGATAGTGCAACTCAATTCCAGCGTCCGTTTTCGTGTTATGATAGGGCGTTTTAAAAACAACTGGTTTCAAACGTTTTCTGAACCAACTGAGGTTATTTTTTAATTCGTAATATTCTACAGACTTTGGTTCATTTCGTTCGTATTAGTACTTAGCGGCCAATTCGTATAAACACATGTTTTCCAATTTGACATGTCGATTCGGGTAATAATCATCAATCAAATTCCGAAAGTAAATTTCGGTAGATCGTTCATCCTCTTTTGCCAATAACACCAAATCATGGTGACTTTAAGCATTCTTCGTTGGTCTTTTTTCATGCTGGTACTTAAGTATTGCACAGAATCCCATGAATAAAAACATTTATGGCCAAGAATTTTATCTGCGGCTTCGCAACTTCCAGTTTCTTGACTAAGCAAGTTTTATCTGGCAAAAGCGGGTAATCTGGCACCAGGACTTTTCTTTTCGTCAATGTCCTTCCAAATCTCTTCTCTACGACTTTTTTTTCCGGTTTGGTTATATAACGCATAATGTAACGATTTAACACCAAACTAGAGTCTCCAACAAACTGGGTGTCAATATTAACGGCTCACATGAGCAAAATCGCAGGATTATAATCATTGATCCAAGTTTGTTTTTCTGATCGTTTCAAATCATATAACTTTGTAACATGGTGTTCACCTTTTCGAGATAAAATGCAGTCTTTCACAGAATTTAAAGTTCAATGTTTCACCAAACCATACTTCTAAATTACGTGTAATAATATGCAGCCTGATTATGGCACATTATTCATGACCTGGCAGGCATACTGGCGGCTATAGAAAACAATGTAGTTGATGTAAGTAGTATCTACACAGATTACTGGAGAACATATAAAACAGATGAACTGCGAGATGTTGAATATGATCATTTCACAGTAAATCACAAATATAATTTTGTTGACCCTAACGGATGTCATACCCAAAATGTTGAGAGATTATTGGGCATTGCAAACAGGTGCAATAAAAGACATCGGGGAACTTTTCGTCATCATTTACATTCGTATCTCATAGAGTTCATATGGCGACGTCTTCATTCAAAAAATGAAATGTTTACTGCGATGCTAAAACACATTTGTAATTTCATGCCAGCAGTTTAATAAGAGTTTTATTTTATTACTTTATTGGGGAAGGGTTCCATATCCTGCGCCGGTTCGCGTGTTTAGTGAAAAAACACAAAATGTTGCCAAAAGGGGTGCGACGTCACGTAGATAAAGTAAATTCCAGTAGTTAAAAATGCAACCCCAAAGGCTGTTTTCTTATTTTAAGTATATATTTGTGTTTTAATAAAATAGTGCTTAAAAGTCTGTAATTTTCAAACGTTATATTTTTTAAATGCTCACTTTCGTTTCAACATTTTTTCTTTCAAATGTTTTGATACACGGGAATTTTATTTTGCGCCAACTATTACGCTGGCGATAATGGTTTTTGCATAACGGAAAAGTACCGAAAAACTGATTTACATTCAATAAATAACAAATCACAATTTTTGGCACGGTTTGCATGACAACACGATTTGTAGACAACTACTGCTCGGTCAGGGTTGAAATAATTGGCGTATTAGCAAACATTTTGGCATGGTGTATGTATAACGGAAAAGTACCAAAATGAAAGATACAGCACAAGCTGTACCGGAACGACTTAATAACGACGACATTGAAAATTGTTTTCCGCATATTTTACGTGAATTAGATGAAATTATGAGACACAATTCTTTTACACAAGCATATAAAATGCTTAGTGAATTTGAACGTGAATAGCAGGAGCATGTTAGGTGATACAATTTTCCAATAAATATATTTCCTCATTGTCGATGAATAGTCTATGAGTATATTTATCAATTATTTCAAATTTAATGTGAAAACCACGATTTCTACCCACCGTCTTATAACGGGCATTTACGCTAGTGTGAAAATAAGAACAAATAAGCATGTTTGTCTCATGATTTATTTAATTTGAATGAATTATGTTACATACATATTAATAATACTTGTTTAAACTTTCGTGCAAACGCGCGCGTTTGCTGTGATAAAAAATGAAAAGAAAAATCAATGTTCAACCGGAGCTTTACAACATAAATTCGATTTTCTCAGCGACCGTCAAACATACAAAGATAAAAAAAACCTAAATTAAGTTTTACCAAGAGGAAAAAAATAAAACAAAAACGAAGTTAATCCGCCCAGCGGTTAGCTAGCTTCACTTTGTTGAACTTTGCGTCTTCATTTTTTCGTTTAAAGTTAAATAAAAAACTACAGTAAACTACAATATATTTTTAATGCTATCATTTTATTCGTCTCGTCGAGTTCTATCTTTCAACAAAAAAATCAATGTCGTATGTCAACTGGTTCACCAGAAATTTCAGAAAAACGTTTGTATTTTCTATTTCTTAAACATATTATAGCAAACGCTGCCGCGTTTACTATGATAAAACACTTTCCAACATTAAAAGAATATTAGTAAGAAATTTCATTTCTTCATTGAATGAAATGAGATAGATAAAGAATAAATTTAAATAAAATGCACCGCAAACGATCCCCCCCCCCCCATACCTTATGTAAAGGAATTCCTTTGTGTATCTCCGTAAACGGGCTATAAATGCTAAACACGTCATTTTCAATAGCAATGCTTCTATAGTGAGCTTCTTTAACATATGTAAATTACAAATAAATCATAGCATACTTACGCATATTACAGCACGGTCAGACCAGACAGATAGACAGACCAAATTCATAAACACTGTTCAACTATGTGGGAAAGTGTTAATAAGAAAAAAAGATCATTTGTAAATGATAGATTATGAAACGCTTTCCAATATAGTCAGAATACTGTAAACGCCCCCCCCCCTTTAATAAAGTAAAAAATAATATCTAAAAAAAAATAACAAGTTGGAAATTGTGCGTTAAACGTGACAAATGAGGTGCGTTCGTACTGTAACTAGTTTTACAATGTAAAAAAAAAATCATAGTTATTATTTCAGTGAAATGAATTATTTCGCCTGTTATGAGCGAACTGAGCATGCCTTTTTATTTCTTATTACGTATGCTACGTTTACAGATGCGAATTTTTGTTCGACGCCAGACAGCGCTTCAAAATTCACCATGGGGCTTTGCGAATGATTACCTCCATGTTTTAATATTTCAATGACTCACGATGAACGAATCTCCTGTGTTTATTTACTCTAATAGATTGAGATATTCGGCTGTTAACCTAATTTACACTGAAGTTATCTCAGAATATATACATTTTTTTTTATATAACTCATCACTCAATTCATCTTTTGAATGTAACTATTGAATGTAATTGAATGTAATATTTGTTTTCCTCAGTCACATGACTTGTGCTTTTATTACATAGATTACGTATGATAGGATTTAATAGAATAAAGAAAACTTTTATTAGAATCTTTTTAACGTTTATTCGATTTTCATAAAATTTGAAATGACTCGACAAAATTCTATATATATATTCTAAACATTATATATATTAAATTTCACACCATTCAGTTGGGTAGTTTTAGCGCTGTTATATGCGGGTGGACGGACAGATGGACGGACCAGACGACGACTATAGGCGTTACATATTTATATAATTACGAACGCATCAAAAAATGCATAACACATTTGAAAACCCAATTTCAGCAATTACTGCCCATAGTCGGAAAAATATTCAAATTATTTTCCTCAGCCCTGTATATGATCCACAGATTTGTATATATACTGCTTAGTATGCCAAAATTTAGTTCAGTTATGATGCATAACACAGTTGAAAATTCCCTTTCATGAATTTCCGTCAATAAACAGAAATATACTAGACTTCTTTTGTGCAGTCCTGTATATGATATATAAAGTTTATACACATCAAATAATGTGCAACAAATTAGTTAAATTTAAAAACATATACTACAATGTAAAGCTAATTTCCAGCAATCACCACTCATAGACTCACTGTAACCGAATTATTTTGTGTGTTACTGTAAATGAACGAAGTGCTACGCAAATCATATTCTACAGTGAGCTTCTTGTAGTGCATTTCAGTAAGGTATATTCATTTCAATATATTTGAAATAGAGTAACATCGTTAAAATACGATTTTTACCCATAGACTGTAATATAACGGAATTCTTTTGACTGTCCCTGTAAACGAGCTATAAATGCTTCATTTACTGCAACAGTTTATTTTAAATTTCGAACATGCCATAATAAACATCTATAACATACATCGATTACACGGCAATCCGATGTATATTTATGCAAGGTAGATCTCGAATAGACATGCAGACAGACGGCCAGACGCTTAAACAAACGGAATTCATAAACACATTTTAACTATGTTGGAAAGTGTTAAAAAGGGGTTCGCCATGTACGTGCAATTCTTCAAGAGTACGCGAAACATAAAAGTTTGAGAATCACTGGTCTAACATATAACGTACTTTTAGTTATCTTGAAGAAATATTTTAGAAAATTTAACTGCATCATTTATTTGAGTAATAGGTGTAATGATAACGTCTCATATATTTGGCCAAAATGTTATGAAATCGTAGTGATTTTCTAATGAAAATGTTATTTTTAGCAACATGTAATTTAACATTTCATTTAACCAAACTTTACGATTCAACAGTTAATATTTATGTTTAAATATAGAGGATAGAATAATCATCGTTCAACTAAAATTTACATAATTTCAAAATAAATCAGGTTTTCTGTTATTAATATAAATTTAGGAATTTAATCACTTTGCTAATATTCTTTGATTAACGTATGGAGAGTTTGAAATTAGTGTCCTTATCTTATACTTTTACGTTGAGAATAATGTTCAATTTGAACAAAATGTTACCAAACACGCTAAGACCTATAAAAATTCATAAGGGCTATAAAACGCTAAAAATTTCTATAAAGGCGTCAGAAAAGAAAGAATATGGAAATTATAAAAGTAATTAAAGAATTACTAAGGGATTATTAAGAAAAAGTGTTAGGACGGTGGGAAATTTTATTACGCAAAAGACCAGTGAAGGGAAAAACTAATGTACTGGCAGAAGAAAAAAGTATTCTCCTACTAACTCTGCCACAAATCACCTTATAAAACAATGACTGGTACCAACCGATTAGTAATATCACGTATACTAATTAATGCTATAAATTAATTATGCTTCGGTAGATATATTTAAATTGTAGTAACAAACTTTAAAATTTGCAATGGGTCATATTAGGGTCACTACAAGCCAATGCATTTCAATGTGAATGCAAGTTGTAACAGTTTTTAAATTGTTCAACAGGTAGAAGAAGTAAGCAAAGTCACAAAATTAGTAACATTTCGCCAAATTTGGTGAAATGTTTGCGTTATTGGCGATATTTGATGGGAAAAACGACTTTGAAGATAACCAATGCCAAAACATATGATTGGCGCCAAATGAAAGAATGTGCCAAGTCTGCGACTTTTCTCCAAATTATGACAATATTTGGCGAAAAATTGGCTTTTAGACTCTAAAGGAATTTTCTAGGAATTCACAATAGATACATTATTCAACCAATCAGAGTCTATAGAACGTTCTCAAAAATAGAATTCAATCACTCAGGGCAGATAGAACTGATTATTATATGTTGTACAAAGAATTTTTTTGTTATATCGGGTTAAACACAAAGCTATTTTTAACCTAGCACAGCTTGGTCTTCCCAGCTGATAGACTACTTTATTTATGGATTTATTGACTACTTTGAACATTAAAGCTTTTAAATAAATTGATTATTACCTATCCATTCAACACATTTTAATAAAACTGCACATTAAAATATTTTATATAATTATACGAAGCCATTGTACTGCATTATCTATCATGTTCATCTTAATGAGTAAATAGTGAACTATGTAAATAAACCAGCTTGACAAACATTGTATTATAAAGATGATATATGAATTTTGAAATTAATAATCTTTGCTATAGATACTCTATTTGAAATGCAAACAACGTGTTGGCTGTTTATACACAGTTGATTGTTTCAAGAATGTTTATAGAATGTTATGTATAAAAGTTATTTAAAACTCTTGAAAGCTTCAGAATGTTAGAGGGCAACATTGAAAAATCTGTCAATTTGTTACCCTCAGATTATAATTCTAAATTCCTGACAGAAAAATGACAGTGTTTACAAATCACAAAATGTTGGACGAATTTTTATCAATCAATTATATGCTTTGTTGGAACTATTTACTTAAAAAGTTATTTTATAATTTAAAACTTCTACAAGAATACATATTAAGCGTACTTGATATTTGATTTATAAAATATTTTTGCAAATCAAGCGAGAACACAATATATAAATTTAGCTCCGTTCAGTTTACTTAAAAAAATAATTAAATCTGGTAGAAATTTCACTGCACTTAATGTTGAACAAATCAAACTGGGTCTCAACTTGTTCGAAACTTTTCAAACATAAGTTTAATTTGTGACTTCAATAATGATAAAAAAAATTACAACCACAAATGGGCTAAAATTTCATAACTGTGATTTTTCTGTCCCCAGTATATATCTCTCGGCATTTCTTCGCAATATAAAATCTCATTTAATGTTAAAATGTTCCTCTGTGATTGTTATTCAATATTATGTTACTTCTTCTGTGAAAATCTGTTTTTCTTTTAATCAATATTTAAGCTAGGATTTTTATATCTAAAAAGTCATGACTGTCCTCTGTCCTCAACCCATAACTTGATCATTCAAATTGTCAACAAACAATAATTATCAAAATATTTTGAAAAAACAATGCATTTATTATAAAGATGAATATCATGGAGCATAATAATATAATTTTTATATGAATGAAATGCGTAATATTTGTTTTTGTTGGATTTAAAGATGTTTCCTTTTTTTATCATTACTCTCCCGGTATATGAATTTCTTTATATTTCCACCAAAATTTTGAAGTCATTTTCAATATTGTTTCCAGTAGAGGAGCAGAGAGCACATGTTGTTCTTAAAAAGTCGCCATGGCTTGCCGTTTGTTCTTTAAAAGATTTTTTTGGATTGAAAAGAATGGGGAAAAGGTAAGCGTAACCTTTATTTACCATCACTACTGTTTGCATTGTTAATTTAAATATAGATATTTGTAGATTAACCAATATTTAGCCATTTAATCGTAGGTTTGATACGTCTTTGAAAATATTGTATACAACATTCCAAAAATGTTATTTTTTGAGTAAAGTGGCAAAATTGCAAAAAATAGCACTACTGTCCCTATTACTTCTGTCCCAATTTTTGTTTTGTCCCTTACAATTTATGTTTTGTCTGATAAAAACTGCCATATCATATTTATTTTTCAATAAAATTCGTGCCCATCTACTATTTATTATTCTGTAATATGTCAGTGGTTACTAAAAACTCAAATTGAGCATAATATGAGACTTTTAAAAATCAGATATCAGCAGAAAATCATCAGCCAAAAATCACACTTATGAAATTTTGGCCCATATAAGGTATAAAAATTCTTAAAATGCTGAATTTTTATCTCATACACGAAATGTACAAATAATTTTTTTACATAATTCTATAACATAAGAGGAATTTATTTTAAATGAATAAAGCATTTGTAGCTTAATAAATAATTTATTATTAATTAGCAATCTCTGTAAAGAACATACAAACAAATTACACAGGTCTACGATGAAATTTTTTCCCAAAGTGCAAAAGGTTTCTTATCTAATCCGTATACGGAATTTGAAAGAAAAAAAATTGTCCAACAATTTTGTCACGCATAGTATTGAAACAATTAAAAAACTTCTGTCAGGTTAGTAAATTATAAATTAATTCATATATATATCAGAATTTTCAGTTGGTAAATTGTTGGTAACTAGGGGTTCCAACCCAGACTTCCCGGTTATAGAATGTAGGTGAAAACCATTTTTTTAATTGAAAACTCTAATATATTTTTTACATTTAATACAGTTTTCTATATTGTCCACTAACAACACCAAAAAGTATATATATATATATATATATATATATATATATATATATGAATTATGTATTTAAATAAAGTTTTGAAATTTATTAAAAGCGATATTTTCGTATTAGACTCAAGCCAGGAGTTAGTAGCCAAATAAAATCGTCTAGATTTCGTTACTTACATCAAGTAGCCTTTTCGATTCTGAATATTTCAGTGGTTTAAGAGCGTTGTTCCATTAAATGTCTGTTAAATTTGTTCTTCATTGATATTGTTTAATTATTTAATTTATTTTTTGCTAATTTAATTTTTTATGGAATATCAGCCGAAAAAAAGCTGAAATATTTATATTGCTTTAAGCGTAAATGGTTTAATCTTTCGTATTTGAGATGCACGCGATAGAGATCATGCTTGAAAATTATTTTAAATCATAAAAAGAAAAGATCAATAAATTCAGATGCAGTTTTCAAACCAATTGCATTTGAAAGTACATATTTTTTTTATTTTCGACAGTGAATATTAACGGTTATTAATAGAAATCGTGCGATGTTTAGAAGTTAAAAAATGTAGTAAAAGCCAAATTTACTGGTGAAGTTGTTGCCACCGTCAATATGACGTCAGCTTTATTTACGGACATGTTTTTGTTTAATAATACATAAGGGGATCCACCCTGGGTTACAGAATACAGGGGAAAACAATTTTTTTTTAATTGAAAGCTCTATAAAACTTTTTGCATTTAATATACATTTTTCGATTGTCCATTAACAATACCAAAAATCATTTTTATATTAAAAGTAGCAATTAGACATTCAAAAAAAGTTTGAAATTTATTTAAAACGATACATTTGTATTGGCTTCGTGCCGGGAATTAAAAGCCGAAGAAATCGTCAAAGGTCGCTCTTACAACAACCTTTTGGATTCTGATAATTCTAGTGGTTTATGCGCGTAGTTCGATTACGTGTCTTAAATTTGTGTTTTATTTATATTTTATTAATAAATTTATTTTTTAATGAAGATTTAATTTCGCCATGGATTAGAGGCCGGAAACAAATGCTGAACTATATATATTAATTTAAGTGCTAATGGATTATCTTTCGTATTCATCTGCACGCGATAGAAATAGTTTAAAAAAATCATGCTTCAAAATTATTTTAAAAAGCTTAAAAACTAGTAAATTGCGATACAGTTTTCAAACAAATTGCCTCTGAAGGCACATTTTGTCCCTATTCGACGGTGTAATACTTGAAAATGAATAGAAATTTAATTGTTTGGTGTTGCCAACATCAAAATGACATCAACGTTACTCACGGACATGATTTGTTTTATAATATGTATAAGATGGGTGCGCCCAGGGGTAGGGAAAACTAATTTTTTAATGTAGCTAACTACAACTACAACTACTTTGTCGAAAATGTAGTTAACTACAACTACAACTACTTGTTTTAAAAAGTAGCGACTACAAACTACTTTTCAAAAGTAGTCACTACTTCGCTACTTTCAAATTTTGTCAAAGTGTCCAATTTACACAAGAAATTGAAGACACAGAATAATACTAAAGTGATCCCTCGTTATATCACATCTGCCAGGATACAATTAAATAAATACGACATAACCGAGGGCATTAAAGAATTAATAAAGATAACATATAAAAAAATGTTTCGTGTTTGCCTCCAAAACGCTAGTTTATACACACTTAACAAATTTCATAGCAAAATTAAGAAAGATATTATAATCTACAATATTGGCAGAAAAACAAACCTAAATGCAAACAATAAATCTGCAAAAAGAGCAATTCCGAATAATAAGAAGCCCGGCGTTAAAATATGAAGGCTTAATAACGAATAAATAGACAAGTACAGGAAAATTAATTCTTTTGGTGGGTTAATAGTTAATTTCAGCAGCAAGTGACAATTGAAAAAATCTATAACTTCATGCAATGCATGAAGCTCAGCTGAGATACACTGTAGCTGAGATTTGCCACTTCGATTCGCAAATTATTGAGCAGAACAAATTCTGCACAATAGAAGCAATTTCGACGACGTGCTTTGTAGAATGGCATTTCCCCCCCCCCCCTGAAGTAGTGTTAAAAGTAGCGTAGGTTCTCGCTACAAACTACTGATTTTTTGCTACACTACAGTCGCTACACTACATTATTCAAAATGTAGCGCGCTACACTACAAACTACTGTAAAAAGTAGCGACTACAGTAGTACTACTTCCAACCGCTGGGTGAGCCAAAGGCGGCCATTGTTTCTAAGGTAGACCACCCCTCATAAGTAAAATTAATTTAATTTTTAATCACAAACTGGTGCTACTGCATTGTCAAACATTTATCTTCAGTACACGTGTCTGAATTTAAAGAAATAACCTTGATCCTCCGACATTTTATGCAGTGATTTCACTTTCGAGGAGCAGTCGTTCTAATTTCCAGGTAAGAAGAAATTTTAATTTACTAGAGTTTAAATTCTTAGAACTTTGAGTTATGATAAGTTTTCTGAAATCTTATTTCTTTCTCTTTAACCACATTTACTTCAATTCTAAGAAATGTATCAGATTAATACTTTTACGTCGTGCAAATGGCGACCATACGCATGTTCCCAAGGTGACCACCTTAGAAAACAACTGTGGAAATCAGTGTAGTGAGGGGGATTTTTAAAATGCCTACATAAATATCTCAAAAAACATGTTAACATTTATTGTTAACACCAGAGATCACTCAAAAGAAGTCAGTAACTCACAGAAGAAAATCCCTGAACTACCGTGCAGAAAAAGCGTTTCAAGGTCTTTTCGTGTCATAAGATAAGAAGATTAAGAAGAAAAACTTGATAGATATCAAAAGAAAGAATGGATCATCAGAGAATAATTGTAAGCACATTTTAAAAGAGATTTCAATACATGAGCCGCTTTTGGAACACTATGTACCAAAAGTGGTCCACAAGCTGCAGTTCTGAAATCGTATTATAAAAGTAATAAAATTTTATTTTACAAAGAAAAGTATACTTGATATGTTTCAGAGATAAGTGTCAGACATACACACTCAAGCAGAAAATTACAAAAAATCCTCAAAGCTGAACTATGAACACCTTTGGCTTACCTATCTTAGTCGTAGAGACACCAAAAATCAATAAACAAGATAACACACTATTTTTGATTGCTGAATAGGAAATGACAGCCAAGCAGTGCAGAAGTCAAAAGTTTTAAAAAGAAAGGAAGGATATTGTTTTTTTCCAGAGAAAGGAAAGATATAGCAATAATTTTTGATTTTTTGGCAGCTAGGAAAATCTAACAAAAAAAAAAGTATGATACTGTTTATATTTAAGGGTTTTTCAGTATTGCTTTTTAACACCACTTGGTCTTTTGTCAGATTTTCCTGAATATTCATCTTCACTTTGTGGAAAAACTTTACATGATAGAAAGAAAAGCTTGTTAATTTTTAATTCTGCATATAAAGAAATATTAAAATTACCTAAACTGCTACAGAAAAAGGCATAAAAGTTATTTTTTGCTTATCTTTATTATAACTTCAAGATGATATACAAAGTATAAGTATTACTTAAATTACTTCCATACTGTATTTACTATGCGAATCCTTTCTAAAGCGTTGAGAATTTCAACGCTATGCACAATAATAACAGTACGTTTTGTAATATTTTAGATTTTAAATTTCAGGCATCATCAATCTTTTAAACTGTGACAGTTGAATTTAAAACATAAGCTGCAGAATTTTGGTAAATATCTTTACCATAAAACTCAAGAAGTACGCATTTCTTGAGTTTTATAAATAAAATATTTAAAAGTATATCGTAAAATTTATGAAAGTGTTTCGTTTAGGTAATGCATCATGTATAGTTTTGAAAAACTAAATCTAATTCAAACAAAAAATTCGTAATTTTTTATTCTTAAAATTTATTAATATATTATTATAAAAAACATAAATAAAAAATAAACATCTATAAAAGAACTATGGTAAGGAAAACAAATGCATAATGCCAGATAAAGTGACCATTTTAGTAAAATGTGTTAAAGAAGATAGGCAGATAAAGCTCATATTTGTGGTCCGTGGATATTGTCAATATTATATTATATAATTTTTCTAAAATATTTTTGATTGTTCAAATATAATTTAGGATCTACAATTACTGCATTTCTGATTAAATTTTGTTAAAATTTTTTTGAAAAATGCTCAAATAAGTTATAAAAAACCAGAAATATAGGTCAATTTAATGCAAATGTTAATGCAATTTTAACATTTTTATATTAATGAGATTATCAAACGACATCAAATTGATTAAAATAAATGCCAAGATACATTAAAACTTGTTTAACAACCAATGTTTAAAATCCTGTATACAATATTAAAAGAATCTGCTTAAGAAATTCAATAATTGAACTAGTAAATACAGATTGCAAACTTTATAAAAACAATCAAAACATCTTTGAAAAAAATCTCGAATGACTCCACTCGGCTTTCCAAACTATAATGCAAGTGCCCAGAAAGTAAAAAGAATTTTTATAACTTTCTGATACAATGGAATAGGCTAGATTTGAACACTAGACCTCCCGTTTTGAAATTAGAGACGTTACCTCAAAGCTAGTGATGCTTGATGACATCAACGCAGTATTTATCACTGATACTCTGTCAGATTTTCTTGATAATTTTCTATCTAATCTATAGAATCGATCTCAAGATGATTTAGAAATAGATTATATACCTAATTCTTCGGCCAATTTGTACGAAGAAATACACTGTTCTTGCGACAGTGGCCTATAGCATATTAGCCCAATGGAAGTTCAATCGGAAGTACCGCTTTGGCGTTACCGTGTTCCCTGACACACATACATACAAATCAGGGTTACAATATTTTTTTACACTGTGTGTTCGGAAGTAAAAAGAGAAAAAAAATTGACATTGGCAAGGGGCCAAAAATCAATATTATCAACCATCTCCTTTGACTCTGTTGAGGAACTTATATTTAAGGCAGATTTTACTTACTGCATCCAATAAAATGATTAATGTGATCCTGGTTCATATTTCCCTATAGAATTCCACTGTGCATAAATAAATTTCTAAAACAATTTCTGAGTTTGTTAGAATAATACTTTCTGATATATGGTTTGTGAGTTAGATATTATCCATGTGGTACGTTTGTAGAATTTATTTGGAATATATAAAGCGTGAGAGGAATAGAAAGACAACCTTTTGAAAGTATAATAAATCATAAAAAAATCAGTGTAGAATGTTTCAGTTTTCACAGAAACTATTGGATTAAATTATTATTGTATTATGTTTATATGGTGCAAATTGAAATCTGGAAGCACTGAAATAACTTTTGAACGGATAAATCTCGAATTGTAAGACAAGTGTCTATAAACTGTGGGAATTGTGGGACAACTCGAACAATTGAAAATCGAGTTGTTTATCTCGACTGAAAAACCAATTAAAATTTATCGACTGTATAAAGCGTGGGAAAACTTATACAATGCAAAATTATCCACCAACCCCTAGAATTTATAATTCTTCATTAACAGATGACTGATCAAAGTAGGATTAATGTGGAAATTTCGATTGTTGAAAGCTTGGGAAAATTTAATCTTTCAAAATTTCTCGATTGTTGTTGAACTCAAGAAAAAAGTTAAGCAATGTAAAATTCTTCTCCATCTCCTAGAATTTAGAATTGTTTATTAACAAACGACTGATAAAAGAAGACTTAATATAGAAATTTCCATTTTTAACGCTAGGGAAAATTTAATCTTTTAAAAAATCTCGATTGTTAAGAGCATGGGAAAATTAAAACAATGTAAAATTCCTCTCCATTCCCTAGCATTAATATTTAGTATCCCAAGGTGAATTTTACGAAAAAGTTCATGTTGTCAAAATATGGTGATCGTATTGAAAATGTTAGTTTGTTACAATTTCTGTATGAAGACGACTTTTGTAAACATAAATTGAAAGAAGACACAATTTCCAATTGAATGGCTATTTCAGTTTTTATCTGCGACAGTTTGGTCATTAAAATGTATGGGATGTTCTCTTTTATTTGAAGCGACTGTACTTAAAAGAACTTGTGTTTTCATCGATGTTTGTCATTTGCTGAAGTTTCATAAATGCCATACTTTTATCACTACTTCGCAAACTTTCTAATTATGATAAAGCCGTTTCTTAAAAGGAATTTCTCACGCAATGACAACATTTCAATGGCTACAAAAAACTAGTCGTTGAGGGCCACCGTAATACTTACCCATCATAGATATGCATAATATAAAATATGAAAATAAAACATGTGTAAACTATTTATAAAATGCATTGCAATTCGAATAAAATCGTGGCTTGGTGACGTCATACACTTTAAATCGAGGCTAACGTAAAAGAAAGGCTACTGCGGTGCTTTACGCGTATCTTTTTTTACAGACCGCGAGAGTCACGTGATGCTCGAATGCACCAATGCAGATGTACGAAAAGAGCATCACGTCACACTAGCAGTCTGTAAAAAAAGATAAGTGGAATGTACCGCGGTAGCCTGTCTTTTTCGTTAGCCTCGCTTTAAATGCTCCATTACTGAATTGCGTAAAAGAAACATCCTTATAACTCCAAAATTGATAATCCTACTAACTAACGGTTTACTGCGTCGGATTAAGCGTCTCATTTCCAATTAAAATATATCTTTGAATCGAAATTTGAATGAAATACAGATTCATGAAAACTCGAAGAATATGGAAAATAGGATTACAAATATCTCGGCAACTCATTATTCTATCGACTTAATTCTTTATGCAAAATTTATGTTTTTTATTGTCTTTTGTATTCACTCCTTAAAAGAAGCAATTTCGAAAATTTTTATAGACCTTTTATCAGAACGAATATTTCGAGAGTCCGAAAAAAATAGTTCCGGATAATCGAAGTTACTGAAATTCAATATGCTTTTTCCCATTATTACATACTAAGTACTTACTAAATTTCAAGTCTCTATCTCAATTTGTTCGGGAGATAGAGCGTTTACAGACACACACACACAGACAGACGGACGGCAAATTTTTTTTTCTAAAAATATGTTTTTCAAAATCTTTAGTGTCTGAAACGTGTAAATCCGGGAATTTTTTTTTTTCGATTTTCAAAGCAAGACTTACCTTATACTACGTATGATGGGTTAGTAATGACCAACTCAAAAAGATGTAAAAATGAATCCAGTTTCTTATTTAATTATTTAAAAAAAAAAAAAAAAAACGTGTTATCCCTCTTTTAAAGAAATTTCTCCTCTGTGCAAAACCTTCCAAAAACATCATCTCATTATCGGCAATCAGCAAACAAAATTTCAATTTCTTCACATAAAATTCTGCTACATTCCAAACATTCCTGAAAAACCATATCTTTCTACTATCTGCTTTAAATCAGTAGAATTTTCAAAATGTTCAAAATGAACGATATTTATAACGCATATTTGTCACCTGGTATTTATAAAGTAAAAATAAATATATATATTTTTATTATTATTTGCTTCCTATTTGTTTTTTGCTAACATAACGTAACATTTATTCCTCAAATAAAACTATTCAATTCACATCATTATATAATCATGGCATATATTACAATGTTTTTTATTTGAAATGTGATTCTTTGAAATAAGCTATTTTTCTCGATATAGTAAATTTGTTACATCTTAAATTTTATCCTTTAATACCACAGTTTAAAAAAAAATCCTATTTGGTGTATGTTTTCGTATTTTAAAAGCTATCGGATAGATCTTCGGTTTTGAAATATAAGAGATTGCATTCTTACGAAGCTATATTTTCTGAGAATATCACAAAGTAATTGATGCAGAATGGAAAATGTACTTTAAAATATAGCTTGTAAAATCACAAAGTGTCGTTTCTGTACAAAAGAGGTAGGCAGAAAGATATTGATATTTGTTCCTCCAATTTTGTCTTATTTTATGTGGGATGTTTTGATTCGTTTATTATAATTTAGGATTTACATTTTCTGTACTGTGAAAACAGAAAAATGTTTCTTAATCTTGGAACGTATAATGTATCCACAAAAGAAAATATACAAAAAGCGTCCTTTATCTTTTGAAACACCAGAAAGTAACATATTTTTGAGATTTAAAGACGCATTTATAAAAACAGTTTCTTTTACTGTTACTGATTCCCGGAAACGTTTCCGAGTAGTGTTTATAGTGCACTAATCCGTTTTCTCAATTCGATATACAGGTATTTCGTGTGCTATCTATTCTCTAGTAAACAATTTCATGTTCAACAACATGTTTTAAAGACAAACATGATAAATTAATTGTATTAACTTTAAAATTACTATTATTTTGTTACTCTTGCATGTATAAAATCAATTACTGCAGCTGAAAATGTTTAAACGAGAATGAATAGCATCCTAAAATGTGATATTCTGGTTTGAGAAAATTGATTAATACACTATAAAACTACTCCGAAACGTATCCGAAAACCAGTGGCAGCAAAAGAAACCCTTTTAAAATAAATGCTTCTTTAAATTTCCAAACACATATTTGTTTCTGAGGTTTCTGAAGATCAAGAACACTTTTCGGAATCGTGGGTATCTCGGAAGAGGTTATTTTATATTTCCGTAAGTGGTTATATTATATTTTGGAAGATTAGGAAACAGTTGTCTTTTTTTACAATGTGCCTCTCTGATTGGTTTTTGTTTGAAGATTGGTCAAATGTGTTTAACTAGATCATAAACGGTTTATTTAGAAAATTTTCAGATTCTATTACACCAGTTTCTATTTTTACATCTATTTACATCTATTTGGAGCGTTCATAACATCATCGTAGTTTTTACATATGTTTTACATTATTTTTAACATATTAATACCGATTTCCAACCCTTTCTGCGGTATCAGATAGTGCGGTAAATTTTTTCAGTCCGTTCTTCCATTAACCCCTTGCACTGTAAAAAATGAAGTACTCAAAAATGAGTAAGTTCATCTACTCATTTCGAAATGAGTATTTTTGGATCAAAAATGAACATGTGCATTCTCAAAAATGAGTAAGTCCATGTACTCATATCGAAATGAGTATTTTTGGATCAAAAATGAACATGTGCATTCTCAAAAATGAGTAAGTTCATGTACTCATTTCGAAATGAGTATTTTTGGATCAAAAATGAACATATGATCAAACCCAACATACTTGTATATTTCAGAATGTGTAATGACGAAATTTCGGAGCCTAAAAAGCTATTATTTGAAGGAAAAACGAATAATAAGAGAAATGAAAAGTGGATCTGGTTGTTCTGGATTTTCATCAAAGTGGATCCACTACAACACATTTAATCTTTTTTTTCCTCACATTTTACTCATCTACTTTTTTTTTCTTGATAGTACTTCAAAATTATGATTTTTTTCCCACTAATTTTTTTAAAAATTTATTTTAACTTTTTTAACGTGAGGCAATATTGTGTTATTTAAAAGTTTCATAACATAATATCTTTGCAAATTATAGCTATGCAAATTGGTATTAAACTAAACTGATTTGGCTTACAAATTTATGAATTACGCTAAAATTTATTATTTTATAAATTATAATTTTACAAAGTTTATAATTTTAGTATTTTAATCTATGATCTTTTCTAATGTCATTTTTTAATTAATAATTCTTCGAACTACCTGTTACTTCAGACATTATTTTAATCTTTAACACATACAGACAGGCACTGTACATCCTTAAAAACATATTTAAAAACACATAAAACCAGTCCACACGCTGATGTCTCGTATTTTTGCTCTTTCAGTCCGATTTTTCTAAAACTATCCTTTCCTAACAAATCTATCCTCTATAAATATATATGTATATAAAAATAACTATCCTCTATCCCTTCCTAACAGATGGCGCCAGATGCTGTTAGGAGATCCCTATTAGTAAGGGACAGAGGGGGAGTTTCAAAGTCAGTAAAAACATTTGAGAAGGAGGCATGACCAGTCATGGCGCGTTGGTTTGAGTCGTCAGGTTAGTAAACAGGACATCGCGGGTTCAATTCCTCACATGGGCAAGGGTTGGTTAATTAATATAAACTCACGCAGGAATGAGAAAAGTGAGCAGAAATGTATATGTCCCTTATAAGGTTGTCCTCGCGAAGTAACTTTTTTTTATCCTATAAATTTTATTTTAACGACATAAAAAATTCTAATTTTGAATACATCCATGGGATCAAAAATGAGTACATAGCAGTTAATATTTGAATACATCCATGGGATCAAAAATGAGTACATGTGTTTCTCAATTTTGAGTACATTTGGATCGGAGCTATTTTGAGTATTTGACGTATTCAAAATTGAGTACTTTTTACTCAATTTTGAGTACCCATTTTTTACAGTGTGGGGACGAGCGACACGTATACGTGAAGCATAAGATGTTCAGAATCCTCGATTATTCCCACCAGTTATTTTTTACTGTAAGCTTTGCCTTATTTAATGATAGCATTTCTGCGATTCAATTAGGCGAAAATTTCTGTTTTGAAAAACCGGTGGTAAAAGATTAAAAATTCTGTAAATGACGCTCGTCGCGAAGGGTTTAATGCGTGGGAAATTTCGATTAGTGCGCAATAGAGTTCGGGCTCTTTTTTACCCGACTTCTAAGAAGGATAATGTGTTTGACGCGTATCTGGCTATGTATGTGGATTTCTTTATACCCTCGAAACATCCCAACGGCTGGATGGATTTTAATGAATAAGGTCTCTATCGATTTGTCTTAACCGTCCGATGGTTATAGTCTTGGTTTTGTTTTCATAAATTCAAAATGGCGGTAAATACAAAAAAAAACACGCACCACATATCATTGGTGGCATATCATGAATATCATTGGATAGGTCTTTCAAAATGAAGACTTACAGGCTTAGGTTTTGTTTTCATAAATTCAAAATGGCGGACATAAAATACAAAATGGCGGTAGAGACGAAAAAGTTTTTACGCACCATATTGAGTGGAATAGCATTGGATGTGTCTTTCAAAATGAAGACGATGTTTCCTAAACTATTTTACAGTCAGAAGCTCCGTTTTTAGTTCGCTTTTTACGCAGTCGGGTTTTTTGATTTTTAAAATTTAATTTGTTCTCGTTTGGAGCACGAGCTCAAAATATTTTGTGTCATTAGATCCCGAGCTCGCCCGACACCGATAACGAAAGTACGTAGTAGAAAATTGTTAATATTTTTTTAAAAATTGTTTCAAGATTAATTTTCTCATTTAAAAATCTCTTTTAACATAGATATCAGTATTAATCATAAATACTCCCTCATGACAATGTTTCATGATTTTCTCAATTCACATCATTATATAATCATGGTATATATTACACTGTTTTTTATTTGAAATGGGATTTTTTGTTTTTATTTGAAATGGGATTTTTTGAAATAAGCTATTTTTCTGGATATAGTAAATTTGTTACATCATATCCTTTATCCTTTAAAACTACAGTTTTTCAAACAATAATATTTGATGTCTATTTTCATATTTTAAAAGTTATCGGATATAAAGTCAATCTGCGGTTGAGAAATATGAGATATTAAATTCATACGAAGCCATATTTTCTGAGAATTTTATAGAATAATTGATGCAGAATGGAAAATTTACTTTAAAATATAACTTGTAAAATCACAAAATATCGTTTCTATAGAAAAGAGATAAGGTAGAAAAATATGCATCATTGGTCCATAGATTTTGTTTTCTTTTAAGTGGGATGGTTTGATTCGTTTATTATAATTTAGGATTTACATTTTTAGTCCAGTCATTTGGTAGAAAATAAAGGAAAGTTTTGGTGTAGATTTTTTTGGGGGGTCCCTTTATGTTTTTTGGGTCGCTGAACACAAATCCGAGGTTTTCCAGCAAAATTTTTTCCGAGGATTACTTTTTTTTTTACAAAAAACGTGTAAAAAACGGACTTTTCTCCGTTTTTTCAAAATAATTCCAAAATTATGCATTTTACGTGAAAGTCGGCAGTGTAGGAATTAATGAGAATAAAATTTCCTACATTTTATCTACCGAAAGGTTTTTTCTCTGATCAATAGTTTAGCCGTGAGAGTGCCTCAAAAATGGGTGTTAAAAACAAAAAAACTGTAAAAAAACGGGAATTACGGTACTGTATGTCAAAGTAACATAGAAACTAATCATTTTACGCAAATCTTAACTATTAATGTTACTAAAGATTATATGTTTGACTATATTTTATGCATTTGAGGTAGAGGAAAAGTGCGGATCCGATACCAGGGGAAGGTGGGAGCAGTGGGGCCGATCCAGCTACTCTCATGAGTCGTGGGTGCTACTCCTCCGGAAAGCTCGTATTCTAAGAGGCGATAACATTGAGAGTGGATAAAAGAGAAAAAACTGTAAAAAAAAACAACAGGAATTATGGCCCTGTATCGATGTAATATGAAAATTAACCATTTTAAGCAAACGTTGACTATTAATGATACTAAAATATATAGGGTTAACTAGATTTTACAATGAAGTTGCCTGATAATAAATACGACGACTCATTATCAATCATTATTTAATTATAAATAATTACGTACATTAACAACAAATATTAGTAAGTGCCGCAGAAATAGGTGTTAAAAACAAAAAGCGGGAATTACGGCACTGAACGTACGTCATATGATTAACTATATTTTATGCATCTGAGGTTCATTGTTTTCTTCATAACTAAAAATAAAAATAAAAACGGTATATCTGTGACCATCTGTCTCCATTTGCTCATAAAAATAAAATAATAATACAGAATAAACTTTTTAATTTGCCTTTTTAATAACAGAAAAATAAAATAAGTAAAACACACTTTCGCTTAGAAGAGCTGACACGTACTTCAGTTCCTAAAAGTTTATATTGCATAGGGTTGTTTCGCCTAAGAATCAGCCTTTTTCAACAATCTTCGATAAATATGTTGAGTACGTACAGTCACGGTACCAACCGCAGGCAGTAGTTGTCTTTGATGGCTACCCTGATGACTTATAAGGTGGTACAAAAACTGCTGAGCGTATGAGACGAGCAAGGAAACATTCTTCAACGGATATATTGTTTGAGGGTACAATGATACCTACCGTTTGCAAAGAAAAGTTTCTTGTTAACCCAAAAAACAAGGGTCGGTTAATATCTATGATGAGTGATTAGTTCTCATCAGCAGATATTGCATGCAAGCAAGCAAAAGAAGACGCAGACACTTTGATTATAAACGCTGCTTTGTCCTTGGCTCCATCAAATGAGAAGGTGATTATAGTTGGGGAGGATGTAGACCATTTTGATAGCTCTCTGCAGGGCTGAAAACGTTTCCTTTTTAAAACCTGGAAAGGACACTGTTTCTCCAGTGATATTTTCTCCAATTAATGCTGTGAGTTCAATGGTTGCGGAAAACATCCTCCTCCTACATGCTATGAGCGGGTGTGATACAACGTCAGCATCATTTATGCAAGGAAAATTGAAGTTCCTCAAAACTCATGTAAAGAGTCCAGATGTTGCTGATGCTGTTATTGTATTTAAAGACTCCAACGCTACTCAAGGGATGATTGCAGCTGCTGGGGAACGTTTCCTGGTCTCGCTGTACGGTTATAGTGGGACGAATGTGCCTTCGCTGAACCACCTAAGGTACATTTCGTACAAGAAGTCAGCATTTAAATACAATTCAAATATTGCTGCTTTACCACCATCTGCAGCTGCAGCACGACAGCACTCTTTAAGAGTATATCACCACGTGCAGCAATGGCTAGGAGTTGAAAAAAATGTTGAAGAGTGGGGATGAAAAAAAAACAAATATTGGCCTTGAGCCTGTATTTACTTTACTACCCTCTGCCCCCCTGCGTTGTTGAAGCTTGTATCATGTAAGTGCAAAAAGAACTGACAACAAAATTGTGGGTGCAAGAAGGCAGGTCTTTGTTGTTAAAACATGTGCCTCAACTGCGAAGGGAACTGCAACAATATCTCAGTGGTGAATCAAGATGAGGAAGACGAGTTATACCCTGAAACCGAGCTGGAGATGGATTGCCCATCCATTGAATCCGTGGACCCAATGGAAGAGGAACAAGCCATGCCACAAGGCATGAAATATTTACCATTAAGAAAACATTTATTCTATAATATTGGTAGTAAATAAAAAATCCACTAATTCCATACGTCTATTTTCTATGTTGTAGATGTCGATGAACAGCAGGGACTTTCAACTAAAAGATTCCAGAAATAAGAATTTTGCTTTTTGACTTCATGTAAATATACTAATGTTTGTTACTAATGTACATAACAATTTATAATTAAAAAATGATTCATAATGAGTCGCCGTATTTATTATCAGACAACTTCAATGTAAAATGTAGTCAATCATATAGTTTTTAGTATCATTAACAGTCAACGTTTGTTTAAAATAGTTACTTTACATGTTACATCGACGTACAGGGTCGTAATTCCCGTTTTTTAGAGTTTTTTGTCTCTTACACTTCCCAATTTTACCGCCTTTTACAGTATGAGCACTTCGGCGGAGGAGCACCTTCGACTCATGAGAGAAGGTGGAACTGCTCCACTGCTCCCACCTTCACATGGCGCAGGATCAGCACTTTTCCTCTACCTCAAATGCATGAAATATAGTCAAACATATAATATTTAGTAACATTAATAGTTAAGATTTGCGTAAAATGGTAAGTTTCCATGTTACATCGACATACACTACCGTAATTCCCGTTTTTTTACAGTTTTTTTGTTTTTAACACCCATTTTTGAGGCACTCTCACGGCTAAACTATTGATCAGAGGAAAAAACTTTCAGTACACAAAATATAGGAAATTTTATTCTCTTTAGTTCATATATTGCCGACTTTCACGTAAATTTCACAATTTTGGAATTATTTTGAAAAAACGGAGAAAAGTCCGGTTTTTTTACACGTTTTTTGTAAAAAAAAGTATTTCCCGGAAAAAAAATTGTTGGAAAACCTCGGATTCGTGTTCAGCGACCCTAAAAACATAAAGGGACCCCCTCCCCCAAAAAAACTACATCAAAACTTTTCTTTATATGCTCTTTTTTATCCCCTAATGCCTGGACTATTTCTGCACTGTATAAAAGAAAAAAAAATGTTTCTTAATCTTGAAAAGTGTAATGTATCCACAAACGAAAATATACAAAAACGTTCTTTATCCATAGAAACCCCAGAAAGAAATATATTTTTTAGATCTAAATATGTATTTATAAAAAACAGAATTTTTTTTTAACTCAGAGATGGGCAAAATACATCGAAAAATCATTTTCAATACAAAATACAAAATACATAGGTTTTAGAACCTAAACTACAAAATACAAAATATTTTTCAAATTTTCAGATTTCAAAATACAAAATACATTAATTTTAAGTTTAATTATCTTGCACTACGCAAAAATGTTTTAAATGCAATGCCATGTTATAATTTTTTATCTACTGTGCGGACAGGTCTGTAATCAAAAACGAGGTCTACATGGGCTGATATTTCCAGACTCGGGTTTATCTCGAACCGTAGAAAAAAAAATTGGGGCCCGACCCGGTATAAAAATTAAAAGTTCGGCCCGAGGCACGGCCGTTTCCATACAAAAAATTCTTTGGCACGACCCGGTATAAAATCTAAACGTTCAGTCCGCGTCTGGCCCGGACTGTACAAAAAAAATATTGACGAGATTTAAATGCTAAAATTTCGGTCTATATCTAGCCACTACAAAAACTTAATTAGCCCGACTAAATCTCTACAAAAGATAAACTTTTACGCCGCCGGTGTGGTTAAACATTCTTTTGTACGCGGCATTCTGACAAAAAAAATATATTTCAGCTATTTTTCATGTTTATATTCTTCATTTTTTAAAAAGCGCCCAGAGCTGCGAAGTAGAGGCACACCTGTTCCAAAATAGTGCCCTCCCTTGATTTAGTATTTTCTTGCCTGTGACCATGTAAACTATGTTTTTTTTTTTAACCATCTGTTTGTACGCAAATGTTTGCGTTATCATTAATATCTTTTTTATATATTCCATGGCTGAGAGACTTATAAATCTGAAAAATACTATACAGAAAAATCTTTTAAGACGAAATCGCGTAGGAGCGAAAAAAATCCGTTATAGACATCACCTGTCTGATAAAATGTATTTTAAATACATGTATTTTCGATACTGCTGAACTCTGCTTTTACTGTCACTGATTCCCGGAAACGTTTCCGAGCAGTGTTTATAGTGTACTAATCCATTTTCTGAAATTGGGATATAGGTATTTCGTATGCTATACATTCTCTAGTAAACAATTTCATGTTCAACAACATGTTTTAAAGACAAACGTAATAAGTTGACAGAATTAACATTAACATTAAAATTACTATTAATTTGTTACTCTTGCATGTATAAATTCAGTTATGCAGCTGAAAAGGATTAATTGAGAATGAATAGCCTACGCAAAATCGATTTTCTGGTTTGAGAAAACTGATTAATATATTACAAAACTACTACGAAACGTTTCCAAAAATCAGTGGTAGCGAAGGAAACTTTTCTTTTTATAAGTGCTGCTTTAAATTTCATACCATATATTGGTTTCTGAAGTTTCTAAAGTTCAAGAACACTTTTCAGAATCGTGGGTATCTCGGAAAAGGTTATTGTATATTTTTGTACATGGTTATATTATATTTTGGGAGATTAAGAAACAGTTGTCTTTTTTCACAATGTGCCCCTCTGATTGGTTTTTATTTGTAGATTGGTCAAATGTGTTTATCTAGATCATAAACGTAGGTTTATTTAGAAAATTTTAAGAATCTATTACATCAGTCCTATTTTAGTTTATCGATTTGAAGCGCTCATAACATCATTGTAGTTTTTACATATGTTTTACATTACTTTTAACATATTAATACAGGTTTTCCTCCAGATAGTGCGGTATTTTTTCATGACCATCCCTTCATTAATGGGAAGAAAATTTCGATTAGTGCACAATAGAGTTCAGGCATTCCGTTTTTTAAGAGTCCGTTTTTTAGTCGCAAAAATTTTGTGTCTTCAGAAATTTCGTGTCCGTCCGAGCACACCCGCGATCGGCTGACAACCATACTGAAAGTTATGCCGCTAAACGATGCCGCTAAACATGAATGCTGGCATCATGATGCTTTATATGACGCAGGAATGGCGTCTCACATCGTCTTTAATGAATCCAGGCTCTGTATGCAGCATCATGATGCCAGCATCCATGTTTGGCGGCATCGTGGAAAACGCACATTGCCAGCTTGCATTCGAATCATCATACTGTCATATCACCTGGAGTGACGGTATAAAGTGTCATTGGATACACGTCTCGGTAACCTCTTGTTCGCAATGCCGGCAATTTCAACAACAGCCGTTACATTTCTGATGTGTTACGGCCCATGGTTCTGCCTTATCTTCGATGCCTCCGCAACTCTACGGTTTAGCATTACAATGCACGATGGAATGTTGGTCGTACTATCCTGACCTTCCTTGATACAGAACATGTTCGACTGTTGCCGTGGCCGGCACATTCTCCTGATTTCTCACCAATTGAAAATGTCCTGTCAATGGCTTCTGAGCGACTAGCCCGCCACCACTCGCCCGTCACTACGGTTGATGAAATGTGGCATAGTGTTGAAGCTGCATGGACTGATGTACCCGTACATGACATCCAATCTCTGTTCGACTCCATGGTTAAGCAGATAAATGCTGTTATTGCGGTCAGAGGTGGGTGCTTTGGGTAGTGTTTTCTCAGGATCTATATCTCCTAATTTTCTGAAAATGTAATCACCTGTCATTCCCATTATAATGTATTTGTCCAATAAATATCATTCTGTTATTTGCATTCCTTCATGGTGTAGCATTTGGAAAGGCCAGTAGTGTATATAAACAATCTTCATACAAAAATTAATCAGATAGCCAATACATACATTTACTACATCTGTAATGTAAAGGAAAACATGTCGTGAGTAACGCTGATGTCATATTGACGGTAGCAACTCTTGACCAATACATTTTGCTTTTATTGCAATTTTTTTAATTTTTAAGCATCACACAATTTCAATTTGTACACTGTTGAATAGGAAAGAAAGTTTTATATAAAGGCAATTTTTTTGAGAACAGTATCTCATTTAAATTTTTTTTTATGGTTTTTAAAATAAGTTTTAAGCATGATTTTTTAAAAAATCTACCTATACCACGTGCAGCTCGCTTACAAAATATTTATATGTCTGCACTTAAAACAATATAAATAGTTTAACTTTTGTTTCCAGATAATGTTCTTTAACGAAATTAAAGCTTAATAAATCAATAAATAAAATAATATAAATAAAACGCAACTGTAATACACATGTAATCGAACTACGTGATTAAACCCCTAAAATTATCCAAATAAAATTGACTGCTATATAAACAACGTAACCTTTGGCGATTTCTTCGGCTATTAACTCCTGACATGCGTCTAATACGAAAGTATATCGTGTTTAATAAATTTCAAAACTTTATTTGAATGTATACACTATTGAAAATTTTCATATAAATATGTTTTTTGGTGTTGTTAGTGGGTAACCTAAAAAATATATATATACAGGGTGTCCCAAAAGTTTCCGTACAATTTCAAAAACTTATTACAAAAAAAAATAGGCCAACAGCAAAAATAATTACAACAGTACATAGAGTAACTTAAAAAGTTTTTTCCTACTACCTTAGTATGTTTGTACATGAGATCCTTTCGTTGCACGAAGAATATCAAGTCGATATTCCAATTCCATCCACGTGCGTTTCAGCATGCTAACATCAACAGTAGTTACAACTGTTTGACGAAATCCGAACAAAATTTAATAGTCTCATGAAATTGAAACAAAGATCCAAACAGCAGTGGCTACTGTTGATGTTAGCATGCTAAAACGTTTGTGGATTGAATTGGAATATCGTCATGATATTCTTCATGCTACAAAATGATCTCATGTTGAAGTTTACTAAGGCAGTAGAAAAAAACGTTTTAAGTTACTCTATGTACTCTTGTAATTATTTTTGCTGTAAGCCTATTATTTTTCTTGTAATAAATTTTTGAAGTTGTACGGAGACTTTTGGGACACCCTATATATTAAAAGTAAAAAATCTATTAGAATTTTCAATAAGAAAAAAAGGGCTTTCACCCATGTTCTGTAATCCGGGAAGCCCAGATTTGACCCCCTAGTTATATTAAAACAATACAAAAATCTCAGAAAAAAGAAAAAAAGAAGAAAATATTTGGTCCAAACATCATCTTGTTTAACTGCTAGAATGAAAATAAAAATCCCTTTTACAAATATTTATTTAGTCAATATGAATTGTTACAAATATTTATAAAATCTTCAAATTACAATATACTTGAAATGTTTTCAAAAATTAGTTTACATTCGAAGACAGACAGAAAAGTTTTGTCAGATGCATGAAACACATACTATTTTGATATCAGGGAATTTTAATATTTTGTAATGTTTCTTTGATAACAACAAAATAAGGAAATTTTGAAATCATTTCAAGTTACTGGACCAAATAATATATGGAAATTCGAATCTCAAGATGCTTGAGATATACAATTTTAGCTTACGCTCTGAATGATAAACATTTTGAAATATTAAAAATAAATTTTAAAATAAACTGAAACTTTACGCATGAATCTGATGAGAATGATTTTATTGTTTATTTTCCTTATTCTGAATTTTAATAACAACGAATTTAGTAAATATATCATCTTTTCGATCTATTGAATGGAATAATCAATTCAAATTTTAATATTTTATTGAATATTGTATGCTTTATAAAAGGAATGTTATTGGAATAAACAATCAGTTAAAATTTCAAATACGAGTACTCTACTGTTTTACGATCGTTTGTGATTTATTTAAAGATAAAAAACATTATAGCTGATTTTTTTAAATGAAGAAACATAAATTTAGATTGTTAAGAAAGTAAAGCGGTTTTATAGTTACTGTCGAACCCGGAACCTCGGTTATAGTGACAACTCGGTAATAACGTCAAATTCTTTAATACCCGCGAAAATCATATAGACTTTAATGTTATAGCAACTTGAAAATTTCAACGATGACCCCAGTTATTGCGTCAAAAATTTTTCATAACTACGGTATTAATGCTTGGAAAATGAGGCAGTATAATCTGTATTCTCAACAAGAGGGGCTAACGCATCACTGATGGGATACATTGAAGTCACAGCTGGCTCAAATTCTGGTCTACACACAGTTTTTCGAAACTGTCCTGCAATATCGGCCGGGGGAAAATAATTGTGGAAGGAGACAGTTATTGGGTGAAACTTTTGCTCCTTACATATGTAAAGAAAGAGGGTACTATTCGACACCCATTTACAATAGATAAAGTAGGGAAAGTAGTGGAATCGAATGTCACCTGACCAAAGAAGTTATAAAAGAGTTTGCTTTGCACCAATACTTGAGAATGCGCGCATATATCAGAATCGTTTGATCGCATTTAACAATAGTCTTACAGGGGTTTTCCTTTTTCCACACAGTAAAAGTATTTGACCTGGCAGCGACATTATCAATTTGCTTTCCCTTCTCGCGTGCCTTGTGTGAGAAACGTTGAACATTGTGGCATCCGTAAAAAGAAAAGTTCTTTCTTTGGAAGATAAAGTTAACAGTATTAATGTATTGGATAAAGGGAAGAAGAAAGCTAAAGTTTTCCGAAAATTTGGATTAGTAAATTCAACTGTGGGCTCTATCATAAAAACAAAGGAAACATTTTAAGTGCCTATGAACAAAGTGGCAAAAATGCTAAGTGAACGAGGAAGCAGGATAAAGAAGATCTTTATGGACATTGCTAAAATTGTTTAAACAAAGAAGTATGAACGTACCAATCAGGGGTCCAATGCTGATGACAAAAGCAGAACAGCTTTCCAAGTTGCTTGGGCATGTAAATTTTGTTTGTTTTAACTGTTGAACAGATAGATTTAAGGCCCGGCACAGCATAGTGTTTAACAAGGTGTGTGGTAAAGAAAATAGTGTCCACGACAAGTGTGTTCAGGCGATGCATGTCCAAAAGTGTGACATTTTCAACGCGATCTGATTGGACTCTTCTGTAAACTTACTCCTGACAAAACTCTTTCATTTAAGAACGAAACGTATTCTGGAGGGGAATTTTCAAAAACGAAAGAATTATAGTTATTGTGTGAGGGAACTTGACTAGAACAGAGAAGAGAACTTTGACAATGATTGGGAAGTGTAAATGTTCAAGATGTTTCAAAAACTTTAAAACTTTTCCAGTCAACTACGTACACAGCAGAAAAGCTTTGGATGCCATCCGAATTGTTTGAAGATGAAGTGAGGCGATGGGATAAGGAACTCCGGAAACAAAAATGAAATATTCTACTCCTAGTGCATAACTGTCCTGCCCATCCCAATGGGAAAAATCTGCAGGGAATACAGGTAGTGTTCCTATCACAAAATTGTACGAGCACGTTGCAACCTATGAATCAAGGTGTCATCAGAAACCTTAAGAGAAACTATCGAAAGTGTGTGCTATGCACATTTTAGAATGATTAGACGAAAATAAGGTTTGCATCATAAATGTTTTAAATGTAGTTCATTTTTTGGATGAAGTCTGGAGACGAGTTACACAGAAAACGATTCCAAACTCATTTTGACATGCTAGGTTTGCTTCTTCAGAAGAAAGTGTAAGTGACGTTTCACAAGAAGAAGAAGAAAATGAAGAAGATTTGCCATTGTCCGAGTACAATCGTCGTTTCGGAAGATCTGAAGATCTGGAAATTAGGACGAGTTTTTTGATGCAGATAACAATCTAATAATTTCAGAAATTAAATATGGTTTAAAAATTATTCGAAAAGTGTAAGACACAGAGGAAACAATCAGTGATGATGAAGAAGAGCAAGAACTTGATGAAGTACTACCCACTGCTGTGAAGTGGATTTAACTTCACATATTCCACTTTCTTAAAATTAATTCCCCCATCCCCTCACTTTTTCTAAATTTTTCGTTCCTTAAAATTACGTTAATTTTCGTGTTATAAAATCTAGCTACTCCCTGTATTTCTCTTTTATTAAGCGTTCTTTAATTCATTCGGATCTCTTTCCTCACCGCATAAATCATGTCGTTATAAAAAAAAAGAAAAATAATTTATTCCCATTACATTCCGCTCTTTTCTTTCGGCGTCGAAACTTTACTTACATTTTTGCGCCTACACTTTTGTCCGTCAAGGTTTCATTTCTTTTAACGTATTTCATTATTTTCCCAATTGTCCATATGCCTTTAATATATAATATCTCCAACGTACCAATTCTATTTTTAACGCCAGTTATTAAAACTTTAAGCTAACCCCATGAGAAATGCTCCATGCGGTTCCGCCGGTTTACCAAAATTCCATATCTCCATTCTGGCGCTTAAAATTCATATTTCACATTCATCTCTCCCCCATAGGCTTATCATTAACGGACAGTTACCACCTGTTTCTCATCACATTGTTCTCGCCAAAACAGCATGTTATCTGGCTAATTGGCGTATCTAATTATCACCATGACTTCACTGCAACGATGAAAGAAAATTATGCAACAGCATCCATTCTCTCGCCGCCTGCCCTTGACTTAACTTGATGTCTAATACTTAAGCCTCCTCCTCATATTTCCTGCTTGCAGGACGGCGATCTGCGTGTAATTACCCTAGTCAACTGCTCTACAAATAAATAACATTCTTATCGTACCTGACGTCTTCATCTCTTGAACCTTTTGTGAGTGATTTATTCCTTTACAGACATTTTGGATATGCAAGAATCGCTGATGTCATCCTAGTCTAACGAATTCTTCAGTACAACTGCAATCAAAGATGCTCAGCAAGCAAAAAGACTGAAGATTGTTGTCACGTTTTTTATGAATCCCTAGACATAGATACAATGATATTTAAATTTATCGGACATATTGAAGAGGATATAGAACGAAAATTATATTGCTCGAAAAACAAACAAAAGAAGATTGAATTTTTCTCTCTCCTATATGGTCTCTTAGCTATAACATTTTCATGTTATGCTAGAATAAATTAAAATTTTCTTTGAAATAATATGGTAAGTGTAATTTATACTCAATTTATAATTTAGTTTACAATTTATACCAAAATTCTTATTTTATAAGGTGTAAAATAAGATAGTATGTATGTGTTATTTACTTATGTCACATATCTCTGACCCAACCTCGGGTATTACGTCATAATTATTACGGTCCCTTAAATGACGCTTAGATAGTCGGGTTCGACTGTATGTGTATTCACCTCTTAAATTCGCGAAAATTATTTGGTTTTTCAGATTCGCGAATTTACCTTTAGGTATGCGCGATTTTAATATTGTGTCAAGGTTATTGTTTATCAATTTAAAATTACGTGCTATCTATATTTATTCAAAATTATTCTTTTATTCATTTAATTAAACTGGCTGTTAATTAAAGTATATTAATGAAATTAATGTCTTATGACGAAGAAGGATAAAATGCGTTAACTACACCTTATATCTCTTAATGCTACAGTTTCTCAAACAATCCTACTTCTTTTCTTCTTTAGATTTTCACGATTCATAGATTTCAAGTTATATGATAATATAGGTTAATCTTCGGTTAAGAAATGTGAAAAAAAAAAAAAAACTACTTACGAAATTATATTTTATGAGAATACCAGAGAACTGTTAATCTTAAAATAAGAAATTTACACTAAAATAATATGGCTTGTTAAAGCATAAAATGTTTTATCGATACAAATTTAAGGGTCAAACTTTGGAACAAAAATATAAGGTGGTCATAAAGTCTTTCCCTGATTACAAACAATTATTACGAAATAACCATTGAATGTAACACTGTGAAATTTTTACTATGAAAAAATCATGTTCTTAAGTTCGTTTTAGCCCAGTCTCTGCCGTCGTTCGTGAGTTCCTTGTTGACGAATTTCCTGGAAGATGTATCGGATGGGATGGACCAACTCCTCTAGATTTTTTCTTTTGGGAGTACATAAAGGACAGAGTGTTTGCAACATCCGTAAAAGATATTGAAACACTCAAGGTCAGGATCACAGATGCTGTGTCTAGTGTGACAGCCCAATTGTTGGGCAAAACGTGGAGAGAAATGGTCTACCGCCTTGACATTCTTTGAGCTACCAAGGGTGCTCTCATCGAAGTTTACTGACGTAAGTACTTGTACTAAAAACTTCATAAATGTCTTTACAATATATTGAAAGAAGCATGTGCCTAATTATATTAGTTTTTCTGCAATAACTTATTGTAATCAGAGAAAGGTTTTATGACCACACTATAAAATAAGATCCATTAAATGGATAATCTTTTAGTGTTATTGAATTTTTATGTGTGATTTTTCATTAATTAGAGAACTCTAGCTGTAATAAGGTACACTGTAAAAAGATTTCGTAAAATTTCAGTAGTGTACCGTAAATTAACGGTACTTGTACCGTTTTCACTCTTTACGGTATGAGTACCGTACTTTTAAGGTATATTAAGGGTAAAAAACCGTATATGTGCCATTTCGATTATAAATGGTATTTATGCAGTAAAATAATTGTTTTTCAGTAACAAAATTGCTATTTATACCGTAAAATAATTATTTGTCAGTAAGGAAAAGGCTGGTAGCCCCGCCTCGGTGTACGGCAACCCCTGAAGTGATGCTCTTGCTCTTGTTACGTAATGCGTGCAGACCTGAGGAGAGGGGGGTGTGCAGCCGGTACATATACTTTAAATATTTTGTTGTACCTGTACTGTTCAGTTAAATTACGGTATATATACTGGTCACAAAGTTACCAGTATATGTACCGTAATTGTTGACCAAAATTTTTTACAGTGTACTCTAGCTGAGGTTTCTATTGGATAGCTTTGGAAATATCTAAGGTTACTCACGTTTAGAATATAATGGTACTTCACTGGTGGTTTTTTGCTAGACAATTCGTCAGCTATTAGACACTAATTTAGTGATGTCGACTGGTATCGATAAGGACTTTCAAGTTTGCTGGATACAGGGTTTTTGCGCAACTAAGTTATTACGTTGACAAATTTCGGTTGATGAAGGGCAGCAGTTTATAACATTTATGACTAGAGGTATATTGACATTGAGAGACATTTATTATTATTAACTAGAGGCTTGTTATGAAGGTTTGCACAGCAATTTGCAGAAAAATTGATTTCACAGTTTGTGGTTCCTATGTAGAGCTTAGTAAAAATATTATGCTTTTTTAAGTTATTTTTGTTTTATCATTGTTTTTTAGTTAAAATAAAATTTGTTAAGTTTGATATATGTAGTTTAGTAATTTTAACCCTTTTCTTATATCACCACTATGCCGAAGTAAAATATTTCAAAATGTAGGGGATAAATTGTGGTGAAAAAGTGTTGACCACAAAAAGTGCTCTTCTCACCATTTATAAAAATATTTTGTAATATGTATTTTAATAAGTGCATTTGCAACTTTGACATCAATTTTGCATCTTCTGAGGTCCAAATTATTTATGAAAACTGAAATTGCAGTAAATATGAATTATAAAGATTTAGCATTTGTTCGCAGTGATAACTATTTTGAGATATTTAATTCAGTATGTACTTTTAAAAAACTAAAAATTTGCGTAAGAACTTTATTAAAGTTTAATGAAAGTTTTATTAAATATTTCATTAAAGTTTTCTAATCTGAATTTAAATAATGAATCTAATTTGGTAGATAAAAGGTTTATTTAATACAGGTGTTTCAGACAATTTAGCTTGTAAATGATTTTTCTTATAAAAATAACATGTTATTAAATTATTTTTATTAGTAAAGTTATGTAAAATTAATAAAGAATGTTTTGAAATTCTGAAATATTGCTGATAATACTCATAATGGTGTTTTTATGACTTTTACCTATCTGAATTTAAATTATTGAACGCAATTTGATAGATTCAAGAAATGAGGTCCAAATTATTTTTTAAGAGTGTTTCAAGATTTCTTCCGCATTTAGGAAAATAAAAGAATATATTAAACGAATAAAAATCCCAAAATATATCTGGAATTAAATTATTTTTATTTTAATGAAATGTAGCTTATGTTTAAAAAAAACAGCCTTTTAAAATATTTAAGACATTTTACAATAAACTGAAATTTTACAAATTAACTTGATAACAATGTTTTTATTGATTTTATTTACTTATCTGAATTTAAATTAATGAATTAAATTTAATAGCCACAAGATATAAGATTCATTTTAAAAATCTTTCAGGATTTTTCTGGCCACTGTTAATGAATATACTTTATTTTTTTCAATAAATATGTTTCAGATTTTTAATGCTTCATGAGACAATACTATTTCACTATTTACAAATCACTATTCGAATCTATTTGGAATTACACTATTTTTTTCATCCAATATGTATTAACATAAAACATTTATACGCTGTATGAACTTTTGGGCTTCAATTTTATGATAATAATATATATACTTTTAAGTTTCTTCTGGTTGAATATTATCTAAGAATTTGTAGATACAAAAACAATTAAAAATGATATCACGTTTACGAGATTTCGGGAGGAAAAAGATTAATTTATTTAAAATTATTTAAAAAATTATCTTTAAAATGTCTTTACACATGAATATTCTTTATTTTGTGAATATCTTGTTAAACGTCCTGTTGATTATACTTATGCAGTTATATATTTACCGTTATCCAATTATAGTTTACGACAATAATTAAAATTTTGAATCTGTTACAGAAAAAAAAACTAAGTAAAAATGAGAATTATAAAGCAAAGACAACTATTAAATAAAGTGGAAGAGTAGCACAAACGTTAATAATACAGGTTGTTCGGATACGACCGCAAAAACATTGCAGCACCAGAATCCTCGGTCAGATTACACGAAAAGTGTCCAAAGAGTAATGCTTCTTAAATGTTCTCTTTCCGAAAAAAAATGAGAAAGTAAGAAATACGACGTCATATCCGGATCACCGACAATTAGCTTTACTGTACATCATGAAGCTGCAAAACGGAGGAGAAACAAAATTGAAAAACAGATTTTAAAATATAAAAATTATACCCATAGGCTTGTGAAAGGGAAACACTTTAAAAAGAGATGAACGGTAGGCGTTTGACTAACATGCAAGTGAACAGCCATCGTACAGAGTGGTATTTAGCCAAACTTGGCCAAAATTATTATCAAATAATTTACTTGTTCTGCAGCAACAGAATCTAATAAGAACACCCAAAAAAAAAGGAATTGATTAAAACAACAAAACATGTTTTGTTGAGTACATTTTGATTGTTTTAGCAAAATTTAAGTAAAATTGAACCATTTTACTTGAATTAACAAAACATTTTTTGCTGACGATACAAATTTTTTTTTTGGAAATGCAAAAAAAAAAAAAAAAAAAAAAAAAAAAAAAAAAAAAAATTGTTGATTCAAACAAAATTTTGATTGACCTATATTTAAACAAAAAGTTTTGTTGGGTCAACCAAATTTTTGTTGATTCAACAAAACTTTTTTCTGTGTGAAATCTTAAAATAATTTATTATGTAAAAACAAACCATTTTACGAAGAATGTATGCGAATATTCGATAGTTACAGGATAGTTACATAGTAGAAACCTGGAGATAAATGTAGAGGTTTCTGCCACTATACTTTCTTCTGTTCATTTACGTTGCTTGTTAATCGCAAGGGCAGTAAAGAACTTGGTTAAATGTTTGCGTCACAGTAAAAGATGTTTTCAGATTTCTATATCAACATTTATTGTTGGGAACCATCACGACTGTTTTTGCATAGGAGTTCTAAATTATCCATTTCTGATTTACTTGCCGATGCAAAAAATCTATGTATTTATATGGTCTTTGTAATGAGTAAGCTAATATATTTTGAAATTTTTTTTTCAGTTTTCAGTTTTTAGTTGTAATATCTCTTGGATAGCATTCTCCTTTAGCTCACTGCAAGAAGGGAATAACAGGGATATACATTTTATTTGCAGTTCGTATAATTTTATACTGCTTGTATGTGAGGTATGATGCAATGAAAATGACTAAAACCTCAGTATAGTTATTTCGTTATTTTTCTCAGCAGAAGTTATAATATTTCAAAATTTTGTGGTTTCTAGTTCGGATGTCCATGGTGTCTTTAATAATTTTTGAGACATCTACATGTGAGACATCTACATTTGAGACATCTATTAGGTTTCTTGATCATTCCGGCAGCATATGTGAATTATTGGTGGCGTATTTTGGATCTCAATTGTTCTGTTTTGGGCTCCTTGCTTCTATGACTGTAATTCTAAAATTTCTTTGTCTCGTGACCGGATTTTACTTACCCACCATACGTAGTATAGGGTAAGTCTTGTAATCGTTTTGAAAATCGAAAATTTTTTTGGCAGATTTACACGTTTCAGACACTGGAGATTCCGAAAAACATATTTTTAGAAAAAAAAAATTGCCATCCGTCTGTCTGTGTGTCTGTAAACGCTCTATCTCCCGAACAAATTGAGATATTGACTTGAAATTTGGTATGTACTTAGTAAGTAATAATGGAAAGAAGCTTGGTGAATTTCAGTAACCTCGATTATCCGGAACTAGTTTTTTTGGACTCTCAAAATATTCGTTCTGATAAAAGGTATATAAAATTTTTCGAAATGGTTTATTTTAAGGAGTGAATATAAAAGGCAATAAAAAAACATAAATTTTGCATAAAGAATGAAGTCGATCAGATAATGAGTTGCCGAGATATTTGTAATCATATTTTCAACACTCTTCGATTTTTCATGTCCCTGTATTTCACCCAAATTCCAATTCAAAGCTATATTTTAATTGGAAGTGAGACGCTTAATTCGACGCAATAAACCGTTAGTTAATATGATTAACATTTTTAGAGTTATAAGGATGTCTCTTTAAAACAATTCAGTAATAGAACATTTAAAGTTTATGACGTCATCAAGACCCGACTTTATTCGAATTGCAATGCATTTTATAAGTAGTTTACACATGTTTAATTTTCATATTTTATATTATGCATATTCATGATGGGTAAGTATTACGGTGGCCCCCAACGACTAGTTTCTGTTATCAAGTAAGTAAAAATAGTGTTCCTTTTAGCCATTCACCATGTTTTAAACACTTTCCAACATAGTTGAAAAGTGTTTATGAATTAGGTTTATTTATCTGTCTGTCTGTCCGTGCTTAACTCGCATAAATATACTCGGATTTTCATGCAATTGATATATGTTATTGAAATCTACCATGCGATGTTTGGTACTTAAAATAAAGTGTGTAACATTTATACTTCATCTACAGGGACGCTCAAAATAATTCCGTTATATTACGGTCTATGGGGAAAAATCGTTTCCGGTGTATTACACTATTTCAATTATATTGAAATTGATATATGTCACAGAAGTGCACTATAAGAGGCTTACTATAATCATAGCATTCATCGTTCATCAAGAGGGATACACAAAAGAATTTGGTTACAGTACTGTCTACGAACTATAATTGCTAGAAGTGCGTTATCTGTTGTGGTACGCATTTTTATATTTAACTATTTTTTTACATATTATTTGTTGTGTATAAATGATATAGATCATATACAGAGCCTCACAAAAGATATCGAATACATTTCAGTTTATTGACAGAAATTGCTCAATAGGGATTTTTAACTGTGCTATGCGTTTTTTAAATGAACTAAATTTTAACACACTATGTAGTATCTGCAAATTTACAGATCATATTAAGGGCTGAACAAAAGAATGTTTTATTTTCCGAATATTTTCCGGACTATTGACGGTAATTGCCGAAATTAGGTTCTCAAATGTGTTAAGCGTTTTCCCTGATTGACCACCATCACATTAGAAAGCCGTCACAAATAAATCTATCGGCCTGGTTAGCCTATGTACTGAAACAACCAAAACTGCTCCAAAAAATAACAGATTGTATGTTTCTGCTAGAACACAATCAATATTTATTCATGCTGCCTCCATTGGACTAAATGAAGATCGAGGATGAAGTAGACTTCTAATATGCATAAACTACCTTTACACACTCTACCTTTACTCTAACCTTAGCAATTTATTTGTTCTTTATGGCATTATATAGTATTATTTAGTATTTTTAGCATAATTTATCATTGTTTACTCTAGTATTATTATTCATTCATTATTGTTCATTTAGTACCTACTTCTAGCCATTATTATTATCTACTTCAGCAACAGACAATATTATTACATGATAGTATTATTGCTCAGTATCACATAGTATTATTTAGTACTGCTCGGTAGGATTGGTAAATTACATTTTCGGAATTTTGTATTTTTAGCATTTGTATTTCAGTATCACATAGTATAATTATTGTTCAATATCATAAAGTATTATTTAGTATTGCTCAGTATAATTAGCAAATTGTTTTCTCAGTTTTTCTATCATCAAAATTTGAATTTTTGGAATTTGTGTTTCAGAATTAGTTCTGTTATTTCATGATGGTATTTGATTTGTGTTGATTGTTTTCACTTCATGCACATATTCCTATATAATCACTTAGGTTATTTTCTATTTTTCTTAGTACTAGTTCACAGTGCTTATATTCGCAGATTTGCTTTCTGACATTATTGCTGTGTTTAAATTGTGTTAACTGTTCACTGTAAATACCTCTATATAATTATTTAAGTTTTCCCCCATGTAAGTCTTTTTATACACTCGATGCTACTATTCAAACTATGATTACTTTCTTTGTCAATATTGTATTTATTAATTGTTTATTGTTCTATAAGTGAGATATTAGTATTGTTTTGTATTTATAGTTTTTTTTTTCAACTTTAGTTATTATCTTGTAAAATCTCTACATCTCTTTATATTTATTTACAATCACAATTGTTCAGTCGGCACAGTATTGTATGTAACTTGGCTCGTCCAGTATAATTGGATAGACTTTGTGATTGACATTGTAATCTTTGACAGTTAATTTTCAATAGTGATGGGTTCCTCTCCCGGGTGGTCCTTCCGGGCATCGCCCCCTGGGCTGGGGCCTTGCCGCATAGTAAACAAACCTGCCGGGTGGGGCTAGTTGAGTTTAAGCCGAAAGATAAGCCTCCCCGTCCGGTTTGACCTTTAACTTGTTTACTTAGACATCAACTTTCACCTTATCGGTAAAGTTTTGTTAAAGTATTCTGGAAGTATTGGAAAGTGTTGCATAATCTATGCTTGGTGCATGATTTTTCGTTCTGGTTTCTTTTGGAAACGATATTTAATTGATACCATAGAGCCCCATTTCTATTTTTAATGATATTTAACCAACTTTAGTTTGTTCCGAAGAAAGTGATATACATTTTCTGGATTTTTCGTAATTTCTACAATTTTTGTCTCTAGAAACTCCAATTTCTTGTCTATTCTTCTACTGTGACACTGTTTTATTACATTACATATACATTCATTTGATAATTCTATTAATGATTCCATATTCTTTGTAAGCAGAAAAAGAAAAATGTTAAACAGTTTATTTTCTAAAAAAATTCTTTGCAAAAGATTTTTAGTTAAAAAAAAAGAAAAAAGGAGTGAAGGATACATATTTTTTTTTCACATTCTTTAAGAAGTAGTTGCATACTATATAAAAACACCAGCGTTTTTACTGAATTCAGTTTAGCATCCTATTATAATTATCACTTCATCTAAAAATTTTAACCTAAAAATACTATATTTTCAAATATGAAATATTTAGACATATTGTTAGAGCGAACATTATGTTAACAAAAATTTGTTACTGTAAATAGAAGTACAAGGGGCTTCAAAAAATGTATACACAGTTTGAATGATTATAACTTCACATATAATTAATGTCTGAATTGCAAAAGGATATACATAAAATGGGTTTAATCCTATTTCAAGGCACCATTTGGCGCTTTTTAAAAATGATGCCACATTGGCGATTTATAAATTGTTTACTTACATTTATCATATTGGAACCCACAATAAGCAAGTGGTAAAATGTTGCCATTCTTAATTTTTAATTAGTTATACATAGGAAAAGTCATAGATTTAGTGATAAAAACGTAACTGAAAAATAAATTGCATTTATACGAGAGTAACAATGTAACGAATGTAAAATTTTATTCGTTCAAAACAATTTGGACAAAAGAATGATAATTTAAATACAGAATTATTAAATTAAACCATACACAGTTCATTTTTCTTGGATACTGCATTTATGAGTGAAATAAAATATTTTATTTGACATATTTAATAAGATACATATGAAAAAGATAATATGAGCAGTAAAAAAAAAAAAAAAGGTTTTATACACATTTCATCGATATTACGTAAAAGTTAACGATTAATGTGAAGTTGAAAAAACGAAAATACACGAAATTCGTTAATGCCGCGATCATTGTACCGCTCGTATGATCGCTTCGCGAACACGAAACCGAAAAAAAACGTCACTGGATACAGCAACCTCATCGTATCGGAATCACAAGAAATACAAGAAATTCGTTAATGCCGCGATCACTGTACCGCACGTATGATCGCTTCGCGAACATGAAACCGAAAAAAAAACATCACTGGATACAGCAACCTCGCGTATCGGAATCCCAAAAAATACACGAAATTCGTTAATGCGGCGATCACTGTACCGCACGTATGATCGCTTCGCGAACATGAAACCGAAAAAAAAAACATCACTGGATACAGCAACCTCGTCGTATCGAAATCCCATGAAATACAAGAAATTCGTTAATGCCGCGATCACTATACCGCACGTATGATCGCTTCGGGAACATGAAACCGAAAAAAAAACATCACTGGATACAGCAACCTCGTCGTATCGGAATCCCCAAAAATACACGAAATTCGTTAATGCCGCGATCACTGTACCGCACGTATGATCACTTCGCAAACATGAAACCGAAAAAAAACATCACTGGATACAGCAACCTCGTCGTATCGGAATCCCAAAAAATACACGAAATTCGTTAATGCCGCGATCACTGTAACGCACATATGATCGCTTCGCGAACATGAAACCGAAAAAAAACATTACTAGATACAGCAACCTCGTTGTATCGAAATCCTTAAAAATATACGAAATTCTTTTATGCCGAGATCACGGTACCGCACGTATGATCGCTTCGCGAACATGAAACCGAAAAAAGACATCGCTGGATGCAGCAACCTCGTTGTATAGCGATCACAAAATATACACAAAATTTGTAAATGCGGCGATCACTATACCACATGCATGATTGCTTAGTGAACATGAGACTTCCATAAAAACTGCAGTCAATTAATTTTTATACTGTTCTAAAGTAACAAGAGTAACCACTCACAAACATAAAAAAAAGAAGAAAAAATCAAGCTTTAAATAAACAAGCAGATGATGAAATTTTTTCAATGCTTTTTTTCTTTTAATATCATGACATATCCATTTAATGACGTAAGTGTTATTTAATTATATTAAAAAAATGTTTTAAATAACTAATAAATCATTAAACATCATTAAAATACAAATAAACATTGAATAAAGAATCACTTGATGGCGTAACAAATACGTCATACGTAACAAACGCGTCATCACAAAAAATATCATAGCTCAGCCTTACCAACAATAAAAGAGCTACATCTGGCTGACTATCGACGATTTGGCAAAATTTCGCCAAATGGTGTCCTCAAATAGGAACCAACCCATAAAATGTATAACTTTTCCTCCTGCCACACACTGTAAAAAAATTTAGTCAAAAATTACAGTACATATACTGGCAACTTTGTGACCAGTATATATACCGTAATTTAACTGGATGGTATATGTACCGTAAAATATTTAAAGTATATGTACCGGCTGCACTCCTCCTATCCTCAAGCCTGCAGGCATTAGGTAACAAGAGCAAGAGCATCACTTGAGGGGTTTGCCGTACACTGAGGCGGGACTGCCAGCTTTTTCCTTACTGAAAAATAATTATTTTACGGTATAAATAACGATGATTTTTTATGGAAAAACAATTATTTTACGGTATAAATACCGTTTATAATCGAAATGGCACATATACGTTTTTTTAACGCTTAATATACCTTAGAAGTATGGCACTCATACCATAAAGAGTGAAAACCGTACATGTACTACTGAAATTTTACAAAAAATTTTTACAGTGCAGATGATCAAATTATCACCGTTCTGGTCAATACACTGCTGATAACGGTTGGCTATTGTTTCCCAAATTTGAACAAACATTTCATTTGGTGTTGTGACGCATTCTTTCTCAATTGCAGTTCCAGATCGGTGTCTATGAATACCCATTCATTTCAAACTTATCTTTCATCCGATTAATTGTAAGTCGCATAGGTGGATCTGCTTTAAAGTTCCAGAGAGTCTTTGTACTTCTGCTACATTTTCATACTACCAATAAGCGTTTTAACATAAATTTTCTTTTTTCTAAAGTTAATATTTGTCTACTCATTATTTTCAATTAATTACGTCCTGAAAAGAAAGAAAAATCAAAAAGTTATGACACGTTAAACAGTGTATGTATGAAATTTTTTCAAGTACCGTACATATACATTATTCTTTAGAAACCGCAAAACCTTTCGAAAATTCCCGTAAGAATATAATTTAAAAATTTTAATAAAAATATACGTAGGCCGACAGCACATCGTTTGACAAACAAAACGCATAAATTTCGAGTGATATTGAAGTGTTAGAGAACCTATAGACTTTAAAGAACCTACTACCAAGTGCATGGAACAGTGCACTTCTGCTAACATAAAAATTTACAAATAAACATGAAAATTGAGATTTTGACTTTTGGTCAGATTCTTTCGCGAAATACCACTTTGTGCACCGTTCGGCTCGTTTTAAAAGGCGGCAGCTTTTAACTATCGGCCAACTTCGTATGGTCACAATGTTCGTTATTAAATTTGCGGTATGTAATTTACTTTTGATCAGGGTATTGATAACGAAAACTAGTAGAACATTTGTGGCTTACTACTTTTTCTTATTCCTTTTCCTCGAAAACTGTGAGTCGTAAATGCATTGGAATGCTTTGGAAAACTTTCATAAACGCAAAGCAAAATGTCTCGTTCTGCACAGTGTGTGTTGTGGTATCGAACACTCTGTACATGAATTGGTGCCCAAAATTAATGTGCAAGCTGCAAACATATAATTTGTAATAAAATAGCTATGACAAATATTTTAAAGATAGTTGCCGTATGTTAGTCGATAGTTGTTTTGTTTGACTGGTACGTATAGAGGAAGCATTTAGTTAAAAAACTAAAAGAATAATTTTTTTTAAAGAAATTGTAAAAGTGATCATTTTGTTGATCCATGAATTTCGTGTATAGAATTGTGTTTCTCCGAAATTGTCAGACTGACACAAAAAATATAATTGTCACAAAGACTCGAAATCATTTAGACCAAACGTCTCGAAACACTTTTGGTGGTTCGTAGAAAAATCTGGACTTTATTTGCAGTCTTCAGACTTTATTAATAAAACAAAATTAATATTCTAAGATTTTTTTTTATTTATGAAATTTTGAACGTTTAGTTTTATAAATTAAAAACAGCATGTCTTTGTAATTTTTATGATAAAGCAAAAACGTGTCCGTGAAAAACAGTAATGGCACATTTACTGTGAGGCAACGGCCTGAGCAATAAATTTCACTTTTATGACAATTTTTGTAAATTTTAAACATTGCATAATTTAAATTTTTACACCATCCAACAGAAGACAAATATGTTTGAAAACTATTATCTCAGTTTACTCATTTTTTATAGTTTTTAAAAGAATTTTCAAAAATTAATATTTTTAAATATGCGTGCAATCCAATTACGGAATATTAACATGTTTGCACTTAAAACATTAACTTAAATTACAATAACTTAACCATAACTTAACCAATGATTTAAACATTAGCACTTAAAATGTAAATAATTCAGTACCTGTTTGTCTCCGTCTAATATTCCATAACTAAATTGCAAAACAAAATTGAAACGTCAGAAATGAATAAATAAAACACGAATTTAACAGATATGTAATGCTGCGTAAATGCTACGTGCCTATACATTGAAATAATTTGAATCAGAGAGGTTATTACAAATAGTGAAAAGTTTCACGATTCACCGCTGGCATGCGGCTAATATGAAAGTACCGAAAATGCTTTTTGTGTAGTTGGCGGGTAATTTAAGAAAATATACCAAATGTAAAAAAAAAAAATGTATTAGAGTTATGGATCAGAAACGATTTTTACCTACGTTCTATACACCGGGCAGTATATCGGGCATCTTTAACCCAGGTATTCCGGGTTGGATTGCCTGGTTATATTAACATATGTTATTTTTTATTTATTGAACTCTATAAAAGTGAATACCCAATGTTGAGTAAAAAAGCAAAGAAAATTTTCATTTAGTTTTCAGCAAATGCTTTTTGTGCAGTTGGCGGGTAATTTAAGAAAATATACCAAATGTAAAAAAAAAGTATTAGAGTTATGGATCAGAAACGATTTTTACCTACGTTCTATACACCGGCAGTATATCGGGCAGCTTTAACTCGGGTACTACGGGTTGGATTGCCTGGTTATGTTAACATATGTTATTTTTTATTTATTGAACGCTATAAAAGTGAATACCCAATGTTGAGTAAAAAAGCAAAGAAAATTTTCATTTAGTTTTCAGCAACACATTTGTGCGAAAAAAGATTTTCACCTGTCACCGCAATTAAAACTCGGTACCGGCCTCGGTTTGAAATAAAAATGGCTCTTTGTTTTGCAGTAACGTCATTAAAAACAAAATTAAAACTTGGTACCGGTGTTAGTTTGAAATACAAATGGCTCTCCGTCTTGCAGTAATGTCATTGGAGCCAAAATTAAAACTCGGTACCGGTCTCTGTTTGAAGTTCAAATAACTCTTCGTCTTGAAGTAACGTCATTGGAACCAAAATTAAAACTTGGTACCGGTCTCGGTTTGAAATACAAATAGCTCTCCGTCTTGCAGTAACGTCATTGGAACCAAAAATTCGTGAATTTATTTTTAAAAAAGCAGGGATTAATAGCACACAAAAATGTACGATAATTAATAAGTCTTCATTAATTTTGTTTCAATTTAACAACCTTTGAAGATTTTTGGTTTGTTTAATCAGGTATTGCGATTTTCATATAATTAAATAAACATTTATAATTTTATTAATCCCGTAAATCTTGTCGTAAATCTTTGTTCTGTTGTGAACTAAATCAAACTGGTAGTCTGCAGGGTTTGAAAGGTTTGCGACATTTTGTTTAGACGATTGACTGAGGTGGAAAGCAGTCGACAGGTTTGAAGCTGACCAGTCTGAAATGGACGTTACATCATGGTTAGGAGTCTCGTATGGTGGTATCGGGGTAAATTTTATTTCTTTAAAATGTTGAAGAATAGTGTTTTTACTCACTAAAAATATGGTTTAAATTTATTTCAAGTAATGTTATTTATAATTTTAAATTTCATTATTTTATGAGTTAAAAATATAGATACCAATAGAAGTTATCTTATAAATTAATACACAGATAACAATGCGATAAATTACCATTTTAAAAGCTGCTTTTGATTGTCGAAGCCCACGTATATTAATATTGTTCAAAGGAAAATTTAAATTTACTTATTTTTGACATATTTATATTTAATTAATATTTTCAAATATTCGAAAATATTAATGTGAAAAGGGAAACGTTCTCAGCAAATTTTATGAATGTTACATCCGCTGTTTTTCATGAATGTCTTCTCATATACAGGATTCAGTCTCTCTATATATTTAAATGCATGCGATTATTTATTTTCAGTATAATTCATTTTAATTCAAAATAGTTATGAAATGACCACGAATATCGGATTTTAAATCCCTATAAACTGTGAATGAAATTAATTATTATTTAACTGAATATGTCCCTTCGAAACTTTTGATATTAAACTAATTTCATGTTGAGTGTAACACAAAGCTAGATTTGTAATAGTTAGAGATCTTAAACTGAATAATATTAAAATATCAACATTTTATTTAAAGCAATTTTGTTTGTCTCACTAGAAAAGTTTATTATAGTTAGCAGTGTTATTGTTAATGTCTTATGAAAAGGATAAAATTCTGCGAATTTAATTTCATGCTTTAAACCCAAATGTGAATGAATTAAATTTAATATAGTATAACTTAAAAACTGAATATAAATTTCTTATATTTTGAATTCAAATTTAATATAATATAACTAGTCATATTTTGAATTCAAGTTTTATCTTTAATGCCGCATTATTTGTTTATGTAATTAACTTATTTTGAAAATTAGATGCATTTGGATGATAAAGAAGTAGGTTTTCATTTGAAAAGTTTATTTCTTTTTATCTTAGATCTTTTTCATGCAAGATAAAACACATTGTCTTAAAAATACTTGCTTGGATTTCTATGTTTATGGATGCTTTTGGTTTAAATGCAATGCATATTTATTTTAATTTTAGAAAATTTTAAAATCATATTATCATGCAAAAAAATGATACTGTATTTGCTCTTGTATATTGCAACTGTTTCAGTTATCTATTCAGATTACAAAAAATGTTGTTTTTATAAAAATTATCTGTTATTATAATCTTTTCCAGAAAATTTTAAAACAAACAAGCAAAACATATAAAATTGTTATCAAATGAAACATCTTTCTAATATTAATTATGTTAAAGTGCTTAAAATATATATATATATATATATATATAAGTTCAAAATTTAAAAGACATTTAAAATCAAACATTTAATAAAACTAAAAAACAACACATTAATATCAAATAATAAAATGAATTACAGTAATAGTTTCAAGATTTATACAAGCTCCTCATTAGTAAAAATATCAATCCTATCCAGATTGATATTTGTACCGATGAGGAGCTTATATAGAGTTTGAAACGTCTACTGTAATTTATTTTATTATTTGATATTAATGTGTTGTTTTTTAGTTTTATTGGGAAAAGTCCCATAGCCTGTGCCGGTATATTTGGCGAGTATTTTTTGGTGATAAATGTTTCGATGTGGTTGCTGCGACCACCAGCCTTTGGGGTTCCTTCTTTTAAGCGATATTTTTCTGTAGATATAATATTATGTAAATATATTTTTTGAGAAATTTTTGTAGATATTTTTCTATTTTGTACATATATTTTTTAAAATTGTAATGACAGGTGTCAACCAGAGTTTTACATTTTTATCTGTGCATTCGGAAATATTTAAAAAAAAACAAAAAAACAAGAAAGATTTATATAAAGCGCATATTTCTTTGCATTGTACGGACCACTTCTCCATTTTACGATTTTAAGTGCTATGTATATGAGATATATCTTTCTTGAGATTCCCACAAGCTATTTTCGTTGAGTTTTTCGTTCGTTTATATATTGTTTAAAATTTGTCCCCTGATAATAACAATTACTTACCCCCAAGGGCTTATTAAATATGCTTATTTATGTATTTGTTCTTGTTAAAACATCGAAAATAGCGATAAAATTTTGTTTTAGCATCATACGTATTTTTTTTAAGGTGGCGCAAAACATGGTTTAATAAACGTATATTTATAAATATTTAAAAAACATCTTTTTCCACCATCTTGAAAAATTTAGCAAGATGCTAAAACTGTCTTTTGATATATTTTGTATTTTGTCGTCTATCGGTACAGGCGAATATTATGTTTGTTTATCCGGAACTCTTTCCGCTTTATTAAATGTACGATTTAAAATATCTTTTTAATTTAAAAATTCTAATTTAGACGTAATAGCTTTAGTTATTTTAAATATATAAGTTTAGCTTTTAAAAGTAACAAAGATTTTAAAGACAACTGATAATGTAAGAAATACTTTTACGTTAAATAGGTTAACATCGATCATTGAAAATAACATCCATGCTGATATCGTCAGCTGCTATTCAAGAGTAGGGGAAGCCCGGGTCTGGTTGTAACAAATTTCATTTATTTTCTGCTATAAGCTGTGTCAGCTCACAAATTCATCAGAACATGCATGCGATCATGTAATTCAATGGATTTGATGCATTAATTGGATATTTTGACTTTTTTCTTCAAAATTGTATATCAAAATATTAATATTTTGCTGATGACTGTTTGCTGAGTATTTCTTTTATATTGTTAGAAATTGTGATTCTATATTATTTTAAAAAATCCAATATTAGTTTACATGTTTATGTTGCATTGAAATTTTAAAAAATTGGACAACGCTCTAAAGACAAAACTAGAAAAAGTCATGCATCACGCATAGATTATGAAACAATTTCCAAAATTAACAGAATACTGTAACGAAACTTCACTATTTAATAAGGTAAAAGAAGATATAGAAGTAAACAGATTAAAAAGCGCATAACACAGTTGAACTCCGAATTTTGCATTAAGCGTCAACAGTCGTTAAGATATTCGATTCTGACTCAGTTTTTTTGAGCAGCCTTGTATATTTTCAATAGATTTGTATACATTCCACATGGTTTGATAAAATTTAATTCAGCTGTAAAGCAGAAAATACATTTGAAATTCATTTTCAGCATTTACCCCCATATATGGTAAACGTGACATATTTTGTATAGCCCTGCATATGATTTTTTTGCTAGTTACATTTGGGTGGGTACATTAAAAAAATAATAACAGTGATTCCCCCCCCCCTTTCCCTGCAAATAATATTCGAAAAGTTTCACTTTATGTTATTGAATATTCCTTTACAAGTACGTACCTACTATCATTATATGATGTGGGAAAATAATATATATAATTTTTATACTGAAACCTCCCAGCCAATATTTCATAGATACTAAATATGACAACCAACCCTACATATTGCGACAACCAACCAGTGACGGTGGCAAGTTGACACAAAATTTCTAACAATTTCGAAAGTGTCAAATGCAAAGTTCTATTAATATTCTTGGAACTCTATAAAACTAAAAAAAAATTGTAATTCATATAAAAGTTTCAACTGATGTAATACATTTTTAACAAGAAATTACTTAAATTTTTGAAAGATAAAAATTTTGATTTTAGTGACTACTTAGCCCAGGTTGTTGCTACTAAAGAAATTATCCGATTTTCGTTAACACAGAATGAACTTTCATAATTTATTAACTGTTCAAATAAAAACACACGCTGTTAAAAATTTTGTTCTGCGTTGGGTCAAGTTTTGGAGTTGCTGTTAATGAAAACATAAGATAGTGAAACCTTGTTCTAGAGTTTGGTGCTTCGGCTTTGAGTTGCACATCTAGTTTCAATACCGGCCAAGAAATTCCTTGTTTTTTTCTGTTTCTCGGGCTTTAGGACGGACTTCATGACGTCAGATTATGCGATGTCGAGGCTAATGAAAAAGAAAGGCTACCGCGGTGCTTTACGCATATCTTTTTTACAGACCCCGGGAGTCACGTGATGCTCGAATGCACTAATGGAGGTGTACGAAAAGAGCATCACGTCACTCTAGCGGTCTGTAAAAAAAGATAAGTGGAATGCACCGCGGTAGCCGGTCTTTTTCGTTAGCCTCGGCGATGTCGAATCGACCTTGTCGACCGAGAAACTTTTGTTTGTTTTCCCTTCAATAGGATGTCTTTCTCGGCCGGTTGGGTAGGCAAAAGTCACGTGACTCGACGTCGTAAACTCCACCCCGATGCTAACGAAAAAGAAAGGCTACCGTGGTGCTTTACGCGTATCTTTTTTTACCGACCGCCGGAGTCACGTGATGCTCGAATGTACCAATGAAGGTGTACGAAAAGAGCATCACGTCACTCTAGCGGTGTGTAAAAAAAGATAAGTGGTAAAAGCAAAAGACTTTTTCGTTAGCCTTGCTCCACCCTAAGCCACCGCTTTAACATGCAAGAGCTTTCTCTTCCGGTACTGAAGTCGGCCGTAGTTAAGCTGACGTGAGTCGGCTTTGAGTAAACTTGTAAACTGGTAAAATATTGAACTATGAGCTGGTAAAATGTTTGACCGAGAACTTGCAAAATTTTAAACAATAAATTGGTAGCCATGGGTGTCGAATGCCATCTAACCATGAGGAACTATACCTATTACAATCAAAAACATATCAAATAAGTCGTTAAACTTATTATATTATTTAAATATATATATATAATTATATAATACAGTTTTGAATTTCAAGTTTAGATTTAAACAGTGTTGCCTATTTAGCGGATATTTTTATTTAGAAATCTGCCAGCATTTTTGAATAGTACTCTTCATCTTATTTAATGACAGCTCAAAAAAGCGAATATTACTATTTGGAAATAGTGGTACATTTTTTAATCCACTTTTCACACCCGCTAAATTGGAGACTGTGTTCTTAAATGGAAGAACTGAAGAAACACAAAATATTTTTATTAATTTTAAAATTCTCAATATATTTAAAAAAAATATATATCTTGTTACTTCCAATTTTAAATAATTTTGAAATATGTATTATACTGGTTTTAATTCTGGGAGAAAAAGCAGGGTTCATGTTATGTAAAGAATTTTTACATTTAAATGATTTTGAAAGGAAGTACAGCAAGTGACAATATTGAAATGCTTGTGCAAAATAAAAAGATTTTCGTCATTTGTCTGAAATGTTCATTTTTTACGAGCCGTTATCCTTCTTTCATTTCCTGAGAGCTTTTGATACAAAGAAGAAAAATAAGCTTCGAAAATATTTTTAACGGGAAAAAATTGAGCCATTGATTTTTTCAACACTGCTATTTTCAGAAAATTATTTTTAACACTCTAACCGTGGGCGCCATACGTAGGTACTAGGTACAAAAAATTCTACTTTGAATACGTCAAAAGAGATAAAGAGAAACTGAAAATTTCATATTTCAATATAATCTCTTTCTTCTAAGAAACGTCTTTTTACATATTTTACTTAGAAATTTAATACCATTGAAGAGATCTGTGAGAATACTAGATTCCTACGTATTATCCAGACTAGGAAGATACATCGATCAGGGAAACGTTAATTATAATAATCCTTAGTAAACAACTACTTAGTAAGTACTGTTGTTTGAATTTTATGTAATAAAAAGTCTAGTATATCTATTCTACATTGTATTTATTGTAAGTATGTCGTATGTTATATTTATTGTACACGAATTTAAAAGTATTGATTCTTGAAAATATCTATGTGTTATGTATGTATGCTGTATGCATTGTAAGGTATAAAAACACTGTAATATATATGTTGAAGGATATATGTAGCATGAAAGATGGATAGATGAGTGTATATAAGTATGTAAGTAAGGTGTAACGTATATGAGTATAGGGTGTAGCAACGTAATGTAAGTTTGTCAGTAAAAAGGTAATGTATTAAGTTATTAATCCAAATAAATTTAGGCTAACGTTGTACGATGTATGTAGCAAAATAAATGCAAGTATGCAACATGCATATATATAGTTTATAAATAAATAAATAAATAAATAAATAAATATATATATATATATATGTTATATAAAAATTTTATTTAGTATTATTCCTTTAAATTAATCTAAATTCTGACATAGTCATTATTTTCTTAATTCTTTATAATATTTATTCCTATTTAATATCCTTTTAAAAGTAATAACACGTATATTAATAATTATCTTATTCCAAATCTTAATCTAAAACTTTAAGTTCATTGGTAACTTTTATCAACTCCCCAATCTATAAAATTCTGAGAGACGCTTGCTGTCATTTCGAATATTTTTAAAGCCATTTTTTAAAATTTTTTATTCCATGCTTCGCTTCGCGCGCTGGGTATTTTTCACGTCAAAATCAATGCGCAGCTGGGATAGGGGATTCTTTCTTGTTAAATCTTCTCCATCGCCCCTCATTCGCTTATCTTAATTTCGTCTGTTACTCATTGGTTCGTGCATACGTTACGTCGTTTCAGTAACTCTACGCGCGGTTAACAAAATTTGCTTGCAAGCATTCGGAGAACAGATTTTTGTCGTGTTTTGAAGTGCTGACCAAATTGTTATCTGGTGTTCAACTGACTTAGAATTTCACAACAGCCTCTTAAGATCTATTAAATGATGTAGTGAGTTATCGTCAAGCTTGAGGGCTATAAGTTTATACCTGATACTGTGGGAACTGTTACTGGCATCGTTCCTGGTTGTTAATAAACAATTTATCTGGAAATTGGCTGCACCTCATTGAAGAAATTCTTGTGGTGTTTCATCATTGCCTAACCTCCTCGTCATGATTCTTGATAACGACTGCAATCATTCTACGTCTGTAACAAACTGCCATTTTCTCGTGGAATATTAAATCATCTTCGTAAAAAGTTTACACACACACACATATATATATATATATATATATATATATATATATATATATGTATATATTGATATTTTGCTCTATACATATATAAATGACATAATTATCTTTTCCCTTAATGATAATAATTCTTTTTCTCTACCTATAGTATATCCTCCCAATGTTGAACATAGTACTACTTATTTAAAAAATTCTACTATTAATTTTATGGACATTAATATCTCTATTCTTTTTAATCCTACTTTAACATTCAATATTTATGATAAACATAATGATTTTTCTTTCAATGTTATTCATTTTACTAACTTTCATTCATGTCTACATATTTCAGTTTACAGAAATATTCTTCTAAACCACTGCAATCGTATTAAACGATTATACTCCTCCCATTTCATTAGGCCTAATTTATTACTATTAGGGGGCTCAGTCCATTTACGCATTTAACAACGTAATTTGCACAACATAAATAATACATTCTTCATTTTACTTACACACTGTCTCCTCATACATGGCTAATTATTGTACTACTATCTTTCCATTTCATCTTTAAAAATATTTAAATTTTATTTACATATTTCAGTTTTCATCACATAATCTAATTTAATTCCATCTTCTCCTCTTACCTAATAGAGGGCAGCACCAGATTTATCATTTAACTAGTCTGTAATTTCAGCTGTTCCTTTTATTTATATGTGATGGATGGCAGCACCAAAAAATTTCTTTTCTTTTCATCATTTCTATTAATGCAATGAGATTGTGTTTTTCGCCATTTTGGGTTTATCGGTGATATGAAGTGTTGCAGTATTTGCAATGCACTTTTCATCTATTTAAATCTTCCTCAATCTTCGTGTTTTGGTGAGTTTTGTATATTGCTTTATAATCTAATTTCTATTTATGCTGACTAATAGTTTATCTATTTATTTCTTTTGTTATTTGAACTCTTGTAGGTTTTTATTTTGTTTCTTATATATGTTATTAGGTTCTTAATAATGTCTATTTTAGGCATAATGTTGACAATATTTGATGAAATAACATATATTTACTATGAATATTCTTATGAAGCTCCCTGACGATTCTATAAAATATTCATAGTTTTCCATTTTTTATTTTTTATTTTTCGTTTTATTAAGTTTAAGTCTTGCAGTATCCTTTCCATTGCTTTTTTATAATATCTCATCCCATGTTTTTCATATGGTATTTCATTTTTAAATAAATATACATATTCTAGGACGGCTAAAATGAGCAAAGCATCTGTTCATTTCAATGTTATTTTTAACGAAAAGTAGTATTAAGGCAGAATATTTTATGTTAACTATATGACATTGAGTTAATTTTCGCATTGAGATATTTCGATAAATTAATAGTAGTAATTAGTTTAATTATGTCGAATTATATTTATAATTATAATTATTATCATTATTAGTTTAATTATAATTACGGACGAAGGCGGCTGCCGGCTTTTTTACCATATTATTTACTATTAATCTGAAAATTGCTTTTAAACATCCCCCCACAAGCTCTATACTTACATCATCAAAATTCAATTTAAGAAATTATCATAATCATCAAATTAACAAAATTAAGCATGAAAATAAAAATAATCTGACTCATTGACAAACTGCTGCAACACAAAATACTGAAAAAATGAGGTGTGTCCTATTACATTAGAATCTGGCATTGAGATACTTCAAATCATCTCCATCAATGCAAGGCAGCAAACGATTCCTTACTCAAATATATAGACGAAAATAAAATAGACTTAGTCTAATTTCAATTAGCTTACATATCAACAGACTCTTTCATGGGACTCTTAACTAAAATTCTTTGTTATTATTCTATAAAACATACCTTTAAGAATAAGTATAGTAAATAAAATCCTGTATCATGTACCATCCCTTCAACTTAACAATTGTGTTTTTATAAATTTAAATATTCAAAAATTCCTTATAGGTTTTCAATATTCTGTCCCAAGTGTGGATCTAGAGCTGGATTTAGTACTATCATGGTCGACTCTATTGGATGATTGTGGAAAGCTCTTCATTGAAAGTGATTTCAACGCGCAGCTTCAAACATGTGAATACTCAAGGACAGATACAAGAGCTATTATTCTTATGGAATGCATCACAAGAAATATATTAAGAATATTGAACGACCCAACAGCTCCTTCCACCTATAAATCAGATATTGGCGAAGGCACTCCAGATTTCACATTATGTGGACTCTTAATCAGAGATTTTGTCACCTCATGGAAAGATGGTGATTTATACTACTTGTTAAGGGGCCACCGATACAATCTTTTTGAAATTAAAACAGAGCTAGTTCTTCGTTATCCATTCAGGTATAAATCTGCATGTACAATAGTTACGCAATTTTACCAAATAGTCAAGTATTACAGTACTCAACTTCAAGCAGCCCTTCAAGATATTGCCATCCCGGAGGATGTTAATGCCTGTGTTTTGGATTTCCAGAAAATTCTCTCTTTTGATATGGATGTTTCTGTGAGAAAGAAATACCTGAATACAGTGATAAAAACAAACTGGTTCGTAGATTATTTAAAAATAGAGAGGAAAACGACATAAAATATTTTCTCAAAATGGAAATTATAGAATACAATTTAAACGTTCCAGAGCTCAATATTAACTCGAAATAAAGCAAGCAAAGTTATCTTCAGGGAAATCTTTTATGAAAAAACATCCAGCCATTATAGCGTTGCCTTCAAATTAACAAAAAACAAATTCTTAAAGAAAACTGTTTTAATTTACACATCCAATGTCTTTGCCTCCTATAATGAAATTTCTGACAATTTGATACAGAATCATTTTAACAGAGCTGTGATCACCGAACTTTTATTTCTCTAATACACATTTCCCATATCATATGACTCCAGTCACTTACAAATAATTGTTATGTTGTGTCAAACGTCAAGAGAATATCAAAACATTGGGATACGACTTCGAAGATGAAAGAATTATGAAAAAGTTTATATTAAACTTTCAAAAGCTAATGCTGGACCTGTACAATAAGTGTCGCATACTTGGACATTTCCCAATCTCGTAGGATTGTGACCTAGTAATATTTTATAGGAAAAAGAACAAAGATAAAAAAGTTATACATTCTCATCATTTTATATTTCCTGCTTCCAATTTTGGAAAACTCGTGGAAAGAATCTTTAAAATACGGGTTACATCTCTATTACAAAATATGAATCTTCGTCATGAATTGCAATTCGAGTTCAGAGACGGAAGGGTAACGGTGACTGCGATAAATTATATGAACGACATGTCGCCGAACGTAGAACACGATGCAGAATTCCATATGAGAAGCATTTATCTGGAAAAAAATGGGAAAATGTTACAATAGATAAAGATTGGGTCTATTTAAATGACTGTAATAAAAAGAGGTCCGTTTATTATTATCAACGGAGAAAAAAATCTTAAAACATGATTCAATGTATGAAAAAAAAGTTTTAGAAAAAAAATAGGATTGTTGCTGGTTTTGCATATAACGGCAAATTAAATATAAAGAGAGTGGAGAAAAATATTAAGATGAAATCCCCATACTATCAGAAACATATTTTACTGACAATACTCAAACGTAAAATACCATCTCTTTACTCCGAATGCCATCAATCTGTTGAACTGCATGAAGAAAAAGGAAGCAGCCACACATCAGAATCCAGTATCAATTTCCTGGAAAAAATGGAACGAGCAACGGGTATCAGGACCCCTTCGGTGATATACCTACTAAATCTCCTGTTGTCTCACCTATGAATTTTTGTGCTTTTGGACTTTTAAAAAGCGCATTATCCGAACTCCCACTTACAGTCCTTCATGGACTTTGGAAAGCTGTTCAAAAGGAATGGGACAAAGTACCTCTTCCAAAACTAAAAAGGTATTATATTATCAGAGAAATTACGGTGTTGAAAGGTAGTTCAGAATAAAGGTTGCCAAATTGAACATTTAAAAAAGAAATAATTTATGTAAAAACTATGAAGATCGTCTAAAAAATATACGACCACCCTCTGTATACGCCTAGATCTTTATTATCAATTACGTAATAATTTAAATTTAAATATTTCAGCAGATAAAACTGTTACAATGCTTTTTAGTAATAATTTATTTGAAAAACGACACTTAAGTTTTAAAAATAGTAACCAGAAAATTAAAATTACTTCAAACCAAATTTACTTAGGAATTATGTTTGACAGTAAATTTAAATAGCTTCTTCGTCTTCATTTTGTTAAAGAAAATGTTCTAAATTTAGTCTTAGGCTTTAAACATTTTAAAATGTTAAATACAGGTATTGATCCTTCTATTTAAAAAATGTGGTATAATTCGGCAATCATAAAACAAATCTTTTATGGCTTTGAAATTTAGATACAGACATAAATTATTATGGTTTTAGAAAGTTAAGCTCGATACAGTGCCTAGCATTGTAAATATAATAAAGACATATAAAAGTGTCTCAGCAGTAGCTTTATGTGTTCTAACGAGAATTTATCCTTGATATTCTTGGACAATGAATTCAATAAATACACAATTTTAAAGGCGTAAAAATCAGCTAAAATTGATAATGAAAATCATATAGCCTTTTTTTTTTTAATTTTTCGAAAATGCCTTAAACATGGAGTTGTAAGCGATTTCTTCATTAATAATAACATTTCACATTCCTTCCCGTCCAAAAATTTAGTTCAACACGCCAACTTTAACAGAATTTTCTGAAATAATCTCTGCTTTTATTAAAAAATGAATAGTTTCTGCCAACTTTATGTGTTTGGAAATAAAATTCCTTTCAGGAATATGTAAGAAAAAGGAGACGATTTTAATTTGAGAACACCCTTACTAAGAACCAGAAAGAAGCATGACACATTTAATTAAATAATTTTTCTAGTTGAAAATTTGTTTTTTTTTTTCTATTCTATCAAATCGACACAGTATAGGAAAATATTGGTATGTTGGCACCTATGGATTCGTCTAAAGTTATATAACACACATTCTAACTATAGCCAGTCGAATAGTATGTACATATGCATAGAGTAATTAAAAATATAAATAAATGATGCATTATATTACAAAGTCATGCTGCATATTATTTTTGCTTTGTTTATTTGTAGCTTATCTATATGAAAACCTTTATTAATTCATATTTTTTTCACGAAAATCATGTTTCGAATCTAAAACTAAATAAAATTACAAAAAATGAATTTTTAAATTTATTTTCAGTTACCCTTTAGAAATTCACTTTTAATTCTATATTATTATTTTAAAAGCTTTTCCATATATGCATTATAGCAGCTTCCTTCTGGAAGATAAATAGCGTTCATGTCAATCGTAAAACTTTTATAGTTGAAAGGATTTTGCTTTAAAACATATAGTGAGAGACATTTAATGAAAGATGTGGGGAGATAAAAGGATTTTTGCATTTGTTTAGAAAGAGAATGCCATTTAACTAGAAAATCTCAATAGTATTATAAATAGCGTACGTTATGCAAATATGTAGAAAACATTAATGCCAATATTGTAGATTTATCGACGTTACTAAGAAAAGAACGAATTATTTCATGTAATTCGTATTAATAACTATGATATCAAACATATTTTTAAGTATCAAATATTAACTAAACAAATAAATTAATCGCTTAAAGAATTGTAAAGAAATGTTTCGAAACAAATATTTCGTAGCATATTTTTTTCAAAAATTGTCGTAATATAAACAATATAATATTTGAATATGTTACATGATTGTCCGACCGTATCTTGCGTGAGTTACACACTTTGTAAATTTAGTAAAGATAAATAAGAAATTTACCTCACCCAATGAGTTTCAATAATGGCATTTTTTTGCGTCTTGATTGAATATTCCTGTAATCTAAGAACATACTCATACAGTTAAGATCAAAACTGAGCTCAGTAGAAGACACAGATATAAAAAATAACGGTACTTACGTATTATCCGGGCCGCATTTTAGCCAACTGTGCTATGCATGGCGTCAATATTACTAATTATTGTAACCCTTATTATCTTTTTCTTTCCGCATGGTAACATGATATAGAATGTGGGGACAGAGGGGGGAAAAGAAAATGGTAAGGGAGAATTAACATCTAGCTTATCTCCTGATCACGGCACATGCTTCTGTGCATTTATCTTCGAGTTTTGAATGCTAGTAAGTTGGTTATATTTTGTGATAGTTGATTTTCTCGCGTATGGTTTGTTTTATTTCTAATTATTGTTTACTCTTTATGACTCTGACCGGAGCATGGCTAATGTGTCTTCCGATCTCGAAATTACTCAAACTATTTCTCAGTGATCGCAGCATTAACGAATTGTGTGTATATTTGGGGATTCCAATTCAGAGAGGTTGCTGCATCTAGTGATTTTTTTTGTTTTCATGTTCGCAAAGCGATCATACATGCGGTACAGTGATCACCGCATTAAGAAATTTCGTGTGTTTTGGGGGGATTCCAATACAATGAGGTTGCTGCATCCAGTGGTGTTTTTTTTGTTGTTTTTCTTGTTCACAAAGCGATTATACATGCGGTACAGTGGTCGCGGCATTAACGAATTTCGTGTATTTCTTGGAGATTCCAATACCACCAGGTTGCTGCATCCAGTGATGTTTTTGTTTGTTTTTCATGTTCGCGAAGCGATTATAGATGCGATACAGTGATCGCGGCATTAACGAATTTCGTGGGTTTCTGGGGGATTCCAATGCCACGAGGTTGCTGCATCCAGTGATTTTTTTGTTTTAATGTTCGCGATGCGATCATATATGCGGTACAGTGATCGTGGCATTAATGAATTTCGCGTAGTTTTTGGTTTTTTCGTTTTTTATTCAACTTTGCATTGATCATTAACTTTTTAAGTAACTTTGCTGAAATGTGTATAAAAACGTTGTTTCCTACTGCTCATATTATATCTTTTATATCCATCTTATTAAATTTGTCATATAAAATTTATATATTTTACTCATAAATGCAATATTTAAAAAAAATAATAAACCCTACCTTTACCTATGACCCCTGCTAAAAAAGTAGATCATCCCCAGGGATACGCAGTTGAAATTTTCCTTTGTGCGCGACATCTATATATTTAAAACGCTAAGCGATTTCTTTCGACTATCCGTTAGAACAAACTACTGCATCAAATTACACTATTCTTTTTTTAAATGAAAGATATTAGGACACAGATTTGTTATCGTTCATTCGTTTGTTCGAAAATTTAATTAATTAGCTGTAATTTTCAATTAAACATTTACTTCTGCTTATGACGTCATAAAGTTGACAACTCCCACTTTTGAGGGCATAGAGTTTTTTCCCTGAACACTGTGGTTCGCCAATCTTTTGACATTAACTAATATCAACTAGGTAATATTTTAACATTGTAGTATAAAATCTTAAAAAAAAAAAAAAAACTTAATTAGCTAGAATAT